>CM076672.1:54221114-55426114 GCA_038501925.1 Xenopus petersii
TGCAGTTGACTAACTAGGATATAAGGAGAGATGTAGCAGCTACAAGCATTTATACAATATTTACATCCCAGCTGTAATATGCCTTGGCATGCTCTGCTGAGTACTTGTGAGTAGCCTGGCACAAATCAGTTCATTGCGAACTTAGTTGCTCTATTTCTTTGTTCAGTAAAGCCTTGGTACCTTGGGTTTTATTCCTGCTGGTTGAGCTAATTAAGCAGGGACAGATCCATCTGCTTGCTCTTTGTGTCCATATTCTTCTATTTATCCATATTCTAGCTGAGGAAACGTCACTCTGGCACCTTGTTCAGATGGAGCCCAGGGGACAGTGAATCTCTTCCTGAAATAGAACTTTTCCCGGCACTCAGCGGGTGCATTCTTTAAGCTGTAATCATTCTGAGCCATAAACAAATATCTTAATTAAGTGGAAAAACACGCTGCAGGGGGAAACTGGCAAAACTCAAGGGGGAGGATTTCTTCATTCTTGTTTAATTGCTCTTCCCCACCAGGCAACTTTATTAAAAGAGCAAGGATAGAGCCTCAGGATATTTCAGGCTACCAGTTCCTAGGTGGTGGGAAAATCTGTCTCCTGAAACTGGTATAGGGTTCTGCATTTGCTATTAAATCATTAACACCATTGCTTGTCATTTCCAAGCATTCATGTAGACTTTTATTGTTTGATCAAACCAAGCCTTAATATAGTGGAATGCATTTGTCTGTTTACAACTGTACAAATTGCCTTTTAACTCAAAGTATTTGAAAATACCCATTGTTTCCAGCCTGTACTGAAACGGCAGTTAGGCTCTATCGGAATGTTCTCCTTTTCAACATGATCAGACTGTGCTATTATTGCAGCGCTTCACAGCAGTCACCAGAACAGTAATTACTATCTGCCAAATTGTAGTTTATAGACACAACTGTGAATTTGACTACAAAATATGTTTTATTAGGTTACATATTATATAGGTATAGGATATAAATATTACATTGAACTGCATGTAGACCTAGGTATCCACCAACCAGAATGCATCTGGAATCACACCGCAACCCCACTAGTGTGGGAATGTGAAGTGACTAAAACGTATTGTATTTGTGTTTTTATTTTAGTTTTGTTCCTTTTAGTTATATGTTTTTTGTGAGCTAAAAAATGTTTTTAAACGTTCCTGTACATTTACTAACTGTTCTTATTACTTATAGTTCAATGCAGCAGCTAAGCAACTAATAGAGTTGGACAAGCCATCAGGAGCAGACACTGGGGAAGGCTCTTCTGGCACAGTGCATAGTGGCAATTCTCAGAAGCAAGCAGATGCAAAGAAGAACACCAAAAAGCGTCACTCCTTTACCTCCCTCACCATGTCCAACAAGTCATCACAGTCTGTGCAGAACCGACATTCAATGGAGATCAGCCCCCCTGTACTCATCAGCTCCAGCAACCCCACTGCTGCTGCCAGAATCAGCGAACTCACAGGCCTTTCGTGTAGTGCCCCTTCTCAGGTAAGGGTTATATAACCTCTCAAAGGCATTCTGCCATAAGAATAAAGATTTTTGGTTGCTTTGTTGTTGCGCCATTTGCCGCGGTAAGCTGAAGCCACAACATTCCTGGATTTTTTTTTGCTGCAAAGTTAATGGGAAGTATACTATACACAATTATTCCCATAAAACATGAATGTGTTAAACAGTTGTTTCATTAGCCTTTGGTATACTCCATGGAGGAAGGAGTGGAAGTCGTACAGGGAAGATATAAGAATAAGAGAAGGTAGGGTTTGAGCGGGAACTGGTATGTGTGGTGATGGGACAGACATTTGGGGGAAGAAGTATGAATGAAGGAAATGTCTAGGCATGGGAAAGGGAAATAGATGTTCTCCCACTTCTGCAGACCTGCTGCATTACACTTCTGATATTTATAATAAATATATTTGAGAATACAGGAGAAACAAAGGACATTTTTAGGCCTCAGGGTCTCAAATAGAACCATTTGATGTTGGTGGCTGGACTGGCAGATAAGCCGCTTTAAAGTTATTTCTAGCTTCAGTAGGTCTTTCCAACTGGCTGCTTGATGATAAATTGCTCTGTTAGTATGACATTATGGCTGGGAGCTGTGTGGTTTGCTACCCTCATAAACCTAGGGACATATATGTGTTGTTGAGAAGATCCAGCCGCCTGTGTTGAAGTCTGAGATGATATTTAAGCAACCTCACTTGGAGCTTTAGTTTGTCTTCTTGTGACTGAGCAATTTAATGAAAACTGAAGTAATGAGGTAATGTTGGTGAAGAAATGTTGTACCATTCTAAATTCATGTGGTGCTTTTATATGAATGAGTGTTTTTTCAACAACTTGATATATAAAATCTTTTCTCATCTCGTATGAAAGAATAGCTTTAGGCTTTTTTGTGCCTAGATACAGGCACTTCATCATAGGCTATGATTAAGTGGCCTTATCTACGCACAAAGTATTCTTCATATGAGATGTAGTTTCTAAATACATTTTCCTGCATTCATTTACCTAAGTGTTCTAGTGTTTATTGCTGAAATGTTGGTGCATACGTGCTCTCTAAACTGTAAGGTCTGGAGCAAGCACAGCTGGACTTCAGTGTTCACCTTGGTGATTTCTGCTCTTTCCAATTGGATCAGTTTGTATAATGCCCCTTGAAAGCATGCATGTCATGGAATATAAACACCCCCTAGCCAGGTTATTGTGATGAATTCCAGTTTTTGAACATGCCTATTTTTCATTTAATTTGATCAACATTATCTCTTCTGAACTATAGCGGTTGTATGTATCATCTATGCTTGTAAATCAGTACTTCGGGCAGCAAAAACAATCCAAATTGCCTGTTTCTTCTGTTTGAACAAGGGCACTTTATTTAGAGTCCTGCATGGAACCAATTTCTAAGACCTGCAGCCCGCGACCCGAACCTCAACCCGCATATTTACCCACTTTGATCCGCTACCCGACCCGGACCCGCAACTGCCTTATCCGCAACTTGACCTGCAACACGCTGACCACTATCAAACAGGAAGTGATGTTGCTGCAAATCGGAAGTGACATCATCAAAAGTGGGCAGGGACAGAAACAAGTTTTGTGAAATTTTTAAAGGACTAAACTATAGACAATATAACATAAGATAAAAAATTTAGATGAGACCCCCATCTATACCCGCACCTGAAAATCCTACCCTCATTCCACAGGGTACCCGCTATTTTTGCGGGTGACCTGCAGGTACCCGGTCTACTGCAGTACTGTAACTTGGGTAACCTGCACTTGCCAAGGACACATTTTATGTGTAAGAAAATGAAAGACAAATCTAATAGAGTAGAAACCTGAGTTTATGTCGCTGGATTTTATGCAGTTTTGTCATGGTCCTGTTCAGACAAGCTGCCTTTTTTTATTTCCCGGATTTAACAATTTCCTAGAATTTACTCCATTTTGACACAGTCCCCTGGGAAGTGTAAAATCAGAGTTCTCCTGTAGTTCAGTGAGGGTGAACTGTATGTGAGCTGGTTTTCTTTAGCAATAAAGCACTTTGCTGGTTTTATTTTTTTTTCTATTGTTCTAAAAATTTTATAGAGACTGTTCTGCATGCTGCAAATATAAACATGGTTGAGAGTGAGTTCATTAAGGGGCATGCTTATTATGTGGTGTAGAAATGGCAGAATAATTCAACAAAAATTGCCAAGTAAAAAAAACGTGTAATTTTTGACATGTTTTTTCTTTGAGCAACTTCTCTCGGAACTTCAACAAACGAATTATCAGCGTATCCCCAATCCTTGCAATAGTAGGCACTCCTTCCAAAGGTCACAACGTATAGACCTCAAATAAAATCAAAAGAAGAATAGTGAAAGGAAGCCAAAGACTGCAGAGCTCTGCTGCGTTAGTGCTTTATTGTACACATGACATGTTTCGAGTCACACAGACTCTTTCTCAAGTGAGAAAGGGTCTTCCCTCGGAACTCATGAATGTCTGAAGGAGTTTTATATAATGGCGGAAAATCTGATAAATTTGATAAATTTGCCATTTATTTTACACAGCTTTTTACATCATTGTTTTTTTTTTTGGACAATTTCTTTTACACATCATAATAAATAGACCCCTATGAGTAGGTACAATTAATGAGAGCTGGTTTCTGAAATGGCAGAAAACAACTTTTTTGACCAAAGCTTAGATTTTTTGGGCTATCATAGGTGGTATAAGGTTCACTATTTTATATGTTAGTTTCTGTGTCATTTTGTAATCTACTGAAGTTCATAGCCAGCATCTTAGCAGTGTATCCTTGTAATAGTCTTAACATTTAACTCAATAAGAACTTGTGGATCTTTATAGAGGCCATTTTGACTGTGGAGCCACTGGTATGTGTAATCCATATGTTAATGTAACAATAGGAAACAATGTGTAAACCTCTACATTTTATTTAAATATAGCTACTGGTTAATGTCCATAATACTTAAGCATTGTTACAGTTGTGTAGA
This sequence comes from Xenopus petersii, assembly GCA_038501925.1. Lineage (NCBI taxonomy): Eukaryota > Metazoa > Chordata > Amphibia > Anura > Pipidae > Xenopus > Xenopus petersii. The sequence continues at coordinate 54,225,578 of CM076672.1, forward strand.
CTCTGAAATTTTTGTATCAGGAGTGGCATTGCCCTATAGGAGGAGTTGTGTACATTTAACTGAAGAAGCAGAGTATCTAGTATAATGTATTGGTTATCCAGCCATTAGGTACCATTTATTTAACAGTTAGAGACTCCTTGTGACCGGGCAAAGGAAAGGCAACCCCATATTGTTATTGAAACACAGCTCCCTGTTTTCATACTTCTTGGTAAATAGTTAATACTCTCATCAGGAATGAAGCCTTGGGGGAAGTCTGCTTCTAATTATGGACAAAGAAGTTATGTAGGATTCAGCATGATCTTTACTAACAAATTAAAGCCTTATATAGAAAATATGTTAAGTTAATAATTCCATTGTTTTTTTCCCCATTCTTATTAGGTCCATATCAGTACAACAGGGCTCATTGTGACCCCACCCCCTAGCAGCCCTGTTGTAAGTGGCCCTGCATTTACATTCCCACCGGAGGTCACATACCAAGCTGCTCTGGGAGTAAGTAGCAGGCAAACCCTCTCTCTGGCCTCAACAGCCTCCTCTCTCACATTCTGTCTATCCACTCCTTTCAATCTCCTCTGCTCACTCACTGGCCTTTCCAGCAGAAATTCTATATTTACATTCAACCTGCATTTAAATGTAGTAAAGTATGACTTATTTATTGATAAGAAATGGAGCCGCCATATTGTCTTCTACCCAACACAGGGCAGGCATTGGCAGCCGACCTTGCTAGCCATGACCAATTTGCATTATATTTGGGGCCAAAACCATGGCGTCCCAGATCAGAACCCCTTTAGATATAAACTGGGCAGACTGAAACTGCTAATAGGGAGCAGGCACTCAGTGAAGGCAAAATTCCACCAGGCAAATATTTCAAAGTGAAGAAAGTTTATTGTGTCCACAGCCTTATGCGTTTTGTGTCATAAACACTTTATCATAGGCTCCTAGACTGGAACTGCCGACTGATCTACACATATCTAACCTATGTGATTTGGGTCAGCACTTGGGTGGACAAATGGGAATATTGCTCACATCTGATGATCTAGCTGTATGAGTAGCGCTTACCATGTTTGCCCAGCTGTTGTCTTCTCTACAACAGAGACCTCTAGGGGTTAAATTGGTTGATAACATTTTTCCAATGATTTAGGGGTGCCTAGAAACATTACAGATCAAGGATCCCTGGCCAGTGCGCTAGAAGCTGCCCCACAGTGTGCAGTAACATAGCATGTACACCGTGTCTTTACAGGATCCGATGATGTTCCGATGATCTGTTGCACCCCAACATCCCACAAACTTGCATTTTCCCCATCCTTACACAAGTGAATTCATAACTCGAGGGAAGAGACACAAAAGAATTGCTAGAATGATGCTGATGAGACACTCAAGGGTGACACAGAAGGGATCACACAGGAAACACATTCTATAAATAAAACTCGGAAACAATGATGGACCTTATTTCAGGGCCAAGAAGACAAACACGATCATTCTCTCTGACAGTTGCTGTGCTTACTCGACACTTGACTTGAGATTTCTTTTTACCCCTAGCGAGAAAAGTTATCAGGACAAATACCCCATTTGACATAAGCCTATAAATAGTGACTAAAATATTCAGTATTTCCGCAGCTGTTGTTGAATCAGGGATTCATTGTTACTCACTTAGTATTCACTGAGTCTATGGCCTTGCGAGCCAGGAGGCTCTCCCATAATCCCTCTGCTCAGACACACTCTTTTTTTCACATTTTTTCTAATGAATGACTTTTCAGAGATGAAAAAGTCAAGTTGATTAAATAGTGTGCATGCCTACAAACAAGGATATAATCTTACAGTGGATTACGCAAGCTTGTGAGCTGGGAGGCAGTGAGAGATAAGGTATCATACCTGAGGCAGAGGGGAATTCAGTGAAGAGGATCTCCAGCTGGGATACTCATGTCAGCATGTTGCCCTCCTTCTGTTCTCGCACATAATCTGCTTTACTTATTTTTAGTCCTAAACCCTTGCTTTTCTGACACAATTAAACTTAAAGTCGGCCATTTCCCCCAATGGTTTTTGTTGACCTTCCCATCCCAGAAACCCATTCAGCCCATGGACCACCAGCCATTACTTTGCTTTAGAGACATTTTATTCACAATTATCGCGATTTTTGTCTACTTTTTTGCGTGCTAACATTCCAACCGATTCATTATACAGGTATGGTATCTGTTATCCAGAAAGCTCCAAATTACGGGACATCCATCGCCAATAGACTCGATTTTAAACAAATAATTTACATTTTTAAAAATGATTTCCTTTTACAATAAAACAGTACCTTGTACTTGATCCCAACTAAGATAAGGTCTATTGGGTTTATTTAATGTTTAAATGGTTTTTAGTAGACTTAAAGGGATTCTGTCATGATTTTTATGGTGTAGTTTTTATTTATAAATTACACTGTTTACATTGCAAATAATTCACTCTACCATGTAAAATTTCATACCTAACCCAACAAGATTATTTTTTTGTTGTTGTAATATTGGTGTGTAGGCAGCCACCTAGGTCATTTTGCCTGGTCGTGCTTTCAGAAAGAGCCAGCACTTTAGGATGGAACTGCTTTCTGGCAGGCCATTGTTCTGTTGTTAGGCTACTGGGGGGAAAGGGAGTGGGTGAAATCACTCCAACTTGCAGTGCAGCAGTAAAGAGTGACTGAAGTTTATCAGAGCAGAAGTCACATGATTGGGGGCACCTGGAAAACTGTCAATATGTCTAGCCCCATGTCAGAGTTCAAAATGAAATATAATAAAATCTGTTTACTCTTTTAAAAAAGGGATTTCAGAGCAGAAGTTTGCTAGAGCAGCACTTTTGAAAAAGACGTTTTCCCATGACAGTATCCCTTTAAGGTATAGAGATGCAAATTATGGAAAGATCCCTTATCCAGACAACCCCAGGTCCCAAGAGTTCTGGATAACAGGTCCCATACCTGTATAGAACATGTGGATTGCATTGATATTCTCTGTTTATGGGAGGCCATGAGGAAGGTTGCATGTAGCTGAACTTGGTGTTTGTATAACCAGCAGGTCTTTGGGCAATTTCTTTTGGAAATCCTGACATTTAACAAGTAAAAATTGTAAGTTGAAATTGTATTTGCAAAGGCTAACTGATTTCTTCTTGTACCCCTGTAACTTCCAGAGAAACCCCACAGGGAAGTTGCCGTGCTTGTGAAGCTGCAGCTTTAAATAGATGATGTATATTATTTGCAGTCTCATAGATTCTCATAGAAAAGGAAATGCTCTCAGTCCTGGCACATCACTGGGATACATGGGAACAAATAAGACTAGTTATCAATTGTAACCGAATAGGCCCAGGGACTCTCCAGAACAAAAATGCTTTGATTAGCATGCCAGGTCTGTTGTCAGGGGCTGAATGGAGGCACTCACCAATTTGCTAAAATTAAAACGACATTTGTCTATCAGTATCGGGAATACTTGAACTCTTTCCAGGATGTCTTAAATTTTGGCTGCTGGACTGTTGCAAATGTTCCCAGACAAATGCTAGTGCATGGGGGCCTAGAAGAGAAGATCTGCCTGTGTGCCTGCTTAACCCCCTTCCTGCCAGTCAGTCCAATCATAACCGACAACAACATTGGTGGGAATTTGAAGCTGAAGCTCCACTGATTCAGTCCATCTTGGCTGCTGGAGAATGCTGAGAGTTGTAGTTATCAGGAGCTGCTTTCTTTTCCCTAAACTAAACCTCTATAGACATAACTGTTAGAACTAGACCTCACACTTTTCATGCTGGAAGGAGAGCTGGACTTCCAATTGAAATACACATACTCCTTCCTACTCAGACAAGTCATAAGCTTCTGATTTAGCCTTGACTTGCACAACTGCCACGTGGATTCCAATATTTCATTTCAATTCTGATTGTTGAGGGAAATGTATTTGTGCTTTCCCTAATTAGATTATCTTTCTTATTCTCAGCGGCGGAAAGCTGTAAAGCCCCGACTTAGAAATGTGGCTTTGAGGCCGGCCGGCTATTGTTTGTTTGTTTTCTCTGGAGTGTTAGCATTATTGTCTGATGTTTTATGGATGACAGAGCCAACAATTGCACTGCTGAGTTTCAAAGGCAATCTCTGCCTTTTTAAAGGTTTCCTATCCACCAATACATGTCAAAGAGTTGTCAATTTAATAGAGAGAGGGAAACAAGGAGTGGAAATGGAAGCACAACCCACATCAAAGGCTTTTATATCCCCCCACAGCAGAGATTTAAGGTGTCCTGCATTGCATTACATCAAGGCAATACGAGTGTCAGGGGATGCTGGGAATTGTAGTTAAATCACAGCTGGAATGATACAGGCTGGATTAGCCGGGAGCAATTAATGACAAGCAAATGTTCCCAGACAAATGCTTGTGCATGGGGGCCTAGAAGAGAAGATCTGCTTGTGTGCCTGCTTAACCCCCTTCCTGCCAGTCAGTCCAATCATAAGCGGCAACAACATATGTATATATGTATATATCCAATTTTTGCCAATATATTGCACATTTCATGTTTACATATTTATTGTGTATTTTTAAGTGCCTTTTTGTGATATGTACTAGCTGGAGCCACGTCGTCTCGTCTCACTGTATATTTGTATACTGCTGAGATGACAATAAAGTTTACTTTGACTTTGAAGCAGGGTTCCATTTCTTTTTGTATAACTATATACCCGGTATGGACCCCACTTGATTGGGTGGTGTGTGCCTGTGTACTCAGGGAAACCTGTCAATCATAGTAAAGACAAATGCCCAGCTAATGACTACCAATGCAAATTGTTTATTGGTGAGTGAGTCTATTTAAATGCATACTTAGCTATTAAAAATAACTTATATTCTTCTACTCTCTGCTTCCTACAGGATATGAATCCTCCTCTTCTCCCTCCTCCACCACTGGCCACTCCTGTTATCACGTCGGCCTCCTCCGGAGCTGCATCTGCTGCTGCCACAGGACAGAGAACTGTTAGCGGTCCTGCTGAGCAAGTTACACACTTGAGAACATCTGCCAGACCCAGTGTGTAAGTTAACGCTTGTGAATACTGTTTCATTCTACACACTCCAGCAGGTCAGAAGATGCTGGGGTCCTTGTGCTCTAGTATAAACGACAGACAATGATCTTACCATTATTTTATCTGGTACAGGCAATATTATGTGGGGGACACACAAATGTGCAGAAAGCACAAATCTAAATGTGGGGCTGTAGCCAATCACAGTGAGTATCTTAGCAGTGTTCTGCCTTGTATCAGATTGTCGCCCTTCGGAGCCCAGCCTTAAGGTGCTGTTGGGTTCTGTTGTGTTGGAATTGCAGACTTGTATACTTGATGCTGAGGAATTGCAACCACCGCTTCCATTATCCAGAAAGCTCCAAATTACGGGAACGTCATCTCCCATAGACTCCATTTTATTCAAATTATCCAAATTTTTAAAAATGATTTCCTTTTTCTCTGTAATAATAAAACAGTACTGTGTACTTGATCCAACTGATATATAATTAATTTTTATTGGAGGCAAAAAAGCCTATTGGGTTTATTTAATGTTTAAATTATTAGATTTAAGGGATTGAGATCCAAATTATGGAAAGATCCATTATCTGTAAAATCAGGCATTCTGGATAACAGGTTCCATACCTGTATATTCAAAGGGAATCTATCAATACGTGGCATAGCTGGCATGCCAGTCAAGAAGCTTTAAATGAAAACTTTACCCCCAAAATGAATATTTAAACAACAAATAAGTTTATATCAAATGAAGTGCCATATTAAAGAATCTTATCAAACTGGAGTATATATTTAAGTAAATATTGCCCTTTTATATCTCTTGCCTTGAACCACCATTTCGTTATGGTCTGTGTGCTGCCTCAGAGATCACCTGACCAGAAATACTGCAGCTCTAACTGTAACAGGAAGAAGTGTGGAAGCAAAAGACGGAACTGTGTCTGTTAATTGGCTCATGTGACCTAAAATGTATTGTTTGTTTGTGTGCCCCATGAATCCTAGGATCCCAGGGATGTTCGTGTGCCCCATGAATCCTAGGATCCCAGGGAGCTGCCCTTATTTTTTTTAAAATAGCAATTTTCTATTTAGGATTTCCCAAATGGCACATACTACTAAAAAAGTATATTATTATGAACATGGTTTATTTACATGAAGAAGGGTTTTACATATGAGCTGATTTATTCAATATCTTTTTATAGAGACCTACATTGTTTGGGGGGTATAGTTTTTCTCTAACTGTATTTGCACAAGGGTTTGTGTATGTGTTTATGCAGCCACAGTTGATATGGGCAGTGAAGCCTTTGAACAGAACATTGAGATTTCAGAGATCTGTCTGTTCTGTGTTGCCATGTGGAACAGAACAACGTTATCTGTCACATAGTAGCACATAAACTGGTTTATATCCCCAGATCTGCTGGATATTTCATTCTTCCTTTAACTAATGCCTTATCCAGTTTTATTTCTGTGATCCAGATGTTCAGTAGGAATATCTGTTCCTGATTATACACAAGGTAACCATTGATCAGCCAAGCAAATGTCTTCCTAGAATGTTGTCCTGCTGTTGAGGAGACCCCTCCATTTCATAAAGATAACCCAAGGAAAGTGGATTACGCTGATTGGGTGAGAGCATTCCTGCTCCATGTGTTTATCATTATATATTGCGGGCAGACTTCAAAGTTTGCATTTGAATGGAAACACTTGGACTTGTACAGTACAAACGCTTACTATTGAAAATGGTTTCGTTTAAGAAGCTAGACATATTGTGTCTGGTATTTTCAGACGACATGGTTAGTGATTAAAGGCAAACTTTGGTTTGTAGGCAATATTTTCCATGGCTAAAGATTCCAGGTGCTTGCCATGATGTCCTTCAGAATAAGTATTTCCTGAATCAGTGCTATTGAGGTCCAGGCCCAAGTACATATAATATTATGACTGCCAGGGCCTGGAAGTAGTGTATTATGTGATTGATAAGTCACCAGTTTCCTGCAGAGATCTATCTAAATCCCACCTGGAGCACATTTGTGTAGGCCTCAGTCTTGTAGTCTTGTGTTTATATCTCCGATCATTACAGTGTCTGCCTTCTTTCCAGTGCTTTATGCACCAAACAATCCACAGTTTTCAGTAGTCGTACCATGCGGAACATTAAATAATGAATTTGTCTCTTTTCAGGTTCGTCGCCATCTATCCCTATATCCCACGTAAGGAGGATGAGCTGGAACTGAGAAAAGGTGAAATGTTCTTGGTATTTGAGCGCTGTCAGGATGGCTGGTTTAAAGGAACTTCCATGCACACCAGCAAGATTGGTGTGTTCCCTGGAAACTATGTTGCACCAGTTACTAGGTGAGTTTTTACTCAAATGAATAGCTTTTAACCCACGTTATCTGAAGCAGTCACATGGCAATATTGCCTAAAGGTGGCCATACATACAGAGATCCGCTCGTTTGGCGGTTTCTTGAGGTGGGAGATATCGTGCCCTAGGGCCCAACGATTGGATCATATGGGCAGTCGGATCACAGGACTGCTTCAATGAACAGATTCAGTCCACGATCCCATGGGATTTTTATCCCTGCCAGATCTACATCTAGCCTATTCTCGGACAGATATCGACCAGGAAAGCCCGCTGGAGGGCCGTACACACGGTCCAATTAGCTGCCGTCTGTCGGCAGCTTTTATTGGCCTGTGTATGGCCACCTTAACCTTCACGAGGATAGTCTGTAGCACAATTAGAGGCTGTAAGTAATTGTTTAGTCTGGTTTGGAGTTATATCAGGGATGCCCTGCAGCCCTCCAGCTGTTAATGGAATACAAAATGGCATAGAGTTTTTTTTCTTATATTGTGGGCCTGAGCTTTCCTGCATCACTCGAAGCCCCCCTTCCCCAACGCCTGCTTTGAATTAAGCCAAACCTAATATAAATGTTTATTATCTTTTATATGTAGTGTAATATTATGAGCAAGGGCTCTTAATTACTTGGCATTAGGCCGTCCAGAGGTTCTCATTTTTATACATGCACAGTGATTGCTGCTTTCCAACATACACCTCCTTTCTAGAGACAAATGTCAGTAACTGAGTGCAGGGGCAGGATGCTTATACTCTCAGGGACCAGCATGATAAGTAAGAAGCGTGTGTGTCATGATCCAAAAAGCCTCAACTTACTGCGTAGATTGCCAGTGTCGTTACAGGATATGGAAACCAACTGAAAGCCAAGCATTCATAAAGCTGCCGGAGGAGAAAATGCCAATGCCACCCGATAACACAAGTGCAGACTGTTATTGCTATTAATGGCAACTGCCTGTCACAGACAGGGTGGATTTTGGGCCAAAAAATATGTTTAAAGCTAAAATCAAGCAGTTGCCATTAATATCAGTTGCAGTCTGTGTGGAGGGATCAGGTGCTATTGGCATTTGTGACATTAGCCTAGCTGTAATACTTTTAAATCTTTTCTTATATGAAAACGCTCTTTTTGCATCAAAAATTGACCTAACTGCCATTATTTATGTCTATGTACAAAAGCAAACATAAAATGAAATATCTGGGAAATGGTTTGATTGTAATGGGCCTTCCTAGGAGTTACAGGTGCTGCACTCACCAGGCTGTGGGTGTCACATAAGAGACTCTGAGCAGCTGACAGAACACAAAATCTGTTTCTCTACCTGCTACTCTGTAGAATCACTGGGTTGATATCGGCCATTTGATCTCTATTTGGCAATGGAATATTTAAAAAATGAAAACCAATTGCAAATTGTCTCAGAATATCACTCAATACATCATAATAAAAGTCATTCTAAGGGTGAACAACCCCTTTAACTTTTTACATTACCTATGTTTATTTTAAAGGGCATTAACAACTGCAACACCGGCAAAAGTTGCCATGGCCACAGCTAGTACCAGCAACATGGTGAACCTGGTAACACCAACAATTCCTGGAGCTCCATGTCAGAAACTGCCAGCGAGTGGAGTGGAGTTTGCCAAGACAAATGGGGTCTCACCGGCTGGCATTCCTGGCTCTCATATCCAGACTAGCCCGCAGGCCAAGGTTCTGCTGCACATGAGCGGCCAAATGACCGTTAACCAAGCCCGCAATGCTGTCCGGACAGGTAATAAGGATGGTAATGCATATTGCATATCAAACTGTCAATTCAGTGATATTAGATATTGTGGGTAGTAGTTGCAGAGCAAAGCTCACGCATCACAAACAACATGACAAAGCCCGGCTATAGTTAGAATTCACTGTGATATGCCTTCAATGTACTGTCTTCATATTTTCTCTGTTAGCTAATAGTTTTCCTGGTGATGAAGCCCTAGAACTCTTTGGCAGCACTAGAAACCCTACTGCCGGCTGGGCTTGGAAGCACCGCAAAGAGCAATTATTGACGTGTTACTTAGCAACGCACATTTATTAGTTATAAATTGGACCAATAACTTTTTTACAAAGTGACATCATTCCTATATAGCACTCTGTGGGCACTGTATGGGTTAAGGGAAGTTCTTTCAAAGCCAGAGCTCAATTCAGATTCAAAGCAGCAAGCTGAAATAATATGAGCTGCTTTCATTGGGTGCCTGGTGACATCTTGTTTATTTCCACTCTACAAACCAAGAAGCCGCTTTATGGCTCACGGAAGAACGTTCTGACAAATGCAGAAAATGCCTCGCTCAAAAGTGAAATTGTCAGCTTGGTTTTACTGCTGGAAGGGGAGCGCTGCCTGTAAGAAATCGCCATTTATAGCCAGATCCTATACATCTGTTCCTATGCTCGTAAGTTACAGAGCTCTTTATTAAATTCGCAAGTACAAATTGATGAAATGGCGACGAAAAAATAGTTCAGTTCTTTGGGAGTTCAGTCAAAGGCTGTGCTAAATATCACATTTTTACTATTCAGCCAAATACGCAGGATTGCGACGGTTACTCGGCTAAAGGCGAGAATAAAACCGCCGAAGTGGGTCTATAAAATGAGGCTGTGAAAACACTGTTATTTTCTCATATGTTCATTTAAATTTATGGGGCTCACGGCTGTTCTTAATTCCACCTAAATACAGGCTCTAATAATGAGAAGGAAAGCAAATACCAGCATTTCCTCCGCTTGTCTGTAAAAACCAGTTCAATTAGATGAAACAACTGTTAGAAAGGAATATTTTGAGCACATACTGAGAAAATGAAGCCACTCTGGGTATGTGGGTCAGTGCGCATTACATTCAGTTTGGAGTGAGCTGTATTCTAAGGCTTTACATCCATTCAAACTTGTCCTTACAGAGCAAGAATGTCCGATCTGTGGCCTTCCAGCTGCTGAAGGATGCGGGGAGTTGTAATTATTCAGCAACTGTCCACACTTTCAACATCATCATTATCTGTAATGTTTGCTTTTGAATCAGAGCAGTGATCTTTTGTGATGAGTGTACAGCAGTGCATTTCACATTTATTGGACTGAAACCCCCATGTGTCATCCAATATTGATCAAGGCCCTGTATGACAAGACTAAAGACTCATATGAACATTTTGTTATCAGTCACTCAGTTATGGTTCCAAGATGATCTACAATTGATCTCCCCATAATTGTCTCTAAAGCACAGTGAAAGTTCAATTCACAGGGGGATGCATATAAACATGGCCACAGCCTATGAATGTAGTAACTGCGTAAATTGGCACATTCCTAAAATTGATTGGATTGCATCAGTATAACTACTAGTGAAAAATATTTACATTTTTAAAATCCTCCCTACCCAACTCCTGCAGCTCATCGATATTCTGCAATAATCAGAAACCTGTGAAGCTAGGAAAATACATAGCGCCAGTGGAATCTATACCAATAAAACCAATATTTTATTCATATCATTACGATACAGGAGCTTAAAGGGATACTGTCATGGGAAAAAAAATTCAAAATGCACCAGTTAATAGTGCTGCTACAGCAGAATTCTGCACTGAAATCCATTTCTCAAAAGAGAAAATAGATTTTTTTTTTATATTTAATTTTGAAATCTGACATGGGGCTAGACATATTGTCAGTTTCCCAGCTGCCCCCAGTCATGTGACTTTTGCTCTGATAAACTTAAGTCACTCTTTACTGCTGTACTGCAAGTTGGAGTGATAACACCCCCTCCCTTTCCCCCCAGCAGCCTAACAACAAAAAAATGGGAAGGTAACCAGATAGTAGCTCCCTAACACAAGATAACAGCTGCCTGATAGATCTTAAAACTAGGGATGCACCGAATCCACTATTTTGGATTCGGCCGAACCCCCAAATCCGTCGCGAAAGATTTGCAGAATACTGAATCCTAATTTGCATATGCAATTATGCATATGCAAATTGCTTATTTACTTCCTTGTTTTGTGACAAAATGTCATGCAATTTCGGGTAGGCCGGGTAGAAGGATTTGGACAAATCAGAATCCTGCTGAAAAAGGCCAAATCCTGGCCGAATCCTGGATTTGGTGCATCCCTACTAAGAACAGCACTCAGTTGTAAAATCCAGGTCCCACTGTGACACATTCAGTTACATTGAGTAGGAGAAACAACAGCCTGCCAGAAAGCAGTTCCATCCTAAAGTGCTGGCTCTTTCTGAAAACACATGACCAGGCAATATGAAATGAGATGGCTGCCTACACACCAATATTACAACTAAAGAAAAAATACACTTGCTGGTTCAGGAATAAAATTTTATATGATGGAATGAATTATTTGCAGTGTAAACAGTGTAATTTAGAAATAAAAAAGCCAGTGGTCAATATGGCTTTTGAGAAAGTGTCTGGTAGCCACGAAACTCATCAAGTGTGTGGTAAGGGGATGATGGTTTAAACTCCTGTATCTTAACGATATTAATAAAAGATTGGTTTTATTGGAATACATCCCGCTGGTGCTCGGTATCGTCCTTGCTTCTATGATTTCCCAGAAATCAGTGACATGTCAACTGTGCCTTTCCTTCCATAATGATTACATAGTGAATACTGTAAACTTCCTTTGTGACTTTCTTATTCTTTCTTTCCTCCATAGCTGCTGCACACAGCCAGGATCGTCCAACAGCAGCTGTGACTCCCATCCAGGCTCAGATCCCAGCTGCATCTGTTCTCCCACAATTGGCTGCCACTTCACAGCAAATGCCACCTCCTCTTTCAGGTCCAGCTGCTTACATCAATGCGGCAATGAACATTAGCCGAGCAGGTGTGCCGGCGGCATCCGCAGCCTCCTCCGCTGTTCCCACCGCTGCATTTGAAGCAGATTCCAGTTGGAAGGCTGGCTCTGGACTTGCTGGGTGTTCCTTTCCTGAAAATGTCTCTGCACCTTTAAATGCTGCTGCTAATAAGCAAGATAAAGATAGTAAGGTGGGTAGACTCTATTTATAGGTCATAGCCCCATCCTGCTGATAAATGAATCAAGCCTGACCATAGAAACAACCTGCAGTGTAGTGTGACCATGGATTTCTCTGTAGTTGGGTATTTCTGTTACTGCTGGTAAAGCCAAAAGTAATGTGACTCTTCCAGGAGGCAAATTCTGTTTTATATGACACAGATTATTAAGGCCTATTCATGCATCTAGTTGTATAGAGAGTGCAAAAGTCCTGTACTGTACAGGGAATCGAAGTTTGATTAACTGCTCATTCTGTCTGTCAATATCTCTTTACCCCAGGCTGTTTCATGCAGTAACTCAATGAGCTGTTACTAAAGCACAAACTTTTCCCTTACAGTCTAATCTCTGCCTGTTCTTGATTTCCAAACCTGCCTAATGACAGTACAGGTATGGGATCCGCTATCCGTAAAACTTTTACCCAGAAAGCTCTGAATTACGAGAAGGCCATCTCCCATGTACTCAATTTCATCTAAATAATCCAAATGTATTTCCTTTTTCTCTGTAATAATAAAACAGTAGCTAGGATATAATTAATCCTTATTGGGGACAAAATTAGTCTATTTGGTTTATTTAATGTTTGCATGATTTTGTAGTAGACTTAAAGATATAAAGATACAAATCATGGAAAGATCCATTTTCTGAAAACCCCCAGGTACCAAGCATTCAGGATAACAGGTCCCATACCTGTATTACATGCAGCAGCTTTGGCTTACAGTTTTCATGGCATAATGGTGTGCGCTAATAAAAACCAGTTGGCCAATCAGCTTCAAGCTAATTTAATTAGCTATATAACAAAGATGTGGGCCCACCAGAAAAATAGTCTGGGCAGGACCTGCCTCAACACACTTTAAAAAACATTAAAAAAACTTACAGTAAAAAAAACTTAAACTAAAAAAACTTACACTAAAAAAACTAACCAATTAGCCTGCAGGCTGAAACAGTGGTTGTATCTGGCCATCCATATGTGCTGTATAAAGGACAGATATGTTGCAAATATCTTATTGATCCCAACGTCTGATCAGTCCACCAATTGGCTATTTTTTGTTCTTTATGTTCAAATAGGCTGTTTTAGCCTGAATATAAAATATCCACAGAAGCACCCAGAAGTGAGTATAAAATGTGCTTGCTTCTAGTAAAGTGGGTGCCACAAGTTATTTCCTGGCTAAGTAAATCAGATTACAGTTCAGAGCGTGCTTTGCAATAACTCGGTAACCCAATGCCATGGGTAAGTTGTTGAGAATGATGCACTGAGCATTTATTTTATTTAGAGATGGCACATTATCTACATGTTATACAAACACTCACACTGTGTAACCATTACTGAAGGAATATCATGGAGGCTTTATGGAAAGGTTTGCTGATTGTGCCACTAATCTTTATTATGAAAATGCCAGTGTAAGCAGCAACTTTCTCATTTCAGCAGTCTCGTGTGGGAATTTCATGGTTGCTGGATGTCGTTTTCCTTGCTCAATGACACCCAGAAGATTTTAGCTATACAAATTGGAAAAGGTGCATAAATATACTTTTTGAGCCAAACGCTGCTTTGTTTTGCAGAAGGAAAAGAAAGGCTTGCTAAAGTTACTGTCAGGGGCATCTACCAAAAGAAAGCCTCGCTCGTCTCCCCCGCACTCTCCAACCCAAGAACTGGAACAGACAAATTCAGAAGCAGCAGCGCTGGAGGGAGCTGTAGGGCCAGACATTGTGCCAGTCGGTGGCAATGGCCGAGCTGCTTCCTGCACTGTGGATTGTGACTCAGTATCTGCCTCAACTCTGGCTCAGGATAACCGCAAGCCAGCTTCCTTGGATACCAACGTTCCCATTGCACCTCCACCAAGACAGCCTTGCTCATCGCTGGGCAGTGTTCTAAATGATTCCCGGCCTTGTGAAAGGTAAATTTGTTTTACTGTTTGTTTGAACAGCAACTGTTCATTTAGTGCATGTTCCGGTAGTACATGTAGTATATTGTAGCACACGTTAAAAAGAATGTGTATCTACTCCTGTGTTGACCACTTCACTTCTCCTGTTTTTGCTCAGTCTAATATATGTCTTTATTTTACTTTATTTTTAGTAACCTCTTAAAGTGATACTAAAATATTAATTTATAAAATTAAGCAGTCTCCGTGCAAAACTGTGATTGACTGGTGTAAGTATTGTGTCTGTGACCGTTTCACTGGGCATATTTTCCCTTTAGACTAAAGAACAAAATGTACTAAATATACTGTCACAGCTTGGATGGTTTCTCTCTAACATGTTAAAGGGATACTGTGTTTAAAAACACATCAGTTAATAGTGCTGCTTCACCAGAATTCTGCATTGAAATCCATTTCTAAAAAAAGTGCAAACTGATTTTATTATATTTAATTTTGAAATCTGACATGGGGCTAGACATATTGTAAGTTTCCCAGCTGCCTCCAGTCATGTGACTTGTGCTCTGATACATTTTAGCCATTCTTTACTGCTGTACTGCAAGTTGGAGTGATATCAACCCCCCCCCCCCAGGAGCCTAACAACAGAACAATGGGAAGGTAACCAGATAGCAGCTCCCTAACACAAGATAACAGCTGCCTGGTAGATCTAAGAAAAATCCAGGTCCCACTGCGGCATCTTCAGTTACATTGAGTAGGAGAAACAACAGCCTGTCAGAAAGCAGTTCCATCTTAAAGTGCTGGCTCTTTCTGAAAGCACATGACCAGGCAAAATGTCCTGAGATGGCGCCTACACACCAATATTACAAGTAAACATAGTAACATAGTCCATCAAGTTCAAACTTTTTACTTTTTTTAACCTGCCTATCTGCCAGTTGATATGAATAGGAGAGGGCCTGAATAGAAACATGAGTAATACAAAGTAGCAATCACAATTAATGTGTAGCCATACAGAGTATTTGCTTTTTAGAAGGGGTCAGCGACGCCCATTTGAAAGCTGCAGAGTCAGAAGAAAAAGGCAAATAACTATAAACTATAAAAAACAAAAATAATTGCAACCAATTGAAAGGCTGCTTACAGTTGGCCATTCTATAACATACTAAAAGTTACCTTAAAGGTGAACCACCCCTTTAAAGGTGAAACACACACTGTCTTAAAGGGTAAGGGAGTCAGTCTACACAGTTAACGATCCTTTGGTGTGTACTAGGCCCCTCTGCAAAAATTATCTTCAGAGGGTCCCATGCATGGTAATTAATCCCTACCTGCCCCCAACCTTGCCCGCCTACTACCCACCCATCGGCAGCCCTCTCCTGCCCCCTCCGGTCCATTCTGATGGCTCCCTGCATTCTCCCTCCCTGGAGTCACCGCTCAAAGCTAGGCAAGCGGCTGGGCATGGAGTTACGCCACTGTTTGATGTACATTTGTATCTAGGATTAATGCTGTCCTGCTGTACAGATACAATTGATTCATAATTACTACTAGTACCTAGAGTTAATGCAACGTTTTCCAGTTAAATAATATGGGATAAGGAGAAATCATGGTGGTCCCTAGTGCCCAATGCCCGCGTGCTAAGGTTTGTAGGGATGTGTGTGGCAAAAGAGGGGTTGGAGAGGAGGTGGATAAGCTCTGTAGTATACAATGGGATTCTTCAAAACTTATCTGTTATCTACTGTGTATCCTGTGCTTGAATGGCTGCCCCAGTGGCTACACAGCAGCTTGTTTATATAAACTATAGTTGTATTTCAAACAGTTTTACCAGTGCAGGGCAACAGTACATTATATTGTCATTCCTTTAAAACACTTTCATTTTTTGGTGTTACTGTTCCTTTAATGGCAGCACGGGCCTTTGGGGCCAGTTTTTCCAACACTGCAAATGGTAAAACAGAGCCCCCTTCTAAAATCATTTAAGGTTAGTAAACATTTGTCATTCCCAGCATCCCCTGGCAGAGCTGGAGGGGGGGATTATGAGATTGTAGGTCTTTGACAGTTGGAATATTATTGGTGGCTTGTCCTTGAATTACGGGCTGTTAACGCTGATTTCTAACCCTAAATAGCTCTGACTCTAGTAATAGTAATGTCCCTTCATTCTGCCATATTTTATAGCAGAGTGCTGTGCTGAGGAATGCACTTTCTGTTCTGTTCTTAAAGGAAAACTATACCCCCAAAATGAATACTTAAGCAACAGATTTTGTGATGGTCTGTGTGTTGCCTCAGAGATCACCTGACCAGAAATACTACAACTCTTAACTATAACAGGAAGTGTGGAAGCAAAAGAAGTAACTCTGTTAATTGGCTCATGTGACCTAACATGTATGGTTTGTTTGGTTTGTTTGTGTGCACAGTGAATCATATGATCCCTGGGGGCGGCCCTTATTTTTTAAAATGGTAATTTTCTATTCATGATTACCCAGTGACACATACTACTAAAAAAGTATGTTGTGTGAAAAATGGTTTGTTTACATGAAACAGGGTTTTACATATGAGCTGTTTCATGCAATATATTTTATTTTATATTTTTTGGTTATGGGGCTTATTTCCATGATACAAATATTGTCAGACAAAGCTGAGCCATATTGAATTGTGCTCTGTGCTTATAAAGTGTGACTAAAGTGCGTCTCTTCTGCAGATACAGAGTGGTAGTCTCCTATCCACCCCAGAGTGAGGCGGAACTAGAGCTGAAGGAAGGCGACATTGTATTTGTGCACAAGAAGCGGGAAGATGGTTGGTTTAAAGGCACACTCCAACGGAATGGCAAAACCGGCCTATTCCCGGGCAGCTTTGTGGAGAATATTTAACACTTATTTTGCTACAGAGTTAACGAATGAGCACAAGACACGCAGCCGCTTGACCGTAGCTGTCGGTCCTTTCCCGGAGCAAATCTAACTGCACTGAAGAACCATTCAGCATCTTGTAGCCCTATTTAACTACAAACGATCTGAACAAGACTGCTCCATCTGCTGATTTCATATCTACATGGAATTTATTTGTTGATGTATTTGTGCCTTGTACTGTTAAGTTTATCATATTTTTTTATACTTGTTTTTTTTTTTTCCCCGAATAACAAATAAACTGTTGTTTACGAGGCTTTAGATAATAATAATTTATTTCTTGACATTTGTGTTGTACATTTTTTTGCAATCCCTGTCGCTATAGAGAAAACCATGGAATTATAAATGTAACCCTTTATTAATTTATGAAAAGCCACAAGGAGAGAAGCTGGATTGTTCTGTTGAACACTTGGATGCCAGAGACACTTAGGTTCCTGGGGGGACATATCAGTGGATATGGTCAGTATGTGATGCTGATAGCGGGGCATTGCCCTGGGCTCTAGTTCCATGAGTGGGAAAATATGTTGCAAAAAAAACGTCATATCACAACAGTATGTCAGTATTTAGATAAGGAGTGTCCAGCCTGTGGCCTGTCAGTGAAACTAGAGTAGTAGTTCAGGAACAGCCAGAGCTTCACAAGTTGGATATTCCTGATTATTTTATATTGGGGTCTCTATTCTTCCTGCATTGCTTGGGGACCCCGTCATGTCTTTTACTCCAGTCCTGAAAGTCTGTTATGCCAAAACACTTCCATTTGTTATATTTAGTCCATCTGCCGGGGTAAAAAGGTGTTCATGCTACGCTCCATTCAAGGACATGACTTAAAGGGACACTATAGATAAAATTGCTTTGGTTATAATGGAAAATGTCAATCAGGAAAAAACTAGACCTGTTTGGTTTTACATTTTGTTGAAGGTTTTGAAAAGCTTTTCCGTTCTCTCTCACTCAACCTTAAGCTGGCCAAACATTGCCAAGCGAGCGGATCTTTCCCCGATATGCCACTAACGGCATGGCTATATTGGGGGTAATTCGGCTGTATAGATGAACAATCGAATTACGATATACCAAGGGGCTCCGACGGGTCGGTCGGGTAAAAATCAAACCTTCCCGATCGATATCGTTGCCAGATTAGCTGTCAAATTGGTCTAAATGACCGATATCGGCAGCTTTATCTGCCTGTGTATGGCCACCTTTAGGCCTTCTCTGTGGATAGATGGATGAACCCGGCCAAGTTTTGAAGGGAGGCTACTGTTTTGGCCAGATGCATGGCTTAGCAGTTTGGGGTGATGATGAGGGGGGTCCTCTACCTACATCCCTGTTTGAATTTAAAATGCTGCCTTCTGTTGCTAGAGCACACTGCTTCGTATGTATCAAAACTTTCAATATGGTTTTGAAATACAGGTATGGGACCTGTTATCCAGAATGCTCGGGACCTGGGGTTTTCCAGATGACCGATCTTTCTGTAATTTGGATCTTCATGCCTTAAGACTACTAGAAAACCATTTAAACATTAAACCCAATAGGTTGTTTTTGCTTCCAATAAGGATTAATTATATCTTAGTTTGGATCAAGTACAAGCTACTGTTTTATTATTACAGAGAAAAGGGAAATAATTGTTAAAAAAAACAGACTATTACTGGATTATATAAAATGGAGTATATGGGAGACTTTCCGTAATGCAGAACTTTCTGGACAATAATGGAACCCATACCTGTATTTCAGAGGTGGCCTTAACTGCCTTTATTTTGCGTTCAGTGCTGTTGGGAGGTTCTCGAATGTTTTTTTACTGCAACATTAATGAAAAAAGTTTTGAATCCAAACAGTGTATATGTAGATTAAGGAATGCAAATGACTGTTTCATGTAGGACATTGTCTAGCTATAATTTCCCTCTAACACAATAAACTTGTACTGTCTCTGTAGGAATACACCGTGTATACAGCAATAAGGAGGAGTCTGTAAATGATCCCAGTTCTTTGGGAATTAAAGCAATATCCATTAGTATCAGACTGTTAGGGCCTATCTACCTGTACTTTATGCATTGTTGTGTGTGTAAGGTATATGTGTTATTGCAAATGTTATCATCGTGAATGGTCCCACTTTTAGACGAGTTCTCTGCTGATGAAAATGCTTTCCATGATATTATTGGTAGACAATGACTATTATGTTTGTGGGGCTGGGATAAGCTGTAACAAGTGAAAACTGGCAGCATTGCCTACTCTGTGATACTAAATTGCATATGCTATTCTGCTGGCACTTAAGTCTATGTTCTAGCTAGATCTGCTTGTATTTGAATTGGGGTGTGAATAGCATTAACAGTGGCTAATGTGCTTTCCATATGACCTCCTTTAATTGAGCCATTAGATTGTATAAAAGGTCTCCAAGGCCAGGGCCAAACGAGAGACTTCACAGCAATGTGACATTTACTGTAAATGCTCTGCAGCCAGATTTGTAATCACCAGCTCCCAACCTCACTGCACTACAATACTTACTGGGGTACAGCCAATCTACATAAGCCTTTCCAACATCAGCAATTACATCTCAGGGGCTCCCCTCTCCTGCCTGTCCTTATCCCCCAAAGCAGCTACATGAGATAGGGAGACACTGGGCAACCTAGTCACCTATGTGGCCCTTGTCTTACAAACATATCAGAGGAGCACAGCCTTCCACTTCTTTTTTTATTTGTGCTTTGCATTGACTGCTGCTAGCAAACATTAGCTTTATTACAGGGCCTAACCCTAATTATATTTACATAAGTCTCCCCAAAGTGGTCATGTCCTTGGTGCAAGGACAAAATGTTACTTTGATTTAAAGTATATGAACAAACGTAAAGGGTTGTTCCTGCTGCCTGTAGATTTCAACTAATGACTGATTTTCATCTGACCACACCCAGTTATGTTAAGCCACACCCCTTTCTTCTCACATTGAGTGTTAAGCCGTGCTTCCCGCTAAGCTGTTCCGATTATGCTCCACCCTTTCTAGGGCTGAACAGCAGGGGCCATACATGATGTTGGCAGTGTTAAATGGCTAATATGAAAATCAAGGGAAAAAAGTAGATCGTGACATAACTTAAACGAGCTGCAACCCCTACAATAGAAGTTTGGGGGGTCCCATTATGCACCCACAGGCAATCTCATCTCACCCAGTTTGTTTGTGGCAGAAGAAGCTGGGGAGGAGGATTACCATATAGCAGACACATTGACTATAATTATGGTTCTTTTTGAATGTATATCAAAGCTTTGTTCAGTTAGCCTATAGCCTATGTGTATACTGTAACTAGGGATAGTGCTTACAGCAGTCCTTGATCACATGATTATGCTAGTTCCTGGCCTGGCTAATGTACAATGCTGAAATGGTTTGGTTCTAGGTAACACGACATGATTTATCCATTGATTCCACACCAGGGCCGAGGTTTTGCACAGGACCATTGAATAGAAATGTCCAATAGACTGACTTGAAGGCAGCCATTAATACAAATACAAGAGCATTGGGGCTGCAGATCATTCTACGGCCGTTATTAACCTTCTCGAGATATACAAGGAGGTATATTTGTGTTTAGAGAACACATAATTACATATATTTAAATGAAATTTGCACTTTTAAAGGTGAGGTGACAGGACACCCACTTGTTCAAACACACCGTGAGACCACCCAGAAAGTATTTTGTTTGTTGCTGTTTAGAAAATGTGTTCCTTGTTTCTTCTAATTCAATCATTCAGCTTGTTTTGGTGAGGGATGACTGAGCGCTAATTTGGCTTTTAAAATGGAATGTTAATCGGGATTCTGGGACATGGAACTGCTGATCTTTAGAACGTTCTCAATGTTTTCTAAAGCAAGTGGGATTCATGCTGATATACAACATATAGGAGTACTGATGTTGAGGAAACAAATGTAGATGGAAAATGTATATAGAGACGTGACACAGGCTTGCCAAATCCCAGTATCCTCCACCAAATTATATACAGGTGTGGGACCTGTTATCCAAAATGCTTGGAACCTGGGGGTTTCCCAGATACTAAAAAAAAAAAAAAGAAAATCACAAACATTAAATAAACCCAACAGGCTGGTTTTGCTTCCAATAAGGATTAATTCTATTTTATTTTTTGATCAAGTACAAACTACTGTTTTATTATCACAGAGAAATAAGAAATCATTTCTAAAAGTTTGAATTATGTAATTAAAGTGGAGCGAATGGAAGATGGCCTTCCCGTAATTCGGAGCTTTCTAGATATGTTTCTGGATAACTGTTGTCATATGCTCTCCCCACTGAAGAAAGAAAACCCTTCACCAATAGCATATGGTATATATTACTCTATTGATCCAAAATATATTCCATATATATATATATATTATACTGTATATATATATATATATATTAGGGATGCACCGAATCCAGGATTCGGTTCGGGATTCGGCCAGGATTCGGCCTTTTTCAGCAGGATTCGGATTCGGCCGAATCCTTCTGTCCGGCCGAACCGAATCCGAATCCTAATTTGCATATGCAAATTAGTAGTGGGGAGGGAAATTGCATGACTTTTTGTCAGAAAACAAGGAAGTAAAAAATGTTTCCCCCTTCCCACCCCTAATTGCATATGCAAATTAGGGTTCAGATTCGGTTCGGTATTCAGCCGAATCCTTTGTGAAGGATTCGGGGGTTCGGCCGAATCCAAAAATGTGGATTCGGTGCATCCCTAATATATATATATATATATATATATATATATATATATATAGAGCAGAAGGCTGTCAAGGTTGCTGGTAGTTGTAGTCTGAATCTGAATGGCTGCAGCTAAAGGCATGAATACCATAATGTGGGAATAGATTAAACGCCAGCTCCCAGATTCACCAATCAGATGGCACAGTTTTCCCATTGGGTAACTGACAGACTTGTGTGCATGGCATCTTAATGCGTCACAGTTCCAGGTCATACTACAGTTAATTACCTATAGGGAATTATTACTTTATGTAGAAATGTATTTTCCCCCTGATCAGTCTCTGTACTCAAATCATTTTGGCACAGAGCAGAGATGTCCCTAATTCAGACCCTCCGGCACAATTCCCAGCATTCTCATGGCAAACAAGTAGATTGTATTTGATACTGGCTGCTGCATATTTCTGAGAGGAGTATTGCTAGGAAGGAGTACTTCCCCTTTATTCCCTGTGACTAATAGGTGCCAGGGTTCAGATGGCTAAAATAACCATAAAACATTTGCACAAAGTGATTTTTTTTATGATTTTATAAGAAGTAATAGAAATGGCTTGTTTTCCTTAAAAGGATCTTTGATGACATTCCATCATGTGTCTATGTATCAGTACTGTGTCTGTATCTGTACGTGTTCTGTCCGTCTGTCCATACTAGCCTACTTGAGTATGAAGCTGATGTGTAAATGAAGCTGCCATTGGCCTCCTAGCGAATGAGCTGCCTGGGAGGTGCCGCCCTGTATAAAAGCGCTTGATATACGAATACAATGGCAGCCGCCGTTAGCTACAGAATTTCACTCACAAACGCAAGACTGTTGGCGCTGTTCAAAATTGTCATGTTTTTTAATGATCTTTTTGATGTTTTTCAGAGGATTCTAGATGAATGTTTTGTAACAAGGATTTGTTGCATAGCAGTACATTTATAAAAACGGAATTCATTTTTTTTTTCATCAAAAATAAAATTAGTCTTAAAAACTGTGATTTCTGTGGTTGTTGTTTTCTCCATTACATATACGTTTGCCCTTCCTCAGGAACAAATAAACTGAACATGTCTTACAATGAAGTTATTTAAAAGTATTGGGTGTGATACCAACTATAGTGGGGGGGAACACTCACATTTTAGGGTCAGGGCACACGCTCAGATTAGGGTATCGTTTTCCGAAGTCGCCTGTAGTTTAATCGTGAGGCAACTTCGGGCAACTTTGGAAAACAAAGTGATCCGAGTGCCATCCTGCTGGCGATTTACATTCTAAACGGCGGAAGGCAGTTCGGGGAGATGAATCGCCCCAAGTAATCTCCCCAAATCTGAGCATGTGCCCTGACCCTAAATCGCATCACTAATGTCCATATATCTACCCAAGGTGCAGAGCTTGCATATTTTATCACATACATTGGTAATCTCAAACAATACATTATTTTAATATTTCACTGATTCAGACCTTTATCCAAAATAAAATAAATGTATTTTATGTGCTTTATGAACAGGGTTGGATTGGGGGGTCTGGAGCTCACCAGGGCTACCACCTCAGGGGTCCCACACCCACTTAGAGGGCCCCATCCCAATATTGAGCTCATCCAGAGGCCGCAACCCTCTCCCCTGACTCACATACCTTTTATCTTTTCTGTCATTTGCGGAGCACGGTGAGTGCCCACAGTTTTCAGCAGTGAAGCAGAGCCCACCAGGTTTTTCCCAGCCCTGTTTGTGGATGATATTTCCATTCTGATATAATGAAATGAAATATCTTCGTTCTTTAGCTACCCCCCATTACGTGATCCTGGTCTTGTTATAATTTGTATTTTACATTGAAATTAATAAACTACTCGTGCACATGGGTGCGCTCTTTGTCGTTGCTCAGAAGTTACGTTTAAGGAATCCTCGAAGATGATCAAAACATGATCAGAAATGAGTGGATTGGCAGAACCTGTGAGCAGATATTGCAAACCAAACACAGTCGTCATGGGCCCCATAAATATACTTTGCATGCAGATTTTGGCGTTTCTATGCAGACAGACAAATGGCATAGTGTTGTTAAGCTAATGACAGACAAAATGAAGGAGATATGCTGCCTTCTGCTTCCTTAATGTGTGTGCAGCGATGGGATCAGCCCATCAGCAAACACAAAGGATCTTGGTGTGGTAAATGATGCATTTTTGCTGGTTGTGACAATGAAGGGCTGCACCATAACAAGTAAAATGAAGCCTAGGCCACAATGTGATCTACAGCATATACTGTATATACCTGTAGCAAGTATCCCAAAACAATCATTGTGCATGACAACTGAGCACATGAACCCCTGTCACTATGTGAAGAGATGAAATCCACTTTATGATACAATTGCTCAGGGTCAGGGTTAGTTAAGAGTATTCAGGGGCAGCTGCTGGGTGACTGACCAAGTTATCAGCCTGGGCAAATAATGTGTTCAACATGATGCTCATTAAATATGAAAATGTGCAGGAGGGATGATGTTTGATTATAAACAAGAGATAAAAGAATTGTGCTCTCTCTCTCTCCAGTTTCTGATTCCAGTATTCAGTTCCCCCATCCCACAACTGCAGGGAATATACAGGTGTTTGATAAATAAAAGATGAAAATAATTGCTAGTGCCTCAGGGTACAGGCAGCTATTGCTGGTCCCACTGTGTACAAGATTGAACAGCTCCCTCCTTGCTCTTCTCATTGCACCTCAGGGTGAGACACGTCACATCACAAGACATTACCCATAGCACACACATCACACAGACTTGACAAACTACAATGATTGTAACCATGATTTCAGGCTTGCCCATTGTGCTGTTCACAGGAGGAAGTGCAGGAACCCTATGCAATTAAAAAGGGAACACGCACACACAACCTTATTCTGTCACCATTATTTCTATTTAACTTGTAGGGGTTAAAGCATAGTGATATTTTTGTTCACCCTCCCTGGTGGGAATCGTATGTAAGTCTCCAGCGCTAGTGTCTCCATGCAACTCCACTAAGGACAATGTTCTGATCTGCTACGGCACATATTAATAGTACTAAACACAGAACACAGGGACGGCACTAAGCAAAGGTCATACAGATGGGTTTGAATAATGACCACAAGAATTATAATTAAAGTAAAACCTGGTGATATATTAAATAAGGATTATACTAACAAATGGCCAAAAATAGAGATACAGCAATTATTTTCCATCTCACCATCTCTGGCTCCAGAGTGACATCACTTCTGGTTTCGCGGGTCACAGGTCGGAAGGTAAGTCACCTATTCGTGAGCCTAGTGTAGCAGGGGATATATTGGGTGGTGGGTGTGGATCAGGTTACAGGTCCTCGTGTCTGGGTTGGGTGCAGATCTATCCTACAAGATCCACTTAGGAGTCTCTTGTCAGGGCCACTCAGCCAAATGCACAATAGCTGGAACCAAGGAGAAGGCATTATACTCAGTATCAGAATTTAAAAATAAACTTTTCTAGAGCAAATGCAGGAAGGCCAGGGCCTGAAATTGAGGAAAAACAAAATGAAGGCCCCCCCCAAGCTACAGCTGGAAGATGTTCAGCAACAGCTGAGGGACCACTATATTGTGAGCGCCACATACAAGAATAGTAGTGTATTCTATATAACAATCATTTGTACCTTTTCCAAAGCATTTACTGGCAAAACCACAACCCTCTTCTAAAGGCCCCTAGTCCTAAACTGGTCCTGTCTAATCTGTAGCCAGAATAATGGTTTTTACTTACTGCACTGGGGCACCATATGGGCTAAAGCCAATTACTCTTACATTTCTGTTTCCATAAAGAAAATATGCACAGATGGAATGTTCTCTGTTTCACTTTATTCAAATGTAACCTTGTGCCTTCTCAGCTTTAATATATTCCTCTTCCATCTGGACAGTCCTAAACAGCCTCTGGCCAAACGGGCTCTTTCTTTCATTGTGTTTGTCTCACTGCCATGGAACATTACCAGCCTCATCTGCTCCCATTCATCCTTTTCTCATACAGAACCATTCTGAGATGGCCACTACCACAGTGTACTATTAATAGTATGCACATATATTGTTTGCAACTTTTCCTACCCAATCCTTTGCCCTGCCAGAGGGGTCGATCATCTGAACACTAAGTACAAAATGCACACAAAACACTATACACAGCACATGTCCTAGGATACAGGATTGCTGCACCAATTAATGTGCATGAGGCAGAACTCCCAGACATACAAGGGACCCCTTACACTTGGCCAGGGCAGCCATCAGGGGGGGACAGGGGGGAGAGTTGTAGGAGGCCCCGAGGGTAAGGGGGGCACCGGCCACGCCACACTTACTTGATTAGCCGGGCCCCCCATCTTTGTGAGAGCTGCTGACTTCGGGAAGGCATGGACGTTTAAGGGGCCCTGGCCACCAATTTTCTTATAATGTGGGGGGCCTGGCCACCAATTTTGGCCACCAATTTTTTTCTCATGTGGGGTCCTAGCCACCAATATTTTTTAAGGGGGGGGGGCCCTGGCCAGAAATGTTTTTTTATGGGGGGGGCCTTACCACCAATATCTTTTTATTAACCCTAGCCAACAATATTTTTTTTGTTTTTTTACTGTGTGGTGGGGGGCAGACCTGTAGGTGGGGCTTGCGGTGGGCGCAGCCCAGGGGGCCCAGGAAATTTTGGCGTATGGGGCCCTGCGATTTCTGATGGAGGACCTGCACTTGGCACTGGCTAGCAGTAGGGCTCAATTACTAATATATCAGCTAAATTGCACAAGTGGGCAGCAAAAGTGGTTAGGGGTGCTGAGTTGAACTATAGATTGGGCACCTTGGGACACTATCTGCAAGGATTTTGCATATCATCCCTGTGTGTATGTGATTTCTCTAGATTTGCTAGTTTCCTTATACATTCCAAAGCATGATGTGAATATGATACAGACCTTAGACTCTGAGCTCCATCAGAGATGTGAATGACATATAATCTCTGTAAAGTGCTGCAGAATATACTGCACTATAAAAATAAAGTATAGGTGATAAATTAGCTTTGAACAGGTTATTACACATTATAAATAAAGCAACGCTCAGCAGGAGCTACAGATTTGTATTTAGCAAATTTATATTGTTTTTCTTTACATTAACAGGGACTTTGATGAGAACCCTCTTTGAAGTCTAACTTGTAATCTGTTATTTCCTTCATTTTATCGATTTCTGCAAAGAAATGTGTATATAATTGTGCATGTAGGATAACAAGGATGATACTTCTAAATAGCTGAAGTGCATTTTCAGAGTATAGCGCTGGTGGGGGTATTTTACAGATAAGGAGGAGTTAAGGCTGAAAAGCTGCAAAGTGTACACGTAAAGCCCAATTCCAAAATACCTTATGCATTGCCTCTGTTTTGGGGTGTTGGTAAATACTGGTAAGTTATTGAATAATCACAAAGCAGAGGTTGAATGTTAATGCTGATGTGCTGGAAAAAATGACACATACCTTTCCTTTTTTTCAAGGAGGTTTGCTACAAAAAAAAAACCCCTCATTAAGCCTAATGAGTGACAAATGCTTGCAAAGAGCTTGGCACATAGAATGTATGTGGAATAAGTATCTGGCGCTGTAATGAGCACTTGAGACTGGATAGCCGGCAGTTACCATTTGTATAGTGGGAGTTTAAAAGTTTTTTTGCCTTCAGGTTAGAGATAAATATCTAATTTATAATTTTACCAAGTAAAATATCTGGCTACAGGCCAAGTGGTGTAACTTTGGGGGCCTCCCTTAAAAATTTCACATTCATCATGAGTCCCCCATGCCCCACCCCCATGCTATAGTTACACTACTTGTTAGAGCCCTAAGGCACAATCCTACTTTTCCTTTTTTCATGTTGTGCAGTTAGTGATAACAAAACAGAGAAGATCATCAGTGTAAAACAATGTGCGCTACAGATGAGAGAATTCTGCCTTCTGCACATGTTACAGGAAATTGCAATCCGTCAAATTACATGGGACGCTCCTCAAATGATACCCATCACATATGCACTGGCCAACAGAGTTTAATGTGTGTAGCAAATTAGAAATATATGTTCTGGCTTTTATTTGCAAGGGATGGAAATAATATTAGATGTGGATTTAATTTATAGTGTTTATTCTTCATTGGCTTTATGCAAATCCTCTGATCATGCTGAACTACTAAAATAAGATTTTTCAGCAGTGCACACACAAATGATACCAGTGCGTATATAAATAATCAAAGGTTTGTTTGAAGGGTTACTGGGCTTCTTCATAGTAACATTTTCCGATTATACTATACCGTGGGTCTTGATAGTGGTTAATGAGTCATGGGAAATACAGGTATGGAACCCATTAGACAGAAAGCTCCGAATTACGGAAAGGCCATCTTCCATAGACTCCATTTTATTTAAATAATCCACATATTTAAAAAGGATTTCCTTTTTCTCTGTAATAATAAAACAGTAGCTTGTACTTGATCCCAACTAAGATATAATTAATCCTTATTGGAGACAAAACCAGCCTATTGGATTTATTTCATGTTTATATGATTTTCTAGCAGACTTAAGGAGACTTAAAAAAATCTAGATTATGGAGAGATCCATTATCTAAAAAACCCCAGGTCCTGAGCATTCTGGATAACAGGTCCCATACATTAACTAGAAAGATGGCAGCATGGTGCTTATAAAAATCCTTGAACCAATGCAACTTTTTCCAAACAAGTACCAGTCAGGGGAAAACGTTTTTTAAACATGTTTTTTATGTATTATTCAGGGAAATCAAAATGAAATCATGAAATCATGAGGACCGTTGGTGGGGAATGAAAGTTATGGATTTAATACACTGGGGATGGTAACTCCAGTGTATTATCCTTTCTTTGTTCTTTAAATGGAATATTCATCGAAAAAACAGGTAGATGTAGGTGGGATGATAGTGAATATAGATTGCAAGAAAATCAAATGATCGTTAAAAAAAGGAATTGTTACTGAAATGTTCTGCTTAAATAAATATTTGGAAAATAGAAAATCAGGTAAATGTTTTGTGTTTGTCCAAATTGTTAGTGAAATAGAATATTCAGGTAACTGAACGTTATTGTGCTATTGCTTTCAGATATACTGATCAGAAATGATCCCAGCTGTGCTTCAAAACCCAGCCGGGAAGCTTCAGCACATAGGGTATTCCATCATTAACACTGATAAATAATAATTCAGCTTCAATTTCAGGTAATACCTGTATGGCTGAGGCTCCCCAGGAGGTTATAAAGCACAACCAGGGTCGCAGGGTAGGCCAGTGGTGGTGGTGGGGTCAAGTAAGACATACCTCCCAACATTATAGAAATAAAAAGAGGGATAAAAAAAGATGGCGTGCGTACCGAAATGTATTTTGATCACGCCCATTTATGTGGCCACACCCCCTAATTACCATGTTCAATTTACAAAATTTGGCAGGTTATAAAAGTTTGAACATAATTCTGTGTTTTTTATCAGTTATTGCAGTTTTGCTAATGAAGGTGAATTGCCCTTTAAGGTGTGAGTCTAACTTTTCCCAAGGGACCTGTTACCTTATATTGTTACAATTACGTATTTGTTTATCTAGAAATTGTTACAAAAGTATCTTATCTTCTGCTGAGGCTGTTCTGGGCTCTCTACCAAAAGCCAATTAAGTTAGAAACATTGTTTCCTTTTCTGGCTGTTCAGTGCAGAGAAAAACGGGACTTTACAGTACAAACAAGGGACTGTGGGTTGAGCTGTCAAAAGAGGGACTGTCCCTATAAAACGGGACAGTTGGGAGGTATCAATAAGAATTTATTCCATTTCCCAAAAACCCAATTTCACTCATTTGTTTACCAACAATCCAGACCACTTAAAATTCCAATTAACTGTACACTACAAATCTTTTCCTTTTCCTGAACATTCGATTTCACCAAGGGGCCGATTCACTCAGCTCGAGTGAAGGGTTCGAATGAAAAATACTTCGAATTTCGAAGTATTTTTTGGGTACTTCGACCATCGAATGGGCTACTTCGACCTTCGACTACGACCTTCGACTTCGATTCGAACGATTCGAAGTAAAAATCGTTCGACTATTCGACCATTCGATAGTCGAAGTACTTGCCCTTTAAAAAAAACCCCCTACTTCGGCAGATAAAACCTACCGAAGTCAATGTTAGCCTATGGGGAAGGTCCCCATAGGCTTGCTAACCTTTTTTTGATCGAA
The DNA here is from genome assembly GCA_038501925.1 of Xenopus petersii. Lineage (NCBI taxonomy): Eukaryota > Metazoa > Chordata > Amphibia > Anura > Pipidae > Xenopus > Xenopus petersii. The sequence goes on from CM076672.1 coordinate 54,255,526, forward strand.
GGATTTTCCTTCGATCGTTTGATTAAAATCCTTCGAATCGTTCGATTCGAAGGATTTAATCGTTCGATCGAACGACAAATCCTTTGATCGATCGATCGCAGGATTAGCGCTAAATCCTTCGACTTCGATATTCGAAGTCGAAGGATTTCAATTCGAGGGTCGAATTTCGAAGTATTTTTAACTTCGAAATTCGACCCTAAGTGAATCTGCCCCCAAATGTCTGCTTCACTGAAAATAGCATTTCCCTTCCATTCTGATTCACTGAACAAGCCACTGCGCTAAACATTCCTTTTACTGAATTGTAATGTTTCATTCAAAGGACTGTTTGGTGGTACTGAATATTCAAGTCAATGTTATGTTCTGTGAAACCAAAAGATTTCCATAAAGGAATATTTAGTAAAACAGAATGTTCGCGTAAGTAGAATTAATGAAATTCAGGCAAGTACAGTTTCACAGATGAAACATAAGTGCAATAGGTTAATTAGGTTAAACTGAATGAGAATGCTCAGTTAAACTAAAGGGCTCATTTATTACAAGCAGTGTGGAAAGTGCAAAAAAGCAGGCACAGTCTTGTCTTTGCACTTTGCTCCCTGCCTTAAAGCAAAAATGAATTGGTTCAGGTCTCTGAGCTCTTTGTTTGGTAAAGCAGTATTTATGAGGGGCCAGAAGGGGAGCCACATTCAGACGTGAAATAACATTTAATTGAATTTAAATATCGGGGCCCTGTACTTACCAAATTAGGCAAGGGCGATCCTGTGCATTTTGCCGCTTGAGGCGGCCTTTCTTTTGCCGCCCCCCACCCCTCCCCACCAGGCAATCTGTGGGTTCTGGCAAATGCCAGAGGGGCTGCTATATGGTGCCATAGAAAGTCAGTATTTAGTGGGCTGGTGGGGGCTGTTCGGGCCTCTATGTGGGCTGATTGGGCCTCTGTGTACCTGAAATGGCAGGGCCTATTTTAATTCTCAGTCCGGACCTGCTCCCCACGGCACTCACATTTTCAGAGCCGGAGGGGGTCGGGTGATCCACTACACACCCGAGGGGGTCGTGGTGGTCCACGTCGCTAGTGCAGACAGCGCAATTGCACTAGAAGAGCCGAATTTCCGTGTTGAAAAATGGAAATTCAGCTTTTAGTTACCAGGAGCGGCATTTTTGCCGCCCCTGGCAAATATGGAGAGGTAAATGGGCTGTTCAGGTAACTGTAATATTTACTGAAACAGAATTTTAAGTATCAAATTATCTTCACGTCTTTACTACTTTCTTTACTGACCCCTTTCATGGTGACTATTTACTGTGTCCCCTGCCAGTAAATAACAATTTATGGTGCTTGTTTATCAATTGGAACTCTAAGCATCATGAAATTGCCTGATGTTTTCCAACCCCAAGCAACACAGGTGCAAGTTAGGGAGTGCTGGTGGGCACAAAGGAGCCATGTACCTTTCACTGGCCACAAGTATGCAGCACACTGTGCAATACATTTGTCTCCAGATAAAAAATAGTAAGTGTGAGGCAAAGAATGACGCTTTATTTTCCGAAGTCGCCCGAAGTTTCCTCGTGAGGAACGCAGGTTGAGATGCTGCATTTTTTTTGCGTTCAGCGCCTACATGCGACTGTGTGAGTACAGCCCCATTGAAAAAAAAAACCTGAATGTGCCTACTCCTGCGATCTGCTGCGGCTGAATGCATAAAACCGGAATGCAGGGGAGCGCAGATTCAAACGCTCATCTGTAAGAGCCGTTAATGCTGAAGCCAGGCATCTGGCTAGAATCCAGAGCAGAAACCCTGATCATGATGGGGTAATACCCAGATAGATTCACAAGCATGCCTGAAGGAAGTTGGGGACAAATCAAAGTGGTGGGACCCAGAAATAATCTTTGTAGGGGGCTTAGAGTGTGCAGGTTAAGCCCCTGTAGAAAGCCATAAATATTCTGTTCCCACTTATATGAACAAAGTCATTTTGGTTCAACTACTGGTGAAGGCTGAGATGCATCTCAAGTAGAGAAATATTACGTACAACACTAAAACACTGTTACTAAACAACAGCCAAATGCCGGACTGATGAGTTTCAGTTACGATTATTGAAACTAGTGCAACATAGCTGTTCATTCCTATACAGAATAAGATGAAAGTTTGTCTGATATGTGGGTCTAATTTTATCCAAAGCAAAAGGAGTATCACAGATGGAATTAATTCAACATGATTAATTATAGATGCCATAGGGATAGAAATTAGCTCCACACAGGATGGAAAACATTAATTGCATAATTAAAAATAAGTGTCAGATATATCATCACTTCTCCTTAATTAGGAGAAAGAGACGGGAGGCAGAAAGCACAATAAATTATCATTAGTGTTTCAGATTCTTTTTAAATCATTTTATTACTATAAAAAAAATGGGAGTTTGTGATCAGAAGCTCAGTGTATAATAGGTATATAAGAGGTTGCAGAACCTGGTAGGTTATTATTAATGAAAGGCTGCTTTTATGTTTCATACTGTGGCAATATTATTAATGTATTATACAAATGGCCATTTTAACGGTTAATGTCACAAAAAAATAAGATCCATTCTGCTTGTGGGGTGAATTTGAAGCACAGCAAAAAGAAATCTGGTGCAGATATTGGCCACACGGTTATTCAAACTGCTGCCCAAAATATAAATGAACTGCTCTCAGACAGATCTGCTTCACTTCATTAGACAGATCCTAGGTGATTGGTTGCTAAAGGTCATTGCACTTGTCACATTTGCCCATTGTTAGTAAATAAGCCCCACTATAAAATGGCCGAGCAGAAAATCTACTTAGTGTCTGACAGCTATGACAAACAATTTCTGAATATATTCATTTGTTTTACAGGGAGACATTTCCTTTAACCACTAGTCCAACTCTAACTCCTCCATGATCCCAAATTCTCTGGTTTGAATGTAATCTGCGTCAATTTCTGGTTCTAGACTACACCAAGGGGCAGATGTACAAAATTCGGGTGAAGGGTTCGAATAAAAAAAAAAATCGAATTTCGAAGTATTTTTTGGCTACTTCGACCATCGAATTGGTTAAATTCGATCGAATTCGATCGAAATCGAACGATTCGAACGAATCGAATGAAAAATCGTTCGACTATTCGACCATTCGATAATCGAAGTACTGTCTCTTTAAAAAAAAATTCGACCACCTACTTCGGTAGATAAAACCTACCGAAGTCAATGTTAGCCTATGGGGAAGGTCCCCATAGGCTTGCTAAGTTTTTTTTGATCAAAGGATTTTCATTCGATCGTTTTATTAAAATCCTTCGAATCGTTCGATTCGAAGGATTTAATCGTTCGATCGAATAAAAATCGTTCGATCGAATCGAATAATAATTCGATGGATCGATCGAATTATTAGCGCTAAATCGTTCGATTTCGATATTCGAAATTGAACGATTTTAATTCCCAGTCGAATATCGAGGGTTAATTAACCCTCGATATTCGACCAATAGTGAATCGGCCCCCAAATGTTATCCCATAGTCTACTCATAACCCCCAAGTAGAGTTTTTAATTGCATTGTAAGGGATCCTTTCATTGGAAAACATGTTTTTTTCAAAACACATCAGTTAATAGTGCTACTCCAGCAGAATTCTGCACTGAAATCCATTTCTCAAAAGAGCAAACAGATTTTTTTATATTCCATTTTGAAATCTGACATGGGGCTAGACATTTTGTCAATTTCCCAGCTGCCCCTGGTCATGTGACTTGTGCCTGCACTTTAGGAGAGAAATGCTTTCTGGCAGGCTGCTGCTGAATGTGTCTCAGTGGGACATGGGTTTTTACTATTGAGTGTTCTTAGATCTACCAGGCAGCTGTTATCTTGTGTTAAGCTCCCCATAGACGCGACGATTCTTCATGCCGAACGACCGATTTTAGGTAAGCCCGACCAATCCTTCTAAATTATCGTGTGGTTAGTGGTATTCGAACGATCGTACATCTTACGATTTTTCGGCCGACATCTGTCGGGAAATTGATCGGCCAGGTCAAAAAATCTTTGTCGGTCCCAGTACAATCTATCTATGTTTGCAGGGCCAAGCAGGCAGCTCCCCTTTGTTTTCCTGGTAAATTGGTCTTTTTAGTTGATGGTAAATTTGTACGATCGTACGATCGTTCTGAGAAGATCGTGGTCTCACGATCAGGATCTGATCTTTTAAAAATCTCAGCATCTATGGCCAGCTTTAGGGAGCTGCTATCTGGATACCTTCCCATTGTTCTTTTGTTTGGCTGCTGGGGGGGGAAGGGAGGGGGTGATATCACTCCAACTTGCAGTACAGCAGTAAAGAATGATTGAATGAAAAGTGAAGTTTATCAGAGCACAAGTCACATGACTTGGTTTGCTCTTTTGAGAAATGGATTTTAGTGCAGAATTCTGCAGGAGCAGCACTATTAACTGATTCATTTTGAAAAAAAAAATTTTTCCCACAACAGTATCCCTTACGATGCATGACATCTGTTGTGTGCATTCAAATGTAGGCATTTCACCACAAGTTTAAAGCAGAAACATTTGATATTTCACTTGATCTAATTTAAAAAAAAAAAAAAAGGTGCATAACCACTGCCTTTATATTATATATATATATTAAATTAACAAATTATTATGCATCCAAGTGAATGAGCTAATGTAAAAGGGGGGGGTATTTGTTCCCATTACGACTCAGATACATTTTTGGTTCCTTTTTTTAACTGTTGAAAATATTAATCTTACTTAACCTTTTGTAACATCTTATTTTCTGTGCATAGCGGGGTTTCCAAGAGCATTCTCTCTGCACTCAGGCATCTTAATCGTGTTGGAGATTTTATTTTGTCAAATGAAGACGCAGCATTCCCTTACTACAGGCGCGTTGCATCACATGACCAATCTTCTACATAGAATTTTGTATAAGTCCCATTATATTTTGACCAATGCAACTACAACCGACTTGTAGAATGTGTTCTGTCTGACAAAATCTCCCATGTAGTTTAGCCCTTAAGGAGCTTCACTAACCCATGCCACTTTATAATATTGTATCAGTGTAAACCAACCATCCTTGAGGAAAAATATCAGGGCAATACATATAAACTGGGATATTTTTTAACAAATGGCTGTCCCTCATAATAAAATAAAGTTAATTCATATCAAGAACAAGCTAAATATTGGCACAGTGGAAAATACCTTGTCTTGGGATATCTTACTCCTTATTTCCTACAAAGCATGCTCCTGAAAGCACAAACTACAGCAACCTTTGGCATCATTGTTTTGGCAAAAAATTGCAAACTTTGTAGAAAGAGTGACACCTAGTGGAAACTTGTGCTCAGTGAATCCTGAAATGAGATGCACAAATATTATTTCTACAGAGCCATTGTCTCCAAGATAAGAAGAAATGCCTTAGAGGGGTTGTTCACCGTAAATTAACTTCTATTGTGATGTAGGCAGTGATATGCTGTGTCAATTTGCAACTGGTTTTCATTTTTAGTTTTTGTGTTTTTTGAGTTATTCAATTTCCAGTTTGCAATTTCATCACTTTTGTTGCTAGGGTCCAAATTATACTAGAACAAGATTACCAGCACACAAAACTCCATGTAAGTGGGGAGAACCCCTGCGTGTTTATTGAAGTGTAACGTTTCGGGGGCATGCACCTTTGTCGGACATCAACATAGACATAGTGTCCAAATTACCCTAGCAACTAGTGATGTGCGCAGGGCAGCCATCAGGGGGGGACAGGGGGGGAGAGTTGTAGGGGGCCCGAGGGTAAGGGGGGCCCGGCCATGCCACACTTTCTTGATTAGCCAGGCCCCCCTGCTTTCTGAGAGCTGCTAACTTCAGGAAGGCAGGGCGGGAGCACAAGGGGAGGAATCTTCTGTCCATTACTTCCCCTTATTGATCATAAAGTTTAAGTCCCAGTTGAGCTGCTCAGGTATTGGATAGCTGAGGTATGAACTTCTCCTCCAGCTCATCCAATCACCATGCAGCTTTACCAGGCCTTGAAATTCTGTGACCAATAAGTGAATAAAATGCTGTCACTGAAAGAAGATGCAGCCACCTGTGCTCCCCACCTCCCTTCTGTAGTTGGCAGCTCACTGACAGCAGGTGGGCCACACTAATGAAGTAAGTGTAACATGGCAGAGCCTTTATGGTCCCTGTCGTGTGTTGGGGCCCTGGGCACCAATTTTTTTTTTAAAACTTCTGGGAGGGGGGGAGCAAGTGTTTTTAAATGGATGTTTAAGGGGGGCCCTGAACACCAATTTTCTTATAACATGGAGTGGGGACCACCCGGACCACGAATTGTTTTTCCCCATGTGGGGTCCTAGACACCAATATATTTTAATTGGGGGGCCCTGACCACAAATGTTGTTTTTTTAATGGGGGGGCCCAGTCCACCAATATTTTATCATGTGGGAACCATAGCCACCAATGTTTTTTTTTGTAGTGTGCGGTGGGGGGGTGGACCTGTGGGGTGGGGAGGGCAGACCTGTAGGTGGAGCTTGTGGTGGGTACAGGTGCAGCCCAGGGGGCCCAAGAAATTTTTTCGTGCGGGCCGGCCTGATACCCGGCCTGATACCCCAGGGCTCAGGCTGACCTCATACTCCTCTTCGCGGGTGGTGGGCAGGTTGAGCTCTTCTCCTGCTCACCCTGCCCGACACGTTGCAGTGCCGGCTTCGGACTTCCAGGTTCTTCTTTTATAGATGCTTCACCTGCTTGCCCCGCCCCTTTTGTGACATCATCAGCAGGTGGATCGGCACAGGTCTATAAAAGAAAGCCAGTAGTCGGAGGTGGGCTTCGGGCACTACTAGCAACCATGCACTGATGAGTTGAATAAAAGACTGGAATATGATTAGGAAAGGTCTGGATAGAAGGATGAGTAATTAAAAGTAACAATAACAATACATTTGAAACCTTACAGAGCATTTGTTTTTATATGGGGTCAGTGACCTTCATTTAAAGCTGGAATGAGTCAGAAGAAGGAGGCAAATCATTCAAAAACTATAAAAAGAAAAAATGGAGACCAGCTGAAAAGTTGCTTAGAATTTACTATTGCATACAAAAGGTTAACTTAAGGGCTACTCATCCATTTAACAGATACATGCTGCATTTAAATTGTTAAATTTGACAATCCTATTTATTTGCCCCCCCCCCCCAAGATGGCAGGGCAGAGATTTCATTTCATGATCCAAAAGCAGGTGTAAAACATGCCAGGTTGGATCATTATCATTATCAGTGATTGGAGTAGGGCAGAGGGCTAATATTTGGAGTAAAACTTTTTTGTTTCCCTAGCAATCCAAAATGAAGGTCCATTAATGTAAGATATAGGGGGGGGATGTATTTATAGGGACTTTTGGAATTGTGGCTGAATGACTGATACACTCATATGTGTAACCTTATTTGGTAACTAAAGGGGAGGGACCCCCTGACCAATGTAATTATACAGAACCCAGGAACCCAATGCTGCCACCATCTGCTCCAGGCCAGCCCTCCATGTGGCTAATGTTACTCCCATAGATCTAGTCGCTCCCCAGAGCACATAGACACACAGTGCCAACACTGTGGATTAAGCACTTGGACTGTCCCTTCAACAACCGTGCGTGCCACTTGTTGCGTCCCGGTTCCGTAAAAAACGCAGAATCAAACACAGCTTTTGCAGTGTCAGACTAAGATTCCGATGCCCACCAGAAAACCTTAGACTATAGGCCCACCTTTCAAACTATTATTCCTCCTCACCCACCTCTTTATTTTCCTAGTCTTTTATATCTACTTGCGAAAATATCTTCCACACATCTTCCACAGCAGGTTTAAAACATCTATTTATTAGAAGTCCATTAAAACATTAGACAGAGCATTTTAGGATTCAGTATGCTTTGACGTCGTCGTAGGCGTCAAAGCATACTGATCCTAAAATGCTCTGTCTAATGTTTTAATGGATTTCTAATAAATAGATGTTTAAAACCTGCTGGTGCTCCGTGTTTGGAAGATATTGTCGGAAGTTTTACACATTGGAAGCGGAACGCGTAGCAGCACAGCGGATACACATCAGCGGGTCAGTGAGTGCTCCCTTTTCTCTCATTCTGCTTTTATATCTACTTGCTATACTCTATTCTTCCATTATAAAGCCCCTTAAAGACATAGGGAATGATCATGAAAGAGGCCAAATGGTTAGAAGCAAGAGGGCCCACTGACACCCGTCTGGAGTTTTCCTGGTAACCGGTCAGGGCCGCCATCAGGGGGCACAGGGGGTACAAGTGTACCAGGCCTGGGGCATTTTGTGGGGTTGCAGATGTGTAGGCTTGGATATTCTTCACTTGTAGTGTAGTTCAACTATGTATTATTCATTTTGTGTTCCAACCTGGGCTTCAAATCAAACAGGCTGAAATCTTCACTTAAATACAGTTGCTCCTAAACTATGGCAAGCAGAGGAGGATCACGCAGCTGTTACTCCAGATAATGCCCAGATTTATGTGTCTAGGGCTATAACCTACAAAACCAGTTGTTTGGAGTTTTACCGCGGCTGGATATGTAGTGCTCCATGTAAGCTCTAGCAGAGAGTGATGGAACGTTGCTGGATGCAAGCAGCTGTGTCACCAGACTCATGATATTGGGCATTTCTGTGAAAATCATGTTAACTGCAACAGCATATCGCTAAATAATATGGAGAGAAAAACCCAAGGTTGAAGGGAAGAGCTTGACAAGAGGAGAATGGAAGTGGGCAATAGCCACAGAAAGCAAAAGTGCAACACACCCAATTAAGCAAAACCACACAGCTGCTGAAAATCATGGGAGCCAAAGCACCGTGTCCTTAAAGGATCAGTGACACCAATACATGAAAGTGTTTAACATTAATGAAAATATAATGCAGTGTTGCCCTGCACTGGTAGAACTGTTGTGTTTGCTTCAGAAACACTATTATTTTGGCCGCTTCCAAAAAAGCTTTATATTCTTATTGGCTACGAAGTGAGCCACCTTCACTATCTGACATCTTTACTTATATGAACCAGCTCTGTTGGCAGGAAGCATTGTTAGTAAAAACAAAAGGAAATTACTCTAAAGAGTCATTTAGACTTACCTGGTATCCTTACTTGGGAATCTGTGACTCAAATGTTAGAGGTCAAATTACTCAATTCCTTCAATTATAAAATGTTACCATTTTTTTTTCGGGGCAATTATATTTTTCCTAGAACAATGGATTTTGTTCTCTTTTCTTTTTAAATAATTATATTCATATCCACTGGCTTAGTTAGTTTAGTTAGTTTTTAGTTAGTTCGTTTTCGATATTGTCTTTTCTGTATCTGTATTGATATTCATTTCTTTTAAATATGTCAATATTAACAGGATAATTTTGTTTGCAGTAACTTTCCTAAGCTGCATATGTTCTGTATCAATTTGATGTATATGGTTTAAAGTAAAATCAAATAAAAATATTTCATACTATCAGAAACACTATTATTGTTTATATAAACAAGCTGCCGTGTAGCAATGGTGGAAATTGAAAAAAGGCTATATGGCACAAGTTAAATAGTGGATAACAGATAACACCATTATGCAGTGTCAGACTGGGGGGCCCGGGGCCCACCGGGACTTCTGTCCAGGGCCCCCCTTGCTGCGCCGCACCTTACCGTGCAGTGCGCTCCCTTCCTTCTGTGCGGTGCGCATGCGCAGACGGTGTGGTGCTGGCGCGCATGCGCAGACGGCGCGGCGCTCCAGCTTTTTTTTATTTTACATAACACGATTGGGGGTCTGGCCCGGCGGGGGCCCATGACGGGTCGGGGCCCACCAGGTTTTTTCCTGGTTTCCCGCCGGGCCAGTCCGACCCTGCCATTATGTTCTACAGAGCTTATCTGCTGTGTAACCTGAGCCTTTTCTCCTTTGAATCAAGACCTGTCAAGCGTTTCTGCTATCTAGTTATCTGTGCTGTAAGGAGGGGGAGCCGTAGAATGAGGTGGGGACTGAGAGAGCCCGTGAGGGAGGGAGAAAGCTGGTAAGGGAGAGGAAGCAAGAGCCGGTAATAGAGAGGGGAGTGAGAGCTGATGAGGGAGGGGGAGCGAGAGCCAGGGAGGGAGAAAGCTGGTAAGGGAAAAGGACTGAGAGCCGGTAAGGGAGCAGGAGGGAGAGTCAGAGAGGAAGGAAGATACATTTGAAGCAGGCAATAAAAATGACACGCTGCAATAAAAAATAAAAATAAATAGTGTGTCTAAACACCACTTCATTTTTTTTAACAACCCCCTGCAATCTATATTGGTATCAAGTAGTGAAATGCCACATTTTTTAGTAACAACTTCCTGCATCCACTTATTTCAGCACAACTGCTGAGGATTTTTTTGTTACAACTAGATCAGGCAGCAGCAAAGACAACTATGTGGAGCTGGGGACAGGCAGTGGGAGGGGAGGGATTATCCCAGCTACGGCAGATTTCAGCCTGTCAGTCAGTGTTGTGACCACTTCCTGTGAGAGAATAAACAGACACTCCCACCCCTCGTTTCAGCTCTGACTCTGAGCAGTAAGAATCTCCCTGCATCTCTGATATAGTGACAGATTTAGGAGGTAAATTGCTTTCAAAACGCTTTTTTTTTTCTGCATCATTACACATTTTTCTATCCTCACTTATTCCTACTCTCAGGCATTCAACAAGGTCTTTTCCAGTCTCTCAGACTTTACGCACTTCTAATATTGCAAACCTAATTCACATAAAACCAGCACCCTCCCCGCCTTTCTCATGTGCCCTCTGGAATGCACGGTCAATCTGCAATAAACTAACAGCAGTCCATGACCTCTTTATAGCTAAATCCCTTCACCTTCTTGCAATCACTGAAACATGGCTCTCCCCCTCAGATACTGCTTCACCTGCTGCCCTCTGCTATGGAGGCTTCTCACTTACTCACACTCCTAGACCGGATGGCCGTCATGGCGGTGGGGTGGGATTTTTTCTCTCCCCCAAATGTAGGTTTCAAAATCTAACTACACCGACTTCTCTCTCCTTCACTTCTTTTGAAATCCACAGCATACATTTGTTTTCTCCAATCTCTCTGCGTGTTGCTGTCATATATCTCCCCCCTGGTCCCTACTCCACCTTCTTGGATCACTTTGCTGCCTGGCTTCCATACTTTCTCTCCAGTGAGACACCTGCTCTCATTTTAGGGGACTTCAACATCCCCACTGACAACTCTGCTTCTGCTGCCACCTCTAAACTTCTCTCTCTAACAGCTTCTTTTGGTCTCTCTCAGTGGACCGACTCACCTACCCACATCGAGGGTCATGCTCTTGACCTTATATTCTGCCACTCATGCTGCCCATCCAACTTAATTAACTCTCCCTACCCTCTGTCTGACCATCATCTACTCTCCTCTCAGATACTGCTTTCATCTGCACCTTCACAACCATCTCTCTACCCACACGTACAGAAACCTTAATGCCTTTGAACCACAACAATTATCAACAGTATCAGCACAATCCATATGACATATTAATACTCTCTCCTGTCCCAATATGGCAGCTTCTCTCTACAACGATGCCCTTTCAACAGCACTTGACTCCCTTGCACCTTCTACCATCCATCACAGCCGGCCAGCTAAACCCCAACCCTGGCACACTAGTGTAATACGGTACCTCAGAAGATGTAGTAGATCAGCTGAGTGACGGTGGAGAAAGTCACAAACTGATCCTGACTTCATCCACTTCAAATTCATGCTCTCCTGCTATAACCGAGCTCTATCATTAGCCAAAGAACAAAACTTCTCTTATCTAATATCTACTATGTCCTCCAAACCACAGCGACTGTTTGTCACATTTAACTCACTCCTATGCCCCCCTCCACCCCCTGCACCTATTAATGTTACCGCCCAAGACCTTGCTCATTTCTTTAATGAAAAAATAGATCTCATTAGGTTGAGCATACCGTCCGACAACAATCTCAGACCAACGTGCAGTCCACTCACATCTACTTTGCACTCCTTCACCCCTGCAACTCTAGATGAAGTTAGCAAACTTCTAGCCAGCTCAAAACCCACGACCTGTTCCCTCGACCCCATACCCTCTCGCCTCCTCCACCCAATCTCTGATACACTCTCTCCTGCACTTACCCACATATTTAATCTTTCATTCTCTACTGGTACCTTTCCATCATTATACAAAAGAGCACTAATCACTCCTATCCTCAAAAAAACTTCCCTTGATCCCAGCTCTCCCACTAACTATTGACCGGTCTCCCTTCTTCCATTCGCATCCAAATTACTAGAAAGGCTTGTTTACAAACGCCTGATCCAGCATCTCACTCACAACTCCCTCCTCGACCCCTTGCAATCTGGCTTCCGCCCATCACACTCAACTGAAACTGCACTCACCAAAGTAACCAATGATCTTCTATTGGCAAAGTCTACAGGTCACTATTCCATTCTAATCCTTCTAGGTCTCTCTGCAGCCTTTGACACAGTTGACCACACACTCCTCCTTGACATTCTACACTCATCTGGCATTCGGGACACTGCTCTTTCATGGTTTACATCTTATCTGTCTGACCGTTCCTTTAAAGTTTCCTTCTCTAACTCTACTTCTACTACATTCCCACTCTCTGTTGGAGTTCCTCAAGGCTCTGTTCTTGGCCCCCTGCTGTTCTCGCTCTATACAACTTCACTAGGAAAACTTATTCAGTCATTTGGACTTCAATATCACCTTTATGCTGATGACACCCAACTCTACTTGTCTACTCCTGATCTTTCTAATTCTGTCCTTTCCCAAGTCACAGACTGTCTCTCTGACACTTTCAAAAACAGAACTCATTATATTTCCTCCAAGATCTTCCCCTGTCCCTCAGATATCACTCACCGTAAAAAACACCACCTTTCATTCCACCACACAGGCACGCTGCCTAGGAGTTATCTTAGACTCATATCTGTCTTTTTCACCACACATTCAAACACTTGCAAAATCTTGCCGTATTCAACTGCGCAACATTGCTCGAATACGACCCTATCTCAGTTCAGAATCAACTAAAACACTGATTCAGTCTCTCATCATCTCCCGCCTTGATTACTGCAACTTACTCCTCACAGGTATCCCAACAAGTCACCTTTCACAACTCCAATCTGTTCTAAACGCGGCCGCTAGACTCATTCATCTAGCTCGCCGCTCAACATCAGCTGCTCCCATATGTATGTCCCTTCACTGGCTTCCAATCTCTTCTAGAATCAAATTCAAATTACTAACACTCACATTCAAGGCCCTTAATAATGAAACCCCTCCCTATATTTCATCTCTAATCTCCAAATACACTCCTTCACGAAACCTTCGCTCTGCTTCTGATCTTCGCCACACTTCTCCTCTGGTCACTTCTGCCCATTCTCATCTACAAGACTTCTCTCGGGCTTCTGCTTTTCTCTGGAACACTCTGCCACAAGCTGTCAGACTTTCTACTTCTTTCCAAACTTTCAAGCGCTCCTTAAAGACCCATCTGTTTAAAGAGGCTTATTTGATGTAACTTAATTAATCATTGCTGTATCAAAAATGACAAAGTGTTTATATAATCCCAATGTCTCAATTGTACCCTAACCTTTAATTTGTAAACTCTAATCTCTAGGTCCTTCTAACCCTATTGTACTCTGTAATCCTTGTTTGTTATCCACCATTTGTTCCCTGTTTGCTATAACTGCAGTAAAGCACTGCGTATCTTGACAGCGCTATATAAATAAATGATGATGATGATTTGGGGGATATGAAATGTCCACTTTAATTTAAAGTTATAATTGGTGATAAGTTGCAACTATACAAACTACTACAATCTAGCAGGTAGGAAGCAGAATACCATTTTTTCTATGGTCCCACAGAGGAAAGCTGCATTTTTTTCCTTTTCCCAGAATGTATATTGTAACACCAGCAAAGGAACCTGATTCCATTTGTGCTCAGAAGAATCTTGTATGCTAACGCTTATTATCTTGTTTCCAGATGAGCAAGGTGTGTGCTGTTTTTGGAGGATCTAGAGGAATAGGCAAAGCCGTTGCAAAGTTGTTGGCTCAGAAGGACTATAAAGTTGCAGTTATATCTAGAAACCTGGAAGTGGCTAAAGCAGCAGTAACAGAGATTGGAGGTGAGTCAACACATATCTCAAATGATTTTATAACGTGTGAATGGCACGTATTGATCATGTCCAATTTCTCTATGTTCTGAAGCTCACCTGGCCCTCAGCTGTGATGTCTCCAAGGAGAATGAGATCCAGTGCACATTCAAAGAAATTAAGAACAATTTGGGCAACATTGACTATCTGGTTAATTCTGCAGGCATCAGTAGGTAGGCCCTGTTCTTTCTCAAATCATTAGTCTGGATTTAATCACTTTTAGGCTTGTGACACACGGGCAGATTGAGGGAGATTTAGTCGCCTGAAGTTTCCTTGTGAGGCAACTTGGGAAAATGAAGTGCTGCATTTGCTTTATCGCAAGCGACTTATCATTATAGCGGATGGGAAGACACGCAAAGGCAGTTTGGGGAGATTATCGCCCAGAAGAAGAGGCGATTAGTCGCCAGGCGCCTTGATCTCCCCAAATCTGCCCGTGTGTCACAAGTCTTAGATAGTGGTAGTTTTGCACCTTCAACTTGCACATAAATCACATGATCAACTTTTGAGTAATAGTCTGACATACTGAAACACAGGCTGCCGTGTATTGTAGTACAGGTATGGGACCTGTTATCCAGAATGCTCGGGACCTGGGGTTTTCCTGATAATGGATCTTTCTGTAATTTGGGTCTTCATGCCTTAAGTCTACTAGAAATTCATTTAAACATTAAATAAACCCAATAGGCTGGGTTTGCTTCCAATAAGGATTAATTATATCTTAGTTTGGATGAAGTACAAGCTACTGTTTTATTATTACAGAGAAAAAGGAAATCATTTTAAAAAATTTGGATTATTTGGATAAAATGGAGTCTATGGGAGACAGCCATTCTGTAATTCGGAGCTTTCTGGATATCTGGTTTCTGGATAAGGGATCCTATACCTGTTCCATTTTTCATATGACGTATGCTTTGACAATTACGCTGCACCCTGGGGATAATTAGAATTTGCACTCGCTATAGGCAAACTGATCTTGTACCTACAGCTATACTGGGTGTAGCCAAATATTTGTAGTGGCTTTTAAATTGTGCAATAAACAAACCCAACCGAAAAGCAATAAATGTCCAACAGTAAAGGCACCATACATGGGCAGATTTAAATTAATTTGGCAGATTATCTGCCCATGTGTGGGGGCTCCTGACGGGTCCTCCCGATCGATATCAGGCCAGATATTGATCGGTCAAGTTTGATTTTTCTGTACAATCCAGGACCACATCGGCTAGTTGATGCGGTCCTGCGACCCGTCGGAGACCATTTGGATTCATCCGATATTGCCCAGCCATTAGCGGGCATATCGGGTTAAGATTTCAGATTTTGATAAATAATCCCCTAAATGTGAGTAAGTACAGACTTTTCATCTGTCCCTATAGACACTACTATTATAAAGGTGGTGTTGCATTAGGATTTGTTTCTGGTCTCTCTCTACAAAATTTTTGCCAAAACAGTTTGATGACAAAACATAGAAAGTCACACGCTGATTTCCCTTGCTAATGTAATCACTGCTGGCATGGTGCAAAGCAATTATTGCCTGAATGTTCCCCAAGACTATTCCTGTTTTCCTTTGCCATGTAACATATCCAGCAGCAAAAAAAAAAAGTATATTATCAATCATTTATTATGCCATTTTTAACCCTATTGTATAGCTTAAAGGAAAACTATAGCCCAGAACAATGCAGGCCTTTATAAAAATACATTGCATAAAACACTCCAACACTTCTTCCTGTTACAGTTAGAGTTGTAGTATTTCTGGTCAGGTGATCTCTGAGGCAGCACAGAGACCAACACAAATGGTTGTTCAATGAAAAAGATGTAAAAGGCAATATTAACATTCTATTAAATCTTATTCTAGTTTGGTAAGATTATTAATAGGCCACTTAATTTGATATAAACTATCTGTTGGTTAAAGATTAATTCTGAGGGTATAGTGTTCCTTTAACATGCTTTAAAATGATGACTGTTTTGTCAGTCTGCCTTAAATGAGACATAGAGCATATCTAAAACCCCCCTCCTGATCTTGTAGGCAATAATGAATAATATATGGTACTGGTTTCACTTTCGGCTAAAAATTTATATTATTATTAAAAATTGCCCCTTTATTGGAGTTCCCTATAGATCTGCTACAGTCCCTGTCCATGTAATGCGAAATTGAACAGCACCATCGACTCTTGAAGTATTTAAAAAGCCTTTATTTATGCGTTTGTGGGCATAACCGCAATGGACAGTCCCTGTCCATGTTTCAAATGAGGAGTGGATGTGTCCTAACCGTCCCTGACAGAAGCACAATAGAAGGGGGATAGCCAATCACAGCCCTGCAGTCACACAAGCAAAGACAGGCTTCAGGTCAGTCAATCTGCTGATTGATTCCTATCCTACACTGTAGTTTGCTGCGTGCCACTGACTTCCCTGCACAGCCTGGTAAAGGAGACAGCAGGAAGTGGGACAGATGGGCGGGGCTAGTAGGAATTTTGCAGAAATTTTCAATAAATTAACCCGAAACGCTTCTTTTTAAGCACATTCCTTCTGTATTTAAAAGAGTGTAATGCACAGGCACGTTCTTTACCAACGGTAGCCCTGCGATGGTTATATTTTTGAGCACATGCCAGAAAGAGAGACTGGAGAGCTTTACAGCACTATTATAGCAATGAAAGCCATTGAAGTACTGTTACATGTTTTTTTTAAATAAGCTATTATACTGTATGTATATATAATTATTTTTTTTCTTACATGGAAGGATGTGTTTAAAAAGTAGGGTGATAAATGTATTTGATATGGCTCTAATAATTTTATTCTCCACCTCCTCCAGTCACTCTGCAGCTAAAAATCCATTTTTTATGAATTTGCTTTATTGGGTACATGTTCAAGTGTCTAATTACATTTTAAAGTTCATAGTCTGGTGAATTTCCTATGTAATTACATATGATTATTTCCTCAGTAATCCAGAAGGTGGCAGTGCTCCACTTATAATAAAAAAAAAAAAACCTATTTCATAAGCTTTCCAGGCAGTAGGCAACTTTCATTGTAGTTTATATAGTTAGTAACCCGTAGCCAGTGTGGCACCTGCCTGTGCCAGTAATGTTATCTGATTGTTATTTTTTCCTTCTTTTACTCTGAATGGTTAGTGGTAGGTTGTTACATTCCAACTAACTATCTTTCGTCATACAAAGAATAAAATCTGCACTTGTATTTCCAGCTTTAGTTATGGCTTTAGAGATTGGAGAACAGATCAGAGCAAATGTCTAATGGGAAATTCCTTACCTGAGGAGCTGTAGACCCAGGGATTTTAAATGAATCTGGTAACAAATGCTGCCTTTTGGCACCTGAGGTCTGGAAGTCTGGACAAATGTAAATTCAGTTTTCTAACAAGTTTCCTGCTTTAGATTTATAACTACATATTCAGAGAATGTGTATGCTTTTTACAGAACTGGGAAAGTAAAAAAAAAAAAAAAAATGAGGAAGAAAATGAGTAGGGATGCATTGAATCCACTATTTTGGATTCGGCCAAACCCCCGAATCCTTTGCGAAAGATTCGGCTGAATACCAAACCGAACCCTAATTTACATATGCAAATTACGGGTGGGAAGGGGAAAACATTTTTTACTTGTTTTCTGACAAAAGGTCATGTGATTTCTCTCCCCGCCCCTAATTTGCATGTGCAAATTAGGGTTTGGTTCGGCCTGGCAGAAGGATTCAGCCGAATCCGAATCCAGCTGATAAAGGCCGAATCGCAAACCGAATCCTGGATTCGGTGCATCCCTAGAAATGAGAGCTTGTACATCAGCAGTAGTGAAGGAATGTGATACCAGATATTAGATTATCCCTTTAAACACACATCCAGCCATTTCCAGCAGTACTAAATGGATATGATTCATGTTGAGTGGTTATTATTGGTTATGAAGAATAGTAATGTACACTTGCAAATTAATATTGTTTTATTGCCATATCCTTGATATATTTAAATAAATATTACTGGAAGGAACCATCTTGACACGCTGCCTGATTCACGTTAAATCGGCAGTTTGCACATGAGCTCCATGCCAATTGCAGAACATACTTTTCTACTATTGTTCTACCTCTGGGAGCACCTGGATAACACCTGAACTGGGAACTGGCACTTATTTGATAGTGTAACAAACTGTCATCTACAACCCTTTAAAGGGCATGTAAAGTCTAAAATAGAACAAGGGTAGAAATGCTGTATTTTGTATACTAAATATAAACATGAACTTACTGCACCACAAGCCTAATCAAACAAATAATTTATGCTTTCAAAGTTGGCTACAGGGGGTCACCATCTTGTAACTTTATTAAACATCTTTGCAAGACTAAGATTGTGCACATGCTCAGTGTGGTCTGGGCTGCTTAGGGATAGTCATAAACAAAGCTGCATGGCTGGGAAGTAAGGCGGGGGCTCCCCCTGCTGTTCATAAGTATGATTGTTTCTCTGCTCAGCAGTTAGGGACCATCTGACAATTCCTATCCACAGCAGTAAATGAAGGGAGAATTTTACTGCATACAGTCAGGTTTCTTATAAAAACGGTACACATTTTTTAATTAAAGTATATTGTAGATAGGTTTATTTTTCATTATAGAAAGTAAAAATGAGATTTAATTTTTTTGCCTTTACATGCCCTTTAATATCCCTCCCAATTGTGTCTGAATGTTACCCTCTCATTTAGACTGTAAGCCCTATGGTCTAGGGTCCTCCAGCCTTTTGTCTCCTTGACACTGAGCACTTCATCTGTATTGTAATTATATTTTATATTTAAGTGAATCGTATTTTTAATAATGCACTTATTGTTACTTTTTTTTCAATGACCCCTAGTTTGTTACTACTAATTTATTGTCTTGCCCTCAAGGAGCGCTATAGAAATAAAAATTATACTTACATACATTGTTTAAATGATGAAAAATCTATGGGGGTTGTTATTTCTTAAGCTAAACAGGGCAAAGGGAAATTGAAGCTACCCCGTGTTTGGTCCTTGCGATCTGATCATTTACCTTGCAAGAAGCAAACCTGGAGTAGCTTCATTTTGGCTGTTTGCCCAGATTAGCTCAAGAAATAACAAAAACCCTAGACATTTGTGTGATTAAAACAATAGGCATAAAGTATGTTCAGCACAAGCCCTATGTAGTGAGCCCAAGTCAAAAATGGGGTATCCTGCCTTTTTAAGAGGGTGCGCTTCCTTGGCATCCACTTATGTAGGTGTGATGGTAGGGAAGATGATTCTTTGAATTCTCTATACCTGGGTTTCATGCCAGATGATCTGCTGTGATCCCTAGAGCCCACTCTGTGTAGGTGAGTTGCAGGAAGGATCAATTGTGGGAAGGGCATGATCCTAATGGTGGCTGTGCTTTTCCCTATTCTCAGGCTGCAGAGCAGTGAACCCTTCATCCTGCGATTGCTTTGATACCATTGACTTCTATAACATTGGCAATAAACAAAAGCTAACATTCATATTGCCCCTTAATTAGTCTATTGAACATTTGTCAGCCTGTTTTCTGTTTATCCCATGGCTCGACATGAATTTTGTAGGGAGAAGCAACCACAGCTTCAGTTGGAACATCTCTATCGCGGCATTTGGTGCCCTTATCTTTTTACTTAAAGTGAGTCCATTGTTCTTTTCTCTCTCTCTGTTGATTTTCTTTCTAGAGATGCACTGTTACTAAGAACAAGATCTGAGGATATTATGTCTCTCCTCTCCATTAATCTGGTGGGCACAATTCAGACATGCAAAGTGGCACTCAAAAGTATGATTCAGCAGCAAGGAGGAGCCATCGTAAACATAGGTAACGGCACCAGCCTGTCTTCTGCTACTTCTTGTATCTTGCAACCTCTCTGTACTTCATTTATTGTCCTCTAGTTTCATTCATTCATTCTTTTTTTTTGATACATTTCTGTTAAAAGATTAACTTTATTTAAAAGTGTGGAGCTTGTTATATTCATTTAGGTTAATGAGTCAACTTTAAACAGAAGCAGCCATAGGTCTTTAAAATTGTTCTTCATAGGATAATTCACAGACATAGTGGAAAGCATATTCCAATATATGGCAATAATTACATAGTGGACATTTATTTCTTGTATTAGCAAGAAAGAAAGATACAAAGCAAAGAACAAGTGGGTTGTTAATGCTAATTGCAAGTGGTGAACCTACAAACTTTTTATTGGGCGGAATACCGCCAAACGTTTCAGGAGCCTCACGCTCCCTTCCTCAGTGGTTACGTGTACAAGTGAAAAAACGTATAAACACCATACAAATAGCCATTAAGTGCCTCCATCCCCTCACATGTCCATATTGTCCAATGCAGAGAAACAGCGCGTCGTTTTCATCAGTAGGATGTGATATACGATCGTTTCTCTGCTTTCCGGAAATGATGTAATGCCAACCAAGACCTCACTGGGAGATGCCATCTTGCCAACCAATTCACGATCGTTTCTCTGCTTTCCGGAAATGATGTAATGCCAACCAATTGATATTGTGACAGTTGATGATTCAAAGCTGTCACAATATCAATAAGCATCACTTGCTTGTCACATTGAAGATTATCACAAAGTCACGTGATGGGTCACGTGATCAGAAGAAACGCTGGGCTGCAAGCTGACAAGCTGTCTAAAGTAGTAGTGTGAGTTTATTTGAATTCTCTCATCTAGGAGAGGGCCAGAATAGTAAGGAAATTATAAAAAGTAACAATAACATTGTAGCGTCACAGAGCAATAGTTTTTTTGGCTGCTGCCTTCAGAAGAAGAAGGCAAATAATTCAAAAACTGTACAATAAAAGACAATTGAAAAGTTGCTAAGAATTGGCCATTCTATAACATTCTACAAGTTAACATAAAGGTTACCTATTCTCTGAGACTCTGATCATACTCCCAGTATATTCTGATGTAATGCAATATATGCTGATACATTTAAAATATTTCAATCCCTAACTTTCCTCCCACTCACCCCATTTTTTTCCTTTCTCTCTCCCATTCTTTTCTCTTTTTTCTCTTTATCCTTCCAGCTCTTACTCTCCCTTTTCCTAGAATCCACTAGACTGATATTTCATTTTTATTACCTTGATTTCTAAAAGGCTTTATTTAGTGCATGCATTCTTTGTCATATGTAATGTATAATGTCAAGATGCTTTGCCTTATTCTGTTTACCATGTTTAAATTTGATGAAAATTTAGAAAAGGGATTTCAAGAGAGAACCACAAGGGTTGATTAAAACTAAGGGAATTATTTTATTATCAGCTGGTAAGTGCCAATATGTTTTTAGTCTGTACAATAATAAACAAGCAGATTACACACACAATTACAAAGAAAGGAGGCCCCTTCCAAAAAGCTTAAGGCTGGTGGCAGAAATTTCTTGTGCGGCGACTAATCTCACCGTACTGCCTTCCCGCCAGCAAGATTAGGAATTGCCGGAGGGATTGATGGGCATTTCTGAAGTCGCCCGCAGTTGCCTCACGGGCGATCCCACAGGTGATTCATATTTTACCAGCTGGGAAGGCAGTTCAGGGAGATTAGTTCGCAGAAGAGAAGTTTTGTTGCTGGGTGACTAATCTCCCCGTCTGCCACCACCCTAAAAAGTAAAGGAGAAGCGATATGAGACACAAGGCATAGGGATGGGCAATATCAGGATTCAAGTAATGGGAATGAACAAATAAGCTAGAAAAGAAATACCAAAATAGGAGTGGGAGAATGGAATGATAGGGGAAAGTGAATATGTACTATTTATATTTAGTACTTGGTTGTGTGCCTGCATCCTCACTGCAGACACCTGCATGCTATACATACTGACAAGTCTCTAGAGCCTGAAAGAATTCTTGCTAGATATCCCTGCCATACGCTTCCATAATTGTTCTCTTTCATTTCTGTTCATAGGTGATGGGAAATTGAATGTTTAGGGGTATAAAATGAATGTTTCTGGTGCTTTGCATTTGTCTGCAAGCTGGCACCCTCTTTCTGTTGTTTACAGCAAATGTATTAGCAAATATAGTAGAACTCACTGAAATATATGATTCCAGTGCAAACAAAACCAAACAAAATATCTGCCTTTTGCACAAATTCTGCATGTAGAGAGACAAGATTTCTAATACATCTTCTAGGCAAAAGGAGCCCCCTTATAAGATATATTGGATCGCCAAATGAGCGGATCTCTCCCCGATATGCCCACCTTGAGGTGGGCAATATCTGGCTGATCCGATCGTGGGCCCTAGGGCCCAACGATCGGATCCTAACGGTGGCTTTATGGGCGGTCGGATCGCGGGATAAACTTGATTATTTCAGAAACAATGCAGAATTTGTATTTAGAAAGTTTCTTATTTCAGTATGGTGAAGCTTATAATACATTTTCATTTTTGCTATAGTTTCCCCTTTAAGCTCCATGAGATACACAAGTTGTTAGCTTGAAGTGTTTCTTTACTGATATAACTGCACATGCCCATGGTTTCAGGTAACAACCCATCTCATGTGTGAGGCTTTTCACCCATGTTCTGTGGAGCTTTAACTCCCATCATCCCCGGACAAGCAATGTCTGTTAGGGTCAGGCCACACGAGCAGATTCGCCTCAGCGACAAAATCTCCTCTTCTTCGGGGGGCGACAATCTCCCTGAACTGCCTTCCCCCTGCCCTCCGCTGGCTAAAATGAAAATCGCCTGGGGGAAGGCACACATGGCACTTTGTTTTCCGAAGGATCCTCACGAGCCCAGCCAGTGAGCATTAATAAATACTGCTACATTATAGGAAGAAGTGCCTAGCACAGGACCACTGATTCTAGGGGTGTATTGGGCACCCTGCTTGAACAAATCGGTGACATACAGTACCAGTAACACTTCTCATGTATTTTGTAAGGGAATTAATAACCTGTTCAGAACAGTGGCAGACAGAAATGTGAGTTTCACCGTGTTTGTTTAACTTGGTCATTCTTCTATGTGCTATTTGTATTGTTTCTAAAATAAAAGCATTGGCAAATGATTCTGCATTAAAACAACATCCAGGTAAAGTGCCAATTCATTCATGTTGTTGGAGCCCATCCAGGTTAATGCACAAGGTTTCCCTAATGTTTGTATTTCTATTTCATCTTCTGGCGTTGTTTTATTCTTTCCTATTATTGTAGGAAGCATTGTTGGTCACAAAGGAAACATTGGTCAGAGTATTTACGGTGCCAGTAAGGAAGGGTTGATTGGATTCTCCAAGTCCCTCGCTAAAGAAGTGGCAAAAAGGAACATCCGAGTTAATGTAGTTGCACCAGGTAAGACTGGGCCAAACACTCTTCTCTCTTCACTAAATACAGTTTATTTAACCTGGCCACTAACACTGACTGATCATTTTCCAAAAAGACTAGATGAATGAAAGACACAGGGTCAGCAACCAAACGGGTCCTCTGAGGGCTTTATAGAGCCCAAATCACGGCTGAGTATGTTACATAGACTTTCACCTCTGGGTAGGGTTGCCACCTTTTCTGGAAAAAAATACTTCCTATATATTTATCTTTTTTCCCTATTAATAACATTGGGATCAGCCATCATTTTTACCGGCCAGGCCAGTAAAATACTGGGCAGGTCGCAACTCTACCCCTGTGTTACATATATTTTAGTCTCATAAAGGGCCAGTATAAAACAAGGGTTGTTGCAGTGTAAATATAGAACACACAAACAATAGAAATAAATGCATATATCCAAATATGTGACTCTTTAAAATGTCAGCTCTTGAACATAATATAATTGATTATCATTATTCTGTACAAACTAAGTGCTCCCTGTTTAGCGACCAATATGCAGGTAACTACAGTAAGGGGGTTATTTATCTTCATATTTTCTGCTACAAACTCTGATCAAATCTACTCGAGTTTTTAACACTTCTTTATTATTACATTTTTCTGAAAATTTTGATTTTCATGATTTTGTCGGATTTTGTATCCGATCTTTCACAATGTTTTTGGATTTTTCACCCGAAAACTCAGATTTTTGCCAGAAAACTACGAGGTATTGCACGAAAATCATTGGGACTTCTCCCGTTGACTTATATGCAACCTCGACAGGTCAGAAATGCCAGATTCTACTGCTGAAATATCTTACATAGCTTATATAAATAAATATATAAACATTAGCATTTTTACAGAATCAGCTCAATGTTGGGTTATATATCTCTTCTATGTTTCAGGTTTCATTCACACTGATATGACTTCAGGTTTAGAAGAAGATTCATTAAATAAAATGATCCCCTTGGGCAGGTTTGGAGAGCCAGAAGAAGTTGCCCAATCAGTCTTGTTCTTATTGGAATCCCCTTATATCACAGGACATGTTTTAGTGGTTGATGGTGGCCTCCAGCTGCACCTTTAGGTGTTTTTTTCATCTTCCACAAATACAAGGTATATTGAAGCATATATATTCTTAATGGTTTAAAGTTGTATATTGCATATTTTAATTACTGTACGTTCAAATAAATATAAGAATAATAATATATATAGTATTATTAATATAATAACATCATGTCACCCTATGTGGCCAGCTCTTGATGTGTGCAGTTTTCATAATGAAGCAGGTCTGAAAGATACATCTAAGCTTTACAAAACCTATTTGTGCTTAATGGCTGTTTCATGGATGACCCGCGTTCAAAGTTCTGCAAAAAAAAAGAATTCCTCCGCACCAGGATGAAAAGTTTTGAAGAAACAATCTTTATTTAAATCCTTGCATAGCAATTGTCTTAAAAACCTTCCCCGCAAAAAAAAAAAAAAAAAACTATCATCTTTTGTCCATGGCATTTAACACACATTCATGTTAACCTCTGAACAGTCTCAAATTTGTTACATTACTCCTACTAACAGACGGTGGCACTTAATATAAATACGTATAAATGGAAGCATGATAATGCTAGTGAAAAATCAACCATTACCTAAATAAGTCACATTAACAGAGGCATTTGTAAGATAGAGAAGCACTACGGGCCTTGTCTAAAAGTGATGCTATTATTCCTTGACTGCGGTTATTGTGTTACGTGGTGACAAAATAAAATGTGGTGCAGTGGCTCTTGTATTAGTCGGTCCACTACAGTAGAGGCTCCCACATATTTAAATATAAACAAGTGTCAGTGCAGGAGGGTCATCTTATATTTTCTATTCCATACTGATATCTGGGACTGACACTAGGAAGCCAACAGTCACACTACAGCAACTGACATTGAAGCGAATATGGAACTAGCAGAAGCCCTTTCTAATCTATTGTTTGTGGGTCTCCTGGCTGGATTTGTTAACCCCTTAACAGCGCTGTCCAAATCCAAGCCAAGGGTCATGGCAATAAAAGAATCGAAATCTATTCCTACAGCCGAGAGGTCCTTAGTGGCTCTTATTTTGTATCCCGTTACTGAAAGCCTTAATATCTGAACTGTCCAATCCAACAACCCTGGATTAATACAAAGACATAACAAACGTGGCCTGGGAAGCTCTGGGGTTTATATATATATATATATATATATATATATATATATATATATATACGTGGCGTGTATATGACGTGGTAAATAACTGTTTAAAATTAGCACCAATATTTCTACTAGACTATTGCACTACATTAAAGGCGACTAACTTGCATGTAATAAAATATATCTATACAGCAATGCATATAGTGAATGATATATGTTTAAAAAAGAAACAAACAAAAAGTACATATGTAGTGTAACCGAGATAAAGCAGGTCAATATTTATTATAAATAATAGAGGCTATAGGTGCTTCATACACGGAATACAGTGTTTTTCCTTTTCTGGGTTTCGTTGTCGTACCGTCAGTGGCTTATTCGCTTGTATTTTTCAGGCATTCGGAAACTGTTTGGGGTTTGAGGGTTTTTGCCTCTGGTTGTGGTATAGGCAAGACTGCGCCGCTTGGTTTAAAGTGAGTGCTATTCTGAGCACCAGAGAAGAATGCAAGCTCTTGTGAGCACTCGCCTTTTACTATATGTAAGGGGCTGAACAGAACTATATTTCTTATTATTTATCTTTTCTGCCCAATGCTGGGGGAATGCTGCAGCTCAATAAATAAGAGGTTCTGAGCAACGGACCAAGCAAATGTGTCAGTTCAGAGCGTTTCAGAAGTGGCACCAAGTCCGTTATTTTGTATCTGTAATAAAATACTAACGATGCCGCGCCTTGTCTCAGGGCCTGCCAGTCTATGCAATTCTAACGTCTCTGCCAATTGCCATAGAACTTCATGATTTCATTTGGAAAGCACAAAAAAGGTAAGATATATATTTACCTTATGGAGATTTCCTATAGGAGCCATACCTACTTCCCTTTATCCCTTCTGTAAATGTTCACCGGAGAGGCCTGGCCTACCCCACACATCCATTCTATACACTTGCATGAAGCATCTACACTATTGTATCCTACTACTCTGCTTGAGCTTTCCTTTTATAAAATATGGATTCTATTTCTGTATTTGTACCCACTGCTCTTTCTTCCTACTATCCATGTGCATTCCTGGGACTACTTCACTACTTTTCATGCTTCTTTATTGGGTTACGTCATTTTAAAACAAGGGGGTGTCATGTCTTAGCCCCACATTCTGCACTTTCCAG
This sequence comes from Xenopus petersii, assembly GCA_038501925.1. Taxonomy (NCBI): domain Eukaryota; kingdom Metazoa; phylum Chordata; class Amphibia; order Anura; family Pipidae; genus Xenopus; species Xenopus petersii. Next base: position 54,282,164 of record CM076672.1, read on the forward strand.
AAGATTATAGGCCCCCTGGGAAGAGGCCGGTGTATTGTTACCCATTCTGTGAACTTTCACACTTCCCTTTCGTTGAAAGTCGACCAATTGCTTCTTGTTTAATGTGACTTATAACTATACTAAATTCATACTACATTTAAGAAAAAAAAAAATCAAACTAAATTTGAAAAGTTCCTAGGCCTTTTTTTTTGCTTTCCAAATGTCAGAGTATTGCACATAAAAGGAGTCAGAATTGTCATATGCTGGTTTCATGACCCATAGAGTGACAGAAGGCACTGTCCTCCATCATGTCCGATCTAAGGGCCCCGGAGCTGGATGGCAGCCATCATATCCATAGGATGACAATAGCATTTGTGTCAGTGACTTTGTATATGTGACAGTCTCACTGTTTATGTAATGGCTAAAGGCACTAATTTATCAACTACAATGCAAGAACATTATATACACAAGTAAAATGCATTACCCTCAGACTTTATGTAAAGTAGCGGATGAATATTTTTGGCACACATAAAGATGTGGAAGGCTGGTTGTGTGTTGAAGCACTCTAACACTCAGCATGGAACACTGCTTACACTAAGAAGGCTTGTTTCTCAGAGGTGGGTATGCATAGTAAGGAAAAGACCTTTTTTTTTTCTTTATAACAAAGCAGAACAGTAAGTGACACTTTGGTGCCATGAATGTGGCAGCTTGAATTCTGCTATATCCTATTTCTAGTCTGCTTATGCAAAAAGTAAATAGTTGAGCAAGTCCTGATGAGTACAGCGGAAGGTCTGTCTGACTAAATACATGGGGGTATTGCCAGGCAACGGCTGGAGCTTTCAGTGTATTCCTTCTGTGGCCACTTTGCAAAGGTCCCACTCATCCAGTCTACAGATCTTCACTCTCCACCAGCGCTGGCTGTAAATACACAGGGTTTGCTTCAGGCAGGAAAGCCGCTTTGATGTCCAGGCCTTGGTCGGAAAGTGCTGCGTATCGACTCGCTGATGGACGGACCTTTCTTGTCTTTGGGGCAAGAGATTGTTGATGCCATTGGGCTGGAGACACACAAAAGCACGTCAATCTATTGGAAAGAACCACCACTTCCCACATACGTGAGTATGGTAAAAGCTCTACTTATGGCAAACCAACCAACAAACAATGGTGTTCTGAACTGTGACCAGTTTGAGCACAGCGACAGACAAGAAATTTCATTTTTTTTTTAAATAAACACTGCTCATTATTGATGGTAGGGATGCACTGAATCCACTATTTTGGATTCGGCCGAACCCCCGAATCCTCCGCAAAAGATTAGGCGAATACCAATCCGAATCCTAATTTGCATATGCAATTTAGGGGGTGGGAAGGGCAATTTTTTTCTACTTCCTTGTTTTGTGACAAAAGGTCACATGATTTCCCTCCCCGCCACTAATTTGCATATGCAAAATAGGATTCGGTTTGGCTGGTCAGAAGGATTTGGCCGAATCCTGCTGATTAAGGCCGAATCCCAAACCAAATACTGGATTCGGTGCATCCCTAATTAATAGTCATACGGAAAAAGAATGCTTGGGACTTGGGGTTTCCCAGATAAGGGGTCTTTCCATAATTTGGGTCTCCATACCAGATCATAGTCTACTAAATAATAATTTAAACATGAATTAAAACCGAAAATATTGTTTTGCCCCCAACAAGGATTAATTATACGTAGTTGGGATCAAGTACAAGGTTCTCTTTTTTTTTTTATTATTACAGAGGAAAAAAGGAAATTATTTTTAAAAATGCACTCTACAGGAGATGGCCTTCCCATAATTAGCTTTTTGAATAATGGGTTTCTGCAAAACAGATCCTGTACTTGTACCAAGACCTCTGCTGCTGGTGGTAAAAAACGTAAAACAATGGTAAAGACATAGGGGTATATTTATCAAAGAGTGAAGTTAGAGATCGCCACTCTCCATTCATTTCTATGGGATTTTTAAAAGAATATTTATCAATGGGTGAAAGTTCATCCTTTGATAAATATGCCTTTCAAAATCCCATAGAAATGAATGGAAAGTGGCGGAATTTCACTCTAGGGGACTGTGGCGATCTCTAACTTCACTGATAAATATACTCTATAGTCTTGGCAAATATATGAAACTAGGAGCATTATGGGGCAAACTTACTGTGTACGTCCAGTCTGGCAGTACAGGACACAATACCAGCTTCGTTCTTTGCTGACACAGTGTACCAACCAGCATCCTCCTTTGTGGCGCCCTGAATTAGTAGGCACAAGTAGCCATAGTTATCCTGATGCATGCTGGGGAATAAAAATAATACAGAAGGTAAATATTAACATTTTTAATACGTTGAACTATACAGAAAATGACCTGCCTGAAAACTAAATAAGCAGCCAATAATATTCTTCCATCTTAATTTAAATTAACAGAGTGTAATGCCATTATATCATTATACACATGTACTTTAGTCATGTGAGGGTCCGGTAAAACCCGACCCAGACCCGCCCTCCCACATCCGACTTCCTTTTATAGACCTGCCCCCACCAATGATGTCACAAAAGGGGCAGGGCGAGCAGGCGCGCTGCTATAAAGCCGGAAGCCGACATTTGAACTGGTGAAGAGGAGTTCGAGGATGATCTGACCCGCAGGTATCAGGCCGGCCTGCACATCACTAATGTACTTATATATCATATATTTATATAACCACCTGACTCTCTCTGTGCTGTAGGTGAGCGACTCGTTCTCCTTCTTCCAGAATATCTGTGGAGGGGGCATGCCACTGACACGGCACTCCAGTCTCACGGGGTATCCTTCAGCAACGCCGGTATTTTGAAGCTTTTCAATAAACACAGGGGGTTTATGGGCATCCTTGGCTGTGGGGAAAAAATGGAGAAAAAAGTCATTACTTTATATTTCCCAACAGCTTGTATATTCGTTCTGCCAGTGAAAGGGTTAAAAAGAGCTCCATAAATACAGGATAAGACAATGCGCAAGACTCGCTCTAAACAAACGGAAACCCTGCCAAGCGCTACTTCAAACAGATGACAACCAGACCCAGCGCAATACTTTCCAGCCCCTTTTTGTTGCCAAAAAAGGTCTTGAGGTGCTGTTTTGCACGAGCAGAGATATCTGGCTTTCCACATCCGCCTGTGTTTTTCATCGGAGCAGAAGCCATAAACTCAATGCACTAAAATAGCTGTGAGTTTCAATGTTTGTGCCAAAGAATAACAGGGAGTCCCCAAACTCCTTGACAGAAACAAAGCAGCTCTGCTCCGGCCGTTGTCCCCATGGCTACCAAAGGAGACATCAATAGCCACTTTACTGGGACCCTGCCAAATGGAAAAGCTGCTTTAAATGGACCTGCACATCTAACGTTGTGTGTCGTGTGAATCACTTCATGGAATAAATCCAGTTCACTCAGTCCCTGCCACAAAAGAATGGAAATCAAGGGACAGGTATGGGATCTGTTATCCGGAAACCCATTATGCAGATTTAAGGGAAGGCCGTCTCCCACAGACCCCATTGTAATCAAATAATTCAAATTTTTTAAAAATTATTTGTTTTTTCTCTATAATACATAAGGATATAAATAAGTACAAAGTACCAGGCAGTGAATCCAAACTAATGTTAGACTTTAGGTATGAAGATCCAAATTATTATTATTATTATTATTATTATTATTAACATGTATTTATATAGCGCCAACATATTGCGTAGCACTGTGAAAATAATCCAAAGAAACCCCAGGCCCTAAGCATTCTGGATAACAGGTCCTGTCTCTTCATAAAAATACACCTCTTTTCCATTGTGTACACATTCCTTATGCTTCGTAAAGGTCATGTTTTGAATTTCTTTTGGATGATACTGTGTATATGTGATACCTGCTATACCAGTTGTCCTGGCTGTACTAGACACAAAGGCTTAGGGCAGAGACACACAATGTGATTTTGGGAGACTAGTCGCCCAGCGGCAAAACGCTTCTTCTTCGAGCGACTAATCTCCCTGAACTGCCTTCCCGCCAGCTAGAATGTAAATCGCCGGCGGGATGGCACTTGGGTCGCTTCGGCTTTCCAAAGTCGCCTCGTGAGGCAACTTCTGAAAACTATGCGTTCCGAGTGCCATCGCGCCGGTGATTTACATTGTTGATGGCGGGAACGCATTTCAGAGAGATTAGTCGCCCGAAGAAGAAGCAATCTGTCGATGGGCGACTAATGTCCGGAAATAGCAGCGTGTGTCTCTTCCCTTATAAATAATGTAAGCCCATAAGGTGCATTGCTTTGATGGTACAGTAGGTGCTACATACCTGCAACAATGAGTTCTAAGGTGAATGAATTCTGCCCTGCACGATTTGAGGCAACACAGGTGTATATTCCAGCATCTCTGGTGGTGACAGGTTCAATGACCAATGAGTGAACGCCATTCTCCCTCACCAGCATTTTGTGCGAGTTATCAGGACGGATGGGTCTTCCATTCACTTCCCAGCTGAGATCTGGCGTTGGCAAGCCACTCACCTAAGGGTTGAATCAAATTCCAATATTGGTAAACACAAACAGAGCAATGGTTCCTCGCTATTAAAGGGGAAGTAAAGTCTAAAATAGAATAAGGCTAGAAATGCTGTATTTTGTATACTAAATATAAACGTGAACTTACTGCACCACAAGCCTAATCAAACAAATGTAACTTTGTTAAACATCTTTGCAAGACTAAGACTGTGCACATGCTCAGTGTGGTCTGGGATGCTTAGGGATCGTCATAAATGATCAAAACAACACAAGTCAAATAATATCTGCCAGAAACCAATACAACAAGACTGATTAATAATCAGAATAGGCAGACTGCACTGGGTCCGGTGTTGTCATGTCATCTAATGTTGATTCTATAGTTTTTGTATTGTTTAATACAAACTTTCTCCAACTCTGCAGAACCAGTGGCTGCAGCAAAATAATCCTCCAAATAGAATACCAGTTTATCTGTTTAAATCTGGCTCCATGATCTTTGTCCCTGCAGCTGGAGTTGGAAACAGTAAAGGGGAAAAAATAAAATCCAACACAAATCTCTACAAAATCACCCAATGCTCTACAGGGAAACAGCTGCTTGAGTTCTGCATGGCTGGGAAGTAAGCTGGGGGCTGCTCCTGCTGTTTAAAAGTATGAATGTTTCCCTGCAGAGAAGTTAGGGACTGTCTGACAATTCCTATCCACAGCAGTAAATGAAGGGGGAATTCCACTGCATACAGTCAGGTTTCTTTAAAAAAATTAAATTTTAGAAACCATGACTAAAGTCACAAACTCTAAAACTACGAATGTCATGACGTATTAAAATATCTGGATAAAAAAAGCATGAATGGAAAATTTCGCAAAAAAATAGGAATAACTCGAACACCTATAAAAATTTGAGTTTTTCTGACAATTCTTAAAATATGAAAGCCTCTAAAAGTCCAAATAGATTTAGAGCGGTCCAATAGGATCAGCACAGCTCCCATTGACTTCTCTAGGACCTCGACCACTTTTACCTGGTGAAGTTTTGTATTAGAGACTTTGGTGGTTTTACACTTAATAAATCTTGAATTTTTAGAGCTTTTTCCAAAAAATTAGAAAACCACAAATTCTTAAGAGATTCATGGAAAAAAAATTGAAATTGGATTGTTAGTAAATGACCCCCTTTGCTTCCTTGACAACAAAAAGACTGAAACTTACTTCCCAGATTCAACTTTCCACGTAAATGGTTTGCAAGCAACGTGTAAAGATAAATGTGTGGATTACTCGTGCAGACCCCTCCAATGTATATGTGAGTACAGCTCTATGAACTGCGTGCGACTGGGCCTCCTAGAGCCTAGCAGCAACTCTGTTATCAAGGGGCCACACTCAGAACAATTAGATATAAAATACTTGTGTGTAGGGCCTTAATACAGGTTAATTGCCTTTTCCCGAGAAGGAATGCTTTCATTAGTGCACTATTTGTGTAAATAGCAATAATGTTGATTGAGGATTTCTGAATAATGGCTGCCATGGAACAAGTGAGGCCATTAGTGACTAACTCACCTGTCCCTTATTAAGGGCTAAGCTAATATTAACATTACACTGAAATAACCCTTAACCAGTCTATAAATAAACCTGCAACATCAATATAAGGCACATTACGGCACTTCTATAAATACCCTTTTATATAACGGCTGCAGCTTTGCTTTCCAGCATTAGGACCTGTACACATGATTCCATTTTTTATGCCTCTTGAGCAAAAGTGAATGGAAAGGAAAATAAAGCTGGGCTTATTGGCTCCGAATGTTAAACAGTATTTATGTTAGACATGAAGCAAATCCAGAATTCAGTTCATGATTCCTAAATCACTTGCAGGACTCAGATCCGTCCAAAGCTTCTTGTTCAGCCAAACAATGTGACATCACAGCTAAAAGCAGCACATTTATTTCTGATTTTATTTTGTTCATATTTAAATATGAAAACTAAGGATTTGATTTAGTATTTTGGTGCATCCCCAATTCTTGTAGTTTTGCATTCATTGCTGTTTTAATGGATAAGGCATAATGTAGTACAGGTATGGGCAGGGCCAGATTTGACAGGCCGGCACCCCTTTCTGAATAACAGATCTTTCTGTAATTTGGATCTTCATGCCCTAGGTCTACCAGAAAATCACATGAACATTAAATAAACCCAATAGACTGGATTTGTTTCCAATAAGGATTGAATACTGTATATCTTAGTCTGGACCAAGTACAAGCTACTGTTTTATTATTACAGAGAAAAAGGAAATAATTTTTACAAATTTGGATTATTTGGATAAAATGGAGTCCATGGGAGATGAACTTTCCGTAATTTGTGCTTTCTGGATAATGGGTTTCCGGTTAACAGGTCCCATACCTGTACATTATATATAGGGCTTTCAATTTCCTTTTTTATAACAAATCAAGATCTATAAAAAAATGAATTAATTATATTTTCAGGGCGAGACCCATTTGTCGACATTCTGATTTTAGTGGTTTTAGAAACCACGATTAAATCCATGAATCCTCAAATGTTTTGTGCAATTACAAATTGAAAAACAAAAACGTGAAAACCTCTAAAAGCTTGAATTACAATTGGAAAAGAAGAAAACACATTGATTTAGATGGTGAAGTTGGGTATTAGTCTTTTTTTTGTGTTTTTAGGTTTAAATTACAAATAAAGTAATTAGCATAATCTAAAATGTTTATTGCAAAAATATATGATTTGGGGAAATGAACAAAATACAAACAATAGTGAATCAGCCCCTTAGTCTTTATTAATTGTTTAAACAGCATTGGCTGCCAAGACCTTCCCTAAAAATATGCCTTGTGTAGTTGGTGACTCCTAAGTAACCATTTACTGTATTGCAAATATTCCAGGTCTCTAAGCTCCTGTGTTGATATTAATAAAGTGTTGCTTCTTCCCAATGTCATAAACCACGTCGGAATCTCTGTTGGTGGGAAAGGGTGGAGGCAGCAAGCAGCGCTGGTCAGTATAGGACCATTCCTGCAGGAACTTTACAGAAACTGCCCTGCTTCTCTAATACCAAAACACACAGCCAGAGGGACCAGAGACAATAATTGCAGTTCCTCCTGCCTGGAGATGCTGCTACATTGATTTTTGTTGGGAGCTGGCAGGGGAGTCGCAGTTAAGGGGTCACCGACCCTTGTAAAAAGGTGGCTTTTGTTTAAGGCTGTTCTTGGGATCAGAAAAAGAAAAGACGTTTTAAAAGATGAAAATTATACCCCAGCCCCTCACTTGGATGCTGAATTACCAGCAAGTCTCCATGACTCCTGGCCAAAACATGGCTAGAGTGAAGCTTTATTCACATACAATCGAGTCCGTTCTTAAAGACATATTCCCATTTGGATGAAGGAGTGTGCCGTGCATCTTTAGTGCTAAAACCTACAGCCATAGCTTCCTGCTCAGTGCTTGTATAAGATTAGAGTGTTTTCCTACCCATTCATATTAAGCAAAGCAGGCAGAATCTCTCTGTAATGTTAATATTGCTTTTTGCTGTAGAATAAACTTTCCATGCCGTCCCCTAAGTTTAAAATAATAAGAGTTGGCATTTACTAGTGAGGGGAATTAGACTGGGATGACACACAGCTCTTTTAACTGACAAAGTGTAAGATCTGCTAATTTGTCTCTACAGTCTCGGCTCTGTGGCAAGGCTGATGCTATTGAATGCGCTAAGCTTTGCTTTTTTTCCCATGGGAAGGTTTCAAAAGAGAGAGAAAGGAAGAGCACAGGAAACAATTGTCTCTTTAAAGCATTACCTAACTTTACACATCTGCCAATAATCTCTAAATTGCATTTCACTGGTGTCTTAGATTTTTTTAATTAGTTCTTAGTCATATCAAACTGCTTGTCTGGAACTGTCATAGAAAATGATACTTAATGCCACCAGCGCTGGTTAGATTTCAAGATAAACAAAGGCAGACGTTACCCATTGTATAGCTGATACCTCTGTAAACATGTCAGCAAGAATAGTCTGCAAAGGGAATCTGGTAGAACTACTGCGATTGCCAACAGGTAATGTTATGAAGGACACCAGAAGTATCTGCCTTTTGAACAAATCTGTTTACCCATACTAACCAATCAGATGTTTGCTTTCAATCTGGACCTTATTACATTACTATATATGTTTTGTGGCCCTTCTCTTCTCCAGCTGTTGTTGACCTACGTACTACAATCCCACCCTGAGGTAATGGACTAGGACTCTTGATTTATAAACAAAAGTTAGAACCTTTTTAATAAAATGCAGTCGGTTTGTAGAGGCAGTAAAAAAATAAAATCAAGGTGAAGTTGCCCCAATCACTATAGAAAGGTAGGGGTGATATTTTGGTGAGTACCCTACAAGCAAGAGGGGGTTTCAAGATTTGTACAGCTCTTTCCCTGCAGCTCATGACTAATTCTATCCCTGGGGTGAGATAAGTACCTTGCAGTCCATCCTGCAGAGCTTTCCTTCTTGAACAATGAGGTCCCCTGGAGCCTGCAAGAAATGAGGACGGAAAAATCGCTCTTGGATTGGCTCATTTTCATCTCCACTATCTCTTGACCGAGATCGGGGTCTAGGAGAAATAAATCTATGATTAAGACTTCGCTCATTAAAGATCTACTTGCTAAACAAATTGCAGTGGCAGTGATGCTATCAAGCTGGTTGCTAACAATTCTTATCTTCTCTTAGGGTCAGGGCACACAGGCAGATTTGGGGAGATTAGTCGCCCGGCGACAAATCTCCTCTTCTTCAGGGCGACTAATCTCTCCAAACTGCCTCCCCGCCAGCTAAAATGTAAATCGCCAGAGGGAAGGCATTCGGATTGATTCGTTTTCCGAAGTTGCCTCACAAGGAAACTTCGGAAAACGTATCGCTCCAAGTGCGATCCTGCCGGAGATTTACATTTTAGCTGGCAGGAAGGCAGGGGATACAGTTCGAGGAGATTAGTCGCCCCGAAGAAGAGGAGATTTGTCGCCGGGTGACTAATCTCCCCGAATCTGCCTGTGTGCCCTGACCCTTAGATGAAAAACTATAAGGTCTCTGGTGCCAGAGATAATCTACACTTTTTTTTACAAGTTTATAAGCACACTTTTGTTCAGCATTCCATATTACCTTCTGACATGGAGCTGCGATGTTGGAGTGCGGGCAGTCCTTCCTCTCTGGTTTACCGCTTGTACCATCAACCTTCCAGTACAGCTTATTCTGCCCTGTTATGGGACAAATGATAAAATTGTTTAGAGAAGCATTCAAATACCCATTCCCTAAAAGTGTGGGTCCCTAACCTTTTTGTACCTGTGAGCCACATTCAGATGTAAAAAAAACTGGGGAGCAACACAAGCATAAAAATGTTCCTGGGAGGTGCAAAATAATTTCTGTGATTGGCCATTTGGTAGTCACTATGTGGACTGGAAGGCTACAGGAGGCTCTGTTTGGCACTACACCTAGTTTTTATGTAACTAAAAATTGCCTCCAAGCCACCGATTTTTAAAATAAACACCTGCTTTGAGGCCACTGGGAGTAACATCCAAGGGGTTGGCGAGCAACATGTTGCCCACGAGCCACTGGCTGGAGATCAATGCCTTAGCTTAGAGGGTTGGCATGACCACTCTAGATTGCCCAGGTCGACTACAAGACATTATTTTTAATAATACAGCAAAGAGGGTAAAATCTACCTGCAATCCTACATGGTACTACTTGGGTAGGATGGGTGCATTCTGGGGAAAAGCCACTACCCTGTCATTATGGCACTGACACAATAGGTTTCTGTAATAAGGTTGGGTGTGGTATGTTTGTCTATTTGTTCTGGGTGTTCTTATCACTATGTCTGGAAGGTGTGGCTACAGCATAAGATAATAGGAACAAAATAAATATATAAATATACATGCCTCCACGACTAGTTATAACTATTTTTACTGCTAAAAATGGTGTAAATATATTCTAATGACAAAAATATTCCCTACCACCGTACCATATTATATACCATAATATACTTGTTTTGCAAATAAGTCAAAAACATTTAAATGCTCTCCGTAATGGGGGAAATCACTGTTGCACACTTGTTCTGATGCAGTAGTTCATAGTAACCAGTGTGTCAATCACTTTGATGGGTGTGGCAAGAGATAACCCAGGTGATATGGAAATCTGCGGATATGTTTGTGAATTAAAGACTGGGATGAAATACATGCATATTGAGTATGTGCAAGTACATTATGATACCATGCCTGATGCAGAGTATAAATCGTCCCTAAAGCTTACATTTTACATCTATAGTGATAATAAGTGAAATCAATTGGACTTACATTTTACATCTATAGTAATAATAAGTGAAATCAAAGGACTTTTCCTTGAAGATTATTTGCTAGTCATTTGACTGGCTTTCTCAATTCAGAAATGATGATTTGTTGATCTATTACTATAGATATACCTTGAAATGGATGAATGAGAACCTTCACAGACAACTTACATGTTGTAACTTCCAGCAGCCTATGGCTCTCCAGCTGCAAATCCTTCTTTTCATTTTTACCAACCCATTGCTACCAGCTTGATATGTTTGTACTAAAAAATGTTCCGAATATGTAATAGAGTGCTTGGGAAATGTGGGGGTGGTAAGGTCCCAGAGACTGAAAACGAGACTGGTCCAGCTCCAGTTGACCCCTTTGCCACATCAGAGTAGGGAAAGAGCAATGAACCTTCATAGAAGAGAAGCTCAGTAACCTAGCAGCCAATTCACATAACAGAGTCCTTATGTTTAGATTATTCTCTAGAGTTTGTTTTCTCACAGTACAAGTCTTTTTCTCTTGGCTCTGTACTGTCTTGAGCAGCTACATCTAGCTGGTCAGGAACACAACTATTCTGTCCATATTTCCAATTTTCTATGCTTTCATTGTGGATTGTTTAATTCTTTGCATTAGCAAAAAAGAAGGGAAAGAGGAAGAAGCTCACCTACACCCTACTCCCAAAACAGCTATGGAGTATCCCTGAAGTATAATGTATGGCAGGCAGATACCACCTACTAAAAGCAAGTTATAGACACAGTATATATGTGACAAGGCTTTTTATTGGAGAATATCTTATTGTCTATTCATATATTGGGTGCAAAATATCTGTGTTTTGTTTGAAACATGTAGTTGCACCCTCGATGTATGCCCTAAATACTGACTGTTGAGTAAAACCTTTATTTCTGCTGAATGTCCAAGGCTTAGCCAAGTACAGACATGAGGATTATTCAGTCACACTCATGGGAGTCTGATGCACAGCAAGGCATCTCCCACCTGTGCAGAGGGGATATCAGTGTCAAGCTGTGTCTCGGTATAAACATTCTCATTATTTTGGGAGGGGCAGACTAGACAGTCACGTGACAGTGCCAGAAGTCCCTCACATATGCCAGTTTAAAGCTTCTGCAGTAACACAACATATGGTATGAAATCTCATGTTGCAAGCGATCAACACCTGTCCAATATCCAATTCATCATTTAAAGAAATCACAAAATAGTTAGCCATTCTCTGTTAAGGCCAGAATACTTGTAGAGCAGGCACTCGAGTAAAGGCAGTCTTCCACCAGGCAGTAGATATAGGTTAAATAGTTTATTATGTTTATTATACACACATTTATTATCTTGATAACACAAAACACGTAAAGGCTGTATATGTGTGTGTATATATATATATATATATTTTGCTTGGGGTAGCAGCTAGGCTGGGGGGGGGAGGGGGGTCTATGTAGTAGGGGGGTAGAAATTTTTTAACTTTAGGGTTAGCTTCTCCTTTGAGGACAAGGCCCTGCTACAGCTTGTGTCCATTTGCGTTTCTGAATGATGGCCAAGTTATGGGGTGGGAGGGGGTTATTTTACCTCTGTGTCTCCCACTCATCCCTCATAAATACAGTACTGCCAAATGCAGGACGCCCTATATTCATGAGGGGTAGCCACAGGTTTCTGTGCTTAGTTTGAAACGGAGAGAAATGAGACCTGCAGCAATTCTTCTTAGTCTGCTAAGTACAAAAAGATGATGATTTTTTTTCTTTATTTTTTTAACTAAACCTAATACCTTCTGAATCATATATTAACCCGGATGTCTTTTCTAGGGAACCATCTCGAAAAGTTAAAAAATTGTCTTTAATATCAACCATATCTATTTGTTTTAGTAGTTATAGGTTTCTTTAGCCTCCAAGTCTTTACTGCAAGTTAGAGTGATATCACCCCCTCCCTTTCCCCCCAGCAGCCTAACAACAGAATGATGGGGAGGTAGTCAGATAGCAGCTCCCTAACACAAGATAACAGCTGCCTGGTAGATCTAAGAACAACACGCAATCGTAAAATCCAGGTCCCACTGCGACATTCAGTTACATTGAGTAGGAGAAACAACAGCCTGCCAGAAAGCAGTTCCATTCTAAAGTGCTGGCTCTTTCTGAAATCACATGACCAGGCAAAATGACCTGAGATGGCTGCCTACACACCAATATTATAACTAAAACAAAAATACACTTGTTGGTTCAGGAATGACATTTTATATTGTAGAGTGAATTATTTGCAGTGTAAAGAGTGTAATTTAGAATTAAAAATCATGACAGAATCCCTTTGATGTCTTAATCTGAGGGCCTATAAACCTGTGGCTCTCCAGTGATTGCCAAATAAGTCACATCAGCTGACAACAGCAAATGTGTGGACGCTGCAGTTTGTTGGCTGCAGAAGTTCCCTGGGCTGCAAGTTATTTGCTGTAACTTACTACCCAACTATTTACAATGAACTTGCTCCCCTGCTCTATAAATGATATCATGCTGTTTAATGGTACGCTTGTGAAGTGTTGGGGTGGGGAAGTCCTCGGGGCTCAATACCAAACTGGTCCAGTTCCAGCAGCAATAAATCCCAGTAGCAGTGACGCACGTTACCAAGCAGCGCATTAACATAACATGGCCCTAATGTTTAGATTATTTTCTAGCTCTGTGACAAGAGTTTGTTTTTCTTACAGTGTAATTCCTTTTTTGTGTGTTAATCTTGGCTCCATGCTGCCAGGCCAGTTACATCTGGTCACTAACACAATTATTCTTTACCAGCCTCACTTTTATATCATTTTGCAAAAGGATCAGTTCTAAAGCAATGAAGGTTCTGAAATTAGTATCATTAACCAATGGGGTTGTGCTACATCACTGCCTCCATCATGTCCTGCTACTGGAATTTCAACAAGGCAGAATTGGTTCCCCTGCAAACGTCACGTTATATTCAGGGGTTCTCAATGATTCTGCAAACTAGGGATGTAAAAGTTTCAGCTGCAATAAACAACAAATCCCAGCATGCTTGGGAAGGTGTTAGCCCACTAGACTTAAGGTGACCATAGACGAACTGATATCGTATATAACGTATTTTCGTACGATATTCGGTGCATGTATGGTGGGAAAAGAGCCCACCGATATCGGCAGAAGACTTGGATATTAGTCGGCTCGTCAATTGGGCTGGACCAATAATTTTGATTGGGTGCCTTTGAAGGGACCTGAAGATCGGCCATTATTAGTGCTGAATCATCAGATACAGGTCGAATTCTATTGTTTCTTCCTGTATATGTGATGATTCAGCTCTACACGTGTGTACTGAAACGATCAACCTTTCTTGGAAAGATCCTATCCAAGAAAGATCGTAATTGTTACGTCTATGGCCACCTTTACTGGGATTTGGACGTCTGCTAAAGGGACACAAGTATTTATCTTTTTTTTAAAAAAAATTGTAATGAATCTAAAACATACTGGGTTATTGAGAAATGAAAGAATTCATCTTTTACATTTACTATTACATATCAATGAATTGACTGGATGAAATAAAACACTAGAAGACTTTTTGAAGGCTGCGTAGAAATGAAATAATTATAAATAGCATTTATATGGTATATAAAAATGTAAATTAACTTTTAATCTGATGTATGTAGAAAGTCATATTCTGAGACAATTGAAATGGGTTTTCATTTTTTTTTTGAAGTTATTTAGCTTCTTGTTATTCATTAATATATGCTATGTGTTTAAAAAGAAACATAAAATTAAAATGAACTTTTAGTATTATGTAGAGAGTCATATTCTGAGACAATTGCAATTGGTTTTCATTATTTATTATTTGTGGTTTTTGAGTTACTTAGTTTCTTGTTCAAGACTAGCAACCAGGCGGTGGTTTGAAGAAAAGAATGGAATATAAAGAGAATAGGGGCTTGAATAGAAAGATTAGTAAATAAAAGTAACAATAACAACAGTTTTTTTTGGCTGTTGGGGTCAGTGACCCCCATTTGAAAGCTGGAAAATGTCAGGAGGAGTAGGCAACAAATTCAAAAACTATACACAATAAAAAATGAAAACCAATTGAAAAGTTGCCAAAAATTGGCCATTCTATAATATAATAAATATTAAAGGAGAAGGAAATGTCTTTTAACTTGGGTTTGTCAAAAGTTAGTCACCCCAAGTGATCGCATGTACTATCAGGAGAAAACTGCACCGACCTGGGATTCTTCCAGCGAGTGATCATCTTCTGGCTTCTTCTTTCTTTTTGAGGTTGTGCATGCGCAGTAGAGCGGAAAGCCGAACTTTAATGAAAAAGCCAGCTATTTTGTTCTACTCCTGCACATGCGTCTGCCCTGGGAAATTTGAAGAAAGAAGAAGCAGGAAGACAATCTCGCCGTGGTGCTCGCTGGAAGAATCCCAGGACGGTGCAGTTCTTTTCTGATAGGAGCACCAGCCCGGGGTTTCAGGTAAGTACACGAGATGCCTTGGGGGGTTGCTTAATTTTTGGCACCCCCGAGTTAAAAGAACTTTCCTTCTCCTTAAACAAGGAAACTAAAGCAAATGCTGCCATGTATCTGTATTCTGTTTGTTTTCACCTTGTCCAACCCAATCTTCTGTTTTAATCTGTAATATTTCTTTCTGAGGGATTTATCATCTCCAAAGCAATGAAAAACATCTGCCAGAGCTGATGTGGAACAGATCCCGTGGATAGAAGCAAGACTTACACTTATAACCATATCACCAGGACTTGCCCTCTGACACAGTATCCAGAAATGGATTCATTTCACTATTATATCTGTTTAATAAGATATATGTATATATAGAGAACATTTTATGTAATTATGTTTCATATATACTAGTGGACTGGTTGGAAAAGAGATCAGAGGAGATATTGTGTGACTAATATCTGTCTGTCAATCATTTTCTTGGCTTTGAAGTAACATTGCTCTTGGTTACTAAAATAAGACAAACACTGTTATGTTACTATGAATTTAAGGTACCAGTCCGGGGCTCTACTGGCTGTATTACCTGTGGATTTGCTGCCATTATGGTGTAATTCCCATCATCATCCAATGAGGAGGCTGCGGTGTGAAGGGAGCAGGTCCCGTCAGCTTCCCTCTGGATTCTATAGTGCTCGCTCCTTTTTGAGATTTGTTTCCCATCCTTGAACCAATATATCTGTTGTGGAAAAAAAAAGGCATGGTTCATAAAAATTATGCAAAGGTGAATATTAATGAGAAATGGAGTTCGTGCCTGCAGAATGAGCCATAGCTAGACATAACAGCTGACTCTCAAAAGCAGCTGCTCTCTCCATTGAGATATGAAACAAATGAACGTGCTGGTCCAAAACGCAGAGCTATTTTTAAATGGCTGGAAAAATGGATTAAAGCCTTGCCAAGAATGATAATCTCTAGGTAAAGGTTACAAGGCATTCTCGCATATGTCAACATTTCATGCATTCCATCTGAATGGTATAAAATGGCATGAAATCAGACGTAAGGGTCTGAACTCGCTCTATGAGGTGGTTATAGAAATCATGTTATGACTCCAGACTGTGGCTACCACAGCTTAATTGATACAAGGTGGTCATTAGATCATACCTAATACATTCATCATCATACAGAGCATTATAACCACTCCAATGACTTATGCTCTGAGATATCTTACATTCCTTCAGGGAGAAAAGTATTTTCTTCTTGTCTGATTCCTACAAGTCTAGATAAAATACAGTTAAATAATGGATTTTTGGTTCAAAAGCAGCAGAGTAAAGGTGGCCGTAGACGGAGAGTTCCGCTCGTTTGATGATGTCGCCAAACAAGCGGATCTCTTCCCGATATGCCCACATTGAGGTGGGCGATAAAGTGCTGATCCGATCGTGGGGCCTAGGGACCAATGATTGGATCATAATGCATCCGATACGGGCGGTCAGATCACGAGACCACATAAATGCACAGATGCGGGCGCGATCCGACTGGATTTTCTAACCTGCCTGATTGGGAAAGCCTGTCGGATGGCCCCACACACGGCCCGTGTATGGGGGCCTTAATTCAGCTATGGAACCTGTTATCCAGAATGTTCGGGACCTGATGTTTGCAAGATAAGGCATCTTTCCACAATTTGGATCTCCATACTTGGGGGGGGGTAATTACTAAAACTCAAATGTATCTGTTTTTTTTTAATTAAAACAAAGTCAACCTAACTGTCATCCCCGAATTTAACTGATTCATCAAAAAATCAGCTTGAAAAAGTCATGAGACAATTCCATTGTATGACTTTTAAGTAGTCGTCCAAAAATACAGATTTTTACGGATTTTTGTAAGAAAACCAGCGCAGATAACGGCATCTTCAAATTGTAAAAGGGACATCTGCCATTGACTTCTATATCAGGGGTCCCCAACCGCCGGTGCGCAAAAATGAGGCATGCCGAACTGGACACCGGCGCGCCCCAAATTGGACGGCGGCACCTCCAAATTTGCTGCCAACGCTGCCCGACCCCCACCCCACTCCTCGCAAAAAAAATAATTTTTTGGCACCAGTCCCCTGTCCAAGACAGGTTGGGGACCCCTGTTCTATATAACTTCGACAGGTTTTAGCTGGAGTATTTTTGGATTTTTAGCAGCTTTGGGATATAATAAAACTTTAGAAACTTGACCAGAAAAAATTGGGGTTTAATAAATAAGGCCCCTAAGTGTACAAAAATTCTGTTAAACATGAAATAACCCCAATATGCTTGTTTTGCCTTCAATAAGGATTAATTATATCTTAGTTGGGATTAAACTGTTTTTTTTTATAACAGTGAGAAATTGGAGGTGTCCATCCCGTACTTTGGAGCTTTTTGGATAATGGGTTTTCCGGATAACAGATCCCATACCTGTAGATTAGCAGGAATGTAATTTCAAAGAGTGAGAAACCCAATGCACAGCATTTCGATAAGATTCATGATTTTTTAAGCATGGCAACTGCACTTAAGTCTATAGACTTGGCTTTGCCCATATATTTCATCATGATTTGACAATTAAAATTTGACAAATCATGCACATGCAGAAGGGGTAGAAGACATAGATAGATATGGTTGGTCTATACAATATTTGGAAACTATTTTGGACAATTCCAAGCTTTGTATAAATATATTTATATGTTTTGTCATCTCTCTCTGGTGTATAATAGCAGCATAGCCTAGAACAATAATCATCAGGAGCTAATGTTTCATTATAAACGGCTGGCACTGATGGGAAGATTTACATTTAAAGGCAGAAATAATCCCCACATACCACATACTTAACTGTACCCTGTAGCGTGTGATTGCATGAGTGCCCTTGTTTCTCTGCATTAATAGGGAACGCCAGGACGGAAGCATTTCAGACCTGGCGCCAGAAGAGATCCATAAGCTGCCAGAACCCACTTCCAGGTAAAGCTCTTTTCTAAGCTGAATCATTTCATGAGTCAGTCAAACCTTCACCTCATCTCCTGGGATTTTCTAGGTGCTTTTTTAATTAAATCTACATGAAATCACCTTAGTATATGACAGCATATTAAACCGATTAATTGCAATACACCACATTCTGTGGATTAATACAATGGAACCTTCTCACAATCATCAACTAGAATATGAAGTGTTTAGCTGTTGTGAATACCTACAGGTTGTACTCCAGTCAAGAACATCATGGCAGAGGGGAGCCCCAAGTAATGCTAGGACCCCCCCTTTGCCAAGTCAGAGCTTATAGGGGAGTGGATGGTGTTTTGGCAAATTGTTGACATGTTTTGGGTGTAATTGGTGTGGCTGGGGATCAGGGCATGGTCATTAGCGCAGGTAACAAAAAATTCTCATTTGGGTCCCATTCCACTTAATTGTGTTCACCATTTGTGTAGTTATAAAAAGAGAATATTGGTGTCATCAGTAACTCAGTTCAGGTGCTCTCTACTTTAAATATAAGGGTACAAGAAGTTATTTCTAAGGATGCACCGAATCCAGGATTCAGTTCAGGATTCAAACTTTTTCAGCAGGATTCGGCCGAATCCTTGTGCCTGGCAAAACTGAATCCTAATTTGCATATGTAGGGAAATCACGTGACTTTTCATCACAAAAGAAGACTTTTTTCTACTTTTTCCTTTCCTGCCCCTAATTTGCATATGCAAATAGGATTCGGATTGGTATTTGGCTGAATCTTTCACCAAGGATTTGGCCGAATCGCAAATAGTGGATTCAGTGCATCCCTAGTTATTTCCGAGTTCCATACTCTGTATTAAAACCATGTGGCATTTCAATATAGAGATGGAATGCCTCGGTGACGTCTAGTATCCTTATTTTTCACTTTAGGAGTTATTTTATTCCCTATATAACATGCTGTCACAACTGTTTTTACTTTGCCCTGAGCTGCCACTTATTTATTAGATGTTTTAATACCGGTCTATTGAAAGCTACAAATCACAGATTATGGAGGAGCCGCATGATCATTGCTAGGGTAACGGAACAGCAATGTGGCTTATTCTCATGGCCTGATAATGGAATCTAATAAGCAATAAACTGCTTGTCTGACACAAATATACTTTGACCTATAGAATTCCTTACATATCACCAAATAAATTGCCACAAAATTACTGCATTCCTGCCTGTCATGTTAATGAATGTAAATGATATTCACTCTGGATCAGAAAGGGCCTCTCCCTTTGTAGCTCAAATAAAGAAAGATCCCAGTTAGAGAACTGACAAATACACTGAATGATAAATAAAGGTGTCATTTTCTTCAATGACAGCCTGTACTTTGCAGCTTTAAAATGGAACATAAAAACATTTACCAAGGAAAGACGCCAAAGCATGCCTTCCAAGTGCAACAAGACTTTACATTACAACATTCGAAAATGAACCCCATCAAAATATAATTAAACTGAGTATTTATATTGACAGGCAAAGTATATAGTCAAGCCACGTGTTGTTTGAAGTTGGACTTGATGTATGATTGTGCCTGGGAGTACAAGCATTAATCAAAGGTTTATCATTGATGGAAGTTACCTGAAACCAAACTCATTCCTTTAGGAGTCCTGAATTATTTTAAAGAAATTCATACCATGTTCATAATTACAATTTTAAGTATGAGGGCACAGCTAATTAGCGTTGAAGACAATGGCTGTTCTGTACTTTTGTAATGATACATATGAGTAAAAAACAACATTGGGGCAAGTGGTCCTATGGAAGCCCAATTGATATACAGAGAAGTACTTTGTTCATACATTAGTAATGAACTAGATCTGCATAATCAAGAGGAAAAAAGCATAGAACCACTTCATAAATAATCTATATTTTGCTGATTCTACACAGGCAACTGGGCAATTAAACTTTCCATAAAAAGTAAGACCGACAGATCGCATGGAGCAAGGCCCCAGATCAAGACCAAACTGAAATATTACTTTATAAACCTTGCCAACTGTAAATGTCCCAATAAAGCTGCCACTTTCTGGGAAAAGAGCCAAGCAGCTATCTGTCCTGTAGACCTGTCCGCTTCACATCTCACCGTGGACTTTCTGTTTTTCAGACCTGCTTACTGGATAAAGCATTTACTTTCCAAAAATCTGTCTTGGAAGTTTCTGGTGAAAGGCAGTGATATGAGCCTTACAGTATTGATTATACATTGCTGATAACAGAACGGTGTTGCAATTTGGTGAATACTATCTTTTTTTTTTGCTCTTTAAGTAAAGGGAAAAGTCTCTCATATTCTTTCATTTAAACAGGAGCTGAAAGACATCATAGGCTTCAAGACTAAATGGGGGTTCTAGCAAAGCGATTGCACACCATTTTGTTCTAGAAGTACCATGTGTTTCAACAGCTGGGTGTCATAAAATGTCAAAAAGAAGTTACAAGATCTGCCGCTTGAGAAGTGCTGGTCAAACTGTCCATCTGTTGTAGTAAGGGCTCCCAGTACGCCGGTGCAATTGGGGGCTGTAGATCAGCAACAGCTGCTCAGTCACTGGGATATTATTACTGTATGCAAAGAGTAAACAACTTGCTGCAAAAGAGAGGTGAAGCCTGCTTTTACAAAGCAGAGACTATGGAAGGAGAGCAGAGACCATGCAAGAGACCAAAACTTGCATCAGACATGTTTTAGGAAGCTTTCAATGGCTGACTTTCCACAAGGCTGCCCTTTCTATCAGCCTGAATTTGTAAGGGTGACTTTGACTGTTGTATGAAGCTTATAGAGAGTAAGAGGAGAGCACTCAAAATGCAGAATTCTTAACTGCTTATAATTATTTATTCCAGACTATGAGACACAACAACTGTTTCGGGCCCTTGAAGCTCTTTCTCATGTGAGAAAGGGCTTCAAGGGCCCAATACATGTTGTGTCTCATAGTCTGGAATAAATAATTATAAGCAGTTAATTCTGCATTATGAGTGCTCTCCTCTTACTCTCTATAAAATTGATACTTCTGGATGAACGGTACATCTATGCAAGAGGATTGAGGCATTCACTTCAAAACTACTGTTGGGCTGAGCGCAGATTCTCCCTTATTTTATATGAAGCTGTACCATAGGTGTAACAGAACCTTGAACTACCACAGTGAATAGGATGCTATTATATCAATACGTGTATGTACACAATTTACCTTTGGCTTTGGATTACCGGTAACCATGCAAGTAAAAGTCGATGGCATTCCCTCAAAGATTTTGTAATGTTTCAGCTTTGTCTCAAACTGCGGGGCTTCCCCTTTCTCTACTGGCTCATCTCCATGTTCTACTTCTTCATCAGACTCTTCTACGGGGGATCGTTCCAAGCGGTACTCAATTTCACTAATTAATCTCTGCTCAAAGCTGGAGACTTTGTACTCCTACAGGATTAAACACAAGGTATTAGTTTCCACTTCATATATTTATTATTTTTATTTTCTTTCTTTCCGGGCATCGTATTGCAATTGACATGAATTGCCGAGTTGAACTTGGCAAACGTTGACACAATGAAAAATCACAACTCATGCAAAGCTACTGGTGTTCTGTGGACTTCTCCTTGCTTAGTAGAAAATAGTGCAACACAGCAAACACAGTGAACTGCATCGCACTGCAACAAACCTCCCCTACAAATACCTTTCAGCATCACCCAGCAGGTTTGATTTGTGTACGGACTCCTCGCTTGCACACTTTCATGGTTAAATCAGTAGAGTCAGGTATCAGGAAAGTTGCTCTAACTTTAGAATGTATGATGCCTAACACTAAAATAATATAACTAATGAAATGGAAAAGGGATCCCACCAAGGCCGGTCCTATGGATGCATAGTATATACATATATTTTTTTCGAGTTACTTTTACTGCACTTTTACTGCGGGGACAACGGGCCAGATTCAATTAAGTGAGAAAAAGGTTTATCATGTAAAAAACTGATGGACGAGATTCAATTTGAGATGCAATTCAAATCTGAAAAACGTATTGTTTATCATGTGGCCAAATCTATTGAAGTCTATGGGAATAAAAAACTGGAACTGATTTAGAAGAAAAGTTTTTTACTCTGAATCTTGTCCATGAATTTTCACGTGATAAACCATGAGATAACTTTTATGTTGCCTTTAAACAACATATATACTAAAATATATTTACGTACTTTGCCCAGCCAATATATATATATATATAAATCTCACAATATCTCTCTGAGATTTTTGACTGTAGCTTCAGCATTAAATAACATATTTCTTGAGCAAACTTGGATCTGAATGAAGCTAAAGATTTTTCAATAAAGAACAGATGTTTTCCCACTAGAAATCCAAAGAGTGGAAGGAAACAGACAAAACATGTACAGTCTGGAGCGGCACCAGTCTTTTCTAATTGTTTTCTAATTATTCTATTCAGAGTCGACACAGTAAGTTCTATTGAAGTTATGAAGTATATAAGGTCCTACTATGAGGATGACATTTTGGATTGGAGTACATATATCCTAAGCGATCACAAAGTTTAGAGCTTTTTTAGGCCTCTAATAAAGTTAGAAAGAGGGAAGAAAAAACATCTTTAAAGGTGAAGGAAGGGCATATTTAATTGGGGGTGCAAAAGTTTAGGCACCCTCAAGTGATTATATATACTTACCTCACACCCGGGCCTGTGCTACTATCAGGAAAAAACGGCACTGGTCTGAGGGTTCATCCAGAGAGCACCAAGGAGCGATCTGCTTCCTTCTTCTTCTTTCTTCAAAAAGAAGACCCATGCCCAGTAGAACGAAATCGCCGACTTCTCCACAAGGTTTGGCTTTTCGCGTTACTGTGCATGTCCACTTGTGGGAAGATAGAAGAAGCGGGAAGCCAATTGCTCCTCTGGAAGAACCCCCAGAACAGTTTTCTGCTGATAGGAGCACCGGCCTGATAAGTATATACAGTCATCTGGGGGTGCCTAACATTTGGCACCCCCAAGTAAAGAGCACCTTTCCTCCTCCTTTAATGCAGACCATGATACCATAAGATAACAGAGAATGTAATAAAAAGTCTATGACTGCTTTCAAACAACTCATCCTGCTGATTAGTTTCTATGGGAAATTAGGCAAGTATTTATGGGACAGTCACACAGAAGCACATGTAGATATTTACATAACCAGATCGGCTGAAACATTTACAGATATGCAGAACAAGTAGGTATTCCCAAGTATGCATTTAATAAGCAGTGAAGTAAAATGTTGCGCCAACAAGGATAAGCAAAGAAAAATGTATCCGTATCAAATGACAAGCCAGTACAATAAGATATACTTGGGACCTGTCTCTATTTTAGTGCTACAAACCCTGAGGAGCTCTCAAACCCTTTTTGGAGAACTGAAGACATCTTTGGACTAGACTTGTTTTCTTGACCTGACTATTAGGTTTGTATCAGACTAATGCCTCTTTGGTTCTTATTGCTACTTGTCTACTATATTTATACTACTGCATTACAAGCATTACTGGCCCTTCATCAATAGTGATAGTAATATATTGGGGCCAGCCACAGTAAAATATTGCTTTTTACAGCTTTAACATTTTTCATGTTAGATGGGTCACCAATGTCTCATTCAACATCTTTGCTTTCATTTTTCAATTTATCAATCTAATTTATCAATGCCATTAATTTCAAGGTACTTTTTGTACTTTCCTGAATGAGGTATTATTTCCATATTAGTATGGCTCTTTTGAAACGTATGGTGCTTTCATGCCAATGTGTAATGGCATATGCAAAGAGACAATATTTCTGGTTTCAGGTAGGCTACCTATGAAAACACAGGCAGGGTAATGTGAAAGTAAGATAATACACTGCACTGGTTGTTTATCTTTGCACAGTGACTCATTCATTACTCAATGGCTTGTTTAGTGAGAGCAAACACAACAGTTCTGTGTAGCAGGCCAAGCAGGTGCAAAACACCCTATTGTATTTCCCAGGGTATTTTTTACTCTATCCTGAATTCTTCAGCAACTTTCAGAAATAGCCCCTGCTATTTCCAGCAACTCAAAATAATATTTTGATATACCTAAAGGTTTTCTAAGGTTTTCCTTTGTGTTATAGTACAACATAAATTACAATGCTTTTCCATAATGATTCATTTAAACATACAGCCATTTATTATATATTTATATATATTTAAACACAATATTTTATCAACTTAAATGTATTCTTTGTTATAAGTGCAACTTATCGAGGCCCTTATTAAACACCAGGTATATATTTATATATATCACGCATACGCACAGGTATGGGTCCTGTTATCCAGAGAGCTCAGAAATAAAAATTGCTATTTTCTATAGTGTCTAATTTAAACGTTTATTTTGCTCTTTCTATGTAATAATAAGATAGTACCTTCTAGTACAATTACAACTCATTATGTTTTGTTTTAGCAGCTCTAAGACATGGTGCCCCAAATTACAGAAAGATCCCAAGTTTAGGAAAGATCCCACATTTAGGAAAAACCCAGTCGCAGGCATTCCAGATAACAGATACCATACCTGTATATTATTGTATATATTCAAATTCAGCAAATTACCATCAGTTGTACAAAGGTTCAACACTACATTGATATCAAGGCTTTGACTGAATTCGGGATGTGACAAAATCTGAATCTTGCAAAAGGTGCCAAAATCTGTCCAAATCCTATGTTAAATCCAGGCTTTGAAACATCCATAATATATATCTGATATATATACACAAACACACACTTTCATGCTGTCAGATACGAAATCCATTTTTTTATAGTGATATTCCTTTACGAATAATAAAAAGAATGTTGTGTCATTTATATAAACCCACAAACTGTGACAAAATTAAAACAAAGAATCGGAATTCCATGACTGCAAACTTAACAAGGATAAATAGTGCAGAAGGTGTGTTCTCTAGCAAAGGAGGAGAGAGAGAAAAAGTGAGAGAGAGTAACCTTTTGAGTGTCAAGGGGACTTTCTACAGAAGCGTCAAGAGAGTCAACTTCCTGCAAAGGTAGAAAACAGGATGAAAGGTAACATTTAGGAAAGTGTTATTGAGTAATGAGCTGGTTCAGTGGTTTTGCAGTCATGGTCCTACCTACTGTGCTACAGTAAAAAAATTACTTGGTGCCATTCGCCAAAAAGCCATCTATAGAAGCAAATGTTATGGGTTTTTTTTTACCCAGGATTCACATGCTTGAGTGGGTTCTAAATTATTTGAAAAACCATTTTGAAACATGTCTGCACATTTTATTGTTATATACATTTTTAAATTGCCTCCATTGGAAAGAGAGTATGAAGAACAACTGGAATGCATAATGTAGCTTTATGAGAAAGTGATAGAAGTTAGTGCCATGTTACAAGGCTACAGAACTCAGGCCTCATCTGTATTAACCACCATTATCTACAGGCATGTCCATGTATAGGGGTAAATTTATCAAAGAGTGAAGTTCCGCAGCTCTTAATTAATTTCTATGGGATTTTGAAAGGCGTATTTATCAATGGGTGAAAGTTCACCCATTGATAAATACTCCTATAAAAATCCCATAGAAATGAATGGAGAGTGGCGGAATTTCACTCTAGTGGCGGAACTTCACTATTAACTTCACTCTTTGATAAATATACCCCATAGGGTTCCCAGTTAGAGAACCACAACTATACCACTCCCTTAACTGTATTGGGTTTGCTGTGGCAAGTAGCGTTCAATATAGGCCTCTTTGTTATTACCTTATGCTGAAGAGGCCTCATGTGGTTTTATTTATAGTCTAGGGAAGGAAAAAGAAGGCTGTCTGGATCTAGGGATTGATATGAAAGCTGCATTACTTGAAATCTGTCTGGCAAGATTAGACTATACCGCAGGGCCACTAATCTATGCTAAGATGGAAGTGTAAGGTTCAACTTTTCAGACATGTCAAGCAGCAATGCAATTTTATTGGGGTCATTCACATTACTAAACCTTCATTCAAGCATCAAGATGAAATTTCCCACAGGTTAATAAGAGGACGTGGGGTTTCTAATTGCTTCCAGAAAAGACTTCAAATCACATGACTGTTATGGGGAAAAAAAACAACTTTCTTTTGCGTTCAGTGTTTAAGCAGCCATTAGGAAAAATATTATTTTGAGATAATAAGAGATAAGCAATATTGTCACGGTTCCAGGGCTACATTCCAGTGACAGTAAAGTGGAGGGGTAACTACCTGGCAAGGGAAATGTTTTTTCTTATTCAGCCAAATTGGATGTGGGCACTTCCTTTAACTAAAAATACATTTACCAACACTCATTGTACAAAAAAATATGTTGCTAGAACATATGTAAAATAAATACCAGAATAAACCTCATAATAATGTTTAAATATATATTTAAGGTTTCAAGTCTGAACCAAACAACTTCTGTACTGAAACACCAGTTAATGCAAACAATAATGTGACTGTAAAGTGCTTACCTGTGCATTCCCATCCTCTTCTGGTTCCTGGATGTTAAACACTGTTGCTGCGTTGTCAGCACCAAGCAACCGACGAGCCATTTTCTCCTCATATGTCAATTTCTTGATGCAGGAGAAAAAATAGTTTTAGTTTGTTACAAAGTATTGGTTGGAGATATGCATGGCTGTATTTTGTGTGGCTAAAATAGAGTTTTTTTCTGAACAACAACTCAGGAAAAAGTTGATTTGACTATTAGTAATTGAACTGCCTCTGTCTTATTCTTAAAAATAAGCCTGTGATAGTAATAATCATAGTAACCAACATAGTTTGGGTGAGAAGGAATATGGGGAGCCAAAGAGCCCTGTACAATGCAAGACATGCAGTAATAAATGTAATTGTAATAATCAAGCAGATTTTGTTCAAATGTTGTTGAATGGCTTTGGACAATGATCTGTTCTCCATGTGTATATATATTAATATATATATATAATCATCTGCTAATTGGATTTACTGGCACCGGCAATTGATTGGGTTCTGGGATGGCATTGGCAAAATTTGCAACAATCTATGTTGTTATATTGGACAGGGATCTGTCTCCTTGTTCCAGATCTGAACATGTGCACCTAGTTAATATTGCAGTTATCATTCCTTCGTCTCCCTGGAGAAATAGAGATATTATAGTTTTTATTTAATCTGATGAAGGGCTGGAAGCATGCCTGTAGACATGGCTGATGATTGTTCTAGGCCCAGTGTGATTGAGTACTTACATTAAATACATATCATAATGTCCCGGTGGTCATCCCACCAGAGGGAAGATGCCAAAAATAATTAAGGTACAACAGAGAAAGTCTAGACAGAGAGGGATCTTTTGAACAAAACTCAAATGTTGCTTTAACACACACACTCCCATTTTATATATATTTAAAATATGCTTAGTATAGACTAGCAAAAGTTAAAGAATCAAGACCTCACAGTCACATAGTGAAACAATGCTGCTGATTACGTTTATAATTAAGGTCCATGGGTATCCCCCAAAAATGTGAATAAAAATGTGATTTTCCCATCTGAAATCCTAGAAGGTGAGTTTTTAAGTACATTGATTCTGTCCTTGCACCAGTTTAATTCATATCTCTCTCTCTCTCTCTCTCTCTCTTTCTCTCTCTCTCTCTCTTTAACTAATGCTCTTGTTCAGTCCAGTCCAGTATCCTATAACACAATATATGTGAGATCATACTAGCTATGAATTATTGAAATAGAAAACGAATTGCGTAAATATTTATTTCATCACTTCAGAAAGCAGCGTGAATTCTAGTAAACAACAGCATTTTCGTTGGATTCTGAATTACTTTAAGAATAACAGAACCTGGCTGCTTATCACTCTCTGTCTGGACAAGTAACCTGGCAATTCTTGAACAGATTCTCAAGAGATAGGAATGAAGGAATGAACCTTAAACAATGCAGCTTGAAGAATAATGAACTCCACTCACATGCCCTTGATTATAATGTAAGTAAGAGCAGCCTGAGAAAGTTAGTGCAACACAGACCCCATTCTATGTATTGGTTATTGTAATACCGGCTGGCCATTGTTCATAAGCTCCTCTTTGAAACGAAGCTTTCGCTCCAGGTCCTGTATGACCGCGTCTTTTGTGCCCTGGATCTCTTCATCGGATGCTATGCGCGCAGTGCGGCCAGATTTCTTTGGGAAACCACTGCCAAAATAAACAGAAATTATCAATATTTTGTCAAGTTCAAATTCCTGAAAAGAAAGGAAGAGTAGATACATGGGCATGTGTAGATTTATCCTTATGATAGAATATTCTTCCTCTAATTAATACTTGTTGATCTGCACTAGAAATAAACATGTGCAAAGTACGACTTTTGTATTAACACAACAAGTAGACTGCTGGCCACTATATTCAGTGACTACAGAGACTACATGTGGGGCAAACCCATCATGCACATCCAGATGTCTAATGCAAACATAAACATACATCTAAATAAAGTTCTGCTGTGATGGGAATTTTTTTTACAGTGCTAATAAACTGAAAATCCATGTTTGTGAAGTTTTCTCCTTGGAGAGATTTCAAAGACCACCCATTTTAGACAAACTTGAGCACGTATTGAACCATAACACATTTTATGAGCTGGAATGATTATTTGGCTATTCAAAGGTAAAAACAGTATGTCTATGGAAATACCATGCTGGGAGAAAAAGAAATTCCTCGCAGAGGAGGCATGGCCAAAATGGTTTCCAGTCCTCTTACAGTAAGTAATGCATAAATATTGGTGCTGGATGATCTGGTGAAAGTTCTATTATATTCCTTTACTGTGTCAGTTTGTGTTTCTTTATTTTCAATGCTGGGTTCTTTAGATTAAGTAAAACTTAGTCTCAGATTAAAGTTTTAATGATGTTTTTTACCTAAATAAAAACTTTTTTACTGCATCATCTTGTCGATTGTGGTCCAGATTGTGCCAGCTTTTTTCTATTTTGCAATTGTTTGCCTCCCTGAGATGATGGTCGGGGCTTGAGCACCTGGACCCCCCATTCATTTGGGTAAGTTTACCCCAACCTACACTATGTCAGACACTGAATGCCTTTTTTGTAAATAGTTTACCCTGAAGGAAGGGCCCTGCTAACTAATTAGTATTGGATCCCATGATTACTGATAGTCGTTCTGTCCTTCATTACTTTAAGTCAAAGCTTTATAGAAAAATCCAAAAGGAATGCCATCATGTCAACAGGGACCAAGACCTATTCTGACATGCTTGGAACCAATGCTTTTAGTTTTTTTCAACATTCTGAGAATATTTAGAGTCAGAGCTATTAATATATATATATATACAGCAGAGACAGAGAAACTATATCAGAATGAGGCTGGGTAAGCCTTATATATGGCCACCATTATGACTGCTCCCTTTTTAAAATTGCCATACACATGACAAAAATGTGCATAAATCACGTTAATGCTCATTAAACCCAAAGATTTTTATATTAAATGACCAGTAACCCCCCCCCATGATGGAATGAGATGGAATGGCTGGATACAGAATGATTTCACATGTAATAGAATTGATTTGTCAAATCAGATTTATAATTTATTTAGTTTTCTTATCTGACTCTACGACAATTTCCATGCTAATCTGATTTATTAGGAAGGTCTGGACTAGGTCTTAGTAAATGGACTGTATCAAATTAAAACTAGAAACCCGGAGAAGAAAAACTGAAACTGCAAAACTAAAGCTAATTATCGGTATTCTTCTGTTGTCCTGGAATTAAATAGGGGCATGTGTCTCAAATAACACATAGTTTTACTGATTTTGTCAAAACAAATCCTTAAATGTTAAGACTAACTGGTATAGCATTATTAAAACATATTTTTTTAAAAAAAGAATAGTTACCCTATGGATCTGTAAAAGAGAAAAAATACTATACATGTCATGGGTGCTAGTAATTTCTAACACATGGTGCCATCGCTTTGCCCTGTAATTGCTCCAATTTTGTGCCCTTATAATAACATCAATTAACTTTAAAGCAAAGAGATCATATATCCCTGATATTATCTTCCGAGGAATATTTCAGCTGGAGAGAGTTCTTGGTAACACACCTAAAAGTATTTTTTTGTTTATACTTGAGGCATGTTTGTATGTAGAGCCAGAGAACCTTGATCCTAATGAGCTTGTTGAAAGACTTTAACCTCATTAAACCTATTTAGGCAAGTGAATTCTCAACATTTTTTGGCGTTATTATCACAATCAAGTTCCTGTGAGTGTTTTTAACATGTAACAAGTGATATTTGCATTTGATGCCACGGTTATGAATGCCGATCAAGGTTTCAGCACACAGGGGTTGTTTTGATGAAAATGCCTAGCACCCACCCTGGACGGGTCCATGATGGAAGAGAACTTAGCAGCTTTGCTTGACTTGTTATTTTTTAAATGATTTACTATTCTACTCTGCATCTTTGCAGAAAAAGCTGAGAGTATGTTCAGTGTAAGTGTTTAGTTGCATAGATTTACTTGTTGGGGGGCATTGGCATGCTGATGGGCAATTAGGAGACTTCTGTTAATACCAAAGTTTCCCCCCATATGGCCTTCTTTGGGGTGCGTCTTTGTTAGTGCATACTAGAATCATAGACAGTAGTAGTAATTCATAGTGACCTATATTTGGCCATTGGCAATAAAAAATCAGGATGTTTAGTAATTTTTAACAGCTTTAAAACACAGGTTATTATTATTATTAACATTAATAATAATGATAATAATAATGTGTACTTTCATACAAGGGAGGCGAATAATAATGAGATGTTTTAAAAGCAAACTGAAAACAGCTGACTGGGGCTCATTTAATATCACTGAGCAAATTTGCCCCATTGCAGTAACCCATAGTAGTCAATCAGCATCTGCCTTTGACCTGTCTGCCACAAGTAGAATAATGAAATTAAATCTCGACTTCTATAGATTACTGCACTGGGGTACAATTTATGAGGGTTAGAAAATAATTGCCTGCACAACTGAGAGAGAAACCAGCTGAACTGTGACACCAACAACTTTTTTTTAGGATCTGCTCTTTGCCATCAAAGGAATCCCAGGAGCTAAAGGGGAGGGTAACTAAAACAGGGCAAATATCATAGGATGTTGGTACAGAACACATTTGAAAAACTCTCTACGCTTTTCCTGACAGTCTAATATAACAGTATGTCTGTATAGCAGTATGTGACTTGTGCAACAATATGAGAATTGAGGAAGTTCTTCAATAATGAGCTGGGTTATTGGTAACAATGAGTGATCTTTGGCTGTTGCTTATCTACAATTTCAAAAACAACTGACAGCAAGTGCTCTGCACAAGTGGAACACAGCAAGTGTGGTTTTGCTAAATATTTTTCCCGAGCATCCTGTCTCTTTAATAAACGTTTGCATAATGGCACTCTAGCTGTTTAAATTACTAATCCATTCCAATAAAACATGCTCTACCTTGCCCTAAATATAACTCAGTACAACAATAAGTGTTCCTCATTAAGTGCAGAATAAATCAGTTATCTCTCCAGTCTGCGGCTCTATCACATCTACTGAAGTGAAAATATTCAGCATTCAAAGAATAGAGAAACTTGTACCAGCATTAAACACTGTCTAACAGCCCTATTATAAGACAATCCTTCCTGTGTAAACAACTTACCAATGTCTCCATGTTTTAAACCAATCGTACCTTGTATATATATATATATATATATATATATATATATATATATATATATATATATATATATACATACATACAACACACATATTGGTTAAACAATGGAAAGAAAACATGGTATTGGAGGCCAAGTGACAACACTGCTATCATTATGAATTGGTCAGTCCTTTGCTATTCTCAAACAGACAAAAAGTGGTAAAACTTGATATTTTATTTCCCTTTATTGAATTAAGAAAGCTTCCTAAAGAGAAAGAAGGAAAATGAATCATGGCTTTGAACAAATGTGTATTCCGAATGGATCAAATATCAGGGGAACTACTTTTAGCACATATTTTTTTGCCACCAGACAAATGTTACTATTTTCCAGTTTTCAAGGTTTTTTTTTTTCCATTGTACAAAGCACCAATCATCCTCTTAGTGATAATCTCTTTTGTATTCAGTAGGCTGGTTGCATACAGACAGACATAAATAAATGTCTGCTTTCTATCTCAGTAACCTGCAGGAAACCTTAGGGACCATACAAGAAATGCTAGCTTATAAGGAAAGACTGGCAAATTAAAGTTTGTTGCGTAATGTCTCCAAACATATTAGAACAGCTTGTTTTCATCATATAAGAGAATTAACAAGAAATGATGTACTTACGGAGGCATTACACCTTTAGGAAGCCCAAGTTCATTGAAAGTAATTGGTGATGACTGAGGAGGCAGCATGGAACTGATAAAGGCAGCTGGGCTCTGGCTGGAACTGGGAGCTCTTCCAGTTGGTGAAGGTGATGGACTGTAGGAAGGTGTAAGTGCAGAAACTGGAAGTGGTGGTGGTGGAGGTGGCGGAAGTGGAAATGCCTCAACAACAGAATAATTTGCAGTTGGACTTAAAACAGGAGGAGGGGGAGGAGGAGGAGATGATGAAGCTGGAGACCAAAACTGTTCCCCTTCTTGGGGAAATGGCTGAGTGAAAGGAGGAACTGGAGGCCTGCCAAATTGCTTCTGAGGGGTTGAAGGTGACATTGGCGATGGTAGACTAGAAGTTGAGGAACCAGACGATGGAGACATATAGCCTGAGGTGGGGCTTATGTTCTGAGCAGCAATAAACTGTTTAGGCCTGGCATAGTTGAATGAGCTTGCTGGCTGCATTGGAGAATTATGTGAGTCAAGGACATTCATTTGCTCTGGGGAAGTAATAAGCTGACTGGCCTCCAGCTCCTGGAAGGAAGGTGGAGGAGGGAAGGACGGGGATGGTGGTGTATTCAGCTGAACACTTCCTTGTTTGCAAGGAACACCTTCTTGCTCTAGACGAATCTGGTTCTGCAACTGCTGTATTAACTGAGTATCCCTGAAAAGAGAAGAGATAGAAAAACTATTAATGTCTTCAACTTTTTAGAAACATATGCTTTCATTTGTGGCTCTGCAAATGCCATTTACCAACATTCTATGAAGACACGCTGGAGTTATACTTATGCTTTTTGCAGCCCATCTAAATCTTTTTTTAGCTTCATAGGTCTAATAGTTAATGCTTTACTGCCTGAGGCATAAAGTGATTGACTGGACTTTGCAGGAACAAAACTGATACCCAAACAAAGCTTCCCTGAGTCAGTGTTTGGAGACAACTACTGAGCCACTGCTGGGAAATGAAGTTCACCGACAGCTGATAAGCTCAAGGTTGCAGAATAAAACTGTCCAATGTTGAGACAGATGAAGAGAACAAACTAACTGAGCATTAAACTGGTTTCTCAGAAATGTTACAAGGAAAATTTAACAAAAGGCATTTCCTTAATAAAACCAAACACAGGTTCTGGCTGTGAGAGTGTTCCTAAATAAAAGGATTTCAACAGCTAATGGAAGCCAGTCAAACTCCCCCAAAGAAACCCGTCAGAGCATGTGATGTAAGGGTCATTGATAAGTCCTTTATGATGAACCGTGAAAAGATATATCACAGTTTATAGCACACAAGGTAGGGATTAACACAAAAAATGGCTCATATGTTACAAGTTTGGCCTCTCCTACAGGAATCCAATCTGTGTATTCTCCATGGAAAATCTCAGGCTAACTAAGTTGTTTCAAGATTACATACAGAATGTGGGTGCTTACGTAATGGTTAGAATAGAAATGGCACGGTTCTTGCTGATTCTTTAAGGTCAAGAATACCTTTCTAATAAGCCACACCAGGACTGGACTGGGATTCAAAATAGGCCCTGCCATTCCTAGTAAACAGAGGCCCAAACAGACCCCAACAGCCCACTTAATAGTCACTTTCTATGGCATCTTACAGCAGCCCCTCTGGCATTTGCCAGAACCTACAGATTGCCAGTCCGGGCCTGAGCCACACCAACTATACAATGCTATGCAAGCCCAGTAACTCTCATCACTGTCAGTCAAAAGATGTTGCTATGTTATATGTGCTTTATTACATATAGAAATTAAAGCTTCATATGCATGCTCTCGCAGATTATTATCCTGTATCCAAACATGCAAACTACTCGGCTTTTTAATACCTGACTGATGCTGTTTATCAGGGACAACAGCAGAAAAGTTAAATCTTGAAGTGAAATTTTAGTATGATTATAGCAGTATTGTAAGACAACTTGCACTTAGGGGGTTATTTACTAAACTCAGAATACAAAATATAATATAA
Source organism: Xenopus petersii (assembly GCA_038501925.1). NCBI lineage: Eukaryota > Metazoa > Chordata > Amphibia > Anura > Pipidae > Xenopus > Xenopus petersii. The sequence continues at coordinate 54,316,539 of CM076672.1, forward strand.
AATCTGACTTTTAAAAAAATCACGAATTTTTCGGAATTTATTAAACCCTGTGGATGGAAAAGTCAGAATTGAAAATGCTGCATCTCAGATCTGTCGAGGTTGCATATAAGTCAATGGGAGAAGTCCCAATGATTTTTTGATGTGCGCTGGGTTTTGTGCAATACCCTGAAGTTTTCAGAGTTTTTGAGTGAAAATTCTGAAAAAAATTGTGAAATTCGAGCCGAACCCCCGAATCCTTTGTGAAAGATTAGGCCGAATACCGAACGGAATCCGCATATGCAAATTAGGGGTGGGAAGGGGAAAACATTTTTTACTTCCTTGTTTTGTGACAAAAAGTCACGTGATTTCCCTTCCTGACCCTAATTTGCATATGCTAATTAGGATTCGGATTCTGCTTGGTCAGGCAGAAGGATTCGGCCGAATACTGCTGAAAACGGCCGATTCCTGCCCGAATTCAGAACCGAATCCTGGATTCGGTGCATTGCTACAAAAAAGACATTAAAGGGGTTCAATGAAAGGGGCTTGGGCTGAACATACTTTTTGACTGTTTAATCACAAAAATCTATGGTGTTTGTTATTTTTTGAGCTAACCAGGACAAACAGGGACATTAAAGCTAAGCAGATAATCTACCACGCAAGAACTAAACATGGAGTAGCTTTAATTTCCCTGTTTGTCAAATTTAGCACAAGAAAAAACAAAAACTGTGATTAAAAAGTATGTCTGGCACAATCCTCATTCACCAAACTCCTGATGAACAAAGGGGGATAGCTGCCACTTTCAAAATAAGCAAATCAATTAAATTAAATCAATCTGTTTTTGGTAGCTCAGGTCAGTGAAAGAAAAAAACACTAAGATATAGAAACATAAACTACAGCTGCCACAACTGTCAATCTTTTCTATAACCAAAATCAATGATTTACTCTGGAAAAAGCAATTTATTTTGTCTTCATTTATTAAAACTAGGATTTGGGAGTAATCAGTTTAGCAGGCAGCCTGATGGACAGAATTAAAATGCTAATAAAATGCACACAGGCCAAGCAGAGCCTAAAAAGGCAGCGAAAGAACATTTCTTATTTACTTTGTGACAGCTCATCCTTTTATCACGAGAAGAACAAGCAGCTGAACTGATGCCCATTTTCCTTTTTTGTCCATTTATCTGTCCAACGGAAATGAAGTTCCTAAATGTCTATTTAAAGGGAACCAGCTGTAGACAGATCTCTGTGCATTTAAACATAAACATTTCAATTTTCCCTCCGCCTGACACAATAGCACATTGACTCTACTGCGCTCTGCTTCAGGCATAAATATGTAAAATACAAGCTCTCTCATTTGCAGGATGCTATGTGATATGCCAGATGTATTCTGCTTTTTCTGAATAGGCCATAGGCTTTATTACACAATGCAAGAAGGAAATAGGTGGGACTAATACAAAGCATTTGGTCAATTAGTAATATATATAAGTATCCATGTAGGCAATATTAGAGAGCTCTATCCACATAGAGCTAGGATGATCCAACAGCATAAAAGCCATTGGAGGGTGTTTAGCTCCTCTTTAATATCCTTGACTGTATTAGTATTGGTAGCACTACATACATTCCCGATTAAGGTGGCAGATTTTAGCTTCCAAGAATTCCATTTCCCATCACGGGACAAGCCTCTTGTTGTCAGACAGGCTCACCATCACAAACCCACATTTTTACCTTGGTCCAACTGTAACCCTTGATTGTTGAGATTCAATCACAGCTTTTTTGTGCTCATGTTAGAATCTTAGAACCTGACGTGAATAGAAAGCCCAGAGCAACCAGTAGCAACAATACCACGCAACAAAAAACTGGGCGGCCATACTGTATATTAATAACATTTTAAGCACAGATGGAACCACAGAACTGAAGACAATCACATGCTCCTTTAGTGTTAGTTTGTATGGCTGAGGATCCAGTAGATCATACAAGTGCAGTGTCCCTACATCCGCAGGCTCGGACTGGCAATCTGTGGATTCTGGCAAATGCCAGAGGGGCTGCTGTAAGATGCAATAGACAGTCATTATTTAGTGGAATGGTAGGAGGCTGTTTGGGCCTCACTGTAATTGGAATAGGGCCAGGGCCTATTTTGCCCCCTAGTCCAGACCTGTACATTCCTATAAGAGCAGAAGACTGAGGACCAGCAGTAGGTAGAGTGTTGCCAGCCAACTCTCACTGTGCATTATAATGTTTGACAGGTTGTGACAGATTCTCAGGCTGTGTTGTTTCTGTACACAATAAAACATGTCAGGATCAATAGGTACATTCATTGAATTCATCTTCTATGATGTTGTTATAATTTGTAATTAAGTTGCTTTCAAAAATTGCAGCATACAATATGTAGGATGCAAATCGCACCCTTAAAAAGAAAAGATTAGGAAACACCAAATCTAAGAAGGCCCATGGATATAATCTTAGTACATGTTGTAACAGTAATATCAGGGCAGGGCCTTGAGAATATCTTTTAAAGTGATACTGCCACGTTCCAAGTTTTTATAGTTCCATATCACTACAGAAAGCTTCCTGGTACAAACCCAACATTTTTAGGCTAAAACCCATGGCAAGTTATATGGCAGCCTACTTCAGCATGAGCCACCATATTGCCCCTTCAACCTTGTCACAAAGCAATTTACTGCATTCATTACAATCGGCAGGTTCCATCCCATGATAACTGGGCCATAAATAGCAGCATGAATAATTACAGGAGACAAGGATGATGTCACTATAACAACGAATCATCAAAAAATAAAGATATATTTATAAGTAATTTAATCTGAGCTATGTGCTGTGCAGCTGAAGTAATGGACCCCAGTGGTTACTGGCCTAAACAATCTGGATTATTGGTGCTCTGAGGGGGTGTATGATTTGAACTTTTCATCCCTTTAGATAAACTGAAACAATGTTTTTTTTTTTTCTAAATTTAGTATAAATTTTAGGGATATTCTGTCCAGAGCAAGCAAAACACAAGTTAATGTTAATTATTGGAGTTAAAGCAAAGTTTAGGAGAAACCCTCCCCAGGAAACAGCAGTTTGTAATGCCAATATGTTACACTATATGATATGATTCAGCGCAAGACAATATGATATCCTATATCCTTCACGAGAAGCGCATTCTTAAAGGGCACCTATCACAGCCAAAATCAAACACATATTAACAATCTGACCAGTACAAGCTAAACATGTTTAATCAAACTACATATATAGTTTTCTTTAAAAACTGCAGGTTTTAAAAAAAATCCCTTAATTTGTCAAATGGGTTCTTTCACTGAGGGAGGCCATACTGTGACTATAACAGAGACTCTAATATGCAAATTTCAGGAGCACACTCAGATTGTAACACTGCTTTGAGTATTCTACCCAGAATGCCTTGTTTTAGTAAACTCCTCCACTAGAAGTATCAGGAGATTTCCCTATCTTGTCCCCTGCTGGTGATGTTATTATGCAAATGAAGAGCACACACTAACTTCCAGCGGGTGGCAGCACTACTGAACAGCAGCTAACACAGAGGTTTGGCTGATTTGAAAATAGTTTAGAAGGGTTGATAAGCAAGCAAGGAATTTCAACTGAGCATGTGCAAGATTTCAGAGCTACAGTTGGCTGGGAAGATATAGGTAGGAGGAGCCAGTGAAATCCAAGATGGCTGCCTCAGCTAGAACTGCAGGGGAGATAGGGGAGATCTTGCAGAAGGAAAAGTGAGCTGATCATTTACATTATACAAACAAGTCTAACTGTTTTAAAAATCAGATTTCTTGAACTTTCACATAGTGTATTTATTTAGGAAATGATTTTGGTCATGATTGGTGCCCTTTAATATAAAGTATCCATTGCATGGGGAAAAAAAGTCTGCACTTTATATCAATATTACTAAATACAAATACATTGTACACAAATGAGCAATTGTACAATATAAACCATTGATCTTAAAGGAGACATATTATGTACAAAACAAGAATGTACCAGTGCAGTTTACTCATTTAGATATAGAAGGAATGTTCTTTAAAAAGTAGTGTTTCAGGCTGATTTATTGAATATTTCTGCAAAAACCCTAATAATCCCTCCCTGCTCCCTGAATTCCCAGGCTGTGCAAGGTTGCCTGTGGCTCTCAGCTCATTGCACTGTAGGAGATGAACCAATCAGCAGCTAGTAGGACCTGATAGGGATCTGAAGCCTGTCTGTGCTTGTGTGACTGCAGTGCTGTGATTGGCTTCTGTCATGGACCAATAGGACACACCTCTCATTTGAAACACAGACAGGGACCAGAGAACATCTATAGGGAGCTCCAATAAAGGGGCTATTTTCAAAGAAAATATTAATTTTCGGCCTAAAGCCCACACCATGTATTATACATTATTGCCTACAAAATGAGGGGTTTTTCATTTATCCTATAGGTCTCCTTTAAGCTCTCCTCCTCCATCCCCCTCTCCTAGGCCTTTTCCTAAAATGTCAGTTGTCAATGGCCTGTATTGAGAAAGGCCAATGACAGCAGGAGGTGTTGGAACACAGACAAGGCGTTAGAACAGCTGCGTGAAACACTGTTTTTTTTTTCCTTTTAATTTATGTGGTCAGAGTCACCCTATGGATTAGCAGGGCCCAGCACAGCTGCCTGATCCTACTTATTTATAACAAACCTCTAGTGAGAGGTGCAGGTGTACCAAAGCCATTACCCTAGGGCTGGCAGGACCACAGTGGGACAACAAAACTCATCTGTGATATATAATTGATATTTATTCTTATTTATATAAAGTAATTCTAGGCTTTGCAATTGTTCTTTCTCTATTGCCCTTAATTTGCAATATTGTCCTAATTTATCTGCTCTACACACTGCTGCAGTGAAGGAGTGATTAGAGGGGACACCACTGAGCTTCCCCACAACTTCTACTAAGGGAAGCACCTACTAAGGGAAGCACCTACTAAGGGAAGCACCTACTAAGGGCAGCACCCAGAGCAACCAACAGTGTCGTGGACCCCCTCTACAGACAGCTCTGAGCGCAGGATCTACTTCTATAAAAATCAGGTAGCAAGGATGGAAATCTACTTTGGGAAAACAGTCCTGCATTATATATACACACTGAGAGGAAGCAGTTCCCTAGCACTCACTTCATGGGTTTTTATGAGGCAAGATCTCTCCCAATGGATACAATAACAAAAATAATATAATCCTGCACCTTTAACCCTTTAAGTGCCACAGAACGTAGAATCTACGTTCTGTGGAAAAGTAACTTGAAATGCCACAGAACGTAGATTCTACGTTCTGCAGCACTTCCGGGTTCAGAAGCGGAGGAGCGGCTGTTAGAGCCGCTCGCTCCATTCCGCATCGATCCCCTGCCCCTAGGCAACGAGCAGAGCAGGGGATCGAGTGGCCCCTGGGGCGCGATCGCCCAGGGGCCCAAAAACAGCAGCAGGCACGTGTAACTTACGTGTCCTGCTGCTGCAGCCTACACCGCGCTGGATATCTCCGCCCCCACAGCACAGGCACACAGAGGACGTCGCAGATCTCTTCCTGGGGCCCTTCCAGATCGCCTGCAACAGTCTCCAGCGACTTTTTCAGGTTAGTGCAACAATTACACACACAAACACACCAACACACACTTATTACAGTAATACACACTTAGATTCACACTTACACACACTTACACATACATTTTTGGGGATTGGGGGGGTCACTTACACTCACTGCACTTACACACATGTGCACACGCACACACGCGCACATAACATGTAATTTACCATTTGTACACATGCACACGCACATACATGGCATTGTGGCTTTTTTTTTTTTTTTCTTATCGCATCGTCTCTTTTTTTGGCTGAAAAAAATGTTTTATTGCCATTACGAATAGCGTATTCGCTAACCGTACTGTGCAATATCTTTTTTATGTTATTTCGGTGATTATATTGCAATTTGGGGTATTTTGGTGCATTTTTAGCCATTTTATTGAATTTTTAGCCATTTTATTGCATTTTCAGCTCTGCGTATGTTGTGTTCACTTGTTTCTAGCCGTATAACCTGTTTGGCCCAGCTAAAATATTCAAACTGTGATTCTGACAGCCGATAACACTAGTCTGGAAAAAAAACATTGATTTTTGTGGTTTTATTGGATTTTTTTGCATTTCACTCTTTACTGCCTTATTTTGTTTTACCTTGTAAATTTTATCTACTATATATCCATTTGGGGGTCTCTGTGCGCCACATAGTTTGGTATATCTATGCATATTGGGCATCAAAGTGTTCAGTAGACCCCTGGTGTTCATATTTAGGATGTTTTATGCTGATACGTTACGAAATGTGGGGCATATAATGCGGTAGAATTCAAGCTTTGTGACGATTTTCCAAAATTTGATAAAAACCGTTGCGTTCAGCATTGCTTTGCAGTTTGGCAGTTTGCAGTAGAAACACTTATTTACCCATATTGGATTCGTCAGAATGTGTACTTTCTGAAAATATATGGTTTTCTGGGGTCTCTGTACTGTTATGGGGGTCTAATGTCGCATAATACACACACCAGGTGCTCATATTGCAGCAGCCAGAGCGTCAGCCGTGAAAATGTATATACACTATTGTCATTTGGGGGTCTCTGTGCGCCACATAGTTTGGTATATCTATGCATATTGGGCATCAAAGTGTTCAGTAGACCCCTGGCGTTCATATTTAGGATGTTTTATGCTGATACGTTACGAAATGTGGGGCATATAATGGGGTAAAATTCAAGCTTTGTGACGATTTTCAGAAATTTGATAAAAACCGTTATGTTCAGCATTGCTTTGCAGTTTGGCAGTTTACAGTAGAAACACTTATTTACCCATATTGGATTCGTCAAAATGTGTACTTTCTGAAAATATATGGTTTTCTGGGGTCTCTGTACTGTTAGGGGGGTCTAATGTCGCATAATACACACACCAGGTGCTCATATTGCAGCAGCCAGCGCGTCAGCCGTGAAAATGTATATACACTATTGTCATTTGGGGGTCTCTGTGCGCCACATAGTTTGGTATATCTATGCATATTGGGCATCAAAGTGTTCAGTAGACCCCTGGCATTCATATTTAGGATGTTTTATGCTGATACGTTATGAAATGTGGGGCATATAATGGGGTAGAATTCAAGCTTTGTGACGATTTTCAGAAATTTGATAAAAAACGTTATGTTCAGCATTGCTTTGCAGTTTGGCAGTTTGCAGTAGAAACACTTATTTACCCATATTGGATTCGTCAGAATGTGTACTTTCTGAAAATATATGGTTTTCTGGGGTCTCTGTACTGTTAGGGGGGTCTAATGTCGCATAATACACACACCAGGTGCTCATATTACAGCAGCCAGCGCGTCAGCCGTGAAAATGTATATACACTATTGTCATTTGGGGGTCTCTGTGCGCCACATAGTTTGGTATATATATGCATATTGGGCATCAAAGTGTTCAGTAGACCCCTGGCGTTCATATTTAGGATGTTTTATGCTGATACGTTACGAAATGTGGGGCATATAATGGGGTAAAATTCAAGCTTTGTGACGATTTTCAGAAATTTGATGAAAACCGTTATGTTCAGCATTGCTTTGCAGTTTGGCAGTTTGCAGTAGAAACACTTATTTACCCATATTGGATTCGTCAGAATGTGTACTTTCTGAAAATATATGGTTTTCTGGGGTCTCTGTACTGTTAGGGGGGTCTAATGTCGCATAATACACACACCAGGTGCTCATATTGCAGCAGCCAGCGCGTCAGCCGTGAAAATGTATATACACTATTGTCATTTGGGGGTCTCTGTGCGCCACATAGTTTGGTATATCTATGCATATTGGGCATCAAAGTGTTCAGTAGACCCCTGGCGTTCATATTTAGGATGTTTTATGCTGATACGTTACGAAATGTGGGGCATATAATGGGGTAGAATTCAAGCTTTGTGACGATTTTCAGAAATTTGATAAAAAACGTTATGTTCAGCATTGCTTTGCAGTTTGGCAGTTTGCAGTAGAAACACTTATTTACCCATATTGGATTCGTCAGAATGTGTACTTTCTGAAAATATATGGTTTTCTGGGGTCTCTGTACTGTTAGGGGGGTCTAATGTCGCATAATACACACACCAGGTGCTCATATTACAGCAGCCAGCGCGTCAGCCGTGAAAATGTATATACACTATTGTCATTTGGGGGTCTCTGTGCGCCACATAGTTTGGTATATCTATGCATATTGGGCATGAAAGTGTTCAGTAGACCCCTGGCGTTCATATTTAGGATGTTTTATGCTGATACGTTACGAAATGTGGGGCATATAATGGGGTAAAATTCAAGCTTTGTGACGATTTTCAGAAATTTGATGAAAACCGTTATGTTCAGCATTGCTTTGCAGTTTGGCAGTTTGCAGTAGAAACACTTATTTACCCATATTGGATTCGTCAGAATGTGTACTTTCTGAAAATATATGGTTTTCTGGGGTCTCTGTACTGTTAGGGGGGTCTAATGTCGCATAATACACACACCAGGTGCTCATATTGCAGCAGCCAGCGCGTCAGCCGTGAAAATGTATATACACTATTGTCATTTGGGGGTCTCTGTGCGCCACATAGTTTGGTATATCTATGCATATTGGGCATCAAAGTGTTCAGTAGACCCCTGGCGTTCATATTTAGGATGTTTTATGCTGATACGTTACGAAATGTGGGGCATATAATGGGGTAAAATTCAAGCTTTGTGACGATTTTCAGAAATTTGATAAAAACCGTTATGTTCAGCATTGCTTTGCAGTTTGGCAGTTTGCAGTAGAAACACTTATTTACCCATATTGGATTCGTCAGAATGTGTACTTTCTGAAAATATATGGTTTTCTGGGGTCTCTGTACTGTTAGGGGGGTCTAATGTCGCATAATACACACACCAGGTGCTCATATTGCAGCAGCCAGCGCGTCAGCCGTGAAAATGTATATACACTATTGTCATTTGGGGGTCTCTGTGCGCCACATAGTTTGGTATATCTATGCATATTGGGCATCAAAGTGTTCAGTAGACCCCTGGCGTTCATATTTAGGATGTTTTATGCTGATACGTTACGAAATGTGGGGCATATAATGGGGTAAAATTCAAGCTTTGTGACGATTTTCAGAAATTTGATAAAAACCGTTATGTTCAGCATTGCTTTGCAGTTTGGCAGTTTGCAGTATAAACACTTATTTACCCATATTGGATTCGTCAGAATGTGTACTTTCTGAAAATATATGGTTTTCTGGGGTCTCTGTACTGTTAGGGGGGTCTAATGTCGCATAATACACACACCAGGTGCTCATATTGCAGCAGCCAGCGCGTCAGCCGTGAAAATGTATATATACTATTGTCATTTGGGGGTCTCTGTGCGCCACATAGTTTGGTATATCTATGCATATTGGGCATCAAAGTGTTCAGTAGACCCCTGGCGTTCATATTTAGGATGTTTTATGCTGATACGTTACGAAATGTGGGGCATATAATGGGGTAAAATTCAAGCTTTGTGACGATTTTCAGAAATTTGATAAAAACCGTTATGTTCAGCATTGCTTTGCAGTTTGGCAGTTTGCAGTAGAAACACTTATTTACCCATATTGGATTCGTCAGAATGTGTACTTTCTGAAAATATATGGTTTTCTGGGGTCTCTGTACTGTTAGGGGGGTCTAATGTCGCATAATACACACTCCAGGTGCTCATATTGCAGCAGCCAGAGCGTCAGCCGTGAAAATGTCTATACATATTGTCATTTGGGGGTCTCTGTGCGCCACATAGTTTGGTATATCTATGCACATTGGGCATCAAACTGTTTAGTAGACCCATATGTTTATATTTAGGATGCTTTATGCTGGTAATGATACATGGACAATACGATGCTGGAAAGTTGAAGCTTTGAGGCAATTTCCAGATATTTCACCAAAACCGCCAAATTTGGCAAAGCCTTGCGACTCAGTAGTTTGGAGCAGAAAGGCATGGGTACCCATTTTAGATTCTGTAGAATGTGTACTTTCCAAAAATATATGGGGTTGGGGGGTAAACATATATTTCTGTATTTTTACCCCACAAAAATGCAGTCAATGTGTTGATTTTTCATTAGCTGAAGTTACCCACGGGACTGTTTGTATGCGCTAACTTCATTTTGGGGCCTCTAAATGCCAGATACTTAGGTAAACCTATGAACAATGGCCACCAAACTGTTCGGAGGAACCCTGGCAATCATATTTAGGGTGCTTTTTCTTAGTACGTAATGACACATGGGTGATATGGTGCTGGGAAGTTGAAGCTTTGAGGCAATTTTCAGATATTTCACCAAAACCGACAACTTTGGGAAAGCCTTGCGACTCAGTAGTTTGGAGCAATAAGGCATGGGTACCCATTTTAGATTCGGTAGAATGTGTACTTTCCAAAAATGTATGGGTTTGGGGGGTAAACATATATTTCTGTGTTTTTACCCCACAAAAATGCAGTCAATGTGTTGATTTTTCATTAGCTGAAGTTACCCACGGGACTGTTTGTATGCGCTAACTTCATTTTGGGGCCTCTAAATGCCAGATACTTTGGTAAACCTATGAACAATGGCCACCAAACTGTTCGGAGGAACCCTGGCAATCATATTTAGGGTGCTTTTTCTTAGTACGTAATGACACATGGGTGATATGGTGCTGGGAAGTTGAAGCTTTGAGGCAATTTTCAGATATTTCACCAAAACCGACAATTTTGGGAAAGCCTTGCGACTCAGTAGTTTGGAGCAATAAGGCATGGGTACCCATTTTAGATTCGGTAGAATGTGTACTTTCCAAAAATGTATGGGTTTGGGGGGTAAACATATATTTCTGTGTTTTTACCCCACAAAAATGCAGTCAATGTGTTGATTTTTCATTAGCTGAAGTTACCCACGGGACTGTTTGTATGCGCTAACTTCATTTTGGGGCCTCTAAATGCCAGATACTTTGGTAAACCTTTGAACAATGGCCACCAAACTGTTCGGAGGAACCCTGGCAATCATATTTAGGGTGCTTTTTCTTAGTACGTAATGACACATGGGTGATATGTTGCTGGGAAGTTGGAGCTTTGAGGCAATTTTCAGATATTTCACCAAAACCGACAACTTTGGGAAAGCCTTGCGACTCAGTAGTTTGGAGCAATAAGGCATGGGTACCCATTTTAGATTCGGTAGAATGTGTACTTTCCAAAAATGTATGGGTTTGGGGGGTAAACATATATTTCTGTGTTTTTACCCCACAAAAATGCAGTCAATGTGTTGATTTTTCATTAGCTGAAGTTACCCACGGGACTGTTTGTATGGGCTAACTTCATTTTGGGGCCTCTAAATGCCAGATACTTTGGTAAACCTATGAACAATGGCCACCAAACTGTTCGGAGGAACCCTGGCAATCATATTTAGGGTGCTTTTTCTTAGTACGTAATGACACATGGGTGATATGTTGCTGGGAAGTTGGAGCTTTGAGGAAATTTTCAGATATTTCACCAAAACCGACAACTTTGGGAAAGCCTTGCGACTCAGTAGTTTGGAGCAATAAGGCATGGGTACCCATTTTAGATTCGGTAGAATGTGTACTTTCCAAAAATGTATGGGTTTGGTGGGTAAACATATATTTCTGTGTTTTTACCCCACAAAAATTTAGTCAATGTGTTGATTTTTCATTAGCTGATATATTATTCAAATTGCAGGTGAGTGATTGCTCACCAAAGTTAATCACATCTCAAAGGAGATAATTAACTGATTAAAATACAACTGTCACTTAAATTAAAGTGCACTTAAATATGGAGTGTGAGAATTGTCTGAACAGAAACCAGGTCTGGGGATACTGAGCAAAGTACCCCATCTATTGCCCACTGGTCAGCAAATTCTTTCAACCGACCAGTAAACACTGCTTGGGTGTACTCTGCTCGGATGCGGGAACGCACCAGCACTCGGAACAAGACCTCTGCTGGCAGAGGATTCCCACCTTCCAAACATTGCTTTCTAGATTTATGGATGACTAATTTAGCTAAAGCCAGGAGCAAGTTGGAAAGAAGGTCTTTCTCTTTATTGTCCCGGGATACTGGGCGTCCAAAAATATAAACATGAGGGGAAAAATGTAACCAGAACTGCAGGTAAAGCTTTCTCAAAAGAGCCAATAGAGGTTGCAGTCTGGCACACGTAAAATAAGCATGAAACACAGACTCTCCTTTGCCACAGAATGGACAAGCAGCTGGGGAGTCTGTAAAACGAGCTAAATACTCTCCCGTGCTCAATGCACCATGCAGCACTTTCCAACTCAAGTCTCCAGTTGGTCTAGGCACCAAACTGGAATAAAGAGCTCGCCACTGAGGTCTTTCACCCTCATTAAGCACACGTCTCCAGATGGTATCATATCGGGAGATGAGGGCAAGGAAGTGTACAGTGTGAAGCATTAGAGAGTACAACAGCTTTCTTGTTATATCATGAAAGCGTGTCAATGGAAAATTCTCCAACTGACTCAAGTTGGGGGAAGGAGGTGCTTGGGGGGATTGACGGGTTTTAGGTGCTATTATTATGTCTGGAGGTGAGGAGTTCCAACGTGGACGTGGCTCTCCAGCATGTAAAACCCCATCAATGAAGGTGTGAGAATCAGGAGAGATTGTGTCCTTGATTTCCTTGAGAAGACGGTGTGGAACCCTAGTGGTGAGGAATCCCATGCGTTGCATAACTGCTTGAGAGTCCACCCAATCTGATTTCTCAAAATCCAGGAGATCTCCAACTCTGGTTAACCGAGCCTGGCAAAGGCGACGTCGGATGCTGATGGATTCTAACATCCTAGTCTTAAAAGATGAATTGTAAAGTAGGGGCTCATTTAGAATGTCTTCCCCTTCAATGGCTCCTTGCCTTAACACGGATACCATGCTCCAGGTTTTTAGCGTGTCTTGGTAGTAAGCCGGCAGGGTTGAAAGGTTTCTTAGGAAACCCTCAGGTTCAATTATAAACAATTGCCGGTCATATCCCATATTTCGTACCTGGCGATAAAAACTCGATGCTAGAGTACACCACTGTGGAGAAGGATCTGCATACAAGTATCTCTGTATTTGCTGGAGACGGAAGGTGTGCACTTGAGAACGTATACACACGACTCCCTGCCCTCCCTCTTTCAACGGGAGGCTTGAGACACCTGCAGAAACCCAATGCTTTCCTATCCAGAGAAAGTCCAGTAACCTTCTCTGGATCTTAGCAATGAATTCTTGGGTTGGGCTAAGACATATCAGCCGGTACCAGATCTGAGAGGCCACCAGCTGATTAATCACCAAAGCTCTCCCCCTCATAGAAAGTACTTTAGCAAAACCCTTCCACTTTCCAAGGCGCGTTAGAACACACTCCTCAAGTTCAATGAAATTCTGTGAGACAGGATACTCCTCAGCTGATAGGTAGACGCCTAAATATTTAATGATTTTACTCTCCCACGAGATGTCACGGAAAGCAGGAGGCAGGAAATCTACCTTTAGAGAACCCTCCAGAAGGCCTGAGCTCTTGGACCAGTTGATACGGGCAGATGAGGCAGCAGCGTAGACTTCTTGACACTCTTGTGCCCGCTCAAGATCAACTAGGTCCTGGGCCACAAGAATTACATCATCAGCATAGGCTGAGAGAACCACCCTCATGTCAGGTTCTTTGAGCACCAGTCCCGTGAGCCTTTTCCTTAAGAGACACAGGAAGGGTTCAATGGCCAGCGAGTACAGTTGTCCCGACAAGGGGCATCCTTGCCGAACTCCTCGTCCAAAGGCCAGAGGTGCAGTCAGAGACCAGTTGATTTTAACTAAACACTCTGCAGAGGCATACATTGTTTTCAGGTAGCCCACAAACTGTGGGCCAAAGCTATAGGCTTGCAGAGTGCCTATAAGATATTGGTGATCCACCCTGTCAAATGCCTTCTCTTGATCCAGAGAGAGAAAAGCAAGAGATAGACCAGTCCTTCTCGCAAAATGTAGTAAGTCTCGGATTAAAAAGACATTATCAAAAATTGTCCGACCGGGGACTGTATAGGACTGGTCAGGATGAATCACCTCTGCCAGCACTGATTTGAGCCTAAGTGAGATAGCTTTGGCCACGATCTTATAGTCTGTGCTAAGCAGTGAGACTGGTCTCCAGTTCTTAATAAGACGGAGATCCCCCTTCTTAGGAAGTAGTGATAAAACTGCTCGACGACACGAAAGTGGCAACTCACCTTTCTTGAAGGCCTCAGTTAGGACCCTATGGAAATCAGGGCCCAGAGTATCCCAAAAGAACTGGAAGAACTCTATGGTCAGTCCGTCAAGCCCAGGAGATTTATTGTGGGGCATTAAACGGAGTGCTTGAGAGAGTTCATCTAGAGTGATCGGTGTTTCCAACCTCTCTTTTCTCCTCTCACTGACCACTGGAAGCCCATCCCATAGCTCCTCACAGGCATCTGGAGAGATGGGATCTGGAGAAAAAAGGTTTTGATAGAAGGACCGGGCTCTGTCCCGGATAGCCTCCGGATCCTCAAGGGGGGTTCCATCCTCCGCAAAAAGGCATGTGATTTGTTTTCGGTTCCCCTTCTTCTTCTCCAGAGCATAGAAGAATCGCGAACCACGATCCATATCACAAAGTAACTGCATCCGGCTTCGCACAAAGGCACCACGAGCCTGTCGTTGTTCCATGTTACGCAGCGCTTCTTTCCTTTCTAGATATTCACACTGAAGGGCTTGGTCTTCAGAGCCTGATAGCCTTTGCTCAAGATCAAGCACCTCCCCATTCAGTGCCTCAATCTCTGCATTGCGCTGCCCGCTCACACTTTTGGTATACTCTTGACACAAGAGCTTTAGGTGAACCTTGCCTACATCCCACCACTGGTTCAATGTGGCAAATTCATCCTGAAAGGCCCTCCAGCCTCTCCATGTATCCCGGACTGACTTTGCAAAACCCTCATCTTCTAATAAACTGTTGTTAAAGTGCCAGTAAGCAGCTTTTGGCAGAGATGGTGTGGTTGACATTCTCAGGGATACACAATTGTGGTCTGAGAATGGTGCCAATCTAATGGTGCTCGACTGGGCTCGTGACATGAGATGGCTCGATATATATATCCTATCAATCCGGGATTGAGAAACATGACCATCTCTCACCCTGACATAGGTAAAGGCAACCGTCTCTGGGTTCTGTTCTCTCCAGACATCAACCAAGGAGAAATGAGCAATTAGTTCTCGCAAAACGGACTCAGACGAGTCTCTTTTCTTGGGTACATTGCGATCTCGAGCATCAAGGGTGTAATTAAAATCACCCCCTATAATCAAGGCTTCATCAGAGTCAATTGTCTCCATGTAGGCTGACAAACTTTCAAAGAACCGTGCCCTCTCTGGTCCGGTAGTAGGAGCATACACATTCATTAGATTATATGTTCTACCTGACTCCTGGACCCGAAGATGCAATAGACGGCCAGGGATGACAGAGGTAGCACTCAGGACCTCTGGCTGGAAGGAATCTGAGAAAAGGGTCACCACCCCGCATGATGTCCAAGTGAGGTGATTAAAAAAGACCCTTCCCTTCCACTCCAGATTCCAGCTTGCTTCAAGCTCTGGAGTGGTGTGGGTCTCTTGGAGGAAACTCACAGAGTACCCTCCTTGACGAAGAAAGGAGAGTACCTGAAACATTCGGAAAGGATTCCGACAGCCATTAGTATTAAGTGTGCTTATACTCAAGGCCATTACTGAGTCTTAGGAAGTGCTTTAACCTTCATCAAGGTCTGATGAGACAAACATTTTTTGTGAAACTTCATTATACGGAGATATTCCGCTGTTCCATAGTTCTTGGCCTCTTTTATGACCTTAATGTACTGTCTCACAGAATTGATAACTAAAGGCAAATCATGCCACTTCTCCAGAGCCATGTGCATCTTCTTCTCTAATTTAACACCAAGGGTGCTCTCAAGAAACTTTTTGAGTTCCTCAGCAGGGATGATTGGGGTAGAAGGATTTGCCACTCCTATGTCAACCTCCTCTTCGATGTTCCCCTCATCCATGAGCTCTTCCTGGCTAAGGGATTGATAATCTCCCCTCTCCACTAGAGCTTTGAGAATCTCTCCACAAGTTGTTACAGGAAAAGTATTAGAATCACTTTTCTGGAGACCCTGCAATGGCTCAGGTGTTCCCTCAACTTCACTTAAAACACATTTGGAAGTGTTTGACACAGGAGCAACAGAACTAATTAGCTCCCCAGCAACAGGTAGAGCTTTGGAGGCTCGATGGTTAGCCTCTGCCCTCTCTACTACCTCCTGTGCTTTCTGGATGGCAATAACATTTGGGTCAGTTGAAGACAAGGGAGGAGAGATTTTAGCATGAACAGTAGAGGTTGTCTGGCTACCCTCCTCCGTATTTACAACTCCACCCTCACCATCCTTCCCAGCAGTTTTATCTGCAGGGTCCTGTATGGGGGTTAGCCCAATATTGTCCCCCTCCTGGAGTGAAATACCCTGAAGCACTAAAAACTGAGGCTGGTTGCAGTTGCCAAATCTCAGCACTTCAGGAACACTGACTGCCCACTCTGCAGGAGTCTCATTAGGTGTCTCTTTACACTCCAAGGGAAGATCTTCCAAATGATTTTGAGGCAGATACTGCACCCCTGACTCTGTGGGGAAACCAACACTGCCATGTTCAAGGCCATGCAGACCATTAACCTCATTATTCCCCACCTGGTCTGGAGGCAAGAGTGCATGGTCTGACACCGGTTGATCGTGACCAACAGTTGGGCCAGACAATGTCACCACATGAGGAGCAGAAGTTTTGCTGCCCTTTTTACCCTTGGATGGGGGTGCCCCATCATTAACCACTGATGCCCATTCCTCAGGTACCAGCCAGTTTGATTTAAATTTCCTCTTTTTCTTGGCATCTGAAGAGGAAAGGCCACTATCTGCCCCAACCCCAACAGGTGTTGCAATCATGGGTACCCCCACACCTTCAGGGGTTCCCATAACAGGGGTACACCTTTTTGTCACAACTGTGACCCTGGGGGAAGCTTTGACATGTTTTCCCCCCTTCTCTTTTGCCGCAATTGTAAGACATGCTGCAGCCTTAGATGTCTTCAGTGAAGAAGGAGGAGGTTTGGATGTTGTAGAGGTGGGTTGTGTAACAGCCACCTTGAGGTTCTTTAGTGAAGGAGATATCCCCTTTGACGACCCTGCTGAAATAGTCCCAGCAGGATAAGATGTTTTATTTGAGGTACTGGGAGCAGGAACAGGGGCTGTGGTCTTAATTTGCCCTTTGGGGCAACTCTGCCGAGTGTGCCCCAGGTTCTTGCAAAGGAAGCACCTCACTTCCTCTGTGCTGTAAAAAATTTTATACAGCATCCCTTCAAATGGAACCCCGAAAGACCCCTCAATAGTGTCTTGCCCCCGAGGTAAAAGTAGTTGCACCTGCCTTTTAAAGGAAAGGACGTGCCTCAGTCTGCTCTCCTTACATCCCAGGGGAATCCTAGACATATTTGATTTTAACTCCCCAAGGGCTTGCAGGTGGGGGTACAATAAGTGGTCTTGCAGGAAGGGGGCACATTAGATAAAACCACCCTTGTGCCCAATCCTTCCAGGGGTTCTACAGGGACATAACTCCCTCCCACTGTGATACCCCTCTGTACCAGAGCATGCACTGCAGTTAGCGTACGGGCAAAGATTATGGCTTTCCCATACATTTTACTTGCTGCCACTACTGCAGAGTGGCCCACCACTTCAGCTGCAGCCTTTATATAAGCCTCTATGCCATGAGTGCTTGACATTAGGCATCTGACCCCATGCTTCCTTGTAAGCTTCTCTACCCCAGCAGTGACTTGGCTTGGGTTGCTGCCAGTAGCTACCGCCTGTGCAAATGTTTTAGCAGGGGTCACATTGGCTGCAGCAGCAGAAGTAGAGGCAATGGGGCTTTTTGACATGGGCTCTGACTGGTGTTTCCTTGTAGAGCTACAGCTGGGTTTTTCAGGTCCTTTTGCTTTAGAACCAAGAGATGTTTTTTTATAACTTTCCTTTTTATTCCCTCCCATTATTTTACACAACACCACACAAAAAGAAAGCTTTATACTATTGATTAACAAAAAAGTAAGTTTTAAGTTGAGAAGCTGTGGCAGGGAGAGGGTTAATGTGAGCAGGTGCCTGGGAGCTGCACTGCTGCTGCTGGAAAAGATTTTATATTTATACTTATATTAAATCCTTCTCCCTTTAGCTTTCTCTCCTCACAGAACTGAGTGCAAAATCAAAATACCCACTCAATCTGTACAAAAATTAAACAATTTGTGCTGAAACAAGAGAAAAATGCAAATGAAACTGACACCCAGGTGCGGGGGAGGGGTAGGGGATCTAACAGTGAGTTTGTAGCCCAGAGCAAGTGAAGGGAACTGGGCTAGGAATCACTCACCTTCAGGGTCAAAAGAAAAATCGATTTTTAGTAAAGAAAATCAACTCAAAACTTCCCAAATTTCACCCACCAAGTGGACAACACATTCACACACCAAGTGATAACAAAAAATCCTGTCTCAAACAGGAATTTCAATGCTTAATTCAGCACTAAACAGAGAGCTTTCTCCTGTGTGTTGATCTTTCATTAGCTGAAGTTACCCACGGGACTGTTTGTATGCGCTAACTTCATTTTGGGGCCTCTAAATGCCAGATACTTTGGTAAACCTATGAACAATGGCCACCAAACTGTTCGGAGGAACCCTGGCAATCATATTTAGGGTGGTTTTTCTTGGTGCATAACGATACATGGGTGATATGGTGCTGAGAAGTTGAAGCTTTGAGGCAATTTTCAGATATTTCACCAAAACCGACAATTGTGGGAAAGCCTTGCGACTCAGTAGTTTGGAGCAGAAAGGCATGGGTACCCATTTTAGATTCGGTAGAATGTGTACTTTCCAAAAATATATGGGTTTTGGGGGGTAAACATATATTTCTGAGTTTTTACCCCACAAAAATGCAGTCAATGTGTTGATCTTTCATTAGCTGAAGTTACCCACGGGACTGTTTGTATGCGCTAACTTCATTTTGGGGCCTCTAAATGCCAGATACTTTGGTAAACCTATGAACAATGACCACCAAAATGTTCAGAGGAACCCTGGCAATCATATTTAGGGTGCTTTTTCTTAGTACGTAATGATACATGGGTGATATGGTGCTGGGAAGTTGAAGGTTTGAGGAAATTTTCAGATATTTCACCAAAACCGACAATTTTGGGAAAGCCTTGCGACTCAGTAGTTTGGAGCAGAAAGGCATGGGTACCCATTTTAGATTCAGTAGAATGTGTACTTTCCAAAAATATATGGGTTTGGGGGGTAAACATATATTTCTGGGTTTTTACCCCACAAAAAATGCAGTCAATGTGTTGATTTCTCAGTAGCTGAAGTAAAGTCCTGAACAATTTGGATGTGCTAACTACATATTGGTGTCTCTAAATGCCAGATACTTTGGTAAACCTATGCATAATGGGTGTCAAAGTGTTCAGTGGACCCCTGGCAATCATAGTTCAGGTGCTTTTTCTTGGTACCTAATATAGTTTGGGATATGCGGAGCAGCAAAATAAAACCTTTGAAATGATTTTTCAGAATTTTGAATTTTTTGTTGAAAAACCGCTATGTTCAGACAAGCTTTTATGTTTGGTAGTTGGGAGTAGAGAGACATAGTTACCCATTTTGTAATCGGCAGAATGTGTACTTTTCAAAAATGTATGGTTTTCTGGGGTAAACCTACGGTTTCAGGATTTTTTGCCTTGGAATCTAAAGCATGCCGTTTTCTGCCTTAGTGCTTTCAAAATTTGGTAATATACTGCCGGGAGTTTTTGCTGTACAGAAATCCTAAATCTCCCTAAAACTATACATATCTGGTATTGGCACGTTCGAGAGACATAAGGCTTTCCAAATCAGTTGGATTTTCATCCGTAAAATGAAATATTTTTCTGGTATAAATTGATATACGATGAAAAATGGTAATTTTTCATTTTTTTTTGGTATTTAGCACTATAAATTTTTTTGCACAGGTGTAAAAACATGAAAACTCAGGCAGATTTAGAAAGCTCAGTTTCTACCGAAAAAAACAATGTATAGTTTTCCTAGGTAAACTATAGGTTTCCCCTCAGAAAATGCCCCTAAAGTGAGAGAGCACAAAATGTTTCAAAAACGGCTGGCATTTTGCGTAACCAAAATGTGAAATTCTGCTGGCACTTAAAGGGTTAACTAATACAGCATCATTAGGCCCATGTTGCTTCTCTGTGGTTTGTAGAAGAAGAGAGGAACAAGTTCTACATTTTTTCTGTTCAGCTTTTGAAAGGCCCTTTCATAAAAGAAAACAAACATTACATTTACATGGTGCCCCTTGTGTCTCTCCGTATGTTTTTAAAACTTTTGGGCGGATAGTTGGTCCCTTGTCCTCACTACTGGTGCTGTCACCAAATAATTTTTGAATGAAGAAAATTAATGCAATTCCATACCTCCCAACATTTTGGAAGTAAAAAGAGGGACAAAAATTTTTTTCCTGCAAGTAGCGCAGCAATTTTTTTGACCACACCCCTTTCTGTGGCCACACCCCCTAATTACCATGTTTGTTTTACAAAATTTGGCAGGTTATGAAAGTTTGAAAATATTTCTCCTTATCTAAACTGTGTTTTTGTGTCTCAAAATTGTTACAAAGTATCTTATTTGCACCTGTTAGGTGTTCTGGGCTAAAAGCCAATTAAGTGAGAAACTTTGTTTCTTTTTCTGGCTGTTCAGTGCAGAGAAAAGAGGGACTTTCCAGTACAAATGAGGGACTGCGGGTTGTGCTGTCAAAAGAGGGACTGTCCCTCCAAAAAAGGGACAGTTGGGAGGTATGTAATTCAGCTGGACACCCATGAGCAGGCTGCACATTTCCTAGGGCGTTTCATGACTCTCAGTCTGCCTTGTAGCATCATAGACCTTTGTATGACATCATAGTTTTAATATAAGTATAGCTGATCCTACACTAAAAAGGTTGGACAACACTACTGTAAATGAATACAGGCATCAACGCAGGTCTATGTAAACTGAGGAGAACATGATAGGCCAGAATGGGGGTGCCCCACGAGTGTGCTTTGTACTTCAACCCAAATGGCTCTATCTGTAAAACCAAATAGAGTGTTATGGCTTAGCAAAAGCTGCAAGGCTTCAGGTTGTACATCCCTGTACTAAATAGAAACAGGCTGTCAATCACTGTATGCTCTGAAGGATTAAACATGAATAACTCAAACCTCTGTCACTAGACTGTCAGCTACATATTCAAGATCTAAGAGACATCCAGTGTTCTTATCATGTTATGGTAAGGAGCTACCAAAACACAACATCTCCTCAGGGTGTTTCCAAAATAATATGCAGAGACATTCTTTGATTTTCTCTCTCTCATCTGTCATATAAACCATTTTCTTGGGATTCATCTGAGTGCCCTTCCTGTGGGCAAGTAAATAGTCAACTTGGTTTTTTAGGCTACGGGGATTGTTATGAGATTGTAGATTGTGTTATGAACAGTAGATTGCCATCTCCATGGCTTGTTGTATTGCATACATATGTAGGTGGATTTCTTTGAACATATCTGTATTTTCACATGAGCAGATGCTACCATGTTGCTTGCCTTGGCTGACGCATTCCCTACAGACTGCATAGAACAATGTGAAGTATTTATGTGAAGTTTTACGTCCCCACTGAAGTACTGTATTGTTGCATTTGTTAAAAATGCAAATAAACATTTTCATCAGTCAAATAAAACCAGCAGGGCTGCGAATGGATTCTGCTAATAGCAAAATATATTATACTTCTATAAAAGGAAAATCCATTCCAGAGCGGGATCCTGTTTCAATTAGCACTGCCATATGATGTGTTAAGTCTTCAGTGACGTGTGAGAGTAAAACCAGCTGAGAAAAGGAAGAGAGGAACATGACAATAAAAAACAACTTGACAACAATTTCCTCTTCCTAATAACAAATAAAAACTAACTCATGATACCCAAATGATCCCAGGCCTGCATCCTACCCTGATCCAGTCATAAATCCTCATATGCTGAACATCTGTGTCCCCAAGAAGGGCTCGCTACATAGAACTGAGCACAAACGGACATATTTTTTTCATTTCTCTACACCTTCTGCTGTTGTTTAATGCAAACCCCTTATTTGAGTTGGAACGATGGGTAGTTTCACAGCTGGAAGGGGAAGGTAGGATTCTACTTGTTTGACAGTTACCCTTTTATAGAACTCTTTCAAACTATAAGGAAAGATGAAAGGTTTTGCTTGCATTCTTAATGGAATACCTGCATTTAAATCTTCCTCACTCCATGCTCAAGAGAAACAGAAAAAACTTTTTTCCTTCATAGGAAAGTAAAGTAGAAATCAAGAGAAGGAAATTAAAAAGCTGAAAAGTTTGAGGGAGGAGAGCTCTATCCCCTTCAACAATATAATGCAGAAGTAATCAGCAAAGAATGCCAGTGGAATGGTAATAGATGGTAATAGACAGGTTAATACATGCTAAAAATATGCATAAGGGAAAGCAACCAATGCTGGCCGGGCATCAGCGCTTTGGCTGTGGGAAAATCTCCAATGTGAAGATGTGAATGTTCTGTGCCTTATAGAAATCCAAATTGCACCTGCTGCCGACAAAATATTGTCCGACCTACTAAATTGTTGTAGCCATGTCTATTGAACTGGCTTCTTATAACCTCATATAGTCTCTTTCCTAATAAACTGGCCACTTGTAGCCTGAAATACCGGCAAATTTAATGAAGTGCATGCTCATGTGTTCCACTGCCTGTGCACAAATATACGAATAAAGTAAAAGACAGACTTGATAAGACCATGTAAAATGTATTTCCCAGAAAAGGGTTTCGCAGAAACGCCAGATTTTGAATCAATGATACATATAAGACACTTGTTCAAGAGCTGAATAAACCTCTTGAAAAAAAAATGTGAAACCCACCCGGCTATCAGAAGCTCAGTTAAAGTACTGGGATGGAGACTTACTGAATAGTACTAAATATCAACTTAAGGAACCAGAACCTTCCTATCATTTTTCTCAAGAAAGGCTTCTATGAAACTTCACATGTATGGGCAAATAAAATTGGGGAAGAAGATTGGTTGTTTTCCATCAAAGGTAAAAGAATTTATTATGTAGGCAAAAATGCACCCCACTATGGTAAATATAAGGATATTTGAAGTGACAGAATTCAGTGCCACAGGTCAACTGCATTTACATTAGCAGTTACAGTTATAACCAATGATACCACTAAGCATCATATATAGGGATTTCTGTTACAGTTTACAAATGGCTTCTATGAATTATACTATGATACCTATAAGACCTGAAACAGCTGAATTGGTGCTCGCAAAAGAATCATTGTGAGATGGCTTACAGCTCTTCCCATTTGTGCTTGAGGTGAAGGTTTGCAGCACCCTTTGTGGCTACTCCTCGCACCCTAAATACAATAAAAAGGTGGGGCTTTATTGTTTCCAACTTGGTGTCCACAGCCATGGCAGTAACTCTTAATTTGAAAAGTTCTATCCTTCAATGGAAAATATGATTGGTGGGTGCCACTGAAGAAGAGAGACCACAACTAGAGGAGAGACACGTGTGAGTGTCTGTAATAAGTTGTACATGTTGGACACAGTGAAGATATACAATAGCTATAGATGTGAATAAACTGTGAATCTAATCTAGCTTTGACTATAATGAGTATCTGCTCAGTAATTTTAAGGGGTAAAGGCAGTCTCTAGAGTAGATGAGCTGAGAAATAATAAAATCCCCACCTAAAGCTTTCCACTGTTTCTCTCCAAACCAGCGAGTTCATTGAAATAACATGCACCTAAAAAAAGATACTTATTATTTCCACTCCATATAAAACTAATGGTGTGCTCCAGCTTAATTGCACTTGCTATATATATATATATATATATATATATATATCTGGCGCTCGGCGTTCCTGCAGCATTTTCCATAGGTATGCTGTTCACATAAACACTATGAGTGTTGGGAAGTTGGCCCCTATCCAGGCCTGTTACATCACTCTGCCTTATTACGGAAATTTTCTTAAATCTGACAACTTGCTTTAAACAACCTTAGCTGTAAAGGAGAGTCTTTATTTTAATCATGAATAATCCTACAATTCTATAAGAAGAGTGATTGCACTCGCAGTCAATTAATTTCAATGTATTCTTCCAGAAGGTTCTTCAACAAAAGGAAAAGATCCAATTTACATCCCAGCCTGTCTAACAAACTTGTATTGGTAACTGTAGAAAAAGTGTCTCATATGTGCTGGGCAGGCACTGTTTGATACAGCCACCCTAGTTGCCTAAAGATGCCCATAGATTGTTAGATCCAGCTGCTTCACCTAAATAATGATTGGTGACAAACAGGGAGATGATAGGCCACTGACTGCTTTTTTTGGGCATTCCTGACCAATTCAGCAGATTATCAGTCTGTATTGGACCAAAATGATGGCTTTCCTGAAGGTCCCACTGGACAAGGACCACATTTTTCAGTAGAACTGTACCCACATCCAAATGCAGGCCCTTCTATGATCAGAGCGATTTGGCCCTCCACTTGGGTTGGGAAGTCAGGCATAGATCTACTCGTTTGTCAATCTCACCAAATGAGCAGATCTTCTTATGTTTGGCCAACTTAAACCTGGTGACTACACTCTCTGATCCAGAGCTGGTCATACAATATCATGTGTGGCTTAACTTCAATAAAGCAGGCAACATACTTATAGTTTCAGACACTGGAAAATGGTAGGTGGCTCGCCATGCTTAACCAATAAATTACATTTGAAGCAAGCATCTGTAATGGCAATGAGATGTAGTGCTAGAGAGTAGTACAAGTCGTACAAGAGGTATCATTTGAAAATTCACAGCTGGTCAGTATAATGATGATTTTAGGCAACATATTGACTAACAAAGAAGCCTGTACTAGGACAAGGTATCAAAGAAAAGGTCTGTCCAATATCACAACTGTCATGCCACAAGCCAATATGTTTGTCCTTGGTACATTATGTTCATTCACTTTACATCTACGCACTCAGTAAAGCCCAAATCCTTATGCCATAAGAAAAGCTAGATCTCACATTATTGCTTTTATTTAAATGCCTCTGACATTTAATCACTTCCCTCTGTTTGAATTCCAGCTGTCAAATTCTAAATTTGTTTACATTTGTAAAAGGTTTAACCTTGGTGTTGTCAAAACAAATACAACAACTTTTACAAAGTTGGGCAAACAATCCCCAGTGTTTAATTTAGGGTATAACTTTTAATGCAGAGCCAGTTAGCGATTCTTCTACTCTCAGCAGTGGAGTAACTGGAAATTAATGGGACCTTTACACACAGTTTTTACCACTTCTCACAATGGATAAAATCCTCTGAACACCTATAATAATATATATAAAGAATTTTCATTGGGCCCTCTACACCCTTGCGTGTCCCCAGCATTCATTGGGAATGCTGCCTCTATTCCTGTGTCCTATCTTTGGGTGGAGCTCACAGTGGAGGCCAGCTATTTTTTTTTATAAGTGGGGCATTTCAGTGCAAGAACTTGTTTACAGGAGAGAATTGTTACCAGGCATCAAATCAAATAGAAATGTGATCAAAGTTAAGGTTTGTGGGCATCTGCTCTGTAGATGAATTATTATGATTAATAAAATGCTGTGATTACAGTTCAAAGATACCACATGCAGAGCTTTTATAACTGAAATAGGACTCAGCACAAAAGACAAAGCAAAAAACCCTATGAAAATATTCCTGCCGGGACCATAAACTGTACTTTGATTTTAATTTGAGTTGAACCCAAAGATAAAAGATGAGAAGGAAAACACAACATGAATACAGTATGTAATCAAGTGTTCCTCTAATTTCATGTAGGCCACATACACAAAAATGAGCTTTATATGCTCATCTTACAACTATGAGCACATAGTATCTTGGGGTTTCAAAGACTGAATTATGTCAGTGCACTGCAAGCTGCCTATACACAGTAAATACTCTGCGTCATACCTGTATTTTTTCTTTTTAATGATTCTTTGGGAGGACTTCTCTGCATCCTGGCTTTATTTCAATTATATTGTTCCCTTTGCTCATTGCAATGGCAGAAAATGCACAGCTCTGCTGTATGTTCTTTAACTATAGTTAAATATCTTTCCAAAAGGGCACACTTCCCATGGATACACCCTAAAATATATATCAATTTTCTACCCACCAGCTCCATTCGCCTCCAGCTTCTAGGACACAACAAGATTTTTCATTTGGGTTCCATGCTTAGCAGCAGGAGAAAGAGGGAGAAAAGATGAATAAATTCAAGACAAAACACGCCTTTTAACATATTCCTTTGATCACTTGCTCCAAGCATACAAATATATTCTGACATTGTGGCAAGTACTACTATCATAGAGGACTGCTTGTAGGCATTGGCCATGTCAAGACGGGTTACTCCAGAATCACAAACCAAAGACAAACACATACAATCTGTACAACCACCCAATAAACAAAGTCAGTGTCGCTTGGTGGCGAGCAGTCATGCAACATAAACACAGCTGGCAACAAAAATGAAGTCATGATATTCTAGAGTGAATACAGGTCCTTCAATGAAGGGTTGAAAGCTTAGTATTCTAACTGGCAGTGCTTTCATAAATGATAAGAATTCAGATTCACTGGGGACAAGACTGGTGTATCATGTCTACCCATTTTAGTAATCTCTATGAGTAAATAGTTTCAGTATTATGTTCTCAATACCCTGCAAGAATGAACATGAGTGGCTGGTAAATAAGGGACAATAGGAGACCTCTCAAGCTGATATGTACATTAAATTTGAATATAAACGAAATTCGACTGGGGGGTTATTTAATAAAAAAAATTTGAATATATAAAACTCGGACATATTTTACCGACCCGAAACCTCAAATGGAATTCGACCAAACTCGATTTGAGTTTTTTCTCTGAAAAAAACTGTCAGGAAGGCTACAAACATCTCCAAATTGGTCACTGGATGGCTCCCATAGACTTATAGTCTAATTTGAATTTTTAAAGGGCCAGAGTATGATAAATCTCAAAAACTGAATTCGAATTTTTTAAAAGCTCGAATCGAGTTTGGATAATTCCCTAGTTGAATTTGACAGTTTGGACCATAAAAAAAATTTAAAATTCAACTTCTTAATCTGCCAAATGTAATTTATTATATAAGAAATCACTAGTTTTTGTATAGAGGACGTATAAATGAAACATAATTGTAAAATCAGAATTGTAATGTGCAGGGCTGGGAAACACTTTCATTTTGAAAAAATGATCTGTAGAAGTTGATGGATGTATCTTATTCAACCTCATCAGGGTTAGCTAACTAGCAACCCTCCTGTTGGTGAAATACAATCCAGGCAACCCTACCTACAAATCATTATCTAATTTATGTACTTTGTACATTTACCAGGGTCATCATCTTTCCGGTTAGGGGCTCATTTTAGATTGTGGCCCAGGGTATATATCTTCTCTGCTCTGCCTTAGAACTCTAAACCCTGAAACTGACTGTGGTTAGCTACAAGTCAGCCCTCCCTTATCCTGAACAAAATAATTCAACCAGCTTTGAAGTTTCACAATTCACGCTCAAGATTTTATTACTAGAATGGCCATTACAGACTCTAAATGGGACCACACACAAACCTTTCAGATCACAGTAAGTGTTATCTACATTACAATGGCCTCTTGTCATTATGAAGCACGGAGCACACATCTGCTGGAATTACTATGGAAAATATTCAGTATGCCACCTCTGTCTTAAGCCTGGAAAATCACATTAAACATATCTTCTAAATTAAGTAATTGAAACAAAAATTGGTATTTGAAACTGAGCTTCAATACTTACATAAGTATCATTAGCATCTTGGGGAAAAGATGCAAAAGCGTAAACTTGTGCATTTTATTTAAAATATTGGACCAGTTAAAGCTGGCCAGAATAGTTATAATGTATCCCTTGCAGAAGATGATACAATAGAATTCTTGGTTGTCCTGAAAGAAAGCCGGTGGATGAAGCCTATATTTATTTTGTGTACACATGCTTTGTTTTGGGCTAATTATTAAACAGGCTGTAGTTAAAGAGGTCCCTAATCCTTTCCAAAATGTAAGTGCTTAATGGTATTATTCATATTCGGCATGTTGATGCAAACTGTTAACAGTTAACAATAAAACTCTGTACATGGTATATTTGCTTTATCCTTAACCAGAGCCCTGAATGGCTACAACAGCCATATAGCATGTGCAGCTTAAACTTCTTTCATTCAGGATTTCCGTTTTTCTTAATCTTATTTACTCAGATATTTTATTTGCACAGTGGTGGAGATGGAGAAGCTCACTCAGCTTCAACTAAAGGTGGGGAGGGGGCATTATCAGCACAATTAAAAAAAAGAAATACATAGACTTTGCAAAGAAGGGAGAAACAAATAGTTACAATGTGTATAGCTTTGAACTCTTTTGTCTTTCTCTGTAAATCAATGACATTGATAGATAGATTCAAGAATTTTCCTTTTTTGAGTATGTCTTTGAAAGCTTTCATCCAGGTCATGATTTACAGTATGTACATAGGAGAGAATGGAACCATTATGATTGGATGTTGGTGACAATTACTGGTAGGGGTTTCAAATGCCGGGCAATTCCCTACCACTCAGTTGAACTGAAGAAGCCACTTGAATAAGTGGTGAAACGTTTTCAAGAATACTCAAAGTCCAATTGCTGTTTAAGCATTATATTGCATGAAGAGACCTTATAGATTAGAATAGAACTTGTTCCTACCTCTTTATGACATGTGTGCTAGGTTTGCCAAGATAGGGCCTTCTTTGATATATTTAATTTTTTTAGGGCAGCTCCCAACCTTGCACAATAGAGTTCATACAGTCCTGCAATGTTTGCACCTGTGGTTTGATTTGAAAAACTCAAATCTTCTCCGCTGAGAAGCAACCCCCATGCTCATATATATTCCCCCTGCTTGGCCTATTAATTTGCTGGGTAACCTTAACTTCCCCTCAAAGCCCTGCAGCAACTCATATTAGGGCAGTCTCAGTGGTCTCTAAAAGTTCCTGCAAAAAAGTAATTATTCATGTATTCATTGGCTCTGCATTGCTGTGAGAGCTATGCAGTTCCACACAAAAGGGTGCACTAGTACTTACTATAATTATTCACTAAATGCTGTAAGGCCTTCAAGAAAAAGACCAAAAAAAAGGAACAACTTGACAAACTATGGATTTTTTTTTTTTACAGTGAAAAGTATTTTTTTAGGGCTCTTACAAACGAGCGTTTTTACCTGCGCTCCCCTGTGTTCAGCCGCAGGGGAGCGCAGGAGTAGATGAACTGAATTCTTTTCAATGGGGCTAAACTCACACAGATGCATGTAATCGCCGAACCCAGGTTGGGACGCAGCATGTTGCATTTTTCCTGCATTCTGCGCTTACATGCGTCTGTGTGAGTGCAGCCACATTGAAAAGAATTCAGTGTGTCTACTCCTGCGCTCCCCTGCGGCTGAACGCATGAAACCGGGAAAACGCTCCCGCTAAAAATGCTCGTCTTTAAGAGCCCTTACAGTATGTGATTTTGATGCTTCCAGTGCTACAGTATGTTTTTCAATTGCTCAAACTGCTCAAATCTACCCATGCTGGGGGTAACCAAACTGCTTGTGGGCGATTGATTTGCAAGTCAGATGGGTCGGCGATTGTGGACACTTTGGTTCTGCGTTTTTAGGCTACTTAAAAACACTCCATTTGCCATATACCTGGGTTGTTAACCTTCCAAACACTTTTTTCAGTTCAGATTTTTCCCCAGGAATAAAGACTTTTTTTCATGAATTCATTGGTTCTGAATTTCT
The DNA here is from genome assembly GCA_038501925.1 of Xenopus petersii. Lineage (NCBI taxonomy): Eukaryota > Metazoa > Chordata > Amphibia > Anura > Pipidae > Xenopus > Xenopus petersii. The sequence continues at coordinate 54,346,374 of CM076672.1, forward strand.
GTGAGAGCTAAGCAGTTCCACAAAAAAGGGTACACTTGTATTTACTTTAATTATTCACTAAATAAATTACTTTCCACTTTTTATTTTTTTACTGTTTTTTCAAAATATAAGTTTAAAGTTTAATGTTCCTGTCTCTGGTCTGGCTGCTCAATAAGGTGCAAATTCTGAGCTGTTACAATTTTGCAACACTTAGTTTGATACATTTCTCAGCAGCATCTCTGGAGTATTAGCAACTATTGTATCAATTCTAACAGCTGCCTCTAATGAAACTCAGGGATTCTGCTCAGCAGGGACAAAGATAAGAAATGTATCAACTGAATGTATCAATTTAGAACAGTTTAAAGAGTCGGCGACCCCCCTCCCAGAGCTGCTGTAGAAGGTGGAAAATTACACTTTTCACTTCAATATTAGAAAAATGGTCACACATTGAAAATCGAAAGTACTTTATTTCTGGTTAACTGTCTGAAACCAATTGAAAAAAGTGTTGGAAGGTGAACAACCCATTAAGTAGAAGTCCTGGTTTTACTGCTGTGTATTGGTTATTGGCCATATTGTATCTGTTGTTCATAAGGGTGGTGGCAGACGTGGATATAAGTCGGGCTACTTCAGAAATCCAAAGCTATTTGTATGCCTTCTAGCTGGCGTATTTGTATTCTTGCCGGCGGGAAGGCATTTTGGGGAGATTAGTCACCCGCAGTAGAGAAGATTTGTCACTGGGCGACTAACCTCCCTAAAGCCCCATCTGGTGAGGCAGCCTTAAATAATACATAATATAATAAATAATGGCTAATAATTACATTTTCTGTAGTGCATAAAGACCCATCTGGGGAGGAAGCCTTAAATAATACATAATATAATAAATAGTAGCTAATAATTATATTTTCTGTAGTGATTAAAGCCCCATCTGGGGAGGAAGCCTTAAATAATACATAATATAATAAAAAATATTTAATTATGAACTGCCCCAAAAAGCCCTTCTTTCTCACTTGATTTCATATTTCCCAGTACATAAGGTCTACAATAGAGAAGTGCATTGGTTCAGAATGACAGCACATAAAGCATCCATAATTAGGCATTTCTGGAAGAAACGGTGCAAGGCCTAGGCCTGATGTCAGTGATGGGGAATTTGGAAGGTTTAGTTAGTGCCAGGAGCTGTAACATCGCATCAGAATGAATTACAGGCCACTGAACTTTTCACTTGCACATATTTTCACTGAATGCCTACACAGAAAGCGATAGTCCTTCCGAAAGTCCTGCAAATAAGAGGCAGGGGGAAAAAAACCACAAAGCTGAAGAGCAGGATGCGCTGAATTGCTCTTTTAATGGCAGATAATGATGATGGGTAATTACTTAAACATCTTCCTTGCTAAACTCCTGTTTATTTTTACAGTCTCTTTCTCCTTTTAAGGTTTGAACACTACCAAGCTGACATGTGTTGCACAAGGCCAAATACTTATGCCAAAAACATGAACTTCTACAAAACGAGCCAAACGGGTAGGTTGATCCAGCTGTAAATATTAAAACTGAAATAGACAAAGTCAGCCGCAGCTGAGGATCAAGAATACAGTAATAACAAATACTTTCTATAGACAAGGTATGTTCCACACACACAATAACATGGCCCTCCATCTTAAAGGCTCATTGGTCTTAACAAAGTTAACACATTTGCTCATTAACTTGGGCACAAAGTGTTGCTCTCGTTGCCATAAAGGCACTATTTGGGACAACTCTTAGGAAAACATGGCCCCTAGGTTTCCATTTAAGATAAAGTACACAAGAGTATTGAACAAAAGTTATGTGATTTATCGGGATTTGTTTTCCCATTCACCATGCACAATTTAACAAAACCACCTGATCTATAATTTATAGCTTTCCTAACATATTTTCAGTTTAGCTCAGTAACAGACTACTAATCTGCAAATTGAGTAAAAGTAATGGGTTCTATTGCTTTTTTAGTAGGGATGCACCGAATCTAGGATTTGGTTTGGGATTCGGCCTTTTTCAGCAGGATTCAGACTCGGCCGAATACTTCTGCCAGGCTGAACCGAATCCTAATTTTCATATGCAAATTAGGGGTGGGGAAGGAAATCTAGTGACTTTTTGTCACAAATCAATGAAGTAAAAAATGTTTTCCCCTTCCCACCCCTAATTTGCATATGCAAATCAGGATTCGGTTCGGCCGAATCTTTCTCGAAGGATTCGGGGGTTTGGCCCAATCCAAAATAGTGGATTCGGTGCATCCCTACTTTTTAACATGATTGCATAGTCACAAAGTGCAGTAACCTTTGTAATCATGTTACCCTTGGCCTTGACTTTTTTCATATTCAACTAGCACTCCTTCACTGTAATTCAGTGCCCCCCCCCCCACACAGGCAGCCTGAAGACCTTTTCCCTTATTCAAATCCCCAAACTACATTACTTTCTGGCCAATATTTACAAATGGCATGCATTCCTGAGAAATTAGCTGCTCAGAATTTTATTGGAGGTCAGGATTTCTAAATACTCACTTTCTTTCCAGGCTATGATTTATGCTAAAATACTATTTGGAGACCTCAATTACCAGAGGTAAAAGAAAAAAACGATGTCAAACTTCGAGATGTTCCAGCCAGAGTAAAAATAGAAAACATTCTTGATTCTAAACATGTTAGCTGTAACAGGTCCGTGATGTTAGTGGACAAATACACGTGCAACCCATAAAACTTATATTCATATCTAATGCAGATAAATCAGTATTATTAACACTGAACAGTTGGAAAATAAATGTTAGTCCATGATACAGCTAGAGGGGGTATTTACTAAAACTCTAATGATCAAATTTTTTTTATTAAAACATAGTTGACCTAACTCCCAATGCGTTTAACTCATTTATCAAAAAAATCAGCTTGAAAAAGTTGGTGCGGGAAAAGTCTCGACAAAATCGTGCAACAATTCGAATCATAGTAATTATTTGACCCTGACTTTTTTGAATCATCTTATGAAAATCAGTGCCGATCATGATGTCAAGAAACATCTGCCACTGACTTCTACATGACTGGCAGGTGTTAGCTGAAGAATCTCTAAAATCTCAAGGTTTTTTCCCCCTAAAAATTTAAGTTTTTCCCTTTAAAAACACGACCAGAAAAAACTGAGGCTCAAAACAGCCCAAGGACTTTGTTGTATTTGTTGAATGGCCTTACTCATTTTCTGTGTTCTTTCATGATGTCATTTGGCCACTCTTGTTTTCACAAATCTTGCCCTTGTTTGTTCTGGATTTTGTCCGGTTGTTTCTGGCCACAAAAACTGCAAGGCACAATGCAAGTACAGTAGCTCTGACTCCTGGAGAATGGATTTGTGTGGAAGATTTTGAGCCGTCTGGGTCATTAAAAAATGGGTAGACTTGGAAAGAGTAGTGCTGCTATAATTGGAAAGGGAATTCCAAAACCTTTATTCACCCCCCAATTATCACTGTTATAGGATCCACTCATTTCACAATACAGCAGCAATAAAAGTTTCTGCTGAAACCAGTGACAGCTTATGGCAAGCTAAATGTAACTGAACTATACTGTAGGACTCCAGCAATATCTAGAGGGCTGTAAGTATGGTTGGCCCCTTAACTCAACATCCTCCAATTAAAAATGACTTTATTAGGCAGCCTAGTAGGAAGAAATGTTTGAGCTGTATCCAGCTATTTCCCAAGTCTTGCTAATAGGCTTGGGAAGAACTGTAATCTCATGACTACATGGGAGTCGTGTCCAGCATTTGGTCTAGTCGTCACTATGGGAAGTAAGAGAGCACCATTTTTACAACTGACTGAGGAATATAGTTCTATATAGGAACATATATACTGTATTATCCACTATGGAATTGGCATAGCTGAAAAAGAATCTAATTGCAGTACCTCATCCTGTTAATACAACAATATAGAATCGCAGTCCCTCCTGCCTGGCTACTAATTCAAGTGCATGATATGGCGCAGCATTTGGATTTCTCAATATTTGGCTGGTATTAAATGAGCGTTGCAATCCTAGCCAGGGCTTTCCCATACTCGTGTGTGGAATCTCTTTGTTCTTTAGTCTGCTCTCAACATATGGCAAACTCGTCTGCTCAATTCCATCTAATGCTCAAGTGGAAAAAATATTAACTGCATTTTATAATAAAGCATCTGTTGGAACCAAGGATAACCTCTGTGTAAGACTCCCTCTTTGCTATGAAACTCTGTCAGACTTTCCACTACAGGGGAGCCTCGCAGAAAACTGTTATCTTGAGAACGGTCTATGCCCGTGAGATAAATATATTATTAGTTACGATGTCTGCTTCCACATCTGATTGTGATGACTGTATATAGAATTCAGGGGACCGCCAGTTATTTAACAAAAAGTGAAAAACTCTAATCTCTCGCCCATAGCTCCTTTCCTAGCAATAGGGTGCGACAGTGAGTCACCGTTCAGAGTAAGACCTCTGAAACAATGTAATGGACTGTGTCATACAGTTTCTGTCTCGAAATAGAAGATGTTTATCTAGGTCAGATGAAAATGTGTTGGTCCTGTCCAGAAATGTGAAAAGTTCATACCAACGTCCCAGGACCTTGTTTGTATCTGTCTCAGAAACAAGTAAAAGGGACTGTAACTTACTTCAAACACCAGCTTTTTACAGCAGTTCCCTATTGTTTGAGCTGTTATTTACACATCTCTGTGTGTTCAGACAGCACCATGATGATTCCAGCCACTGTATGACATACTCGGTATGCCATTTAAGCGGAACTATGTCATTATGCCATTTAAGTGGAATCTCCAAACCCTACCTTTGAACCTTTAAAATCTTTATTGTTGACACCTTACAAAAATCAATGCAAACAGAGGATTATGGGCATTGCGCATGATTTTCGAAGACACTGCAGCTGAAAAGTACATGCTGCTAGAACATATGTTGGAAATATGGAAGCAGCCATCAGAGTTCCCCAATTGGAAAGCTCCGCAAATTCAAGGTTCACCTCTCAGGTCCCTTCAGTTTAAGATACAAATGTTCTCGGAAAGACAACTAAAAATACACAGATCTAAAATATGCCAAAAATAACAATGGATCTGTTCAATCTGTTCATTTTGTACACTGAAGGAAAGAAAACTGCTGGACTAGCCCAGGCATAATAGTGTTGGTTATCCCAGACTAATCCAACTTGTCATTGCCAAGTACTGCAATAACTTGAACTGTCCAACACCATTGTACTTTAGACATCATACTTATATCTACATCTACTCTATGTTCATTCAAAGAACATATATTTATAAGTGATGAGGAAGGGTATACCATTACCTAGTGCCTGAATATTTTTGGTGTCTTTTTTTCTCAATTACATAAGGCATTGTTAGTGGTCACATTATCTACAGGCCATGTTACAGTAGAGTGTGGTTGTTACTTGCCAATAACTTAAGCACTATTTCCCAACAGTGTATAATTTCAGGTTATCCATTTCCTGGAGACCTCAAATTGTCCAGTTTATTGATCTGAATGTACTACTGTTTGTTAATTCTGAAAACATGTCATAGCTTTTTAAAGGAAGATACAACAGTGGGTAGCCCAGGTATGGGTCCCACCAGTGGGCCTGCCCAAACTTAATCCAAGTCTGTTTTCCCACACGCCATAAAGACTGATGGACAAAACACCTAAGACCACCCCTGTGTGCCACAGGCCTAACACAAAATTCTGTGGTCAGCAAGGCTTCTGTGAAAATTGTTGTGACAAAATGCTTCATTACATTGGCCTACAAATGATGTCTAAGCCTCATCCTAAGCAATTGATGATTACAAAAGCACACGCTGAATGTGCAGTTAAAAGTGGTGATTCCCCTTCTCTACCCTTCTACCCACTCTTGTTGATATAAAATTCCCAGCATGCATCCCAGTTGTTGCTCATCTACATGTTACTGAAACATATATGTGTAAATACCCCCCACCCTTCGCTTTGCACCCCTGGCTTGGTATCTGCCCTTCAGTACTTTGTTTCAGCAGCTTCTGGGCTGTTTCCAAAAGCCAACCCTTCATGCCTGCTTGCCAAGTTTCTGTAAACACATCATCAGAAGGCCCGTCTTTTTCATTTTCCTTCCCAGCGTTCCTTAAAAATACATTCCTCTTGCCAGGAAACTTAGCTGTATTTCTGTCTGCGAAGCCCAATTTTAAACAAATGTTCAGAGCCACAAGCTGAACCTTAGCTGGCCTGAGCAGTTTTCCTTTACCTAACTGAGGAGACAGACGAGAGAGCGCCGTTATGCCTCCTCAAAGCATAAATGCACAGGCTGCCCTCATAGTATGTTATGGATTTCCTCTACTGTATGATTATTATATTGAGAAAATGAATGTTGTAAAGTTGTGGGATCCATTATCTGGAGACCCATTATCCAGAAAGCTGTGATTTATGGAAAGGCCATCTCTCATAGGCTCCATTTTATCCAGATAATCCATTATTTTTAAAGAATGATTTCCTTTTTCTCTGTAATAATAAACCAGTATCTTGTACTTAACCCAATCTGAGATATAATTCATCTTTATTGGGAGAAAAAACAGCTATTGGGTTTATTTAAGGTTTACATGATTTTCTAGTAGACTAATTATGGAAAGATCCGTTATTCGGAAAACTCCAGGTCCCTAGCATTCTGGATAACAGGTCCCATATCTGTATCTCTATGTACATGTTCTAGGTCAGGAGTGCCCATACTTTACTAATGCAAGGTCTACTTTTAGAGGTGTTGTCCCATTAAGATCTACATCCATAAAATCATTGCTAGACTTCTGTTCCATGGAAAATATTACTTAAATAATGATTTATCAGAAAATGTATTTTGCTGTATTTATTAAACAACTATTTCTTATGTAACCATAACATAATAAATATCTGGATGAAAAGCATGAAACAGGAGGGTCATTTATTCAAGCTGTTTGTTGACAGTGTCTTGAGATCTACTGATCCCCAGCTAAAGATCTATTTATAGATCTATCTATAGATCTATTGGTAGATCCCGATCTACCTTTTGGGCACTCCTGTTCTAGGTAATACTGCATTTTTAGCAATAAAAGGCTTCAGACCATGGCTAGAGAAATATACTAGAAGTTGCAGTTTATCAACAGTTTGAAACTTACACTCTGAAACTTACTTAAAGTCCAACAGTCTGGACCCAATAAACTGATAAACGTCACTGTGTAAATGAGGAAACGTCAAAGTTAAAAAAAGAGCTAATCTGAGCATTTAGTTTTCAGACTGATCATGTACTGGTCCTTTAATGTTCACTTTAACAGATTATATTCTTTCTTTCAAAAACAAGCTGGTATGCATAGTTACCAGAATAATGACGCAGTGTCCGCATGAGTCATTTAAGGAATCTTTATAATGTACATGCTTTTTCAAACTACAATGCAATTTTTTTATTAGTTTCACTCTTTTGTATACATAATTATAAGGCAGCTACTACTGCCTCTAGCACTGTTAACTGATGCCACTACAGTGCTGCACTTGGATGGAGTGTACTATGTATTACAGTGGAGCAGTAAATGTTGGGTTTAACTTCCTATGCCCTATAGTGGATACCACCTGGCACAGTAAATGTTGGGCTCCATTCCCACACGGTGTAGTGTATTGGATACCACTTTGGCACAGTACATGCACCCAAATGTCCAAAACCATTCAGCACAACAAGTGCTGGGTCCCCAAACTTCTGTCTCATACACTGGATACCACTTCAGCAATCCACGTCTTTTTAACAGAACACAATGCACTGGATGCCACATTGCACCACAATCTGGGTTTCCATTTTGGCTTCCCAATTCATTCTGCCTAAAGCACTGGATACATTCTTGCCCAGTGTCGTGCTTCGGATACCACTGATACTGGCTAGCGTGGGTTTCATTATTTACACTGCACAGTACATTGGAAACCAATATGTCTCAGTATCAATGTCTGAAGACTGTGCAGTTTCATGAATGCTTTGGTCTGTGCAATATGTACAGTCCAAAATGGTTCAATGCAGAAGATGCTCATTGGCTCTGAATAGCCAAGGAAACATTATATTGCCTGTAGGAGATTTCTCCGGTCATAGTTACAGCGAGGTATTTTGTTAAACAGCATAAATAAAAACCAGCTGGGGGATACTAATTCCACTAAGGTACTGGAAAAGACCCTGCTGCATTCTGTACACGTGAAATGATAATGTAAAACTTTCCCTTAGTTCTGAAAAAGCCTGCAAGTTCCACAAATGCCTGAAATCTGCCAGACATTACTGAAACGCCATATGAGTACAGTAACTGGCTCAGTACAGTGAGGCTGCGGCATAATAAGCGTTAAAAGCTCTCATTCTCCCCACTCTCACTCCTGAAACTCCACGTACAATGTACTATATGTCCCTATATAAAGCATCTTACCTTTAAGAAAGCTTCTTGCTCTGCCTCTCTGACTCTGTCTCTCTGACTCTGTCTCTGATCACCGATGAAGTCTGTGTGCAAAAAGCCGGGCAGCGCTGAAGTGAAGCCCAACAGGTAGTGAGCAGGACTGCACATACACGTTAGTCAGACAAGCTCGGATGGATCACAACTTCATGACTCAGTGATTCTTCAGAAGGGGGAAAAAAACCCTATTCTGTCCAGCTGCAGTTTCACAATAAAAGTCCCTCCCACCTCTTTGCAGAATTCCTGCATGTGTTTAAAAAAGAGGCGTAGCTGAAAATCTAAACATTGATATCAGTCGATTATATTTTCCCCCTTTCTGTGTGCCCATTTCATTGAGCGTCTAGTGACTGGGACCACTTCATTATTTTAGGGACTGGCCAATGAGAAGCCAGGGTTTAATTCCTAGTCTTTTGCCTGACTGAAAACGTCTCTTTATTGTTGAACTGTATGGCAGAGTCTGATCCTGGAACAAAGTACATGAGAGGAGAGGAAGGGCAAACAGTTCAGCGCTGCTGCATTTGTCATTTGTCAGATCCGAAAGCACAGGTTGTTTCATTAGGGAAGTCACTGAAAACTAAAATTTGTTCTAAAAATGTTCTCAAATTCGATTTATCTGTATTAAGTTTGACTATAAAAAGCTGGTGCCCACAGGAAATTGCATCTCCCATGGGCTACAAGTCATCCAATAATACCTTGCCATCTGTTGGTACTGAAAGGTGAAACACGTTATTTATGGCGTTTCCATGTAGAGGCAATTTTTTTTGCGGGGGACAAAGTGCCCCATATGCCACCCTGTGTGCCAAAAGGGCAAATGACTAGGGATGCACTGAATCCAGGATTCGGTTCGGGATTCTGCTTTTTTTCAGCAGGATTCAGCTGAATCCTTCTGCCCGGCTGAGCCCTAATTTGCATATGCGAATTAGAGTCGGGAGGGAAATTGCGCGACTTTTTGTCACAAAACAAAGAAGTAAAATTAGTTTTTCCTTCCCACCCCTAATTTGCATATGCAAATTAGAATTCGTTCAGTATTCAGCTGAATCTTTCGCGAAGGATTCGGGGTTCAGCCGAATTCAAAATAGTGGATTCGGTGCATCTCTACAAATAACACAAAGTGGTTTATCCGCCATTATGTGACATGGCCCTAAGAGTTATGTATTTTACTATTGTGTGTAGCATGTGTTTAGCTCAGGGTTATCTGTCCTGCAGCCCTCCAGCTGTTGTCACTGAAGTACAACTGCAAAATAGCAAAAAAATAGCATATATATATATATATATATATATATATATATATATATATATATATATATATATATATATAGTATCTACTTCCTTCAAAATAAACCACACTCACAGGACTTCTTCCATAATACAAAATTGTCGTATTAACACTTCTTCCATAATTCAACATTCAGCCCTTCAGCTCTTCAGGAAATGTGGCCCGAGTTGAAGGGCTGAAACGTTGAATAAATCACATTTGTATTATGGAAGAAGTTCTGTGATTGCGTTTATTTTGAAGGAAGTATGACATAGGAAAATATGTGTGTCAATAGTGCTGCAGTTTATATCATTTTCTTTTAATGTTGTCATTCTTCTCTTCCTCCACAAATATTTCAAGTTAAAAATAAAAGCGCAAGTCAAAATCCCATGATAACCTGATGTCACTCTGGCAAAACTGCTTAGTGAATGAGGAGATGAGTTGTGGGGAGAAAGACATACTGTCTCAATTATTTTCCAAACTTCCTAAGAACTGCTAAAAATACCAAACAAGTGTTCATATTCTTAAGTATTATTTGTACATTCGTTCCAGGGGTTTTATCTATTTTCCTGTTCAACAATACTTTCCTGATTGTCAGATAAATATGTCCAATCGTCCAAATGTTTTCCACTGACTCAATCAAATATGTTTTCGATGGTCATCTTTATTATTATGTATGAGCAGGTTGATATGAGTAGAGATGGCGCGAACTGTTCGCCGGCGAACTTGTTCGCGCGAACATCGGGTGTTCGTGCTCGCCGGAAGTTCGCGAACGTCGCGCGACGTTCGCCATTTTGGGTTCGCCATTGTTGGCGCTTTTTTTTGCCCTCTCACCCCAGACCAGCAGGTACATGGCAGCCAATCAGGAAGCTCTCCCCTGGACCACTCCCCTTCCCTATAAAAACCGAAGCCCTGCAGCGTTTTTTTCACTCTGCCTGTGTGTGCTGAAGAGATAGTGTAGGGAGAGAGCTGCTGCCTGTTAGTGATTTCAGGGACAGTTGAAAGTTTGCTGGCTAGTAATCGTTTTGATACTGCTCTGTTATTGGAGGGACAGAAGTCTGCAGGGGTTTGAGGGACATTTAAGCTTAGGTAGCTTTGCTGGCTAGTAATCTACCTTCTACTGCAGTGCTCTGTATGTAGCTGCAGTGGGCAGCTGTCCTGCTTCTGATCTCATCTGCTGACTGCTGCAATAACAGCAGTCCTTGTAAGGACTGCTTTTATTTATTTTTTTGTTGTTTTACTACTACTACTACTACTACTACTACTACTACTATAAGAGCCCAGTGCTATTAGTCTAGCAGTGTTGGGGAGTGGGACTGGTGTGCTAATCTGCTGCTCCTAGTAGTTCAGCAGCACCAACTGTAATTTTTTTTTTTAATATTCATTTTTTTTTTATTTTACTTTTTTTTATTTTACTACCGCTGTAGTAGTGTATAAGTTGACCTTTTAGGCATTATTTGCCCTGTAGGCATTTTTTGCCCAGTGTGTTATTCAACCAACAGCCATCTAGCTGTGTGACCTTGTTCACATTCTGTCTAAATATCCATAATATTACCGTCTCCAGAAAAAACACCGGAGTGACTTTTTTCAAGCAGCCATAATAAATTTTACGTAATCCGTATCCATCGCTGTAGTAGTGTATAAGTTGATCTTTTAGGCATTATTTGCCCTGTAGGCATTTTTTGCCCAGTGTGTTATTCAACCAACTGCCATCTAGCTGTGTGACCTTGTTCACATTCTGTCTAAATATCCATAATATTACCGTCTCCAGAAAAAACACCGGAGTGACTTTTTTCAAGCAGCCATAATAAATTTTACGTAATCCGTATCCATCGCTGTAGTAGTGTATAAGTTGACCTTTTAGGCATTATTTGCCCTGTAGGCATTTTTTGCCCAGTGTGTTATTCAACCAACAGCCATCTAGCTGTGTGACCTTGTTCACATTCTGTCTAAATATCCATAATATTACCGTCTCCAGAAAAAACACCGCAGTGACTTTTTTCAAGCAGCCATAATAAATTTTACGTAATCCGTATCCATCGCTGTAGTAGTGTATAAGTTGACCTTTTAGGCATTATTTGCCCTGTAGGCATTTTTTGCCCAGTGTGTTATTCAACCAACTGCCATCTAGCTGTGTGACCTTGTTCACATTCTGTCTAAATATCCATAATATTACCGTCTCCAGAAAAAACACCGGAGTGACTTTTTTCAAGCAGCCATAATATATTTTACGTAATCCGTATCCACCGCTGTAGTAGTGTATACGTTGATCTTGTGGGCATTATTTGCACAGTGTTTTCTTCAAACCGCCATCTAGCTGTGTGAGCTTGTTCACATTTTGTCTAAATATTGATAATATTATCGTCTCTAGAAAAACCACTTGAGTTACTTTTTTTCAAGCAGCATTCTTATATTTTACGTAATCCGTATCCACCGCTGTGTATACGTTGACCTTGTAGGCATTATTTGCACAGTGTTTTCTTCAAACCGCCATCTAGCTGTGTGAGCTTGTTCACATTTTGTCTAAATATTGATAATATTATCGTCTCTAGAAAAACCACTTGAGTTACTTTTTTTCAAGCAGCATTCTTATATTTTACGTAATCCGTATCCACCGCTGTGTATACGTTGACCTTGTAGGCATTATTTGCACAGTGTTTTCTTCAAACCGCCATCTAGCTGTGTGAGCTTGTTCACATTTTGTCTAAATATTGATAATATTATCGTCTCTAGAAAAACCACTTGAGTTACTTTTTTTCAAGCAGCATTCTTATATTTTACGTAATCCGTATCCACCGCTGTGTATACGTTGACCTTGTAGGCATTATTTGCACAGTGTTTTCTTCAAACCGCCATCTAGCTGTGTGAGCTTGTTCACATTTTGTCTAAATATTGATAATATTATCGTCTCTAGAAAAACCACTTGAGTTACTTTTTTTCAAGCAGCATTCTTATATTTTACGTAATCCGTATCCACCGCTGTGTATACGTTGACCTTGTAGGCATTATTTGCACAGTGTTTTCTTCAAACCGCCATCTAGCTGTGTGTATTATCGTTTCCAGAAAAACCAACTGAGTTTTTGTTGTTGTTGTTTTTTTAAAAATAATGCCAGGCAAAGGCAGGCCGCCACGCAGAGGCCGTGCTAGGGGCCGTGCTGCTATGCAATCCTGTGGCCCTAGCAAATTGCCCAGTTTTAAAAAGCCAATGACCCTGAACTCCCAAAATGCTGAAGAGGTAGTTGACTGGCTTACACAGCACACCCCATCCTCTACCGTTTCTAACTTTACCACAACATCCTCCTCATCCTCCACTGCTATGGCCACCCCACGTAACACTTCCTCCACCACCGGTGCCCCTTCTTCACTGGAGTCAGAGGAGTTATTTTCCCATGAGTTTCTTGAACTGAGTAATGCGCAACCATTATTGGCAGAAGAAGATGAAGGAGATGAGGACGTTACACCAGATTTAATTCTGGCAGAGAACACGACAGAGATGGACATAATGATGAGTGATGAGGAGGAGGTCCCCGCTGCTGCTTCCTTCTGTGATGTGTCAGAAGAAATTGATGCATCTGAGGAGAATGATGATGAGGAGATTGATGTTTTGTGGGTGCCTAGTAGAAGAGAGCAAGAGGAGGGTAGTTCAGATGGAGAGACGGAGAGTCAGAGAGGCAGTAGGAGAATAAGACTTAGAAGAAGCAGGGAGGACAGCCCGCAGGGATCAGTAGGGCAACAACATGTATCGGCACCTGTGTTCAGCCAGCCAACGCACCCGCCATTGCCGCCAATGCCGCCAACTTCTACTGTTACCGCCAGATCGCACACTTCCAAAAAGTCAGCAGTGTGGGATTTTTTTAATGTGTGTGCCTCTGACAAAAGCATTGTAATTTGCAATGAGTGCAGTCAGAAACTGAGCCTTGGTAAGCCCAACAGCCACATAGGTACAACTTCTATGCGAAGGCACATGAGCGGCAAGCACAAAGCACTTTGGGAGCAACACCTCAAAGGCAACAGGCAAACTAAAAGCCACACTCCTTCTGGTCCAGCATCTTACTGCTCTACCTCTGCTCTCCTTGACCCATCTGAACCACCCTCCACTCCGCCTTCCACCTTGACCACCTGTTCCCATTCCCAGTCATCTGCCACCAGCCAAGTTTCTGTGAAGGCCATGTTTGAGCGTAAGAAGCCAATGTCTGACTGTCACCCCCTTGCCCGGCGTCTGACAGCTGGCTTGTCTGCACTCTTAGCCCGCCAGCTTTTACCATACCAGCTGGTGGACTCTGAGGCCTTCCGCAAATTTGTAGCAATTGGGACACCGCAGTGGAAGGTACCCAGCCGCAATTTTTTTTCTAAAAAGGGAATACCACACCTGTACCAACATGTGCAGAGCCAAGTTACCGCATCTCTGTCACTTAGTGTTGGGCCAAAGGTCCATATGACTACTGACGCATGGTCCTCCAAGCATGGTCAGGGCAGGTATGTCACCTACACTGCCCACTGGGTGAACTTGGTAATGGCTGGGAATGGGAAGCAGGGAATGGGTAGCTCAACAACAACAACAACAGTGGAGTTGGTGTCACCGCCACGGATTGCACGCGGTTCTGCCACCACCTCTACTCCTCCATCGCTCTCTACCTCGTCTTCTTCTTCTTACTCTGCTGCTGGGTCCTCCTTCTCCTCCTCCACACCTGTGCACCCCCAGCTCCCCCTAGGCTATTCGACGTGCCAGGTACGCCGTTGTCACGCTGTCTTGGGGATGACGTGCCTGGAAAGCAAAAACCATACCGGATCTGTACTCCTGTCATCTCTGCAGTCACAGGCCGATCGGTGGCTGACCCCACACCAACTGCAGATCGGAAAAGTGGTGTGTGACAATGGAAGCAATCTGTTGGCAGCGTTGAGACTGGGAAATTTAACACATGTGCCCTGCATGGCACATGTGTTAAATTTAATAGTCCAACGTTTTGTCTCCAAGTACCCAGGATTCCAGGACGTTCTCACCCAGTCCAGAAAGGTGTCGGCCCATTTCAGACGTTCCTACACAGCCATGGCACGGCTTGCTGACATTCAGCAGCGCTACAACATGCCAGTCAGGCGTTTGATTTCTGACAGCCAGACTCGCTGGAATTCAACGCTCCTTATGTTGGAACGTCTGCTGCAACAACAAAGGGCCGTCAACGAGTACCTTTTTGAACTGGGTGGTAGGACTGGATCTGCAGAGCTGGGGATTTTTTTCCCCCGTTACTGGGTGCTTATGCGCGATGCCTGCAGGCTCATGCGACCTTTTGAAGAGGTGACAAATATGGTCAGTCGCACCGAAGGCACCATCAGCGACCTAATACCCTTCGCTTTCTTCCTGGAGCGTGCCGTGCGACGAGTGACAGATGAGGCTGTAGACCAGCGTGACGAGGAGCTGGAAGCGCACGATTTATGGTCGGAATCACCAGAACGAACCCAGGCACCTGCTGCAACGCAGGGAGAGGTGCCAGAAGTGGAGTCAGAGGAGGAAGGTGGCTTTGTGGAGGAGGAGGAGGAGGACCAACAGGAGCAGGCTTCCCAGGGGGCTAGTGGTGACCTTTTGGGGACCCCTGGTCTTGTACGTGGCTGGGGGGAGGAGACCGTGGATGATGCAGTCCTTGATAATGAGGAAGCGGAGATGGATAGCTCTGCATCCAACCTTGTGAGAATGGGGTCTTTCATGCTGTCATGCCTGTTGAAGGACCCCCGTATCAAGAGGCTTAAGGAGAAGGACCTGTACTGGGTCGCAACGCTACTAGACCCTCGGTACAAGCATAAAGTGGCAGAAATGTTACCAACATACCACAAGTCCGAAAGATGCGGCATTTACAAACCAGCCTGCAAAACATGTTGTACAATGCTTTTAAGGGTGATGTCACTTCAGGAACTCATCAACATTCCAGGGGCAGAGGTGCCAGTAATCCTGCCACGAGCACACCTGCAAGGACAAAGCCCTTTGGCCGGTCTGTAACATCAGACATGCAAATGTTTTTCTGTCCAAGGCAGCGCCACAACCCTTCTGGATCCACCCTCAAAGAACGCCTCGACCGGCAGGTAGCGGACTACCTGGCATTAACTGCAGATATCGACACTCTGAGGAGCGATGAACCCCTGGACTACTGGGTGCGCAGGCTTGATCTGTGGCCAGAGCTGTCACAATTTGCCATGAACCTCTTGTCTTGCCCAGCCTCAAGTGTGCTCTCAGAAAGGACCTTCAGTGCAGCAGGAGGGATTGTAACTGAGAAGAGAACTCGCCTAGGTCACAAAAGTGTCGATTACCTGACCTTTATTAAAATGAATGAGGGGTGGATCTCGGAGGGTTACTGCACGCCGGAAGACTTGTTCTGACTTCTATGCAGCTGTCCTTCTCTTCAAGCCTCATGACTCCACACACAGCTGTCCTTTAGCGTCCTCCTCCCTCCGCCACCGTTACAAACTAGGGTGCAAACCCTACTGGTTTAATTTTTTCTGGCCTCTGTGCTTCAGTGGCTGCAACCAAAAAAACTGGGCAAACAATGTCTACAAGGTCAACGTATGGCGAAAAATGACTATTTTCAGCATTTATATGGCATATTTTTTCTGGCAACTGTGCTTCAGTGGCTGCGTCCAAAAAAATGCATATTTTCTGCATTTATATGGCATAATTTTTCTGGCCTCTGTGCTTCAGTGGCTGCAACCAAAAAAATGCATATTTTCTGCATTTATATGGCATAATTTTTCTGGCCTCTGTGCTTCAGTGGCTGCAACCAAAAAAATGCATATTTTCTGCATTTATATGGCATAATTTTTCTGGCCTCTGTGCTTCAGTGGCTGCAACCAAAAAAATGCATATTTTGTCCATTTATATGGCATAATTTTTCTAGCCTCTGTGCTTCAGTGGCTGCAACCAAAAAAATGCATATTTTCTCCATTTATATGGCATAATTTTTCTGGCCTCTGTGCTTCAGTGGCTGCAACCAAAAAAATTTATATTTTCAGCATTTATATGGCATAATTTTTCTGTCAACTGTGCTTCAGTGGCTGCGACCAAAAAAATGCACATTTTCTGCATTTATATGGCATAATTTTTCTGGCCTCTGTGCTTCAGTGGCTGCAACCAAAAAAATTTATATTTTCAGCATTTATATGGCATAATTTTTCTGGCAACTGTGCTTCAGTGGCTGCGACCAAAAAAATGACTATTTTCAGCATTTATATGGCATATTTTTTCTGGCCTCTGTGCTTCAGTGGCTGCGGCCAAAAAAACTGGGCAAACAATGCCTACAAGGTCAACGACGTTGACCTTGTAGGCATTGTTTGCCCAGTTTTTTTGGCCGCAGCCACTGAAGCACAGAGGCCAGAAAAAATATGCCACATAAATGCTGAAAATAGTCATTTTTTGCCATACGTTGACTCAACGTATATGGCAAAAAATGACTATTTTCAGCATTTATATGGCATATTTTTTCTGGCAACTGTGCTTCAGTGGCTGCAACCAAAAAAACTGGGCAAACAATGTCTACAAGGTCAACGTATGGCGAAAAATTACTATTTTCAGCATTTATATGGCATATTTTTTCTGGCAACTGTGCTTCAGTGGCTGCGTCCAAAAAAACTGGGCAAACAATGTCTACAAGGTCAACGTATGGCGAAAAATTACTATTTTCAGCATTTATATGGCATATTTTTTCTGGCAACTGTGCTTCAGTGGCTGCGTCCAAAAAAACTGGGCAAACAATGCCTACAAGGTCAATGTATGGCAGTTGTTTAAAGAGAACAGTAGATTACTAGCCAGCAAAGCTACCTAAGCTAAAATGTCCCTCAAATCCCTGCAGACTTCTGTCCCTCCAATACAGAGCAGTATCAAGCAGATTACTAGCCAGCAAACTTACTATCATCTGTCCCTGAAATCACTAACAGCTCTCCCCCTACACTATCTCTTCCAAGCACACACAGGCAGATTTTTCAGATACATTTTTGCCCTTGATCCCCCTCTGGCATGCCACTGTCCAGGTCGTTGCACCCTTTAAACAACTTTAAAATCATTTTTCTGGCCAGAAATGTCTTTTTTAGATGTTAAAGTTCGCCTTCCCATTGAAGTCTATGGGGTTCGCGAACCGTTCGCGAACCGCTCGCATTTTTGTGCAAGTTCGCGAATATGTTCGCGAACTTTTTTTCCGACGTTCGCTACATCCCTAGATATGAGGACAATTAACACAATGGATTCATCAGTTGACTGTTATACTGGCCAGAGATTGCCTAGTCATTGAGATAAATTCTGTTTCACACTAAACAAGCCTTAAGCTTTCCCAAAATGACAAACTGCTTGTAGGGCTAAATTTTGCCAAAATAAACGAGTCTGTCTATTTAGAAAAGCAAACCTTTAAGGGAAGAGACAGACGCGAAGATTCGGGGAGATTTAGTCGCACGGTGACTAATTGCCTCTTCTTCGGGCGACTAATCTCCCCGAAAAGCCTTCCTGCCGGCTACAATTTAAATCGCTGGCGGGATGGTACTCGGAGCGATGCATTTTCCGAAGTTACCTCACGAGGAAACTTTGGATCGATTTGTTTTCCGGAGTCGCCTGAAGTTGCTGAAACTTCGGGTGACTTTGGAAAACGAAGCGCTTTGAGTGCCATCCCGTCGGCAATTTAGATTCTAGCAGACGGGAAAGCTTTTCAGGGAGATTAGTCGCCCAAAGAAGAGGCGATTTGTCGTTCCCAGAAACTTTTAGTATGTTATAGAATGGCTAATTCTGAACAACTTTTCATTGGCCTTCATTATTTTATAGTTTTTTAAATATTTTCCTTCTTCTTACACTTTTAAATGGGGGTCACTGACCCCATCTAAAGGTAATGCTCTGGAAGGCTACACTTTTTGTTATTGCTACTTTTTATTACTCATCTTTCTATTAGGACCATCTCATTCAGATTCCAGTCTCTCACTCAAATCAATGCATGGTTACTAGGGTAATTTGGAACCTAGCAACCAGAATGCTGAACTTGCAAACTGGAGAATAAAAAGCTAAATAACCTAAAAACAACACATGATTAACGTGAATAGCATTTGCAAATTGTCTCAGAATATCACCCTCTATATCATACTAAAAGTTAACTCAAAGTGAACAACCCCTTTAAGTGAAAGTTATAGATCTTCCATACATAGCAACGAACAGAGCTGCAATTTATATGGCTTAGGAAGATCATTATTGTACTGTATCAACTGTTAATGACAGTAGATCTGTAACACAACAGATGGAAACAAAATGAGGTTTCGCAGCACAATGGGCACATTAAACATACAGGGAAGAAACAAAACAATACTCCCTACTGATGAAAGAAACATAAAATATGCATGAATGCACCATTTTGCATATATCAGTGAGGATCCTGCTCTGATATAGGTTTCAGAGTAAACTTTCTATGTTACACTCCAATGTCTCCACCAATATCCTAATATCTATGAAATGCAGAGACACAATGGTGGTATTCATTGCATTAAAAAGACACAGACACCAGAAACAAAACATTTTTTACATCTATCATATTGTCTTTGCATGCTATTTATATATGTGCCCAATGCTTTTACATTACCTCCTGATCCTCCATGTTCCTCTATGAGGGGGCTGCCATATTTGTGCAGTAGTAGTTCATTAGTGTTCTTCTAACTCACAGGGGACAGTCAGGTAAGTAATTGAACTTCAAGTAACAACTACGACCAATTAACAATCAATGTGTCCTATAGGTGACTTTAAATGTGCATTAATATTCTGAAGAGTTGTTTTTTTTTTTTGTGTCAGTATCACTTTAACTTGCTTCATGCAAATATAATTTATCTCCATTTGGCTTTCTAATTTCTAAACCTGAATAATTAATGTTTCTTTCCATGGTACAGTAAAACAAAAGTGCAAGCACATTAAAATGACATAGAATAATAAGGGTTCCATTTTACAGAATTCAAACTGCAGAAGACTCCGGGAGACAGTAAACTTTGAAGTTTTTTTCCTAGCTGTTAATCAGTATTTAGGCTGTCAGTACATGTCTTGACAGCAAAAGGTAAGACACTCATTTGGTCGCTGAGTAAAGAGGGGAGAGAAGCAAATCTTTCACCCCAGCTTGAAAAAACATTATTGAATTTCTCATTGTTAGTCATTCATTCTCTTTGCTGGATTTGGAAAAAGGCACCTTCAGGGATGTAGATGACACAGACTAATGGTTTGTCATATATGTCTACATGCTTACAAGCTCCATTGCTACTGTGGAAACAATGCTAGGACTGAACATCAACCTATAGATTTATTTTGTTCTAATCACCATATATAATATTATATACTGTCCCTTTGACAACATAGAGGAATAATACCACCTATGTAACCGTTTCCTTCGTGAGGCAACTTCAGGCGACTGCGGAAAATGCAGCCCCGCGTGTGCTTTAGCGCAGGCAACTTTTCATTATAGCCTATGGGAAGACACGCTGAGGCAGTTCGGGGAGATTGTCACCCAGAAGACGAGGTGATTAGTCGCCAGGCGACAAAATCTCCCCGAATCTCCTCATGTGAACTAACCCAAAAGGCATGAACCTCCATGAAGCACACTGATACCTTAAAGATGTGCACTTAATTGTAAATAGTAGGCTACAAAAGGTAAGTTGCTCAAGTCATTTAAGGGTCAGGGCACACAGGTAGATTCGGGGAGATTAGTCGCCCGACGACAAATCTCCTCTTCTTCGGGTTGACAAATCTCCCCAAACTGCCTCCCTGCTGGCACTTGGAGCCATTCGTTTTCCGAAGTCGGCAGAAGTTGCCTCACAAGGAAACTTCGGGCAAATTTTCATTTTAGCCGGCGGGAAGGCAGTTCAGGGAGATTAGTTGCCCAGAGGAAGAGGAAATTTGTTGCCGGGCGACTAATCTCCCCGAATCTGCATATGTGCCCTGACCCTAAGGGAGGCAGGTGGGCAGCCAACCACTCCTGATGTCAGATCCATGCCCCAGGCATGCCAACAAAGGCACAACACATTGTGTTAAGTGTATGGCCCTTTAAGGGGGTGCCAATATGTGCCCTACTGTGCCTATGAAATTAGCCCTAATATACTGTAATTGTCTCCACTACAGAGGAACTCGCAACCTACCATTCTCATAAGGATCACATTGGTTGAAAAATGAATATAGAGATCTTTTAGGTTTTTATCTGAACTTACTGTATACTACCCGATAGAAGGGCTCCATATCTCCATATCCGATTGTATTAACGGAGGCATTTCCTTACTGCTAATCGGAAAAAGTGGCCCCACATGGACTGACTGGTCATTTTCTATATAAGCTATAAGATCACTGCTCTGTGTGTGGGCCCCCTACTTGGATACTGGTCAATCAGATGACCTGATTTGTTATGTGTATGGATTTGTCAGACGTTTGCTTTCATTAATCAAACAGTAGCAGAGCAGTAATCCCTGACTAATTGCTAAGGACTACAATTAGTGAGGGCCCCTGGGCTTTCTAAACCATATACAGAGGTAAGCAGACTTTCTGGTAGTGACGGGACTCCACTTCAGAGAGCAGATTGGCCCTGAGCACCATATTTTTGACACTCCAACCATTGTCAGCATATGCAACAGCTGAAGTTTATTGTGTGTGGAACAAATGTGATTTGTAGTTAAATACAAGCTAAGGAGCTCCAAGTTGGACGTACTTTCAACTGCAGCTGGCACACGACTAACTCTTCTCTGCTTTCATAGTACGGATAATTGTCCACCAAAATGACTTCCCCAATGTCTCTAGTGGCTCAACCTCTTTGCTGACTTGGGTTCAGTAGAGAGAATGTGTAAGAAAAAAAAGCTCCAGGATGTGTAACATTACAGGCATGCAACAAGCTAATTAGTGTGTTATGGTCCCAGTCTAGTTCTCAACATAGGACGCTGATTCATTGTTTCCAGTAACATGACATGAACGTTTGCACTCCAGCAGTTCAACAGACATTCTTTGTGTTGCATGGTTGTTAAACATCAGTTTCCTAAAAATGTTTTCATTTTGCCAAGGGTCTCATTAACTGCCCAAGTGCCAGAAATCTATTCAACAATGGGTGACCATGCAGCAAAAGTCTTAAAATTAGCCCATAATTGTAATACAGAGATAGGATTCAATATCCATAAACTCCGAAATACGGGAAGGCCATCTCTCCATTTTATTAAGATTTTTCAAAATCCTTCCTTTTCCTCTGTAGTAATACAACAAAACCTTGTACTTGACACCAACAAAGGTATAATTAATCCTTATTGGAAGCAAAACAATCCTACTGTATTTAATTAATGTTTAAATTATTTTTTAGTTCACTTAAGGTATGGAGATTTAATATAGAGAAAGACCCCTTATTTGGAAACAGCCAGGTCTCAAGCATTTTGGATACGTGACAGGTCCCATACCTGTATTATAATAATGTATTGAGCTGTTTGTATACAGTGCAATAAATGGAAACAATGACATATATTTGGCGGTTTAAAACATATAGATGAACATAAGAGTATAATGCGCAAATAAGGTTGTAATAATAACTCTAAATTCTAGAACAAATTTAAAGTCACATAAATAAATTAAATGACGACAGTCTTATAGTTTGGCCTCCTAAGAGTAACATGGTTAAACTGACAGTCCCTGTCCCACTGAAGTGTTCAGTTTTATTTCCCTATTATTCACAACACAAATACTAGAAGCAATTTCAGTTTTGGGGTGTGGGAGGAACAAGAGTACCCCATACTGAAACAAAACCAATGCATATGTGGGAAGAACTCTTATTCGTATTTCTTGGCATGCCATATGAATTCAACAAGGGTACAAAGGAACATAATTCAGGTCATACAAAATGTCCTTACCCCCCAGCCTCACAGTCCGTATCATGTCATGGGAATTTTTCAGATCTGATGACACTGATAAGGCTTGTTGTAGACTACATGAAAATATCCATTAATCTAACACCTGCACTTGGCAGGGGGGGAGAGGTTTACATTAATGGAATTCTTGTGTATGAGAAGGAATACGTAAGTTAACCTGAAAACACTGCTGAGAAAGAAAAGGTATGCTTTGAACAGTGGTATAATCGTGTTAACCGTAGCAAATATGATAATATCACTATGCATTCTGCATGATAGAGTGTACTCACCTGTGCCCTACAATACTGTGGCACCTCCCTTTATTTTTTATCCTACATGGTGTGAAACAATACTACTGCATGTTTTGCACGGCGACCCACTATTTTATCGAATTATGAGGCAAGCGCATCCTGAGAAATGTAAGGTGTATAATTAATAATAGGAATGCACCAAATCCAGGATTCAGTTGGAGATTCAGCTAAGATTTGGCCTTTCTCAGGAGGATTTGGATTCGGCCAAATCCAAGTGCCTGGCTAAACCGAATCCGAGAAATCATGTTTTTTTTTTCGTCACACAAATGTCAAAAATGTTTTACTTCTTTTTTACTCTCTTTCACCCTCCTTTCCCTAATTTACCTAGCAAATTAGGGTTCGGCTTTGGTTTGGCTGAATCTTTCAAAAATGATTTGGGATTTGGATGAATCCTAAAATAGTGGATTTGGTGCATCCTTAATAAATATACTGTATTGGAAGCTACTGGCAGCTATTTCAATGGTTCTCAGGATGCAAATTTAGGTTCCATTTCTAGACCCGTTATTTCTAATAGGAAACAGGATTGTAAATATTGCATGGTACAAATTACCTTTCTATGTTTCTCTTAAACTAATTGTAAGTTATTACTACAGTAGAAACTTACTACAAAATCACGATCATGTAACTCTTGTATTTCTTTCTGCAATTCCAGTACACAGATATTGCTTTCCTTTCCCCATACATTGCTCGTTAGCATTGCTGCCTTGCACTGTCATCATAAGTTCAATTCTAGCCAGGACACTATCTGCGAGGCGCTTTTATCTTGTGCTTGTATGGATTTCATCCAGAAAAGCATCACAGGGACAGGGACTGACCTGAATACCGGGAGGTGTAGTTTAGTAACAGCTATAGGGCCACAAGTTGGAAATTCATTTATGCAACTCCCCTTCCCTGATTAAAGTACCAAAGAGCTCTTGCATTGCCGGGCCCCCTTTCTTAATTTCTGGTACAGCTGCCCCAAACAGTTATTAGAAACTGCAAACTGCCTAGGAATGATTTAATACTGATATACTTGAATTTCTAATTAGCTTAATTAGTAATAAATTTGCCAAACAGTAAGCAGCCCCCCAAGGAATTAACCCTTTTTCATCACATGAAATCCTGTGCGTTTAGTGTCTAACTGGCTGTGATATTTTAGGCTTTGGTGCTGGAAAACACAGAGGTTTACAGGACAAGGCTCCTAAATTATAGGCTTTATGGCAAAAGAACAAACATGTTGTGTGCAGACAGAAAGGATAAGGAAAGCGTGATTATCAGGCGGCTGTTTCTCCTTTGCTATATACTCATGCCTGAAAAGAAATCCCTGCATTACACAAGCAGTACCCTCTGCAGTTTGCTCAAAATCCCTAAAATAACTTGTATTCTGAAAATCCTGCGCAGAGACTTCCTTATTTGGTTGCTGGAGCTGTTCTTTGTCTCCTTGGAACATTCTGGGAAAGCAGCCCCACCCCCTTTCTAACTGCTCTCTGATTTCCCTGCTTAGATACACATTCATACATCCAGGTCACTTTGACTGCCTCACGTTCCCTCAGCCAATCACACGAGCACTCATGCCCATGTAAGGAGCACCTTTCCTTTCAAACATCATAGGGCCTAAAGGGAGTTCTGCTAACTGCAATGGAACCTAACCATTAAACCAACCTCACAACTCACAAGGAAAACAGCAAAGACTGCAATGATCTGCACATTTGCACTGCACATTTATTCCCTTTCTCCTCCTTAACCAATAGCTGTAATGGGAAGCACATTCCTAGTTTTCTCAGTGAAAAAAGGGGAGCATTTCAACATCTTTCAACTGGACTTGTTTTTACAAAGTGAAAAGTAAAAAAAACGCAAATATGTTGTTGTTTTAAACACACTGATTCCTGCAGTAGTTGCTTCACTGACAACATTAACTAAACCTGTCATTTACCAATGGATGCCTAAACTGTATACAATGTCTGATTTGAGGTTTCTCCTATGAGCAAATATAAACTCCAAAACTGTATTTATTTCTGCATTAAGGCATTACGTAGACATAATAAGCCCTTTGTTAGTGTGTCAGTGTGTAAGATTAATGTTATATGTGTTGTGCCTGTCTGTACCGGTCAGAGTTGCAGTAACTGTCATATTGCATCATGGCGCTCCTCCTTTCCCTGTAGCATAACATATTATGATGCTACCAACATCCCTCCCTGTCCTTCATATTATTTATATTCGTAATTACATGTTTATCATTATTTCATCAGGATCCAATTAATCTCTCAGTATGTGGGAGGAAACCCAAGAAACCCACACACATATAGTGAGAACATACAAACTCCTTGAAGATGCCATGTTTGAATCAAACACAGAACCCTAGCACTAAAAGGCAGCATTGCGAACAGGCTCTTTCCGTGCCAATGACATGCTTTAAAGGGGTTGTTTACAACAGAGAGGGGGGTCTATGTAGGGTAGGGTTTTTTCTTTTATTAAGGGTTTGTTTTTCCTTTAAGATGGGGTCAGTGATTTCTATTTGGAAACAATCAGAAGGCAAATAATTAAAAAAATAAATAAATAAATAATGAAGACCATTTGAAAAGTTTTTTTAGAATTAGCCAATCTATAACATACTAAAACTTAACTTAACGGTGAACCAACCCTTTAAAAAAAAAACAACCTTGTATTAGATCCTCAATATTATGGTTGTCCAATGACAGGCCCAGTGAGGTGCATGTGTGATCTAAGGGATTTTACAACCCCACTACCCTAACATGTGGTATACAGAAAATGGAAAAACTGCCAGGGGGTGGTGGCCTGATTTCCTTTGCTGGATAGCGCAGAACCACCATTTTTAACTTGCTCCCAGGTTTTCCTTATGTGGGACTATGTGTACCCCCAAACCTGTACAAGGAACACCTGGGAGCTGAAGCATAATGGTGCTACTAAACTCTCAAAGATAGATCTGTGTGCTGGTTGATTTTTATAGAAGAGACTGTAGAGTTGCAGAACAAGTGATGATGACAATACATACCATTCACTAAAGTTAACATGTATGTTTATGTGTAAGCCAGGGCAGATGTGAACGACTGTTTTTACCATGCCTCTATTTATTCTCCTGTATCCAACATACTGGAGAGCGCAGGAGCAGAGTTTTCCAGCAAAACATAACTCGTGTCCTGATTTGCTTCATTTTCATTTTTCATTCTTGCACTACTAGCTGTCCAAAGTCCAAAAGAACTGCTGCCAGAATAAATTCCACAATCTTTGATTTTACGATGAATAGCTTTCCAGACATAATAGAGAAGGATTTTCAGTAAGGGACAAATGAGCATGCCCACCCTTCCTTCCAATTAGTCTTTCCTCTCTTTCCAACACCAAGGCACTCTGGGAAATATTTTATAAACATTTTTTATAAACCAATATGTAAAGCTAAGAAATCAAATGCTTTTTACACCAGTGTCCATATAATATGGTCTTTAATATATAAGAGAACTGCAATGATATCTGGATAGATAGACAGACCCACACCAGAAACAACCAGGAGCAGACAGAACAACTAATTCCATTTGGAATGATATCTTCCCAATGTAACTATTTAAAGGGGGCATATAACCTAACAGCTGAAAGCAAAAGTGCTCAGGGTACACTTTTGCAATTTACTTTTTTGAATTTCATGACATTAACAGTTTTTTTCACTGTATATATAACCTGTGCATCCACTTGCTTCTCAGGCAATGATGGCTTTTAAAGGGACAGTAAATCACATATTTCAACAATGGTACATGTATAGGATCCCTTATCTGGAAACCCGATATCCAGAAAGCTCCGAATTACGGAAAGGCTGTCTCCCCTAGACTCCATTTTATCCAAATAATCCAAATTTTTAAAAATGATTTCCTTTTTCTCTGTAATAATAAAACAGTAGCTTGTACTTTCCAAACTAAGATATAATTAATCCTTATTGGAAGCAAAACCAGCCTATTGGGTTTATTTAATGTTTAAATGAACTTCTAGTAGACTTAAGGCATGAAGACCCAAATTACAGAAAGATCCATTATCCGGAAACCCCAGGTCCCGAGCATTCTGGATAACAGGTCCCATACCTGCATAATAAATAGGGCATAAGATGGGCATACATTTGACCTATTCTTTTAATTAAGAAATATCTATGTTTTTTTTCTTATTTCTTGCACTAAACAGGACAAAATTTGAAAATGAAACAAAGGCTCCAATCTATTTCCTGATCCCACTCTGTCCTTTTTCTTAGCAAGAAATGACAAAAAACATAGATATTTCCTAATTAAAAAATTAGGCAAAAAGGAGTATATGGCCCCTTTAAAACACACTTATTTCAGCTACTGACGGAACCCTCACATTAATCACTGCAATTGTAGAATGCCCTTCATTGTTCTTGTAAAGTTTTTATAAGAATTAATAAGGGCAAGTGTCCAAGGATGCAAAGCTCACAAGCACTTCCAAATGTTTCATATGCCTGTGAGTGCCGAGGAACGTCTCGTACATGTGAGTTCTAGACTCACATTGCATCACAGGGTTTCTTGAGAGCTGAGATGGCAGTCTATTTTCCCTGGCTTAGACACAGTTCTTCCCTATCTGGTTTCAGCTACATTCTGTTCATGTCATTACCAACAATCGGAGCCTGTTCTTTCTCATGCACCCTGCTCTGCAGCTCTCGCTAAGGAAACGTCTGCCATATCAATGTCTCGTTTTTTTTTTGTTGCTTTTTTTTAAAGGATATTCTCGTCACTCCGTACTTCCCAAGATGTAGAAGATTTTTGAATAAATAACAAATAAACCTTAAAGAAGGTAGTTGACAGTCCAAAAACAAGTTAATGTCCACTCAGTGGTGCGCCTTCACAGGCAAGAGCTTTCTTTTTTAGGGGTATTTGCAAAGGATCTTGCTGATTCTTGGAGGCCAACCTGATGGTCACACAATTTACTAAAATATGAGCCATATAAGTAATAATTAGGGATGCACTGAATCCACTATTTTGGATTCGGCCGAACCCCCGAAACCCTCGCGAAAGATAGGGGTGGGAAGGGGAAAACACTTTTTACTTCCTTGTTTTCTGACAAAAAGTCACTTGTTTTCCCTCCCCACCCCTAATTTGCATATGCAATTTAGGATTCAGGTTCGGTTCGGCTGGGCAGAAGGATTTGGCCGAATCCAAATCCTGCTGAAAAAGGCAGAATCCTGAACCGAATCCTGGATTCGGTGCATCCCTAGTAATAACCCTGAAACATTCTAACAAGTGAATAATTTGAGAGCAACTATGACTTGCAGTGTGCCAAACTAGAAGAAACCAATAATCACTGAAACAGACAATACATAGAAAACACATAAACCATGCATAGGCTGATGGTACATGGGTACTTTTGAGCTGTCCAAAAACAGAACCAGAACTGGCACTTTTGAGCCCAAATTCACTAGTCAGCTGGTGCTATCAGCTCATTCACATTCAAGTCAACTGGAGGAGACAGGGGGCCTGCGAAGTTCTATTAGTGTTTTGAAATATCCATTTCTTTTATTGACCAGAATTAAGAAAGTGAAAATGACCCAATTACAAACAAGTGCAACTAGTACAGCAGCATTTGGTTGTCCTATTGGAGGCCTCTTACATGAGTGTCATTAACAAATTGGCTCCTTTGTGCTGCAGATTGTGCTATAAGCCACCGTGCATTTGCCTGCCAATAATATTCGAGCCCTAGGGTGTCTTAGACTGTACTCATTTGTATATAAAGTTCATGACTTTGTCATTAGGAAGTTTTATTGCATACACAGCACAATGGTGGCAGATGATGCACTAAGGGTTTGTAAAACTAAAAAATTGCACAAAGGAGAAACAGAAACATTGTTCGCAATGTTTTGTTATCATTAATGATTTTTATTATATTCCTCCAAAGGGGCTGGGTCGCAGGCAATTATGCTGATTGGCATGCTTACAAATGAAACCCTGCAATGGAGGCCTGTCAACCTTGATATAGTATGTACCATATTTGAACAAAATATTGGTTGGGCCGTGCCACATAAAGGTACATTAAATATACAATATGATACAGGCCATTATACCTATTCTACAGCCTTCAGTGAAATTAAGTTCATGGCTATGACCATTAATAAACTGATATTTCATTTAGCAGTGTGCTTTGATGTTGTACAGGGTGGGAGAAAAGGGAGACAAAGTGCCTAACAACTGCCATGGAACATAGTGTAAAACAACTGGATATTAGGAAATTCAATAGCTTTATATGCAAGCACTGGAACAAAGGCTGAAAGCAAAGAGAAGTTAGATGATAAAAGCAGTTGTCAAACTGTGCAAAACAAGTTCATTCCTCAAGAAATATAATTCTCCTCTTCCCCAGTCCCATTGTTGGCTTGAATACAGCAGCTAAAGTGGTTCTAATTATAGAAGCTGAACTTTATACAGGTAGGAACAAATTCAAAAAAAAACCCCAAAACCCTTTAGCAGACGTTACAATGATTCGAGAGGCTTTCTGTTAATGTGAAAACCTTTAATGCAAGAAGGCCTGGTTTTGATTAAGATGTTTCTCTCCCAGACAATTTGATGGCACATTATGATGGAATGTGCCCACAGAAATCTGCTTTTCTTACAGTGTATGTTGCCAAACATAGAGGAAAGCTAAGAGGTGTTCATAAACAAAAGATCTGCCCCACATTGCCATTACTTTTGCCCCGCAAGTACTGGTTTCTGCTAGACAAACATTGCTAGACTGTGGGTGGGAATGTTGTAACAGAGTAATACATTCTGCTTAACCCGGGCCCTTTAGATGTGTTCCATACGTGATCCATGAAAATATCAGTCAAATCATTTACATTTTTGTGGGTTTCCTCAGCCATAGTAAAAGAGTCCATAACAGATTGCTATGGAGCTGAGCATGCTGTTTATCCTTTTTTCATCTTATATGTGTTACTGGAACTTAGTGTTGATCTAACTTTTATTTGCTTTTAAAACTCCTAAATGTCTTCAGCTTTAACTGGTACTGAAACAGAAAGGATAAAATTACCCAAATGTCCCAACATTTTTCTCTTTAAACTCTAAAAATACACATGTTGCCAATCGCTGCCTTAAATTTTTACAGTAGGTTAAGGAGATCATTTTCCTGGTGTCTCCATTTATATATATATATATATATATATATATATATATATATATATATATATATATATATATATATATATGTGTGTATATATATATATATGTGTATATATATATATATATATATATATATATATATATATATATATATATATATATATATTAGCACAGTTCTGTTTCCTACAGTACCCCAAATATAATCTTGAAGGGATGGTCCACCTTTAGGATAACTTTTAGTATGTTATAGAATTGCTTGTTCTAAGCAACTTTTCAATTGGTCTGTATTCTTTGTAATCGTTTTTGAATTATTTGCATTCTTTTTCTGACTCGTTCCAGCATTCAAATGGGGGTCACTGACCCCATCTAAAATCAAATGCTGTCTAAGGTTACAAACGTATTTACTTTTTATTACTCATCTTTCTATTCAAAACATCTTCTTTTCATATGCCATTCTCTTTTCAAAAACCAGTGCATGGTTGCTAGGGCAATTTGCACCCTAGCAAACAGATTGCTAAACTGGAGAGCTATTGAATAAAATAACTAAATCAGCAAAAAAAACCCCACAAATATTAAAAAAGTAAAAGCAATTGCAAATTGCAATAGCTCAAATTTTTTGAGTTTTTTTAGTGGAATTCAACTAGGTAATTCGATTTGAGTTTTTAAAAAGATTAAAATTCGATTTTCGAAATGCATCATGTACTGGCCCTTTAGGAATTCAAATTCGACTATTCGCTTCCTTAAACCTGCCAAATTGCTGTTTTAGCCTATGGGGGACGTCCTTGGATCATTTTGGAGTTGTTTGCAGCCTTCCTGAAAAATCAAGTTTTTTTTGGAGAAAAAACTCCAATCAAATTTGATTCGATTCGAGTTTGTGGGTCGATCCAATTCACCCGAATTTGAATCATTTATTTTTACAAACTCCCATGAACTCGAAATTGGACCCTTGATAAGTCTGCCCCTAAAAGTTAACTCAAAAGTGAACAACTTTTGTAAGTGAATCTCATTCATGTTGTAGTTCTATATCATCTATTTATTTATCTATCTGTCTGTCTGTCTGTCTATGTAATCTCTTTTCCAGTCAGTGGTACATTTTTCTTTTGATAACTAACTCTTAACAAATGATGAAGTAATTGTAGAGCTCTAGTGAGTATTAAAGTCAAAAGTTCAGTAATTTAAATTGAAGAAAAGCACATATCATATGTCCTTTTGCAGCCAGTCTTTTCCACAACATACACAGTGCATTCATTTTCCTTGTAATATATCCCCTAACACGACAAACCGAAATTCTAATGGAAATTGCTATTGTATTACTGGCTAGATGGGTTTGTGAGTTTAGACACTCATTGTGACATCCGACGGGCCAGGTAAAATAGGTGTGTGAGAATCCTGAAAGAAGACATTCATCGTACATGAATAAACACAGGCCTTTATCAGTCACAGACACGCAAGCCTTGACAAAACATTTTTCCTCCCCTGTTTATGTGTATACATGACATGATACCTATAATACACCTGGTTGCAGAAGTTCCCAAACTGTAGAGCTGCCTTTTTATTGGACAGCCCACAGCCAGAGAGGGGGCCATTTAGGAGCTGTGACCTTGTCCTGCACAACAACCGTGACCAGGGCCGGATTTACATAGTGGGTGCCCCTAGGCCCACTGTAGGTAAAGAGCAAGATCCCAAGGTTCTGCAGTTCACTCCCTTTGCCGGTATAAGACCTGTTCTCCCTCAGATCGACCACAATGTAAACACCTTTTTCCTCAAATGAAGATATACCAGCGCTAAAAGCTCAGGGGTAGACACAAAGAAAAGAGATACAAACACAATATAGTGTAGTAGTTTCAAATTAGCTGGAATATGTGCCCCTTTGTGCGGTTGCTATACGGTGTGGTTTTGGGTCTTCCACCAAGGGATTAAAAAGCCAATCTTCCGTGTTTTTTATAAATAATATAGCCACCTCCTGTGTGGAGTAATGGGTACTTACAGACGTTTATAAATATCACCAGCATGTAATAAAGATCCTTTGTCCCACTCTTGATATGTTTCTAAAAACATATGCTAAAATCGTGTAAAACCTTCTTTAATAGATTAAAAAGATAAAAATACAGATTGCACTCACATGTGTGTGCTTAAAATAAGCATGAAAAGCAGTTCGCATTGGGGTTCTCAAGTCCTGCGG
The DNA here is from genome assembly GCA_038501925.1 of Xenopus petersii. NCBI lineage: Eukaryota > Metazoa > Chordata > Amphibia > Anura > Pipidae > Xenopus > Xenopus petersii. The sequence continues at coordinate 54,378,482 of CM076672.1, forward strand.
TCCATTGTAAGATGTTACTCTTTGCCTGGCGTTTTGGCCCCTAGGCCCACTGCCATTCGTCGCCCCTGTCCCCCCCTTTATTCGTGCAAATTTTCATCATCAATGGGGATTGGCGCATGGGAAATTTAAAAAATGATTGTATCTCCAGCTCATCCCCAGTGTTTTTGAACCAATGTGGTTGTGGTTGGGCAGCATGCCGCCCCCCTAAAATCCTGCCACCCTAGGCCCGGGCCTAGGTGGCCTTTCCACAAATCCGGGCCTGACCGTGACCCAGAACAATAATGCACTACACAGATCAAATAGCCTTATGTTGATTTCTTTTTTCAAGCTATTAACATGTATGTGATCTGTTTGCTTGACTACTATGAACACACAGACCACAGCAGTTTTTATTACTGAACAGACATAGTTACATAGTTACATAGTTACATAGTTAAATTGGGTTGAAAAAAGACAAAGTCCATCAAGTTCAACCCCTCCAAATGAAAACCCATCATCCATACACACACCCCTCCCTACTTTTAATTAAAATTCTTTATACCCATACCTATACTAACTATAGAGTTTAGTATCACAATAGCCTTGGATATTATGTCTGTCCAAAAAATCATCCAAGCCATTCTTAAAGGCATTAACTGAATCAGCCATCACAACATCACCCGACAGTGCATTCCACAACCTCACTGTCCTGACTGTGAAGAACCCTCTACGTTGCTTCAAATGAAAGTTCTTTTCTTCTAGTCTAAAGGGGTGGCCTCTGGTACGGTGATCCACTTTATGGGTAAAAAGGTCCCCTGCCATTTGTCTATAATGTCCTCTAATGTACTTGTAAAGTGTAATCATGTCCCCTCGCAAGCGCCTTTTTTCCAGAGAAAACAACCCCAACCTTGACAGTCTACCCTCATAATTTAAGTCTTCCGTCCCTCTAACCAATTTAGTTGCACGTCTCTGCACTCTCTCCAGCTCATTTATATCCCTCTTAAGGACTGGAGTCCAAAACTGAACTGCATACTCCAGATGAGGCCTCACCAAGGACCTATAAAGAGGCATAATTATGTTTTCATCCCTTGAGTTAATGCCCTTTTTTATGCAAGACAGAACTTTATTTGCTTTAGTAGCCACAGAATGACACTGCCCAGAATTAGACAACGTGTTATCTACAAAGACCCCTAGATCCTTCTCATTTAAGGAAACTCCCAACACACTGCCATTTAGTGTATAACTTGCATTTATATTATTTTTGCCAAAGTGCATAACCTTGCATTTATCAACGTTGAACCTCATTTTCCAGTTTGCTGCCCAGTTTTCCAGTTTAGACAGATCACTTTGCAAAGTGGCAGCATCCTGCATGGAACCTATAGTTCTGCACAATTTAGTATCATCTGCAAAAATAGAAACAGTACTTTCAATGCCCACCTCCAGGTCATTAATAAACAAGTTGAAAAGCAAGGGACCTAGTACAGAGCCCTGCGGTACTCCACTAACAACACTGGTCCAATTAGAAAATGTTCCATTTACCACCACTCTTTGTAGTCTATCTTTTAGCCAGTTCTCTATCCAGGTACAAATACTATGTTCCAGGCCAACATTCCTTAATTTAACCAGTAACCTTTTGTGTGGCACTGTATCAAATGCTTTAGCAAAGTCTAAGTAAATCACATCCACTGCCATCCCAGAATCGAGGTCTCTACTTACATTCTCGTAAAAAGAAATTAAGTTAGTCTGGCAAGATCTATTACGCATAAAACCATGCTGGCACAAACTCATAGTATTATGATTTGCTATGAAGTCCAGTATCTTATCCTTTATTAACCCTTCGAAAAGCTTTCCTAACATTGACGTCAGACTAACTGGCCTATAGTTTTGAGGCTGAGAACGGGATCCTTTTTTGAATAGAGGCACCACATTAGCAATTCGCCAGTTTCTCGGCACAATGCCAGATCTCAATGAATCCTGAAAAATTAAGTAAAGAGGTTTGGCAATCACAGAGCTAAGCTCGCTAATTACCCTGGGATGAATACCATCTGGCCCTGGACCTTTGTTAATCTTAACATGTTCAAGTCTCTTTTGAATTTCTTCATGTGTGAACCATGCATCATTAGTTATATTACTAGAATTGGGAGTGTTAAGAAGGAAACCTTCACTTACTGGTTCTTCATTTGACATGCCGAAGTAGCGTGTGGCCAAACCTCTGGTATTTAAACACTAGCCTGTTTCATCCTTCAGCTATTCTGTAAATCTTAAGAGTGTTTAAAGCAGTTACTTAATGGAAACAAACATTAAAAAAAGAGGGAAAAGCCATTTGTCTATCAAGTGCTACCCTTTTTGCACCAGGCCAATAACAGCTGCCCTTTAGATTGTAAGCTTGTGTGGCAGGCCCCTCCAATATTTACCCCTTGTTCCTTAAATTATTATACGGACCCTGTTTGTTATAAATCATTGTAAACCACTGTGTAACACTATATAAATAAAGGATGACAAACATTTCCTGAAGCACATCTGTACTTTTCATGAAATGGTTTAGAAAATAAAGTGACCAGCAAACACATGGGCACTAATTTACTAACTGGAATAACAGCAAGGGGTGCGTCATCATATTATTTATAAGACTCGATGGATGGTGGTTTTGCATGTTAAACAGCTGGCAATGCTGGACCGATTTGGGGTTTTGGGCTGGCTAGCCAAGAATACTTTAAAAGAAGCACACTTCAAAAAGACGATAGCACAACATTTTATAATTTAGCACAATTTAGCAGGAATCTGCTGCTAAACGCAGCATAAACAATATTGCATCACTTCATAAATATACAGGATTTTTTTTGCATTGAATAACCGGTTCCAATGTTTTGCTTAACACTACCAGGAGATGAGGCAGCTGCAATCAAAAAAGGAAATAGTTCCCTTTTATTTGTGATGACAAATAGATTTTTAAAAAAAAAAAAAAAAAAATCCTAGGACCCAAGCCAGGAGGCTCAGTCAGTAGTAAACTGTGATTCTTATCGATGCATCAAATTTGCTGTAAAGATAAGACGGTGATGTTGGGGGGTGGCTGTGATGTCGGGGGGGAGATGACGTTGGGGCGGTGATGTTGGGGGCGAGCTGGATGACGCCAGGGGCGGGACTGATGATGTGGTGTTCAGCAATTGGCTAATCGTCATGTCATTCAATTCAATGTCCTGTCCGGATTTCCTAATTTGGAAATCCAGACAGGTACTTTTAACCTGGGCAGCCCGTCCAAAAACCGGGCTGTCCGTGTGAAATGCAGACAGGTGGCAACCCTACCTGACCCATATTTTTCTACTTTTATGTGCAAGTTTCATCCATGTCACTGTTCTTCCTTCTGCAAGCATTTAACTAGAACCCATTGCAGGTCTCCACTGGTGCTCCAAGGTGATGTAATCTGAATAACAGACAGGATACCACATATAATCGGCAACAGAAAATGTCAGCTTTTCTATATGGCACATACTGCTAGTCAAAAGAATAATTTTCATGAAAAGACGTTAATTATATGAAACGGTATTTTACATATGGGCTGTTTCATGTGATATCTTTCTATAGAGACGTGTAACGCTCAGGACTAATTTCCCTTTAAGATCATGATTATTATAATGCAAAATAGATCAGTTGCTCAATCATTGTTGGAGCAAGTGAAACAAGTTCAGGCATAGGACCTGTTATCCAGAATGTTTGGTACTCAAGGTTTTCTGAACAAGTAATCTTTCCATCATTTGGATCACCCTATATTTAGTCTTTTAAACATTAAATAAACCAAATATGATTGATTTGCTAAATTTATTATTACAGAGAAAAGGGATGGTCATCGCATAATTTTGATTTCCGGATAACAGGTCCCATATATGTACTAGAGAAGTGAAACAGTGCTTAGCTCTGTTAATTCAGCAGGTATGAATGAGTCCCCAAATACGAGCATTTGCTTTTGTTATTCTTTATTCTAATGCAAGAAGACAAGAAGAGTCCACGTTCAATTCACCTTAAAAACCATCTGAGGTCTGAACAGATGTTCAGAGAAAAATGTGCAGATGTGCCGGTATAAAAATAAATAGTTCCTAACACAGAAACGCTCACAGAATAAGAAACCTTTACTGAATAAACTATTATGAATTTATGTGTTATACGTCAACCGCATAAATATGCTTCTTTACAATGACACACAAGGAATATTAACTGGCTATTAGGATTTCACTTTGTTTTAGTTTAAAAGTTTATGCTGCTATTGGTCAATGGCTGGATGCCACCACAACGCTGATTTAAAGGGATTCATTTTTTTTTCCAAAATGAATCAGTTAATAGTGCTGCTCCAGCAGAATTCTGCACTGAAATCCATTTTTCAAAAGAGCAAACAGATTTTTTTTATATTCAATTTTGAAATCTGACATGGGGCTAGACATTTTGTCAATTTCCCAGCTGCCCCTGGTCATGTGACTTGTGCCTGCACTTTAGGAGAGAAATGCTTTCTGGCAGGCTGCTGTTTTTCCTTCTCAATGTAACTGAATGTGTCAGAGTGGGACATGGGTTTTTACTATTGAGTGTTGTGATTAGATCTACCAGGCAGCTGTCATCTTGTGTTAGGGAGCTGCTATCTGGTTACCTTCCCATTGTTCTTTTGTTTGGCTGCTGGGGGGGAAAGGGAGGGGGTGATATCACTCCGACTTGCAGTACAGCAGTAAAGAGTGATTGAAGTTTATCAGAGCACAAGTCACATGACTTGGGGCAGCTGGAAAATTGACAATATGTCTTGCCCCATGTCAGATTCTAAAATTGAATATAAAAAAAATCTGTTTGCTCTTTTGAGAAATGGATTTCAGTGCAGAATTATCCTGGAGCAGCACTGTTAACTGATTCATTTTGATTTTTTTTTTTTCCCATGACAGTATCCCTTTAAATTTGGAAAACTGAAGGAGATATGTTACTGGGAGCTTCAACTCTGACTATGTCATATTCTCAATTTCCTCAACATAATGCAATATTTTATTGCACTGTCTTATTGTTTTGTAGTTATCAGTTATGAAGAATTTGTGTACATTCATCATTAAAATTTTCAAAATGGTTCTGCAAAGGGTTGTAGACCTCACCACTGTCCATAATCCATGATCCATAATGGAAAATGATAGAATGGGCCAACTATAATGCTGAGGCCAGATTATTTTGTATTTTACAGTATAAAATGTGCATAAAGTCACAACATTTCAAACTGACTTTACGGGAAGAGCTATCCATCCTGTACCTCTACACATGGTTTTGAGCTCCAACCCGGAGCATTCAAGAAGAGCTAAAGACTATGAGAGCTAAGGAAGAGCTAAACACTATGAGACAATGCTGCTTGGAATTGTTATGTGATTACTGTTGAAGAGCAGCATGTTAAATTGTAAATATTTTGTCCATATTCAGGAAATTTAGCCTTGTGCTTAACCACCATGAAGACCTGCATTAAATACAACTAAATTTATGGCTACTGTGCCTACATTTCCCCTTTCCCTATGTTTGCTGTTTTGTAAATAAACTGCTGGCTTTTTGGAAAAGGTTACAGTATAACAGATGATTTTTAGTTTAGAGATGTTCCAGTCAAGAGACCAGCACAAAGGGAGTTTCGGTTGTTTCCTTTCTTGTGTTGAAAATAAATCAAAATGATAAATGGACTCAGACCATTTTGAATCTAGCATTTTTGCTGGGTAAACAAGTATATTCATATGTCTTAGAGATGATATTACATTGTAAATCCAAGGAAGCATTCTCCATTTTTATGATAAATCTGACCCAATGTGATACAGTCTGTGGATAAAGTTTCCTCCAAAGAGAAATTATACTTCTTCCAGCTTGTATGAATGCCAGTATATTTTACTGAGAATTTACTGAAAAACAGAACTCTAAAAAAACACCCATCTACCAATACCCGATATTACATTGAGTGCTTCCACCTTGTGGAACTCCAGATATCTACCCTATGTAACTAATGTCCCTCAAAGTGATTTATGGTCCTCAGCTTGCTCAAGGACAGAGAGTACGTTGTGTGACATCATTACTTTTACATAGATCAGCCCCCAAACTTCTGGCATATCTGCATTATATTGCTGTTTCTACACAACCTTGGTATGGCAGAGAAGTATGATGTAATGAGTAAATATGAAGAGGGAATCATTATTGAAAAACACAGGATGGCCTGTTGATCCTCAATGATAGTTTCTACTGAAATATATGTTTTCCTTTTTCTTCGTTTATCTTCAGAGGAAAACAATAATCTGCTGGATCTAAGACAACTAAAAGGGATTATATCTCCCAAAGGGATCATAAACTTTGGGGTCATAAATGCAAAGTATAACAATTAGTGGGCAGCCAGCCAGATTTTCAAGAGTGGAGTTTAACTTCTTTGTTTCAGAAACAAAGTCTGGGGCAATTCAGCAAAGCTAATTTCCAGGATGCATAATGCTCCATGATCAAGTGTTTTGAAAGAATATTTTGATAGAGCAATTTATATTTCTCACATAATAAAGAGCTTTTTCTGGCCATAAATTCTACTTGATTAATCACTCTGAGGTTTTACATTGCATTTGGCACTGGCTGTAATTAGGCTGCTTGTGGTGGAAGAAATAGCATGATTAGCATAAGGATATTTATGTGTAAGCAAATTAGTATTGCCACTTTGGAAATGAAGACCATAAGCTAACTGAAGTGATTGCGGTCAAATGATGGATTCCATTAAGATCAGCTAATTAAACAGAATTCCAGATGGGTGTTACAGTGTACTGTATATAGTGCATTGTTTTTACATACATGTACAAGATTATAATATATCACTACTGAAACATGACAGCAAATGAAGTGCATATTTAATATGTTCAAAGCCTTATTTTAAGCAAAACATCAATTTGAAAAGAGGACAAAATGTTAACTGTAAAGTCTCTCCTCCCCCAAACACACACATTTGTGTGCAATAATCATTCTCTGGCCCAGGGGTCCCCAACCTTTTTTTACCCGTGTGCCACTTTCCAATGTAAAAAGATTTGGGAAGCAAGTCAAGCATGAAAATAGTTCCAATGGGGTTCCAAATAAGGGCTGTGACTGGCTATTTGGTAACCTCTATGTGGACTGGTAACCTACAGGAGGGTCTATTTGGCAGTACAACTGGCAACTAAACCTTGCCTCCAAGCCAAGAATTCAAAAATAAGCAATTACTTTGAGGTCACTGAAAGCAACATCCAAGGGGTTGTGAGCAACATCGAGAGCCACTAGTTTCGAAACACTTTACAAGCTCAATGCTGAATCATGTATGAACAGCTCTAATGCTCAATTTAGGGGGCCGATTCACTAATTTCAAGTGAAGGATTTGAAGTAAAAAAACGTTGAATTTCGAAGTGTTTTTGTAATAAAAATACCTGGTGGTCTAGTGGTCCGGCAGCGTGGACGGCCGCCACGCCGCCGCGCTCCTTCTCCTGCCTCCAGCGCCATCTTGGTTTCTTAGGGCGCTCTTAAAGGTACAGGCGCACTGGCGTAATTATGCCAGCGCGCATTGGCGCACGTTTTGGCGCGAAATTTGAAAGTATTTAAGGCCCATTCATACTCCCAGCCAGTGCCCGTGATAGAATCTTGATTCTGGTGGTTCCTGAAGCCTTGTGCTGTCTGTTCTTGAGTATTTGTATCTGCTATTCCGGTTTTGATCCCTGCCTGTTCCTGACTATTCTGATATCGAATCCTGACCTTTGCCTGCATCTCGACTACTCTCTCTGCCTGACCCCATCTGTTTGATTACCCGGTTTGACCCTTGCCTGCCTGACGATTCTTGATATCTGCCTGCCTCGACCCTGCCTGTCTGACGATTCTCTTGCCTGCTCCGTTTGTACCGTGACCTTCGGCCCAAAAGACTTTCTACCTGCCATGCCCCTCTGCTAGCCAGAACATCTTGCTTTATACCCCTCGTTAAGTCCAGGTGGCACCCAAGTAAGCTGAGAGCTCCTCCCGAAGCCCAACGGTGGTCACACTACTGGTGAAGCCGAGACCAGGGTACTTGGCACCTGTTCTGGTATTGGGTGCCGGCCGTGACAGTTTTTTGGGCTACTTCGATCATTGAATGGGCTACTACGACCTTCGACTATGACTTCGAATCGACCTATTCAAACTAAAAATCAGTCGACCATTCGATAATCGAAGTACTGTCTCTTTAAGAAAGAACTTCGACCCCCTAGTTCGCCATCTAAAAGCTACCGAACTCAATGTTAGCCTATGGGGAAGGTCCCCATAGGCTTTCCTACGTTTTTTTGATCGAAGGATATTCCTTCGATCGTTGGATTAAAATCCTTCGAATCGTTCGATTCAAAGGATTTTATTGTTCAATCGAAGGAATAATCCGCTCGATCGCACTATTTGCACTAAAATCCTTCGACTTCGATATTCAAAGTCAAAAGATTTTAATTCCCAGTCAAATATCGAGGGTTAATTAACCCTCGATATTCGACCCTTTGTGAATCGGCCCCTTAGTGTCCAGAAACAGAATGCTCAAAAACTTGGAAAACATCACTCCATCCTGGGGAATACCAGTGAGTCAGGGTCCCTATGCAGAGCAGAAGAGATGTTCAATGAAGGGAATCAGAAACCATAAGTGGACAGAAAAGGGTTGCTTGGGAGAAATGAAGAACATGAAGAGCACAAAAGATGGTAAAAAACATAGGGCAAAATGAAAAGTAGATAAAATATAGAAAGAACAATAGAGTAGAAGCAATATTTGCATAATTTGTTTCAGGCTTTCCCTAGATTCAGGAGTTTAAGTCCATTCAAGGCTTGTGACTTGTGTTCGAAAGCGATTAAAGATAATGGTTTGTGTCTTGGAACCATAATAATTCTCCTTATAGCATGTCATAGCCTGCCACCCTTAAACTTGCCCTTACATGTGCCATATACCTTACTTATTAACTAGGGATGAAACAAATCCATTATTTGGGATTCGGCCGAATCCTCCTACCGAATCTAACCCGAATCCTAATTTGCATATACAAATTAGGGGTGGGAAAGGAACACGTTGTGTCCAAAATTTGCATATGTAAATTATGATTCGGATTGGCCACGCACAAGGATTTGGCAGAATCCTGGATTCTGTGCATCCCTATTATTAATCCCTTGGATGTTGTGTAATTTGGCTCTAAATACAGATAATCAATGTACACTGATACAACTCTTTGGAATGCAAGATAAATATTCATATGGATTACCATGATGATAGGGGTCGTCACATGAAAAGATTTTTCAACCCAGATCTGATCAGCTTGCATGGTGTTTTTTTTCAGTATGTCAGTACTGGGGTCTCATGTATACTGTGATATATGATAGTAGTCAGCCTTTCTTCATAACAAAGACCTATCAAACATTTATCAGTCGCACATCTAAGGATTTTACTTCAATAATGTCCCAACACTGAAATGCATATTCTATAAGCGTTATAAAGATCATCTTTATATTCTCGTTAACAAATCTGCCCGAATATCTTTATAGGTAGCAAGCTGCTAATTAACTCACTGTACAGCCAAATGGGCCACAGCTTGATTTTTTAGTCAGGTCAAATGGTCTCCTCAGCCCGTCTGGACAGTTGTAAGAGTGCCAATCAAACAGTATGAAGCCTGTCTAGTACAGGAAAAAAAGGTTTATTTTATGCTAAATGCTGCCAGAAAGGGTACGATATGTGAAAACACATCTAAGTATGAAATATTAGGAATAGGGTTACACCCTTAACAATTAAACAAAGGGGATGGGGAGTAATCAAAAGCAAAACCCTAGTTCAGCAATTATATCAGATAAAACACCATCCGAAAGCCATTCCGACAATTTCAGACAGGAAATTTGTGAAAACTAACACCCAGCCCTGCATATTTGTGCATAATTGCCAGAATACTTCCAATGCACATTAAGGAAATAAGCACAGCATTGTTTTGGCAACTGGATTCAATGCCTGCCAAATAATAATTATAGGAAAGAAAAATGGAAAATGTTTATTATGCTTATTGAAAATGGACAAATGTGCAGCCTAATAGGATAGCACAAACTATGCCCATTACTTTACATTTAAAAATCAATTTATTTTGCTTTCTCCCCACTTCTCCTAATGACAGACTCACTAAATCAGGGATGGCCATGATTGAATCATGTGGCTTCTACCATGACACATTTTATATACCACTGCAAAATTGTTGCAAAAATTGTTGCAAAATCACAATCTACCACGTGGGTACCACTTATAATTTAATATATTGATTGTGCTAAATTTTCATTTAAAATCGAATACAATGTCAAGTGTTTTTATCAGCTCCATAGCAGGGGGACCAAATGCTTGAAACATTACAAATTTCAAGTGAATTGGAAACACCACAAGTCCCCAGGTGCTGCCAAGCGATGTGTACTGCTTGAAAAGGGAGGGTGTACAAACGTTGATACTAATGGTGTTATAAAATAAAGAAAGGGTTGCTTCTCCAAATGCAGAAAAATTGTGTGTATGCACATCCGTGAACAAGGGTCATGGGACCTGTTATTCCAAATGCTGGAGACCTGGAGTTTTCCATATAAGGGATCTTTCTGTGATTTGGATCTCCATACTATAACTCTACTTAAAATCATTTAAACATTAAATATACCCAATATAATTGTTTTGCCTCCAATAAGGATTAATTATATCTTAATTGGGATCAAGTACAAGTTACTGCTTTATAATTACAGAGAAAAAGGATACCATTTTTAAAAATTAGAATTATTTGCTCATAATGGATTCTATGGAAGAAGGTTTACAAGCAAATGTAAAAGAATACATCTCTCAGTAAAACAAGTATAAAACTAAGTACGGGGCATGCATATGTCAATAATAATAATAATATAACAATAATCTATACAGGTGTATTTATATTCGTACATTGCAAACAAAGGAAAATAAGTATTATGGAGCCATGAAGTCTAAACCAGCTTCAAGCATAAAACATGCAACTCGTAATATCTAAATGTCTGCCCTGCCACCTTCAGGCAATGTTTCTCATGCTTCAACTCACTTGCATAAGGAAAAAAATAATTGTATTCTATTTGGAGTATCTGGGAATAATGTACCCCTACTGTAATTTATAAAGATATTAGAAGTCACTAAGGAATTCCATGATCATGTCAAAGCACAAGGCCGAAGGCAGACTGCTTTTATACAGTTCATGGAATTTCAACGTGGCTTCTAATTGCCTAATATTTTACAATAGGGGTTAAACTATATGTCACATACAGGTATAGGATCCATGATCCAGAAACCCGTTATCCAGAAAGCTCCTAATTACGGAAAGGTCATCTTCCATGGACTCCATATTATCTGAATATTTAAAAACTGTTTCCTTTTTTCAATAAAACAGTAAACTAAGATATAATGGATCCTTATTGGAAGCAAAACCAGACTATTGTGTTTATTTAATGTTTACATTATTTTCTAGTAGACTTAATGTATGAAGATCCAAATTATCCATTATCCAAAGATGCAAATATACATAATCTGGAAAACCCCAGGTCCCAAGCATTCTGGATTACCTGTCCCATACCTGTATACAGATATGTGTGTGTAATGGTTAAAGCTAGTTCATCTATAAACATATTAGCAATTCAGTAAAACATAAACTACTCTACTAAGTGTTCTGCTATATGTAAAAGATTCACAATAAGGAATTTCTAGTATCAGATAATTTAAGGTGGCACATTTCAATCCAAATATTCTTATTCTAGCTCGATAAACCTATCCAGTTCTGTCTCTTGATGATAAAGAATGTTATAATATAATTAAACAATATTAAAGTGTGTTCAGACTATTTTCCTGTTACAGTAATACCTGCTGCCAAATACCTTAGCCTTTTTACTCTATAGTGTGCTATGGTAATACACTCACTCCTACAGCACCAACCCCTGAGGCTTTGTTCCGTTGCCTGAAAAGCTTGCACTCAGTCATGTGTGGATAACAAAGCAATGCCTTGCTGTTATATAAATCCATCATAAGATAAGTCCTATATCCCTTTAATAGCCAAGGAGTTAGAAGATGTTGTAGGCAACAGAATAAAGAGTTGTTTAAAAGCAACTGGTATTTCTCAAGACGACACATTATGCATTAACATAAACAAGGATAGTCTCTGGTAAATTCTCAATACAAAAGTTTGTTTAAATGCTGCTATTTCTTCCATTTTTGGTATTGTTGAAAAATGTCTACTGTTAGGTTTCAAAGCATAGCCTTAAAGGATCAGGAGTACAATGCTCCTCAGCTAACTATACTGTCCATCGCAAATCAACAATCTGCCTCAAACTAGGGAGAGAGCAACGTTAATCAGAACCAGCCAGCAATAACCATAACTATAACAGAAAGGGTATTTATTTCAGATATTCATTTCAAAAACAAAAAGAAACAAAAAAGATTTGATTGGTTCTGAAAGATTGATGTTAATTAAACAACAGAATGAGATGGAAAACAGATGTTGGGGAAGAAATGCTAAACCGATTATAGTGGCAGTCAGCTTCCTTGTTCCTGAGTTTTCTGACTTGCTGAAAGACTGTGTTGCATTGAATTAAATAGGCTGTAATTTAGTGCAGCTGAGAAACTGGTATATTATGAAAATATAGTGCATGTAGCAATGGTAATAAACGTCTCTGGGAAGGGACTATAGCTGTGGAATAGCAGGTATAGTAGAGACAGGTTGTGCCTATAGTAGTATTGGGATAATAGTATCTGGGAAGGGACTGCAGGATAGCAGGTATAGTAGGGAGAGGTGGTGCCTATAGTACTATTGGGATAATAGTATCTGGGAAGGGACTGTGGGATAGCAGGTATAGTAGGGATAGATGGTGCCTATAGTAGCAGTGGGGATAGTAGTCTCTGGGAAGGGACTGTGGCTGTGGGATAGCAGGTATAGTAGGTAGAGATGATGCCTATAGTAGAAGTGATATAATAGTATGTGGGAAGGGACTGTGGGATAGCAGGTATAGTAGGGAGAGATGGTACATTGTGGTTAGCACGGTGATACAGCCCTGATCGTGGTTGGCAAGCTAGGTTGACAGTGGTACTCTAATCAATTTTTATGGCCACTGCATACTCAAAAGCCCCCTTAGATGTGCTGTTATTTTATATTATTTACATATAATCTGCCCTGAAAATGTGTGGAATGTTAAATTACCGGATCAGTAAATGGAAAAAAAATTGACTTCAATGAGATGAATCTTTTATCATATTTAACTGAAGATCTTTTAAGGGAGCCAGCACACGGGCAGATTCGGGGAGATTTAGTCGCCTGGCGACTAATTGCCTCTTCTGCGGGGCGACAATCTCACCGAACTGCCTTCCCCGTGCCTGCCGTCTGCTATAATGACAAAACAATCAGCGCCAATGCACTCGCAGCGCTTCAATTTCCAAAGTTGCCCAAAATTTCCTCGCCGAATCTGCCCATGTGTAGAGCAACCAAATTTAGATTTACCGTCTAAAGACTACATAAAACATTATAAAGGTCTATGAGGTAAGAAAGAATATGTCTTTGAGAACTGGAAAAATAAAGATGACTACATTTGAAAAATATGTATGCCATAGTGTAATACTGTTTCAGTGCTTCCCTGCACGACATATTTTCACAGATGTCCCATATTAAATACAAAGGGCATGTAGTTGGGTGCCCCATGGGTAATGGTGTTCCTATGCATAACCATACTTTATCACTAATGGAGCATAAGTAGGAGTGTCCCAAGGTACAAGGCATTCTAAGTCCAGGAATAAACATAAAAGAAGGGGTGCTCTCCCATTGTACAAAATTATGTCAGCACCTTTAATCCAAGAAAGATATATTGCACTTACAATTTAAGCAGAAAATGATTGTTCATCAATAAAGCCTGTTAAATCTGTTTCCCAATGTGTTTCACCTGTATACAGCACACCATCACCCTTGAGTCGGGAAACACTTTGGGAAACAGATTTAACAGACTTTTTTGATGAACAATCATTTTCTGCTTAAAGGAAAACTATACCCCAAAATGAATACTTGAGCAACAGATAGTTTATATCAAATTAAGTGGCATATTAAAGAATCTTGTCATACCGATATATATTTATATATATATATATATATTTAAAGGACAAGGAAAGTTAAATTAAAAAAAGTAGGCTAGAAATGTTGTACATTATGTTTTGTGCTTCTGAACCAGCCCCAGACAACCACAGCCCTTTAGCAGTAAAGGTCTTTGTGTCTCTAAAGATGCCCCAGTAGCTACCCATCTTCTTTTCTGCTGATTCACTGCACATGCTCTTACTGCACATGCTCCATGGTGCTGTCACTTACTGAGCTTAGGGACCGACTCAAAATATACAGTACACATAGAATATAAATGTCACAGTATAATGCTGATTAGTAATTAATACAGGTAATTACTGCATGGCAGCACAGAATTCAGTGTAATTACCATCAGAATTTAATATTCAGCTCTGTAGCATCAGCTTATATTACAGGCCAACCTCATTTTCTGCTTGATAATTTGCAACAACCCCAAATCTTAGCTTCTCAACAGCTGCTCAGAGCCCACTGAGCATGTGAGTGTCGCAGAAACTTTAAAAGATGGTGACCCCCTGTGACAAGTTTGAAGTCCTGGATCATTGCTGCTATTGACAAGCTGAAACTTTAGGCTGGTGCAATAAGTGCAGTATATAAAACATGGCATTTTAGCCCTATTAATTTTTAGGATTTATTTGACCTTGAAGTAAATATTGTCCGTTTACATCTCTTGCCTTGAACCTCCATTTTGTGATGGCCTGTGTGCTGCCTCAGAGATCAGCTGACCAGAAATACTACAACTATAACTGTAACAGGAAGAAGTGTGGAAGCAAAAGGCTGTCTGTTAATTGGCTCATGTGACCTAACATGTATAGTTTGTTTGATATGTTTGAGTGCACCGTGAATCATACGATTCCAGGGGGCTGTCCTTATTTTTTTTAAATGGCAATTTTCTCTTTATTATTACCCAATGGCCCATACTACTAAAAAAATATATTAATATGAAAATGGTTTATTTACATGAAGCAGGGTTTTACATATGAGCTGTTTTATGCAATTTATCTTTATAGAGACCTAGTTTTCCTTTAAATAGTAAGTGCAATATATCTTTCTTGGATTAAAGGTGCTGATACAATTTTACATGATGGGAGCGGGTAGACTTTGCCTGCTTGGGACCAGATTAAGGAGGAAGCATCCCAAGTTTTTGAATAATTTGCTTTTAACCCTTGGAGCATCGAACATTAGTTTTTGACTTTTGGAGTACTCGGACTTTGTTATTCGTGACCATTATTTGGTTCTACGCATAACTGCATTTAACCAGATAGTGCCCCTTTCTCTTATCTACTCTGAGTCCAGGGCTCTCTTGCACTTTGGATGCTGTGCTCGTTGTGCAAGATAGGGTAAGAGCAAGAGATTAGACAATGGTTCTCTAGTAAAATCAAGTATATTGTTCTTAAAAACCAGTTCATTTTAAATGTTTTAGGCAGTAGGAAACTATTTGAGATTGGCACAAAAATGTTTGCTAATGAAGTATTCATTTTCTGAAAGAACAGTCCTGAGGGCTTTGCTTGTATGTGAAATGGATTAAGTGGGGACTTTGCCAAGCAATGGAACTGATAAGTCTGCAGGCAACAAAAGCCATATTTTTACCCGAGTCTTATAGAGCTGTATTACTGGATCTTGGCAGTGTTAGTTTGCATACAATACATACAGCATTAGAACGAAGGCCATGGTTTTTTACAAGGACATGGATGAAAACCAGTATCTTTGTTGACCCTCCTACTTTTTTTAAGCAGTAACATTATATCAAGGGCAACATAAATTCTTCTTTAAAATGTTTCTAATTTAGAAACCAACATAATTATATCTTCGTCTCCACACGATACATTTACACAGTTCTGATTCTAATTATTTCTCTCTATGGGGTTGGTTCAGAAACATCCCATTTCCATTTCCCAAACTACAAAACAACATTTGAATTCAACACTCTGTATGTAAGGTTTTTTTGGGGTTTTATCTTTAGTTTTTTTTATTCCCTGGTTAAAAATATATACATTTATGTATCAAATGTGTTAATTCCAATGACGCTTACCATCTTAAATTCACCAGAATTCTTGTTACTCAGGGAATAATGTTCGTGTGTCAGAAAGGGGTCTCTTTTAAAGCCTCCTATAACTATCTATTGTTTTATTCGGGGAGGCACATTTATCAAGGGTCAAATTTCAAATAAGTGAGTTTTTTTCAACTCCCCTAAACTCCCATGAATTTGAAATTCGACTAGTCATAATTTGTTAATAAAATCGAATTCCTAAAACAGGAACTCAATTAAACGACCCTTAACGTGAATCGAATTTGATTCAAATTATAAATTTAAAAAACTTGAATGTCAGGAAGGCTACCTACATCACCAAATTGATCCCTGGACCTCTCCCATTGACTTATACAGTAATTTGAAATGTTTTAGCTGGCAAATAGTCGAATTTGAGTTTTTAAAGGGACAGAGTATGATAAATCTCAGAATTCAAATTAAAATTTGAACCGAGTTTGGATATTTCACAATTCAAATTTGAGAGTTTTGACCAAAAAAAAAATTTGAATGCCCCATAAGTGTGGATTTTCTAATTAAGCAAATTAAGAATTTAGGGGCAGATTTATCAAGGGTCGAATTTCGAAGTTTTTACAACAAATTTGGCAATCCTGCGGTTGAATAAAAATCATTCGATCGAACATTTAAATCGTTCGAATCGAACGATTTTAGCGATCAATGGAAGGATTTTCCTTCGACCTCTAAAGACTTAGAAAATAGCACTTCGGCAGGTTTAATTTGGCGAAGTATTGAAGTCGAAGTTTTTTTAAAGAGACAGTACTTCGATTATCAAATGGTAAATTTTTTTACTTTGAAAATTCCCTCGAATTCACTTCGACCCTTAGTAAATCTGCCCCTTAATGTACTTTTCTTTTCACTTTGCTTTGTGTGCTAGCTTCTGTAACGGTGGTCCTGTCTCCATGAGTGGATTAATTAATAGGCAACCCTAGGCTATAGCCTAGGGGCCCAGAGTGATTAGGGGCCCATCTAGCTTCCATTATTATTTGTATTTTCCTTTCTTCCTTTCTTTAAAAAAATTATTTTTATCTGCACTGGTCTGCATGCATACACAGTGCCTGCTGTGAGAAGATTAGGCAGCGAGACAAGGCAAGGCGCATGTGTGCATATTTAGAAAAGTCTGTACTAATATTCAGCTTCCATTTGTAAAGGTTGTGGGTGCACAATTTATACATTTGCCCTTGCCAGACTTTACACAAAAAGTATGTACATAGGAAAAAGCCCAGGGCAAGGAACTTGTTAATAAATGCATCTTACGCGCAGGGTTGAAGTTTTTTCAATTTTTTTCAATACAACAGTATTGTTTTACAATTGCCATAGGAGTGTGCATTGCTGCTATGCATGTGTATACCGTTGTGTGCGCGTGTGTATTTTTGTGTGTCTATTATTGAAAGATTGGCTCACAGGCCAATCAGTGTTTGGCTGAAAGACAACTTTGTCCTGGAATTTTAGTAACTACATGGAGATTGCTTTAATGTTCCTTTTTTTTATTTCCTAACCATTTCATAACATAAGCACATTTTTGTATAAAAACATCAGTATTTGTATAACAATAAGCCAAGTCTGTGATGATATGGTCCAAACACTGAAATCTGGTTATTTCATGAGTAGAATTGGCAGCAGTTTGGGCTTGGCATTAAATTGTGTGGTTTAGAATTAAGACAGTCAGATAGTTCCATGGCCTTTTAATGTACAATTTCTGATTTATATTCTAACTAGAGTAATGTCTGTGTTTTAGAAGAATTATTCAGCTTTCTATTCGGCATTATATTTTAGCGACGTGATAAGTGTTCCTCATTTTGATACTATTTTAAACCACTTTACTTAAAACACAAATAAATTACAGTCCGTAAATAGAAAAATGAGTGTAATTAAGGTACCGCTTGTTTGATAATTTTTATGATGATTGAAATTAAATAAAAAAAGTCTCTATATGAATGTACATTTATCAAGGCTATTATTAGTACAGGAAAGTATACAATACACTTGGTAGACTCTTATGTAGAGAGTCGCTATATTTGCCGTGTCAACTATAGTTACTGAAAGGGGTACTTTAAAGGAGAAGGAAAAGTAAAAATGAAGTAAGCTTTATCAGGAAGGTCTATATAAATACACCAGTAAACCCTCAAAGTAATGCTGCTCAAAGTCCTCTGGCAAAGAAACACCACATTTCTTTCCTTCTATTGTGTACACATGGGCTTCTGTATCAGACTTCCTGTTTTCAGCGTAAACTTCCAGGGCTTGGGCTTGAACATGCTCAGTTTGCTCCTCTCCCTTCTCCCCTCCCTGCTGTAATCTGAGCTCAGAGCAATAGGGAGAGACTCGGGCATGAAGTCATGTCACAGCAAGCTAAACAAACAGAGACACTGTCTAGAGTTGTTTACTCAGGTATGGAAAAGCATTCTAAAAGATAACAATGGCGTTCTATTTTACACTGTTATGGCTAATCTATTGGGAATAAACTGCATTGGTAGCTTTCTTTCTCCTTTAAACACAATAGTCCGGTAATATTGGCCACTGGCTATGCTTTGTGTGTGGTATAGTCAACTACAGCCAACCAACAGTAAGCCTGACAGCCTTTAACACTCTCAGGCCAAGTCCAGCATGGTTAATGGTAACAGAGCAAAGAAACTTCAGTGATTATTTTCTTTTGTCTTCTTGCAACTCTGCTATCGGAGAAGATTTCAACACTAATGGTATAGGCCACGATCAACAACACCTTAAATCACTCACTGCCATGTGTATTAAGTTTTATTTGTACATGTTCACACTTCCAATAGCTAAATGTATTAAACAAAGCTGATGGAATGAGAATAGTCCATTGGGTTTAGCCAGCTAAAGTTTGAAGGCACAGCTTAAAGAATTCATGTGGAACTCTGCATTTCCCATTTTACTGTGTGGATCAAAAATGTAGGTGGTCATATTGCACTAATCTGCTCATCAGATTTTACGATCATAAATTTTTTTCTGACCATAAACTGGACCATAGTGCAAGCACAAAAACATCAAGTACATGCCACACATGGCGATACATGGGCATTCATTTTTGGGGGTTCCCACACAATTTTGCTCTTAGTGATCAACACAAGATCAGAGTCTGTTGTTCAAAATTCCAATACCTCCACTAGCTCAGACAAGAAATCATTAGCCAATAAAAAAACAACAGCATCAACACCATTTGTGCAATATAAAGTATGTGATCAAACTTTACACAATCTGAACTTTAGGTTGAATACCTGGACTGCATGAGATTTGGCCTCTGTGTGGCCAGCCATAGAGGCTTGTATATAATGGATATCATGACAACTTTCCCTCTGTGCAGCCAGTTTTGCCATCCCCCTCATTGAGTCTGATATATTCCAACAATAAAAAAGCAACTAAATAGAACTTACAGTTTTGGCTTTGTAGGCACTGGTGGTGGTCCCTTGGTTGGTGAATATGTGCATGGAGAAGTGACAGGAATATATTTGCTGTCCACATTATGGCTGTCACCATTAACTCCATTGTTAGCATGCACGCCATTGCTATTGTTTTCCACTGGATAGAACTGGAAGTGGCTTCTTTCTATGTTGGCCTTTGAGTCTGTTTGGCTTGTCTGAAAACACTCAGAATTCTTCTTGGATGACACTACAAGACAACTACTGTTAGGAATGGCAGAAAGTGGTGACGGCTTCTGGGAATCGTAACCACTTATTTCTTCACTTGACACATTATTTCTTGTGTGCGTATTGTTTTCTAAGAACAAAAAAAGACCACAGGAACCACGATAAGTAAAAATGATACATGCAGAGATGCTAAGCTTGCATTTATATGGAATAATTTGTTATATCATTCACAACACCACGCAACGACATACTGACAGAACAGCATTTCTGTGCCACAAGACCTTATGCAACGGCCATACTGCTAAAAGGGGCCATACACATTCATGTTCTACATGGGGCTCTTACAGAAATGTGTCCTGCTTTTCCCTTTAACTAGGAAAAAAATGGATTGCTTCATAATAATATTTTTTCAAATTTAAATGTATTCACCTTTAAGGATGATCGTGAATTTTATACGTACATGTATGGGATCCGTTATCCAGATAAATTATGGGACGTTCATCTCTAATAGGGGCAAATTCACTAAGAATCGTTGTTGCGCCAGGCGTAACTTCGCCGCACTTTGCTAGGCGTAGTTTCGCCAGTGCTCCGCAAATTCACTAAAATCCGAAGTTGCACACAGGGGTAGTGTAAGGTTGCGAAGTTGCACTAGCGTTGATTCGCTAAGCGAAGTGAAGTTACGCTAGCGATGGTTAATTTGCATACGGCGCCAAATTCAAATTTCAATGGAGGAATACGTAGAATCACTACAAATGCCTGGGAAACTTTCAAAACATCAAATAAAAAATTTTTTGCCCTACACATGTGCCCACTGTATAGTTAAGTTGCCATGAGTTAGGAAATGTAGGGGGGAAGGAGGGGAGCCCCAAAAATTTTTTCAATCTTTTTCAGCCTATCACCCATAATATAGAAAATACGCCAGCATTTTTTGGGACTTTTGAAATTTTTTTGAAGCAATCCCCATCTACTCTATTGCGATTCGCTTGGTCTGAGGTGGCGAAGGAAGTCTAGCGTAAAAGGTAGCGTTCAGTACACTGCGCAAGTTAGTGAATTTGCGTAGTTATGTCCGTAGCGAAAATTCGCCAGGCGTAAGGGTGCGAAGTAACACTAGCGAATTTATGCCAGCGTTCGTTAGTGAATTTGCGAAGTAACGAAAATGCCCAACGCTAGCGAATTGACGCTAGCGTTAGGCGCTTTGTCGCTTAGTGAATTTGCTCCATAGACTCCATTTTAATAAAAAAAGTCAAAATTGTAAAATTATTTCTTATTTCCTCTGTAATAATAGAACGCTACCTTGTAACTGATACCAACTAAGTTATAATTAATCCTTATTGGAGGCAAAACAGTCCTGTTGGGTTTAATTAATGTTTAAATATTTCTTTAGTAGATTTAATAAGGTATGGAGATTCAAATTACAGAAAAACCCCAAGCAACTCTCAAGCATTCTAGATATCTTTAAGAAGAGAAGCAATATTATATATATATATATACATATATATATATATATATATATATATATATAGTTAGTACCGGCACTCACCTCTTTTTTATACTGTATATATATATATACTGTATATACATACACATAAAAATAGTGTAATTTTTTCCTCTTTATACTTCAAGTTTTATTTCAAGATCCCAAAATATCTTTAAAATTTATATCTTAAAATCTAAAGATATCTTTAGATTCTAAAATATGAATTTGAATATTAAATTATATATATTGTACACATACTCTTTTTATTATTTTAATTCATACCGGTACATACAAATGTCACTTACTAACTGTATCTGGCCCTTTTTTATTCAATAGAATATATTCTGTGTGGCCCAAACACATACCTGTACTTGTAATGTTACAATTTTTTTTTTTTTGACATGTATACTGCAAATTCTACAGTAACTTCCATGAACACGATTGTGTCCATATTAGTTTTATTAAGTAATATAGGAAGCAAACAAACATGGGGCTCTGATTTCCACATATGGGCTCCTAGACAAGTGGGGCTGATAGTTTCCACATGGACAGTACCACAGATAAACATTAATCACGTAAAGCTGTGGTGCTCCATTAGTAATTGTTGCAAACACTGCTGTTTATTCATCACATGGCTGACATCAATGGTACTGAAAGTCAAATAAACACCGTACAATCTGCTTCCTGGATTGTATATCATATTCTATTTGCTATTCCATTCATATATATCTTTTTGTCAAATGCATTTTTAGATGGCAAATGCGGGTATTACAGATAGAGAATGATCACTTCCCCTTGTTATTTGAAGGAAGATCACTAACTCAGCTACCTCTGTCTGGGAAACAAATCATGGGCCTTTCTCCATTACTACAGATCCCATTTTGTAACATCTCAGACCATCCATCAACCAACAGAATCACCACAAATGAAAGATTTGCATGGCTAGCTGTATAAATAAATGATGATGGTGATGATCATAATGAAGTGCTAACACCATGGAGATATGGAAAAGGTATCAAGCTTCTCAGCACAGAAAGTGAATGTCAGCATGTCAACTGTCAGGTTTAGTGTGAAGCACACAATGACTCACTCTGTAGGGGACAGAGATTGGTATTGTTGACCTATCAGAAGGGGGGATGGTGTCAAAAGACTAATATTTAAAATAAAAAAAAAAAAATTATGAAGATTTCTAAAGTTAAATAATATAGATTTTTTACAGCCTGTTAGATTTTTGTCCATACTTCCTGATTACACTGTACCTACCATAATTAATTTTATTCAGCAAGCTTGTATGAACGCAGTAAATGTTAAAAAGCATTATACATTTATGCATGATATAAATTATCCGTTTACAAAATTACATTTTGTATTGCAATTACTGTGCATGATGAATTTCTTTCTAAAGCCCAGCAAAGGTTTTTTTTATTATTATGTATCCACTATGGTTTCTGTTATTTACTCATAACTCATACTGATATTTACTCTGCTTGCTCATGCATAAAGTATAACAGGATAAAAGTTATGATCACATCTTTGGGGAAGGATATGATTATTGTACCCTATGCATACACAGCAGCCATATCATAAGGGGATTCATAGCTACTGCCTAGTTGTCAATATGGAATCAGGTGACTTTAATAACAATCTCAAGAGCTATTTGGTAAAATATTTTTTTAATACCAATTCATTCTATTTTAAAGTCTATGAAGGTTTTCTTAATGCAGGTCATGATATACAGTATTTAGTAGTGATAAGTCTAATGCAACTGTACTTCCTAATACAGGTATGAGACCTGTTATTGAAAATGCTCAGGACCTGGGGTTTTCTGGAAAAGGTATCTTTCTGGAATTTGGATCTCCATACATGTCTACTAAAGAAAATATGTAAACTTTAATTAAACCCAACAGTATTGTATTACCTCCAATGAGAATTAATTATATCTTAGTTGGGAGTAAGTACTGTTTCATTAATACAGAGAAAAGGGAAATGTTTTTAAAAATGTGGTATACTATGTGCATCAAAAGAGAAGGCTGAATATTGAAGTATACAGAAAACCTACTCATGCTGATCAGAAATTGCTGTTTGATTCCCACCACCCTCTGGAAAATAAATTGGGGGTTCTAAGAATTGTACACCTTTGCACTGAAACTGTGACACCAATTGTGAGTCTGAAAGTGGCCATAGACGTAGAGATCTGCTCGTTTGGCGATGTCGCCAAACGAGCGGATCTCTCCCTGATATGCCCAGGGCCTGGCGATCGGATCAGAGCGAAGGCCAAACGGGCGGTTGGATCGCGGGACCGTCATCCGACAAGGATTTTCTAACCTGCCCAATCAGCTTCTGGCCAGATATCAATGGCGAAAGGCCATCGGGGGGCTCTAGACACAGGCCGATAAGCTGCCGTCTTGGTCTGTCGGTAGCTTTTATCGACCCGTGTATGGTGGCCATAAGGAAAGCATCTCGGGCTTGGAAACTTGAGGAGGCTCAGACTGGGACTTTGTCAAAATAGTGCACCTGGACCATTGAAGTGGCCTAGTGAGTGACTAGAGATTGTAATCAATTGAAGTGGGATTTTCAAGTGAAGGGTCTGGGGCTTAAGCCCCTGGACCACACGTAGTAAGTTTTATTGTAGTACTGATACTTTCTTACAGTTAATTACGCACTAATAGAACCAGATAAAAATATACTTAATAATACATAATTACAGAATTTCGAAGTTTCGAGTTTGACATATACTTTGTGACACTTTCACACCTGTGAGTTTCAGCTAACACCTACCTGAATAAGTTCCTTTGAACCATTTTTCCTACCAGTTGAACCAATGAAGTCACATTTTCATTTTCAAGTCCTGTTGCTTTAGCCTTACTTCTATTTGATTGTCTTATATTGATCAACTAAAGTACACAATGGGTGAGAAAGATCTCATATGAGATCACTATAAAACACGGTTTTAATGCTATTTAGTATCAGGATAATTTATTTAAAAAATACGTTTTTCAGTTATTTCTTCATCTTCCACTCCCTAGTACTCAAATTAATACAAGAAATGTGATTTACCACCCACGAGTGCAATTTCAGCTGAACAAAATGGCCACAATCATTGACTGAAAAAAATAATTCATTAAAGGTCATTTAAATTGTGCACAAGTGCGCCTATTGCTGTAGGGGAGCCTGGAACTACTGCCACCCTCAAAGGTGATGATGTTTCCAGTTTTACCACAGCAACTGGGTCAATTTCAGCAGAGAACTTGAACCTAATTATAATTATTGTAATTATGGTTAAAACCCTTGCTAATTGCAACCAAAATTACACTTTGCACTTCCAGTAAGTAAATATCAAGGTTTTAGAAAATCACCTGGATGTGAGATGTTGCAAACTGTTTTCAAGATGGGCCATTCATTTTATGTACTTTACTTTACTACCCAGGGGAGTAATAAACAAAAGAGATGATGATGAACTGAGCAGTAATGCATAAAGCATTACAAAATAATGTTGTCTAAGGTATCTCAGTTAATGAGGTGAATCACAGTGAGACAGTTGACCTACCTGAAAGGACTGTTAGCTGAGCATTGCAAGAAACCAATCCGTAATCATTGCTTGCCATACAAGTGAAAATGCCCGCATCTTCTGGAAAAGTCTCAGCTATGACAAGGGTACAGATCTCCTCTGAAAGAGTTAAGTTGAGAGTCAGAAGAACAAACAGCTCATAAAATGGTATGTTATCAGTACAATGAATATTGCATTTGCCAGGATATGATCAGCTGGAATGTTTAAAATAAATACAAACAAGTGTAAAGCTGTCTATACACTATAAGTTCTGTTCACTAGCTTGGGTCACCAAACAAGCAGATCATTTGTCTTGTATGGCCACCCAAATGGTGGAGCAAGTGATGCTAAACCTATTATTCATCCTCACTTCAGAGTAGAACCTTAAGTCATGATCTAATGTGGTCCATTTGCAAAAGGGTTTTTCAGTGTACCCAATCAATATGTTTAAAACGCCTAATCGCATATTGATCTGGGAAGGCAACATTTTGAATGCATCCATGGGCCAATATACTTTGCATTTGGTGCAGTTTTTGGATGAGCATGTTGAAACTATGTAAAATTATTTATCAACTATACAGTTTTTTTGGCCAGTGGATGTCAAAGGAAATAGATACATATATACTTTTTGCAGCAGTTGGTTCTCCTTTTAGGCAAGTCAGATGGATAAGCTATTGTGATCACTGAAAGATGATCGGGTGGAATAGGATATAGGAAGTAATGTAGGCAACAAAGCACAAAGAGCAATATTGTTTCTGCAAGTGACACTGATACTTCAAACTAGTGCTCCAGACTAAAACCTATTCCCAGGGGTTGATACAGCCTCTTGTTTTATAGAGGTTGCATACTGCATCTTTGTAAACCCCAGCATACGTTTCCAGCAGATTGTTAAGGTATTAGACTATGTTTGAGTGAGCTGTCAGGAGCCAGTAAGTCAAACACAAGCCTGCTAACAAATCCAAAATGATTTCTAATGTCTGTTTCAGTAGCCTGAATCCTCTCCGGCCAATTCACTAAGGGAGGTATCGGATCAGTCGGAAAGTTCCTGGCTGCACCATACCTTCTCACATTAAACAAGAAAAACCACAGGTATATTTCAGTTAAAATATCTCAAATAACAAAATATATAGACATATAAAACAAGTTAAACACTATTACTTACAAATGTTTAAAAAACATTGCTCAGCTGTGTATTCCAAAAAGATAAACATTTCATCATTGCTCAGCTGCATAATCCATTAAATACAAAGCCTTTTATTATTAGATTTTGCTGACATTACATTTTTTCCCTCTGTTAGAAAAAGGCTCCAGATACGGTTATTTTTATTTGATTATTTATCACACACAAGACGTTTTGATCGCCATTATCACATTTGTGGGTGCCAATCACAGACCGAGGTACCATGAATTATAGCTGCCAACTGAAAGCAACCAGAAGTGCTCCAGCTGCACAGTTAAGTGATCAAAACACTTTAATCCCATTATTTATACATAAATTGAGATATCAGATGAGGGGATGGCAGCCAATGACTTTTGGCTTTTTTGGGACCACAGCTCTGACATTTCAGGGGATTGCCTGTTGGCCCATCACTTCCTATTTAAAGCTCACTTCCTATATAAAGACAAAGTTCTACCCTAGTAAAATAGATTAGAGAGGGTCTAGCCAAAATAAAAACATTGAAAGTACGACTCACTTTTTAGGGCCATGTCAGCTAAACAGTTCTTTTTATTCTTCATTAGCTAGTTGCCTAAATTAAATTTAAAAAGGCTAACTTAGTAAGATAACCCTGCGCCTTAAATCCGAAAATCAAATTTAGTCAATTGCAGATTCTTTGCGTTAGTAACAAACCTTTGCTTTTCATGTACTTTTCAGATTTAAATTGAGAATGGATTTTAAATTCATTCTCACACTGGCTATAACGAAAGGGAAAACACTTGTGTTTTTGACATTATAATATAAAGCTATTCCCTTTTATCTAATTAAAACTCAATTCTTTGAGCGTCTCTTTGCAGACAATACACTGAGGTAATAAGATAGGCTTTGCGGCTGCAACTAGACAGCTGAGTAATGGCCAAAAACAGCTGGCCAGTGATTCATTTTTTTCCGTTTGAGTGATTCAGTCAGCATTGTGTCAAAATAAACATAAAAAAGAACAAAGCAGTTAATCTGATAAACCTGGATGTTAGTTCTAAAAAAACCCGGACAACTGATTAAGTCACAAAACTGAAGATTGTGATTTCAGTCTAGACAGAATCAGCGCAGAGCACATTAACCAGACGGAAGACAGGAGTGACATGAAAAGCCTGTTGCTATTGGGAACCCTAGGCAATATGAACTCACATTCTGTAAAGGCATGTTCAACTTGGCATGAGAAAAACCTAATGAAAGCAATAAAATTCTAAACAAGAATTAGGTGAATCACTGTCACAAACAAGTAGCTTACTTCCATTGTGATATCTCTATTTAGCACTAAGGATATCAAACCAATCACTGTGGCCTCATGCTGTAGGTTTAGCAAGTAGTGGCAGTGGCTTTGGTTTGAAACTTTGAGTTTGAGACACCCCACAGAGGAGCAGAATAGAATTAAGCACAGAAGTTTAATGTAAGGGGTCTATGAATGGACTCTGGTAGTAGAACAGACGTTATCATTTATACAGCAGATAGGAAACTAGAGTCACTTTATAACTGGAAATTCCATCATGGAGCTTCAGGCTGATGGTAAATTAATCCTCACCATCAACCAACAGTCAAAAGCAACTTGAGATTCCTGAAGTAGTAGTTCAACATCTGGAGGGTGGCAGGTTGGGCAGCCCTATGTATGAAGAGGGCTTACAGAGGATATTCTGCACAGTGGCCACCACTATTAAGGACTCCAAGTGCGATCATTGTGGGACTAAATCACATCAAATAAGAAACATAAGAGCAAGCTTCACTGCTTTAGCTGCCATGTTAACAATTCTAATCCATAACATCAATCAAGGATAATTCGTTCTCAGTGTTTCTGAAACCCACACGTTGCCCCTCATTATTGGTTGTCTTATGATCACCCCTTGGCCTGTACTTCTGATTGGATGGCATCGCCATATACCTAAAAACAGTCCCCAGGTTGCGAGGATTTCACTGAACCATGCTCTGGACAATAATAGCAATAATATTTCAAGGCCTTGTAAGACTCCACACCCAGAACAAAAGATGAATCAGGCTTTTTCTGTTTTACAGAGAAGAGGACAGGCAGCAGCTGAACTGTAGCTCTATTTTAACCCAGTACCTGTTGCACTCTACACTATAAAAGGTGCAAGTTGTGCCCTTGTTGGATAAACTTAAAAAGTAGTTGTAATGAATGTAGTTATTATAAATGTTATTATGTTAGCTAGTTAGAATCTAAAGAGTGTTAATGCTTTATTAGTGGACAGTTTTAATAATACTCAAAGGATTTTTGTGTGTGTGTGTCAGACTACTTACCAGGCTCCGATGCACATCGAGGTTCTACAGGTAAAAAGAGATAAAAGGAGAGGAATAAAAATGATATCAGATCAGACTCATAATTACAATTTATTATCAGCATTAATTGGATTTACAACCACAGAATACACTTTTTCATGAATCACTTTCAGTCATACAGTACATGTAGTAGCCCAAGGGAAAGCTCTGTAATTATCAGGCTGTTCTAAATAATAAGTAATAATAATAAGTATCTGCTACATATCAATTATCTTCAAAGAATTAAATTGATGATTATAAAACCATAAATGGAATTACATGAGTGATTTGAATGTCATTTGCATTCTCCATCAGAGACATGGTAAGAGTAAGTAACAATTACTAATCTCTGTGTATAACAGAAACCATTCATATTATAAAGATCATTGATCTTGGCTGAAAGCACTGTGTTACGTATAAATGTAAGGAATAAGAGAGTTGTTATATGACTGCCAGGAAATACACATTAAAGGCAGAGTTAAACCAAAAAACTAAAGCATTTTAAAGTAATTAACATATAATATACTGTTGGCATGCACTGCTGCTGCTGCTGCGAAGCCATTGGGGCAGCAATTCAAGCTGGAAAAAATGAGAAAATGCCCAGTTTACATAGCAGACAACAGATAAGCCAAGTCCACTACAACAGTGCTTTATCCGTTATCTGCTATGTAAACTGTTCCTTTAATCCTTTTTTCTAGCTTGAATGGCTGCCCCCATGGCTACACAGCAGCTTGTTTATATCAACTATAGTAGTCTTTCTAAAGCAACACACACAGTTTTTACCAGTGCAGAGCAAAAGGACATTATTTTGTAATTACTTTGATACCCTTTCAGTTTTTGGTGTTGCTGTTCCTTTAAGAAAGTGTCTGAATTTTAACTGTTAAAGCAGATGTTATTTTTTTTAGATATCTGCCACTTTAAAACATTTGGCCAGCTTCAGTTCCACAAGAAAATGTTGTTTTTTGGTTTATTGAGTGAAACCTTACGTGCAGCGCTGTATTTAGGTCCAGTGCTGCCCTAGACACTGGACCTCAGCGTACAACTTGCTGCAGAAGTGATATTGTGCATGTGACATGTGTGACGTTACTCCCGCCAACGAGGGTAAAACCTAACCTCTCACCCCAAGCTTAGCCACTGGATTTGCCCACAAGTCTCCAGCGGAGCCTGAGGAGATATTTTATTTTTTGTTTAAAATTTTTTGAATTTATTATATAGGCACCCGCCTCTTTAAAGCAGCAGATTGAGCGTCAAATTGGAGATCTGGAAGAACAAGTGAATCTTGTCATGTAAAGTCAGATTTTGTGTTCAGTGCTGTATGTACCCTGTCCTACAGAAATGTGAGTCCTATGATTATAAATGGCTCCTAATGAAGGCTGAATTCCATTGCATACACTTTTATGCAACCTTAGCTTTTTTTTGATACGGTTCTTTTGATCCAGAAGATTTAGGGAAAAAAATAACAGAATTACTTCTTTCTAGCTGCCACAAGATCAGGTTTTGCATAGGTAGGTGTGTGCTGCCCCCACCTACAACTACCTCTCGAAACACGTGCCCTTGCTATAAAGAATATATGGCATTGTTTATCAGGCGTTGAGATGTGAGAAGAGATGAGCTGGATCATCTATCCAGAATGCTAGGGAGTAGGGATTTTTATAAATAAATGGTGTTTCCATATTGTGTATAACCATGACTACTATAAAACATTTAAACAATAAAATAATACAATGGTACTGCCACTAGCATGGATATATGCTAGCTTGATCAAGTACAAGGTATTCTTATTATTACACCGAAAAATACAAATATATATTTATGGTTGAGTGTGTATGTATAAGATTTTATAGTTTCTCAATCGACACACAGGCAATACGGTACACTGGACTCCCTCGGCAGCATAAAGTGCCTCAAAATATTGCAAGTGCATCTGGACAGTAAATGGCTGCAGGCACCACAATGCTGGGTGGTGGCCACAGTTAAGAATTAATGTGGCAATTATATTGGGGGAGCAACAGCAAAATTACATCGTTGTACCATTTCCAGCCAAATTGTGACTCATTTAATGGGTTCCCATTTACAGGCACTTACATGCAGACAACATGCACTTCTAACAGAAAGAACCCAACAAACACACAAGCGTTTGTATCTCGTTTGTAATAATACACATAATCAAACTAATTTCCTGCCTCTAGGGCCCACAGTACAATGTATAATCTCGCTACAG
Source organism: Xenopus petersii (assembly GCA_038501925.1). Lineage (NCBI taxonomy): Eukaryota > Metazoa > Chordata > Amphibia > Anura > Pipidae > Xenopus > Xenopus petersii. Next base: position 54,408,953 of record CM076672.1, read on the forward strand.
CCTCAGGAGCCGAGAGAGAGAACAATAAGTACTTGACAGTTCTGCCCTTACAGTATTTATGTACAGGATAATAAGGTGCGACTGGAAATGATATATGGGGTCTCATGGGGGAAAAAAACATCCCCACTCTCCTAGGGCTGTTTACAAAGGCAGCAGTTTTCCAGATATTCATTAAGGAAACTCGTGATGTAAAATGAATGCTTAACTGGTAATTTACCAGGATTTACTTTCTGCTGTCATTCGTTTCAGTCAGCTTCAGACTGAGGTCTAAGATTTCACTTAGTCACACTCCTTTGGCATAGTGTATTGCATTCATTTTAACTGAGTACAAGTGCAGCCCTGTAATACAAACTCAAGGGCTTATTTACTATATACAGGCGCAAATGCTTTAGTGCTAAGGGGGTACAAAATTGTGTCCCTTCGAGACACAGAGCAGCTGTAGTTGTCCCTTAGATTGGATTTTCGATCACACAGAACAGTCCTCGTTGATACAAGGAAGCTCTGAATGACTGCCATGACAATTTGCTGGTGACACTTACAAATGACACACAAGTAGGAGGCAGAACAATTTGAAGGTCCAGCACATGGTACCTTAATAAGCTGACTTTCTAGGAACAACATTTGAATATATTGGCTCCATATAAATTAATATTAATAATATTAAAGGGGTAAATTATTTATATGCCGAGAACTTCCCACACCAGTCAGTTGAACTGAAGAAGCTGCTGGGATGAGTAGTGAAATGATTACTCAGCAAGCCCAGTTGATTTACCTATACTAGATAAATATTAAAGGGATACTGTCATGGGAAAACATGTTCTTTTCAAAACGCATCAGTTAATAGTGCTACTCCAGCAGAATTCTGCACTGAAATCCATTTCTCAAAAGAGCAAACAGATTTTTTTATATTCAGTTTTGAAATCTGACATGGGGCAAGACATATTGTCAATGTCCCAGCTGCCCCAAGTCATGTGACTTGTGTTCTGATAAACGTCAATCTTACTGCTGTAGTGCACGTTGGAGTGATATCACGCCCCCCCCCCAGCAGCCAAACAAAAGAACAATGGGAAGGTAACCAGATAGCAGCTCCCTAACACAAGATAACAGCTGCCTGGTAGATCTAAGAACAACACTTAATAGTAAAAACCCATGTCTCACTGAGACACATTCAGTTACATTGAGAAGGAAAAACAACAGCCTGCCAGAAAGCATTTCTCTCCTAAAGTGCAGGCACAAGTCACATGACCAGGGGCAGCTGGGAAATTGACAAAATGTCTAGCCCCATGTCAGATTTCAAAACTGAATATAAAAAAAATCTGTTTGCTCTTTTGAGAAATGGATTTCAGTGCAGAATTCTGCTGGAGTAGCCCTATTAACTGATTTATTTTGAAAAAACATGTTTTCCGATGACAGGATTCCTTTAAAGGGGTGTTTTACCTTTAAATATATTTTAGTATATCATCGAGTGGCCATTCTAAACAACTTTTTAATTGGTTGTCATTATTTCTTGTTTTGTTTTTGAATTATTTCCCTTTTTCTACTGACTCTTTCTGGCTTTCAAAGGGGGTCACTGACCCCATCTAAAAAAAAAAAACACAAGTGCTCTGTAAGGCTACACATTTATTATTATTGCTACTTTTTATTACTCAACTTTCTAGTCAGGCTCTCTCCTATTCATTTTCCAGTTTCTTGTTCAAATCAATGCATGGTGCTAGGGTCATTTGGGCTCTAGCAACCAGATTGCTGAAATTACAAACTGGTGAACTGCTGAATAAAAAGATAAATAATTGATAAACTACAAATAATGAAAAATGAAAATCCATTGCACTTTGTCTCAGAATATCACTCTCTACATCATGCCAAAAGATCATTTAAAGGTGAACAATACCTTTAATAAGTATTATCAACAACAATGTCCCTTTAATATGATGTGCTGTAGTAAATGAAATACAGTACACTATATCTCCTTTTATATGCACAGCATTACATTTTTGCATAAAAATTCCATAAACATGTTTACAATGTAAGTGATGACACAATGACATAAAAAGGAAGGAATGATATTGACATGTGTCAATGCATTTTTAGCACCATCTTGGTACACAGAATAGCTACATGCAACAGAAGTAAAATTGTCAGTGTTAAGGTGGCCATACACAAGCAGATATTTGCTATTGATTCGATATTTTTAATGACTGATCACCACTCAATTCAAAAGCTATAGAAAATACAAACTTCTTTTTATTTCTCCTTATTTAAGATTTTATTTTTTACAAAATCAAAAAAACAAAAATGAAAACAGTAAATAAAAAAAGAAAGAAAGAAAAAATTATAAACCATAATATATTATTATACGGGAAGCCTAAAGTGATATAATCACACAGACTTAGACCTGTCCTAAAATAACAACATTAGTACTTGTATAGGACTGCACAAAAAGATTTACCAAATTTCACCATTGAGTCAACTTAATCTGTAGGTATCTGTTGATCTTTCTTGTATGTGTCCCATTGAGACCACATATCATGGTAAGAGTCTAAAGTGTCTTCCAACCAAGCCATTAGATACATATTTCGTATATAATGGAGTCTCTGATGGACTTAGAAAGTGACAATGTGGTTGTAAGCCAATTGAGAGCGATAACCCATCGAGCAGCAGCCAATATTTGAGATGGCAAGGAAGGCACACTAAAGCTGCTTCAGGTGAGGGATCAATTGAAACTTTCAATATTTTTTCAATACTTATATCCAAAAGTTCTTGACAATAGGGCATAGCCACTATGTATCTAAATAAGTGCCTATGTCACTGCATCCTCTGAAGCACAAAGGAGAGGTCAAAGGGACCATGGCGTGTTTCATTTGAGGAGTAATTTACCATCTATATAAAACTCTGTGGGCTGTGTCTTTAACTGACATATGGAGACACTTTATATATAGCCTTCCATATTTTAGGCCATAACTCTTGAGTATTTTGTAATTGTAAGTCTGATATCCATTCGGGTCATATATGAACACGGAAAATACAAAATTTTAACACATGCATAGGCTTTATTCCGGCCACAAACCAGTAAGAGACACTCTATATTATGGGACATCTCTTCCTTCAATAATGATCACCTTTAAGGGGGAAATAACTTTATATTGTCTAGTGTATTGATCATTTCCCGGAATTAATGGGATTGCCGTGGATGAGTTAATTCAGTGTTTTTTTTTATCAACATTAAGTGACAATGTACCTTTAGCAAGAATACTAAAAGTTTTGTTCTCAGTTAACCTAATAAGTGCAGTAGTGCAGATGCTTTGCAATGAGTGTATGCTGGTCTTACTTTTCTGTAGTATTCTAAAGTCAGGTGAATCCTGTATCTCAATTCCTTGTCTGAACCATTTGACCTTTACAGGGGGTGTGCCCTTCACTCTGCATTCCAGAACCACAACCTGCCCATCGGACGCTGTCAGGTTTTGCAGCTCCTGCATGTGAATAAAAATATTAATTTTATTATCTTAAGTGCTGTTGAAAAGTTTACTAAATAGGACATTACTCAAATGTTTGCCTTAACGGGACATTGGGCTTCAGTTAGAAGAAGCAAACTTAAAAAAAAATAATAATCTCACTTTGTTTTCCAGTGTGGGACTTTTCAATGAAAACTGTAATTGAAACCAGGCAATGCAAGTATTAATTCTTAAGCTCTTCACAATTGAAAATGTAAGTAATTACTCATTATAATGTGGATATTTTGGCAAATCATAAATGAACAAATGAGAAGGCTGTAAACTGCCTAAAAACACATAAATCTGGGCATCTACCTTTACTTTGCTTTTAAATACTTGCCTACAGAGATTCCAACAAAAATGGAAAAGAACTAATTTAAATATTTTTTTCCACAAAGGAATGTTAATTTATATACACAGAGGGGATGGAACTTTGAGTTTATGCTCTGCGTGTAAATGGCTGATGGGCTAATGAGAAACGAATGACTTTATAACTGAATGGATAGACTAGCAATCTCCAATATACCCTACAAATTAGATTTGCTTGCCCTCCCTGTTGTTGCAGCTTCTACTTCTTGTGGAAAAGTAAAGGCTAAAATAAGGAAAAGCAGAGCTTTGCATGGACTCGTATTCATATTTCTCTCTGTCTCTAGGTCTCTGCTGAGAAACAAATATACAAAGAATGGATGTGGTTTTAATACAGTTAGACCCAGGAATCTTTGGACAGAGACAACTTTTTTTTTCTAATTTTGGTTCTGTACATTAAAAATGGCTTTAGTTCCTCACATTTTTATGCAATCTTTTTGTTCAACCCACTGAATTAAAGCTGAAAGTCTGCAGTTGAACTGCTTCTGAGTTGTTTTATTTAAAATTCATTGTGGTAATGTACAGAACCAAAATTAGCAAAAACTTATCTCTGTCCAAAGATTTATGGGCCTAACTGTAGCTACTTCCAGTATTTAGTGACATCCAGATACTTTTTGGCAAGGTAGCCACTGATTCAATTTACAATTTTATGCCTATGCATATGCTATTGTGTAAAGAATACTAACTAGTTATTTTTAGGTCCTCATCTCCAAATAATCAGCCACTGCCTTAAAACCAGACACACAGATTTGTTTGCCAAGCTTATTTCTGCACTATGCAGTGCTGGACAGGACAGCTGGCCCGTATCAACAATGATTGTCTTAATATTTCCTGAATGAGTTTCTTCAGTGATAATAATTGAGTTAAACAGTCTGCTCTCTTTTTTCCATACAGGTTTTTCATACAGTTTATGTCTCTGTTAGATAAACATATCCAGGATACACAATGGGCAATATTTTCAGATATGTGCAGGAACGACAGACAGCATGCTGAATTAATGATTCCTGTCTGCTATTACATGGCAAGCTGTCCCAGATCCATAACATATAGGGTACTCTCCAACCTTACTTATATTTATTCCAACATCTAAGTATTCGGGATGATCCACAATTAACCTCTTTTGGCGCAAATAATAACATGCTTTATTTAAGCTTGAAAACATCAGACACTGCAACAAATTTGCTCATTTTATTTGGATTGTTTTGTTGCTGTGCTAGACTCTGGAGGGCTGGAGAACACCACAGCGCTCACATTATAGCAGTATACCTGCCAGTATTGAGTCTTTCTGGTGCCATGAATGGGTCTGGCAGCACTGTATTCATAAAGGGTGGATGGAGGCATTTAGATGTTCCCTTTTCTGTACCCTACCCATCTCCCACCTTGCGTGCCATTAAGTTAGAGAGCAGCAGACGGCCTGCAACCCAACACTGCACTCTTCACCTTGCTCTTGATTTTTTCATCCAGTGCGAGGTGCAGAACACAGCCATGCCCTGAACTGAAATGCTCTCTGTATGAGCAGTAAAGGGCATGTTCTTGCATTTATATTTCACTCTTGCAAACTAGCCACCTTCCAACTTTTTTTAATCTAAAAGAATGTACTTTTCCCATGTTAAAAACAATGTACAACTTTCTAAATACTTATGGAAATATGCAGAGTAGGAATGTCGTGCATGCATATTTAAAAGTTTTCTGTTTAAGGGAAAATAAACAGCGGAAATATCCTGTTTATAAAGAAAGGGGTATTTTGCATATAAATGCTTGCTTAAATATATGTTGTATCTCTGAAATATTTCAGACAAAGGCATGTGTGTGTAATATGAATTCTAATTCTTGTGCATTAGCATAGAAAAGAGATGTAGTTTTCATAAATATATAATCCAAAAATCTCCAGAATAGGGCACTGCTGTTTCTTGTAGTGTTTGGTTAAGACAAACAATTCTTTATTTTTGACTGATTTCTTTTTTTTTTCCCTGGGATAATAAGATGTAGCATCTAGTTAATGCTAAGTAATCAAGGATAATTCCATGTTTTAATCTTTAAGGCATGCTTTAAAGGCACCGTGCCTTAATTACTGTATATTTCTCATTTGTAAAATGCCAGGTCCTAAGCATTCTGTATAATTTTAGCTATACTGTCTGTACTGGGTAAAAAAAAGCTGTAATTTCCTGAAGGTCTCATTTTCTTGCTTTACTTTGACTGGAAGACAATGGCAATGCCCTCCTTCGTACTGTGTGATTTGCTTCCAGTGGTGTGTACAATTCAACTGTAGAGTACTGTACAAGCAAATAAACAGTATTACAAACCTTTGTAAATGCCGGGGCACAAAAAGTGGGTGTCTTGGATCTGTCTTGGTGGTATAGGTAGGATGTAGGACTTCGGACCTGTCAATAAATGTCACTGTTAACTGCGTCAGGGGATTATGAGATTAACTTTATTTCAGTAATTTCACCATTACCCTACCCCTTTCACCTCTATCCAGAAGCCCCACCCCAGAGACCAAGCTCTCGCGGCAGAAGTCTTGTCTACCTACCCTACTTCTGGTCCTGTCAATGTGTTCCTGAATAAAGTAGGCAACTATGGGGGTAATGTGTTTATAAAAATGATATTTGCTGTAGAAATAGTGATCCCAAGCAACAATTAGATATTAACTATCAAAGAACACTAAACTTTGAAACACATATTACCTCCATGTGTTTGTCCCACAAGTGAACTATGTGTCGGTGTGACAAGAAAACATTTTACACAATACAAACCCTGCTCTTCATGTGATGATAGTGAACAAACACTGTCTAAGAAAAGGATATTCCATTAAGATAATTGCTTTGAATACCTGATACCTGATAGTTTAAGTACTCTGAGAAATCCACTTTAATTTTTAGTCAACTTACCTGCTGAACAGGTATGGAAATTGGCTGCATTACTGCAGTTGTTATTCCACATTTTGGGGAAGATGGGCCTATTGTCAAGGAAACTGAAGATGTTTTCTTCTGTGCCCTAGAGGAAAAAAAATGTACAACAAAATTTCTTCCGGTTTATTCAGTTCTTTTTTTGTATTTGTTCAAGTGAATAACTGCTCAGACTAATTTGAAGGTGTAATCATAGCAAATCAACAGTTGGCTAAAGATGCTGGGGCTTATTGTTCAAAAACAGATGGTGGGCAGGTTACCCAGGATGACGTGAACACAACAAAAATCTCTATTTACTGTATATGGACATGTTTATTCAAGTATACGTGTGATAGTTACAGAAATCACATAGGAACGTGTATTTACGTTAATGCTCCTTTAAACTGTAAAATACATGGGATGGCCAGAAAATGTTTTAGATGATTAAAGAAACAGCAAAACAAACACCAAGACATCTGTTTGTTATAAAGCCAAGTACCATTCAGTCCCTGATTATGTAGACAGTCCTTTAAAAAGGCACTTTTATTTTGCAAAAATCCATCAAAAATTATAATCATCTGATCATCATTGCTGAATATTATTCACATTTTTAACAGCTTGATTCCAGTGCCCCTGTAACACTACACAGAACATAGGTTAATGCTTATTTATTTACTGTGTTGGAAGCTCGATTTGCTTGAGAAGAGTGTTCATTTTTGTTGATGAGTATAACAAAACATTTCTTCTTCATAAATGTGTTAGAACCATCTTTTGTACATTTTCCCCGGCAAGCCAGGGTACATGTGAATGGACAAACTTTTTTTTTTTTAATATTCTTTAACTAATAACAAACACACTACAAATAGAGGGGGGGGGTAGGCCATGGAGGTTATTCATTATACTCAACCGCCCCTATCTTAGGGGTTATTTTTCTGCTGTCTTGTGCTGTAGCTGAGTCCAGTGTATCTGCCCACCGGCCCCAGACTTTTGGGCAGTACTACCATCCCACAAGTATCTCCATTCTACTGAGTCAAATGCCTTTCTTATGTCCAGGGAGACCACTGCACCAGGATAGCCCCCGAGCCGGCTAAATCCAAATTGGTGTATAGTCTGCATATGTTAATGTCAGTTGCCCGACCTGACATAAAACCCGATTGATCGGGATGGATCACTGACAATATTACCTTAGTAAGCCGATTGGCTAGGACCTTTGCCAGAATCTTAACATCACTGGAAAGAAGCAAGATGGGCCGGTAGTCGGCACATTCTGCCGGGTCTCCCACCTTCTTAGTTCTTAGAAATATTAGGGATGATGGTAAAGTTCCTGATTCTAAGGCCGTCTCATATAGTTGGAGCAATCTAGGAGCCAGGGAGTGTGCGTTGAATTTGTACCATTCCATTGGGATGCCATCCAGACCTGTTTTTTTCCCAGTGGGGAATAGGGATATTGCAGTTAATGACAATGGTTCCTCAAGAATTTGCCTATCCTGTAATGACAAGCTTTCTAAGGAGATGTTTTTAAGGTATTCCCTTGGATCTGGAGTATATTCATTTTGTGTAGATCAGTAAAGTTTGGTAGTATTGGACAAATGTGTCGTTAATGCTCTTGGGATTATCATATAAATCTCCCATGGGGAGCGTATTTATGTGATAGGGGTTGAGGCGGTGGTCTCCCTTAAGAGGAACGCCAGTAGCTTTCCCCCCTTGATTGTTTTCTCAAATAACAGGTGGTTTGAGTGGAGTAGTTTCTTTTTAGTTTTGTCAACCCAGTGTAGTTGAAGGCTTCTGTGGGCCTGAGATACCTGTTGAAAAGTATGTGCTGAGGGGGTCCTGGCAAACTCCCCTTGCAAGTGCAATTTCTCCCTCTAGCTGTATGTTTTTTTAATTGTGTTTCTTCCTATAGGTGGTTACCGCTGACATACAGGTGCCTCTCAGAAAGGCCTTAGAAGTCTCCCAGATTATAGGTGTGGGTGCCGAGCCCTCATTCAATGGCCAGAATTGAGCTAGGTCATTTATCATTTGCTCTCAAACTTCTGTGACTTGGAGCCACTTAGGATGTAATCTCCATTGTGGGTAGCAAGTGTCTCTTTGGGAGCTCAGGCTAATCATTAAAGGGGCGTGGTCTTATATACCACTCAGAAGGTATCTGGATTCAGGCACCTCTGCTAGAAGGGGTTTAGATACTAGCACCATGTCTATTCTAGAGGCAGCCTTGTGGGATGCAGTAGCTGGGGAATTTATATCTCCAAGGGTCTTTAAGATTATAGGTTTCACACCAATCCGCAAGAGGACTTGAGGTAGTGAATATGGGGACATGTCTATATAGGGCCGGGGACAGAGCCAGGTTGAGGTCTCCCATTTGTAGCAGCGGGGCTGGGTCCCAATTGCTAAGTTTGGCCAGTATTTCAGAGAGGATAGCTAGGTTGGCAGAAGGAGGCAGGTACACACAGGCAATCACATGTGCAGTGCTTTCCCACAATCAAATGGTTGTTTCCAATAATTTTACTGCAATTGGACAAACTTTTCAGGATCAGGACAAACTTTTTTCCATAGTACTACATAATCAAGTGTTTTAGAGCCAGTGGTTATTTAATCTTACCACGCAGTGGGGGTCATCTATCAACACAGGGCAAATTTGCCCATGGGCAGTAAACCTTGGCAACCAATCAAATTGCTGCATTCATTGTTCTACTTGCAGCTGGCTTTAAAAAGCTAATCACTGATTGGTTGTTATAGGTAACTGCCCAAGGGCAAATTTGCTCAGTGTTGATAAATTAGCCCCAATATGTTTCTAGTAAACATGCGGCACCCCTTTGCGAGAGAAATAAATACAAGATTTGTTTTTTTAGGTTCCTATAAATAGTCTTACATATAAATATATGACTATATATAAATAGTTTCATTTTTATAAAGTATTATAATTAATTGTAAAACCAGAAGCACATGGGCTTCCGTGCAAACTATGCCTTAAACATCCTTGCCAATTACTAAGTCATCTCTTCATCTGTATCCCACAACTTGTTATGTGAGCCTTAGTGGCGTAACTATCAAAGGTGTAATTGTGGGTGGTAGGATGAGGGACTTTTTGCCACGCCCGTAGGGCAGCAGAAGCGAGTCTGAAGTGGGATGGCCAGCAGACCCTTGTAGTGCACTGCTAGCCTGCTCTGTCTGTCTGTAATAATAGCATAGCCTGCAGCTACTTAGAGAGACAGACCACACTATTAAATGGCAACCAAGACAGCAGGCATGCAAGTTGACTGCTGGGAGTTACTGTGTCATTTATGGGTTTATATATCAAAAGTCAGGTCTGTGAGGTTTTTTTCTACCTCCAATGAAAAAACCTGTATGTAAAAAACTTGATTAAGTATAAGTTAAAAACCTTGAATACCTTGAATTTATAGAGAGAGTGAAAACCAATGTAAAAAAACCTGAAAATCATGAAGGCAAAAAACTTCTTCAAATGGTAAAAGAGACCTCTTCAATTGACTTCTATATGACCTCGACAGGTTTTAGCTGAAGTATTTTCAGGCTTTCAGCAGCTTCAGGGCATAATACATCTTGCAAAAAAAATTAAAATTTTTAAGTGAAACTAGCCTCGAAAAGCTCACATTTTTTGAGACAACATAGCTCGACCTTTAATAAATAACCCCCTTAATGTCTGTAAAAAAAAATACCACCCGACATATAATTGCTATCTCCCTTATTAATAGCATTGAAAAAAACTATTATTTTTAATAGCCATTTACCATATTTTATGTTGTTGTAGGTCCCGACACATTGTCTGCAAAAGTATCATCCTCCTTGTAATTGTTAGCTTCCTTGATTGAACTGTTACGATTACTTCTAGAGGATTCCCCATATATCCTATATGCTCCTATATTACAGACTTACTATAGATGTGTTACTGCTTGGGTTCATTTCCACTTTCCTGAAATTGTGAACATGTTTTCATCATACCGATTTCATATTTGGCCTAATAACTGCAACACAATGGTTATGGATAAATTGAAATGATTTACTCTATAATGATTGGTCAAAAATCTTACCCACAGTGTTAACAGGATATATTTAGCTGTAATACTGATATAGCTATTCAAAACTCTCTCTCTCAAACTAAAAAGCAACAGGCCACATGGTATAGTACTGCAGATCATTACTGCACTATCCACTATTTGTCACCTCATCATTTATCATATACCTAAAAGCCCTTCTCCTGACTGGTTCACAGCTCTGTACAAAGTCTAACACCAAGGAGAAAAATTCATAGCTGACAACTTGTTGATTAATTTCTTGCAAGCAACAGCTTAGCATTTGTTCTTGAAGTTTCCAAATGTGTCAGGCTGAAGGCAGACACCTGATTTGATGCAATGTTATATTTACTTTAGTTAGAACATCAATATTAGAAGGATACATAGCTACAACAATGTCTCTCCTTTTTTAAAAGCACCTCTACTTTCATTTTATTTATTTTTCTTGTGTCTTATCAAAGGAACACTAAACCCTCCTACAGTTTTACAATCTTGTAACTGTTAAGCTCCCCATAGACGCGACGATTCTTCTTGCAGAACGACCGATTTTAGGGAAGTCCGACCAATCCTTCGACATTATCGTGTGGTTAGTGGGATTTGAACGATCGTACATCTTACGATTTTTCGGCCAACATCTGTCAGGAAATTGATCGGCCAGGTCAAAAAATCTTTGTCGGTCCCAGTGCAATCTATCTATGTTTGCAGGGCCAAGCAGGCATCTCCCCTTTGTTTTCCTGGCAAATGGTCTTTTGAGTTGATGGTCAATTCGTGTGATCGTTCCGAGAAAATCGTGGTCTCACGATGAGGATCTGATCTTTTAAAAATCTCAACATCTATGGCCAGCTTTAGAGTACCTGTGAAGTGACCCCTGACCAACTGCATCAACCCCACTGGCTAAAAAACTATACCTATTGCCCAAGTAAAGAGCTGCACAGAAGGGTTGGCAGATTCCCATGTTTGGCTACATTACTTCTGGTGCCAAATTCCCTAGTGGCAATCGCTGACCAACAGGCCTGGACTATGGACTGTGGGTTCTGGCAAATGCCAGAGGGGCTGCTGTAAAATGCCATAAAAAGTGACTATTACGTGGGCTGGTGGGGGCTGTTTGAGCCTCTGTGTACTAGGAATGCCAGTGCCTATTAGGAATCCCAGTTCAGTCCTGCTGACCAATAACCTGCACACTGGAAGTGAGGGGACTTGTGGACTTTTAGCCAGTGGTGGTAATGTGGCTAGGAAGTGATCAAGGGCACTGTAGGGGAGACTGAACACTTAAAAACAGAAAGGGGGGGTTACTAAAGAGTGGACATTTAACAAAGCAAAATGTGTAAATAACAAACGTCTCCAAATCCCATCCCAGCAAATGTCACTGAATAAAACATGATAACTCACTGTGGCATTGCTCCTTGTTTTGATTTAAAAGCAAAACTTTCACTTTCTGAGTCTGATGAGCTGGCACCTAGAATCAAAACAGAAAATTAGGAATAAGATGCCAGTTGCCAGATGTTTTGAAGGCATCTCAATATTTATACATGGGAAATCATAACAGTCCTTATCCACCAAACTCTGATTATTTTCTGGCGAGCACCACCCCTTTTAGGAAAAATTCTTTATATATACATTGGGTACAATGGTGAATCTTTGAAACTTGAATTTGTGTTTGAAATTTGAATTATCCTCATTTGAAGTGTGGCCATTTTTTTGAGTTGAGTTTGCCAAACTATTTCATGGTAAAATGAAATATCAGTGGATTTTTCTACGCAATAACTTTTGGATTGTGCAATGCCCATCCACTGTGCCCGTTTGTTAGTATAAAGAGATATTTTTCCCAAGTTTCCCAACACATATTCCATTATTTCTCTATTACAGCCAGTAAAAAAGATTACCTGGGCAGGAGAGTGTCCCAGGTTTAACCCAAAAACACTGCTGGCCCCCATCACTGGAGGCAGTGGCACTTATATGGATTCATGTTTTCATTAGGACTTATATTTACCTTCAACAAATATTTCTGCTGACGATGTGTCAGAGCCTAGGGTATTGGACGCCACACAAGTATATCGTCCTGTGTCTTCTTCAAATGCCTCTCTGATGACTAGAGTGTGGAGACCGTTGCTGTCGGATGAGATATGAATGTCGGGCGAGTTACTCAGCTCCTTTCCTTCACAGAACCACCTGGAGACATAAAAGCATCTTAGATATTTAAACGGCTCAGGAGAGGGAAGGGTGCAGAGATACAGAGAGAGCGAGAAGGTATCAGTCTGAATACCAAATGGGTAAAGAGAACAGACTGTCAGTGAGTCACAAGTGTGATGATGCAAATATATATATTCACAAAAATGAATATATGTCTATAAATGCTTTGTACTTTGTAAAACACTACAGACAGGACAACTTGCTCTAGGATGTGTCTGAATAGGACAAGACAGATTTATGAGGTCTTGGATATGTAATGGGCTGGGAAGATTTATGCCTGCTCAGTCTAGACTCTAGCATCAAACCTGGATCATATTACACTGCTCTCATGCAACAGAATTACAATTTCTTTGCATAAGTAAAGAACAATATGAATGAGTAAAGATCATTAAGCCCTGCCATTATTTATAGTAAATTTAGTTGAAATATCTCATTATTTAGATGGAATTTTACAAGCACTGTAAATTATAATTATTATCCCTTGTTTATATGAAGTGGTATGAATCAAAAATATACACTATAATGTAGTGATGGGCGAATCTGACCCGTTTAGCTTCACCAAAAATTTGTGAAACGGCGAAATTTCGCCACAAACGCATTGGTCTATGAGTGACAAATTTTTTTTTGAATGCACCCATTGGAGTATACGGGCTTAATTTTCGCTGTAAAACTTGGTGAAAAATTTCATTCATCACTAAAAATAAGCATCAATAGCAACTGCTTATATCTGCTGCTGATGGAAATGAATGCAAACAATCCCAAAGTGATCATCTATTGAGAAAAAAGGGGGAAGAGGTTAAGGTCAAGGGCAGCAAAAACAGACACAAGTAAATGAGACTGGAGAGCAGAGTTGTTCTATAAAGGCATTTCTTATTTATTATTGAATACCTGAATAGCTTTGTGTAACCTCTTTACTTTTAGCCAAGCCTGATCTTACCCACCCGATAAGGCAAGGTAAGTCTGGAGTTTGCCCAGAAAATGGTTCAAAACAGGAATTTGCAAACTGCAAACTCTTGGGTTCTGGGAGTTGTAGTTCAATTAGAGCAGAACATTAAAAGATGACTAGCTTTTCCCGTGAGGCTGGGACCCCCTGCATTGCCTGGGGACCCCTCCCCTTTAAATGCCTATTAAGTTTGTTGTCTGGTTTGATTACTGTCTGCAATATTTGCTTTATGATTATTTGCTTCAGGGGAAATCTAAGTTTCCATATATTCCTCGCTCGGCATGCAGTAACATTGTGTAGGGAGATGTAATATCATAAGTTACAGATAGCTGCATGCATAAATCACCAACATTTGTAATCTATTATACTAAAAAAATGGTCCCCAAACAGTGGGGCTGCCCCCCTGGAGTGGAAGTGCTGTGGATCGAGTACCAGTGTTACGGTGTTCTGCAACCAAAAGATGCAATGGTGGCAACAGAATGCCAGGTAATGCCTACATTTGCATAAGGGTTTGATTCCTGGTTAAATATAGACATGGAAATAACTGTATACAATATGGGCTGGTGCTAACTATTTTTGTCTATGTTAAATACAGATACAGTAGAACCCCAATTTTAAGTTTTTCAGGGGACCAGAAAAAAAATGGTGTAAAATCCAGGAAAATGTAAAATCTGGGAAATGTATTACGCATAATATATAGGTGGGACCACAAAACAACAATGTAAAATGAGGGGAAACTTAAAATCAGGGGATGTAAAATTGAGGTTTCACTGTATGCTCGTCTTTTATTGGCATTTCTCTACCTTTCTCCTAAACACTAGCAAATCTTCCCCATGGAGATTCTTTTTCATCAGTAAAACTACACACAAAATATTTCCCTGCTGAAAATTCTCTGTTCTACCACAAAACAACACTGAAACGTCTCTAAATAATTGAATCAGTCACATAGAAGTAAGATATATTTGAAAAGATTTTTTTTGGAAAAATTACTTAATTATTAAATTAGTCTTAAGGTCTAAGATGTCCCTGTCATTATTTTGGGATTCAGACAGTGTACTAGATTTGAAAAAAATAGTTTCCCCTTCCTTTAAAATATCGTAGGATTTCTCTGGTTCTTTATTTTTACCAGTTTCTCCACCCAGAACTAGGAGTGACCAGTTATTGAACACAAGTAGATTCTCAACATCTAAATTGCATAGACAGATAGCTAGATGATAGAATAAATAGATGTTGCTAAGAAACCAAGAACAGATCCAAAGCAAAATTTATTTATACTAATTTATAAGGCTATACCTTTCCTACAAATAATTTTTGAGGGGAAATACAACAGATCCCCAAAAGGTCAGTGTATTGCTATTCTTGATTTTCCATAGTCTAGCATAGACGGTAAATGCAGACCCTCTACTTTTTCTTAAACTTCACTTCCTAACTAATTCTAAGCTGTCTCCGAATAACAGATTTTTTCTATCATTTTCAACAATCACATTAACATAGCTGACTGACTTTCCCTCCCCTCTTAATAGTATGTCAACATGGAGCAATATGAGTGTCGCCTGCTGTTCATCTTGTATAAATATCTTTCAATTGCACCATAAGTCATTCTCGGCCCTTTTGACGGCGTGAATGAGAGCCCCAGGATACCACCATAGGCAATTTTCCTCCAGCAGAAATTATGCCTTTTAAATGTTCCCCATGTGACATTGCCCATATATGTTTTATTACCATGGGGATTAGAGATGCACAAAATGCTGAACAAAAGATAAATTCATCTGAATTCTGAACCATATCTGAACCCTAATTTGTGATGTCATGTTTAAACATAACCAACAAATCTTCTGTTGGTTCCTTCCATTATTGGCCAGCCCTCCCATGCCTCTTAAAACCCTTCTGCCACTTTAAATAGTTTTTTCTTATGACCTGATGTTGACCAGATACTCTCAACAAGTTATATTGCTAAAAGCATGTTGTGGGGGCTGCAGAAATGCTGAAAGCTGGGCTGGAAGTTCTCCCTCCAGCTATCAATACAGTACAGGCATCCCAGAAAACAATGTGCTCTATTTTTATGGCACAAGGTATTCACTGCTAACAGTAGCGCCATATTAACAGCAGTTGCAATGGAATGGGATAACTTGACTATAGAAAACCCACTTTGGCAATGACTGTTTGCTTCTGCCTTAGAGAAATAACCCTATCACAAATGATGTCTAACACACAGCATTTTTATCGGAGCTACTGTATGGTTAACAAGACGTAGAAGTGTTAGCGACATATGCCACATGCTCAGAAATCTGACAGGAAGCTGCTTTCCTTCATGAAATTCCAAAGAGGTAAGACAGACTTAAACAAATCTATTTTTTAAACAGATGATTATAATGGAGCCGACAAGGCCAAAGAGGTGAGGGCAGATGACATCTGTCTCATCCACGTGACTTTATATCCAGAACTCTTTTTTGTTTCAGCCTCTCTGTCTCAGTTCTGAGTTATAAGGTTTCAATGAGCTCTGCTTCACACTTAATCATCTAAACATGAAAGGTTTACATAATCCTTTTTTCAAGTAAACCAATTAGTTAGGTGAAAACTGAAATCCCCACTTTCAGTACAGACCATTGTGAAGATCATGTAAATGTGTGACAGGGAGAAATATTTGCATGTAAGTAAGCAGCAGTGTAGACTTCCATTTTATCATTTTGCCAGCACTTTTGGCAAAAACATTTACATGAAGATATTTCTTTGCGTACAGAATAATTGGGCCACATCATATGTATAAGAAGTAGAGAGTAATATGCTGAGACAATTTGCAATTGGTTTCTATGTGTTATTATTTCTGGCTTTTGAGTTATTTAATTTTATATCAGCAGCTTTCCAGTTTGCAATTTCAGTAGTCTGGTTGCAAGGGGGCAAAGTGACCTAGCAATTATGCACTGATTTGAATAAGAGCCTGGAATATAAATAGGAGAGGCCTGAATATAAAGATGAGTAATAAAA
This sequence comes from Xenopus petersii, assembly GCA_038501925.1. Classification (NCBI taxonomy): domain Eukaryota; kingdom Metazoa; phylum Chordata; class Amphibia; order Anura; family Pipidae; genus Xenopus; species Xenopus petersii. The sequence goes on from CM076672.1 coordinate 54,425,838, forward strand.
AGCAGCCATAACAATACATTTGTAGCTATACAGAGCATCTGATTTTAGATGGGGTTAGTGACCCCCTTTTAAAAGCTGGAAAGAGTCAGAAGGCAAATAATGTAAAAAAAAATAAATAAATAAAAACTATAAAATATACAAGAAATAATGACAACTAATAGAAAAGTTGCTTAGAATTGGACACTATAATATACTAAAAATTAACTTAAATAGTGTATACTGATTGATCAGCACATGGGCTTATTGGTAAAAACACTTGTTCCGAATGATCCAATACACAAGCACCTATAATGTCATAGCAGGGTCACTGTATGTTAGCTAGCAACAATTTAATACGTTTGAGAATGTGGCTTCCCAGCCAGCTGGTTACAAGCTGCTGGGACTGTTGGATCTTCCAGATGACCCACGAAGAAGGTCCTCAGGAAGCTTTAATCAACAAGGTTCTTGGAAGAAACCTGTATGCATTGTTGTATTTCAATTTCACAAAATGTGCATGTTACTCTCTGCTGAAAAGTTGAAAAAATACCTTGCTGCCTTTAGGGGCACCATGGCCTCAAGACAATGTCGGACTGGCCCACTGGGATACCAGGAAAACTCCCGATGGGCCCAGTTATCAGTGGGCCCTCATGCTGCTAAACATTTGGCCTATTTCATATCAGTTCCCTATTTCTATGACATTAAATAGATGGAATAATAGATTAAACTATGTAAAGAAAACAGACTAGGAGACTAAGAGGTTGAGTGAGGAGAGGAAGAATAATAGTACTGAGAGTGGGCCCCTGGTCTAAGGTTTTTGGTGGGCCCCTGGTGTCCCAGTCCGACACTGCCTCAAGATGTCAATGTTGAGTTCTTCAACTGATGTTTATCTAGCATACCCAGAAACCCCAACTCTTGCTGGCTGAAGAACAAATACGAGCACATATAATATGAAGACTTTTTTACTGCTTCCCTCTTGCTCTTCTGTCTTTATGTTGCCAAATTATACCTGCCACCCCTGTCTTCCTGGACAAAACTGGATTTAGAGGACAAGAATTATAATAAATAAGTAATAATATACAGACATTAAGTGCTGTGTGGTAAGAGACAAAATAGGGAGGAAGTCCCTGCCCCGGAAAACATAGAGACACAAATACAAGGACAACAGTACATCAAGGTTTGGGGACTGGCCATAAAAATGTTATAGTATTTGTATGGTCCAGTCTACGCACGTCTGACCTCTCTTATGTATCGATATCTAGCAAATAGCTGCAATTGAACACTTCCCAAGATATTTAGCCAATCTAACACCCATGGTACAGACATGAGGTATGAGGGAATGATGTTTAATGACAAGGATCAACACACTACATTTAAAGCAATAAAAACAATCCTTATGAAACTATGCAAACAGCTAGATGTTACATTTGTCACTGCTCTGCTATCATCTCAGTGTGAAGCAGAGGTAATATTTGGTTTGGGCTCACACAACACTTGAAGAATGATACAGCGCATGTGAGTTGGATCATCCGGCTCTGAGAATGAACTGAGTATTATCATCATCACTCACTGAAATTAAAGAATGGTAAAATGAAGGATGTTTGTCCTTCATTGCTAGGGGCCTAATAAAGCAACAAATCCAGCATACACAAATCTGAGCAATTTCCTCTTAAATCACTTGTTCTGTTCAGTGTGTAACAGGCAGCTGGAATGAAATATGAAATGAAAGAGCCTAAGTTGGCTTATTAATGTTACAAAAGCAGATCTCATTGTGCTGCTCTAATGATTCAAGGATCTAATTGGACTTGTGATGTTATCTGCTAAACCACAGCTGGCCTTTAATCTAAAGCAGGAATCATCATCTGATTACACCGGACATGACCCTAAATTATGCCTAATCTCCTTAGTGTAACAAATTCTTTCAGGAGTGTGCAATTAATTACCTCCAGTGCAATAATAATAACGGCACAGGACAGCTTTCAGTGGGTGTTGGAGAGGTCCTGCCATAGCATGCCATAGTTACAGCTTGTACTGACAGCAGCAAGAGGGGTTTTATTCTCAGTTATTACCTCATAACTGAGATTTACATTTTTTTTTCTTGGAAGGACTCAACAGCAGTAGAGGGAAATATTGTAGCCATTCAATTTTTTTTAAAGCATTTCGGATGACCACATTCAGAAAACACCCCTCTCTTTTGTTTCCCTTTTAATTTTACTACTATAATGTAATAATAATGCTCATTTCATGCTAATATAAAACTGTACACAGGAAATAGGATGAAATTAATGTATCAAGATATTCCTGTCTCATATCTGTACTTATACTAAAAGTATAGGGATCATTTACGACCGCACATGCTGTTGTATTCGTGCAAATTTCCTTGCAGTTGGTTGCACTTAAAACCTTATTCATTAAAGATACTTGTGCCAAAATGAACACCTTGCACCTCCGTATAGCTGTGTTCACAGCTGATGCCTTGCTCCTATTCTGAATCAAATGCTGCTGCACCCATTGACACGGGAACCCTGGAGTTACCACCAGAGTAGGCTTCCCTCAGTAACCTGCTGCAACAGGTGCGGCACACTTGTGTCTAAAGAATATGTCACACACATCAATCTCATGTATATGACACCCACCAGACACGCAATTGTGTTAATATTGACACACTGGTTGCAAATACATTAGATACTCACCCTGGCGACCTCAACAACAATTCTGGGAATTCTGGGAAAATCTTAAATCTTGTGATGTTATAGCATCTGCTTGGTTCAGAGGCCTGGGGGTTTGGGGTGCTGTTGTTTATGGACTTAGGTTAGGAGAACAAATTAGCAAACCAGTCCTCAAGATGTCACAGGTGATATTGAAACAGCTTCACTGGTTTTGTTTGCTTTTTAACTAAAGCATTCAATGGCACTTCTCCTCTAGTTCTGCTAATCCACAGCTAGCTGCTGCTATGTTGTTTCAGGAGTCAAAACCAGCAGTGCAGAGTATATTGCCAGACAGATACTGTTTCAGTAACAACTACATTTACAAATACAGTTAAAACCATAAAAACATTTTTCATTAATAATTACTTGAAAGTTGCTTAAAGTTACATTTTCATTAGGCAAAAAAAACATTACCATTTAAAATCAACTTCAACAGTTGAATATTAGCAAGCAGTATCACTATCCGGGCCTGCTGAGGATGTTGGCAAAGATTGTAAACTAGTAGCAGTAATGAATATATCACACAGTAGCTGTCGAGAAAATTTATCTAAATAGAGCAGCACAATGTGAGCAATATAATAAAAGTTGCAAAGTTCAAAGAAGCTGACAGTTAGAAATGTTATTGTATATTGTTGATGTAATTACATGAAACATACAGCGGAACAAAAACTATCATATTATACTACTAATAAATAAAAATATGTTTCAGAAAGTTGCAAAATCAGTACTTGGTCTAGTAACCCATAGCAACTAATCAAAATCAGGTGGCCAGTAAGCGCAAGCTCTGATGGATGAATTGCGAGCAATAGTTACATTGTTAAATCGGGTTGAAAAAGGACAAAGTCCATCAAGTCCAACCCCTCCAAATGAAAACCCAGCATCCATACACACACACCTCCCTACTTTCACACAAATTATATATACACCCATACCTATACTAACTATAGAGTTTAGTATCACAATAGCCTTTGATATTCTGTCTGTCCAAAAAATCATCCAAGCCATTCTTAAAGGCATTAACTGAATCAGCCATCACAACATCACCCGACAGTGCATTCCACAACCTCACTGTCCTGACTGTGAAGAACCCCCTACGTTGCTTCAAATGAAAGTTCTGTTTCTTCAGTCTAAAGGGGTGGCCTCTGGTACGGTGATCCTCTTTATGGGTAAAAAGGTCCCCTGTTATTTGTCTATAATGTCCTCTAATGTACTTGTAAAGTGTAATCATGTCCCCTCGCAAGCACCTTTATTCCAGAGAAAACAACCCCAACCTTGACAGTTTAGCCTCATAATTTAAGTCTTTCACACCTCTAACCAATTTAGTTGCACGTCTCTGCACTCTCTCCAGCTCATTTATATCCCTCTTAAGGACTGGAGTCCATACTCCAGATGAGGCCTTAACAGGGACCTATAAAGAGACATAATTATGTTTTCATCCCTTGAGTTAATGCTTTTTTTATGTAAGACAGAACTTTATTTGCTTTAATGACGCTGCCCAGAATTAGACAACATGTTATCTACAAAAACCCCTAGATCCTTCTCATTTAAGGAAACTCCCAACACACTGCCATTTAGTGTATAACTTGCATTTATATTATTTTTGCCAAAGTGCATAACCTTGTATTTATCAACATTGAACCTTATTTTCCAGTTTGCTGCCCAGTTTTCCAGTTTAGACAAATCACTCTGCAAAGTGGCAGCATCCTGCAGGGAACCTATAGCTCTGCACAATTTAGTATCATCTGCAAAAATAGAAACAGTACTTTCAATGCCCACCTCCAGGTCATTAATAAACAAGTTAAAAAGCAAGGGACCATGTACAGAGCCCTGTGGTACTCCATTAACAACACTGGTCCAATTATAAAATGTTACGTTTACCACCACTCTTTGAAGTCTATCTTTTAGCCAGTTCTCTATCCAGGTACAAATACTATGTTCCAGGCCAACATTCCTTAATTTAACCAGTAACCTTTTGTGTGGCACTGTATCAAATGCTTTAGCAAAGTCTAAGTAAATCACATCCACTGCCATCCCAGAATCGAGGTCCCTGCTTACCTTCTCATAAAAAGAAATTAAGTTAGTCTGGCAAGATCTATTACGCATAAAACCATGCTGCCATACACTCATAGTATTATGATTTGCTATAAAGTCCAGTATCTTATCCTTTAATAACCCTTCAAAAAGTTTTCCTACTACTGATGTCAGACTAACTGGCCTATAATTTTGAGGCTGAGAACGGGATCCTTTTTTGAATAGAGGCACCACATTAGCAATTCGCCAGTCTCTCGGCACTATGCCAGACCTAAATGAATCCTGAAAAAATAAGTAGAGAGGTTTGGCAATCACAGAGCAGAGCTCACTAAGTACCCTGGCATGAATACCATCTGGCCCAGGACCTTTGTTTATCTTAACATGTTTTAGTCTCTTTTGAATTTCCTCATGTGTGAAACATGCATCATTAGTTGTATTACTAGAATTAGGACTATTAAGAAACCTTCAATAACTGGTTCCTCATTTGTGTAGACAGACGAAAAATATGAAATCAGAACATGCGCTTTTAATTTGTTTTCATCAACCAGCTGACCCCCCTCTGAAACTAAAGGTCCCACTCCTTCCTGCTTCATTTTTTTACTATTAACATATTTAAAAAATAATTTTGGATTCTTTTTACTGCTTGCTGCAATATCCTTTTCCATATGAATTTTAGCTTGCCTTATAGCTTCTTTGCATGATTTATTGGCCTCCTTGTACCTTATAAATGATTCGGCTGTACCAGCTAACTTGAAAGCCTTAAAAGCACGTCTTTTCTTACCCACCTCAACACCAATGCTTCTATTGAACCAAAAAGGTTTTGCTTTGTAACGATGTTCCTTGCTTACAAGAGGAATATACTGACAAGTATATTTATTAAGCAGCATTTTAAAGACTTCCCATTTTTGTTCTGTGTTTAACCCTGTGAAAAGTATTTCCCAATTAATATGTTGCAGAGATGCCCTTATATTGTCAAAGTTTGCACATCTGAAATTTAGTGTTTTAGTTACTCCCTTATAGAATTGCTTCTGCAACAGAATCTCAAAGGAGACCATGTTATGATCACTATTCCCTAAATGTTCACCCACACAAATGTTAGAGATGAGTTCAGTATTATTAGTTATTACAAGGTCCAAAAGTGAGTTATTCCTATAGGTACGAGCTGGAATAAAAAGTTGAAATAGATGCAAGGGAACCCTGGAATTACCAGCAGCCTTGACCAGAGTGGTGTAAAATAATGGAGTTAAATCCCATATTATTCTGACATGTATATTTTAGTAACATTGACTGCTGATTAGTTAGTAGTGCTTTACCAGGTCAGGTGCAAATTTAGTTATATTAACTTGAATTGTGACCAAGTTAAATACAGGTATGAGACCTATTATCCAGAATGCTTGGGACCTGGGGCTTCCTGGATAATGGGTCTTTACATAATTTGGATCCTCACACATTAAAAAAACCCAATAAACTGGTTTTGCTTCCAATAAGGATTAATTATATCTTAGTTTGGATCAAGTACAAGCTACTGTTTTATTATTACCGAAAAAAAGGAAAACATTTTTAAAAATTTGGATGATTTGATTATAATGGAGTCTATAAAAGTTCCGTTTCTTAACTTTCTAGAAAACTGGATTTCCGGATAACGGATCCCATACTTGTATCTTATTAACTGTTCTTTAGGTTTAGGCATATCAGTATGTGAAAACATGATAATGATGACATTTTCTGCCACTTGGTCTTTGGTTTTGTTGAAACAAAAAAACAAAAAGTTGACAGGGAAAAAAGCAATCCATGAGATAAAGATCACAACTGCATTTTCTTACATCGATATGCCTCAACCTGAAGTTGAAAATAAATCTGTCCCATAGAGTCAAATGTGAGGGTTACCCATGCTTCAGCCTAAACACGTGCTAATGGATGGTGTAATCAAGTGACTTCAGCAGGATTATCCCAACTGGATAAGCTGCATTTCCTTTTACTAGAGCGCTTTTACCACCCTTTTTATTGAAATACAGCTATCAAAACTTACTTCATACCTTGTATTAACATTGTGTAAGTATGTTAGAACGTGCGTATTCTGGTGGAGCTCTACAAATAATATGACACATTGTTACAATAACACGCAAATTTATTGTTTTTACAATTAAGTGGGAGCCTGAAATACACACTGTTGCAAAACACTCCATGCATGTCACTGAGCACTGCACATCCTATTTAACACAGTGTGCATATAACAACTGGCCAGACCACAGTCATTAAAGGAACAGTTATGCCAAAAAAAATTAAAAAGTGTTTTAATTGAATGATAATATAATGTACTGTAGCCCTGCCCTAGTAAAATGGATGTATTTGCTCCAGATACTCTGAAATAGTTTATATAAACAAGCTGCTGTGTAGCCATGAGGGCAGCCATTCAAAGCTGAAAAGGCACAGGATACACGGCAGATAAGCTCTGTAGTATACAATGGGATTCTTCAGAATGTATCTGTTATCTACTGTGTATCCTGTGCTTGAATGGCTGCCCCCATGGCAACACAGCAGCTCGTTTATATAAATTATAGTAGTCTTACTGAAGCAAACACAACCGTTTTACCAGGGCAGGGCAACAGTACATTATGGGGCAGATTTACATAGGGTCGAATATCGAGGGTTAATTAACCCTCAATATTCGACCATCGAAGTTAAATCCTTCGACTTCGAATATCGAAGTCGAAGGATTTAGCGCAAAAAATTAGTTTGATTCGAAGGATTTTAATCCATTCATCTAACGATTTTTCTTCGACCTAAAAAACATTAAAAAGCCTATGGGGACCTTCCCCATAGGCTAACATTGCACTTCAGTAGGTTTTAGGTGGCGAAGTAGGGGGGTCGAAGTTTTTTTTAAAGAGACAGTACTTCGACTATCGAATGGTCGAATAGTCAAATGATTTTTAGTTTGAATTGTTCGAAGTCGTAGTCGAAGGTCGAAGTAGCCAATTCGATGGTCGAAGTAGCCAAAAAAATCATTCGAAATTCGATGTATTTTTTATTCTATTCCTTCACTCGAGCTAAGTAAATGGGCCCCTATATTGTCATTCCTTTAAGACACTTTCATTTTTTGGTGTTACTGTTCCTTTAAGCAACAGATTCACTGAAAAACGAACTGAGGAAACAAGAGCTATAATCTCCAATTACTAAAACATTCCTAACAGTCAGTGACACAGAATAGTGAATCAGCTCCTATGTGATACTGTCACCAGCCTGCCATCCTATACATACTCTCCCTTTGGTATTTCAACCGACAACTGTCTTTTCTGAAGGGCTTTATTAAGAGGGAGGCCTGTGTAATCACACCTTTCTGGGCCTCTAAAGACTGCACTGCATATAGTTGGTGTCATGGATGGAATATGACCATAACAAAGTTATACAAGTTCTCCTGGTGAGGCGCAGCTCCTAAACAGGACCAGACAATGGAACTTGCTGAAAGATTTACATTGTGAGCTGTAAATATTATCACCGGGTGGTGTTACAGTTGTATGTGCCAAAGCCAAGCAGGTAGTGGCCTGCAGCATGTTGTGTTACCCCTTATTAAAACAATACAGCTGGAGTTTATAGCCAACACACTTATCATCTGCAAAGTCCATTAGATGCAATGTGAGAATATCCTGTATGGATTAAGGTGTCCTGCTAGATCTCAACATATTCCCACAAGTCTGCTTAAAAAAGAAAGTGTGCACATTCAGTTTATGGAAAGCATGCCAGTATATTCTGTAACCAGGGCCAGTTGTATGGAAGTGTAGAGATGCATTTGCCTCAGTTACTGCTTACATCTTCTGCCCTACAGTTATTATTCTCGTGTTTCCTAGCTTGCACATCATTTAGGCATGCCTGATAGGGAGCGCCAACATGCTGAAATGAGCAATTTTTGGAGCTAGAGCAGAGTAAAATACAACCCCCTCTCTAAACTGATCACTGGAAGCCATTATTCTCTAAGGAAGCATTTTGATTTCCACTGAACAGTTTGGCTATTATCAAGTTCCTTTAAATCTAAGCAAACAATGCAAATTTTTATTACGATGGGCTTATTACCATGGCTGCCTGTCTCTAGGGAACCATGCATCAATGAAACAAGCTCCTAACCAGAGCTAGTGGCCTTTGATCTCTGCTACTTGTGCCAGAGCTAAAAAATAACTAATGTTATACCTAGAAAATTCATTTCTGAGTAGTATTTACACTGCCTGGACAAATTCCAGCTCTTGCCATTCAAATAAAAAGAAGAAGTTTTCAAACCGCCGTCACATAGGTAGAGCATTGATCTCAAGGCTACATGTTCCAGAGGCCAAAAAGTAACATAAAGCAATCACCAGCATGGTAATATGGGGGTATCTGCATGAATTTGTAAGGCTTAAAAGTTAATTCTGCTGCCCATAACATACTACAAGTTAATTTTTAATAGGAAGAACTGGTTTGAAGTATAGCAATGACAAAACTTTGTAGCTCTAAATTTTGCTTAAAAAGATTGAATAAAAAAGAGGCAAGAACATTTTGGCTACCCAGGCTTCCTGGGCCAATCAGTGTTTGCTTGAGTTCAGCTAATGGATTTTACTTTTTGAAAAAGTCCACTGCTGATTGAGAGGGTGGCCTGCTGCTCTGTGACTCTTGCAGAATTTGAAGGCAAATAGAAAGGACCACACAGCTCCTTGTTTATTTTTCCAAAAAGGTTTATTTGCCTTTATCCATCCAGTACACACACTCCTTGAGGACAGTAGATTAAAAACAGGTATAGTGAGTTGCAAAGCAGATATTTTTACTTGCATCTCAGCTTGCAGTCCTTTCACTGGAGGTAAGCTTGATGTATTTTTATATAGGTATTTATTGCTAAAAATTTTGGCAACCTTAGTGATCAATTCATTATACTAAAGGAACAGTAACACTAAAAATTAAAAGTGGTTCAAAGTAGATAAAATATAATGTACCGTTGGCCTGCATAAAAAAAAGACTACAGGTACGGGATCCATTATACGGAAACCCGTTATCAAGAAATCTTCAAATGATAGAAAGGCCATCTCCCATAGACTCAATTTTTAAAAGTATTTCCTTTTACTCTGTAAAAATAAAACAATACCTTGTACTTGATCAAAACTAAGATATAATTAATCCTGAGTGGAAACAAAACCAGCCTAATTGGTTTATTTAAAGTCTACATAAGGTATGAAGATTTAAATTACCGAAAAATCCCTTATCTGGAACACCCCAGGTCCATTCTGCATAACAGGTCCCATACCTGTACTATTGTTTATATAAAGAAGCTGCATATAAGCTCTGTAATAGAATACAATGGGATTCTATGTAACCTGTTCTTTGAATGACTGTCCCCATGGCTAAACAGCAGCTGGTTTATATAAACTATAGTAGTGTTTCTGAAGCAAATATCAGCCAATAACAGCCCATATTTAGTACACCAGGCACTTTTTGCATGCTTATGTTGCTCTCCAACTTTTTTTACATTTGAATGTAGCTCACAGGTTAAAAAGTTTGGGGACCCCTGTGTTACATTAAAGATTGGTATCTTTTACAGTTGAGCACCATTTGTATGGTTAAACCAAGCCTTTGTTATGTTGACAAACATACAAATGAAAATGATTTCAAACAAAACAAAAACAGATGTCCTCATAAGAAAGGACACACATTGTGCAATCATGGGGGCAGGTCACATCTGGATATATCTAAATATTTGTTTCATTTCTATTATAGCTAATGAACTTATTTACTGGACCATATGCCCCTCATCCAGATCTTCTAAGGTTCTTTATATATTTCTCGTTGTTATTATTATTATTTGCATTGGCCCACCAATCCTTACACTCCAAAATTTTGTGTCAAGAACTGCCTGTCAATATTTGCTTTTCTTGTCTTCTCAGTAGTTAAGGTAGTTAAACCAACAAGCAACCCTTTCATCTACCTTTCTCCTTGTAAAAGACGAATATAAATCTTCCAATAATTAGTTCTCCCTCTTCCCAAGTAGACATGGGGCATAATGCTGAATGCTTTATAGTCACAGTAACAGAAGTTGATTATAGATAACTCTTTGCCAAAGATACTTCAATACCTTTGACCGACCAATCCCTCGAAATTATCATGCGGTTAGTGGAATTGGAACGATCGTACATCTTAAGATTTTTCGCCAGGTCAAAAAATCTTTGTTGGTCCCAGTGCAATCTATCTATGTTTGCAGAGCCAAGCAGTCAGCTCCCCTTTGTTTTCCTGGCAAATTGGTCTTTTTAGTTGATGGTCAATTCGTACGATCTTTCCGAGAAAATCGTGGTCTCACGATGATGATTGGATCTTTTAAAAATCTCAACATCTATGGCCAGCTTTACTTTTATGTCTCTTGAATCTAGCATTAACCCTGTGACTGACCTATTTATACGACAGATAATGTTCTCTGTAAAAAAGCCTCAAACTGAACAGAAACTACTTAAACAGAAAATGGTAAAAAATACAGAAAAACATTCCCTCTGTGTAACATTTGGTAAGTATTTTGTGTTTATGACAAAAACTTAAAGGAAAACTATACCCCCCAAACAATGTAGGTCTCTATTAAAAGATACTGAATAAAACAGCTCATGTGTAAAACCCTGCTTCATGTAAATAAACCATTTTCATAATAATATACTTTTTTAGTAGTATGTGCCATTGGGTAATCATAAATAGAAAATTGACATTTTAAAAAATAAGGGCCGCCCCCTGAGATCGTAAGATTCACTGTGCACACATACAAACCACATGTTAGGTCACATGAGCCAATTAACAGACAGAGTTCTGCCTTTTGCTTCCTCACTTTTTCCTGTTACAGTTAGTGTTGTAGTATTTCTGGTCAGGTGATCTCTGAGGCAGCACAGATAGAGTCACGAAATGGTGGTTCAAGGCAAGAGATGTAAAAGGGCAATATTTGTGTAAATATATATTCCAGTTTGGTAAGATTCTTTAATATGTCATTCAATTTGATATAAACTATCTGTTGCTTAAGTATTCATTTTGGGGGTATAGTTTTCCTTTAAGATATGATTTATGACAAATTACATGTCAGAAGAAGAGTATGAATGAATGAATGAATGAATGAATGAATGAATGAATGAATGAATGAAAAGCAGATATATTGTTGACACTACTAGAGCATGAAGAATTGTTAAACGGATTAAGCAGCAGAGTGGGAAAACATTAGAAAGCTTGACTATAAAAACACAAACAAGACCACAGTAATTTTAAAAAAGTGAATCCTAAGCTTCTCACAGTGCTTTAAATTGTTGTAGTCTGCAGTGATTCACAGAGCATTGATTACTGATATTTGTATGAAAGATCAGAAAGTCTAATGCCCCATTGGCATCACATTCACTGAACACTGCGTGTATTATTTACAGTCACAAAATATATGATACATTATATATACAATAGGTTTATAGGCAGACACACGTGGAGATTCGCCAGGCGACAAATCACCATTTCTTCAGGCGACTAATCTCCCCGAACTGCCTTTCCACCAGCTAGAATCTAAATCGCCAGCGGGATGGCACTCGGATCACTCCGTTTTCTGAAGTCGCCCAAAGTTTCCTTGTGAGGTGCCGGGCAATTAATCTTCCCAAATTTCCATGTGTGTCTCTGCCTTAACAAGTACATTTTTGTTAATTTTATATTTAGACGGGTAAAATGGTGAATTTTGTGATTAAATTAAAGATTTAAGTGACACTTGGTTTAAGGCCTATTTATATTATTTTACCCCCCCAAAGGTAGGGTTTAAGGTAGGGCTTAACAAAGTAACTGAAGTTTATGGTACAGTGTGTCTGATCACAAACACAGTAAATCTGGGACATGTAGTTAAGAACAGGAGTATGTATACATGAGGTTAACCTATAAAAGCTAGGAATGCAACCGAGATTTTGTTTGGCTTTCCAGCACTTTATCCAGGATTTGGATTCAGCTTAGAACACTTAAATGGTTCTTCTGAACACTTAAATTCATTCAACCTGAAAGTGTTGGACCACTAACTACATTAATTTTTCATTTTGAGATGATGCATTTTTATTAACTTTCATTTGAATATACAAATAAGTGTTCAAATTTAGTTTGGTATTCAGGCAAATCTTTTGTGAAGGATTTGGCATGTGTCTGATTTTAAAAATGATGGATTTGGTGAATCCATAGGAACAAAGTAAAGTAAAAGCACATTTTAGAGGCCCTTGAATTTTCTTTTTTTTCCTTATTAGGTAAAAGGAAGACACATAACCTTTAATCAAACTGCTGTCCTTTAGTGTTGGTAAGGGTTCCAATTGTGGTCGAAACTGTGACATTTACAAAACAGAGCAATAAGCTGAGCATGAGGTCACATCAGAGCATCTTCATTGTCTGCATTTTGGCTTGGTGCCCTGTATGCAATTACCTGCTTTTCCTCTATAATCTCTGCAACAAAAATCATCATTATGCTGCTGCTCCTTTGGCTTCTAGAAGAGGGGTTTGAAGAAGAAATAGGTAGTTTTTCAATGTGTTCCTTTTGGAGCTGTGTCAAATGACTATTTTGTCTGACAATATAGCCTTCTTATATCAGGGAGTGCCTCTCTAATTATGCATCCTGGCTTCCCAAGTAATGTCTGTAAAGACTTTTAGGATTAGTAATATCCAAGTAATCAAGCAGGGTCGGAAGCACCTTTAGTTATGCTCAATTAAGAGATTGCACAAAACACCCAGTTTACATTTTTAAAAGGCAGAAAATAATCTTTTCCTTCCCTTAAGGTGTGTCTCATACATTGTCCTATTGCCTTTGGACATAATGAAGGCATTCATTATACCACTAGTTGGGCTCCTTGTCTGACAAAAATGTGTATCTCTGTGTGAGGTGCAGATCATGAAGCTGTTGGGAGAGCATTTATACTCATTCTACCCTTTCTGAAACTGTGGCAGGAACCGCCCTCCCTAGCACCTGCCAATAACAAAGCACGCTCTTGGCTTTGGTGGATGACATTTTAACATGTGTGGAGTCATTGCATCACACTTTCCCTCTTTTGCCAAACTTTGATATATCCGCCCTAGTGACAACTTTTGTTGGTGTACTGCATGTATTGTTTCTATTTTCTTTTAGGTACAAGTCTGTATTAGTATTTATTTTTCTAGAGGGCTATCTAGATGGTCCATCCACTGGTGCAGTTGTAGATCTCACTATGAGGAATTATGAGCCATAAGGTACAAGATACCATGCCTTTTTCCAGCACCCTTGCCACCAGGCAGAAGACACTTTAAAAGCATCACATAATATTTACAGTTGTGGGTATTTTAAAGCCCCCTCATTTGGTCAGTTTTTCATACTGAAAGCCAAGTGACCTACATTCATTTGGCACTCAATAGAACACGAATACTTGCACTTAGTAAAGGAATGGTGTCATCTTTAATTTTTTTTCCAGGATTTAATAGAGCTGTGAATTTTATTCTTGTGCTAGTTTCACGTGCAATATAAAGCTTTATGGACGGTTTGAGTGAGTATCACTTGTGTGCCATAAGCAGAGTGATTGTTTCTATACTTTTCTAAACTCTGTGCCACAATTAAAAAATCCTCTACAACTAAAATATTTCCTTATGGAAGCACAGTCAAATGCCCAAGCTTAAAATGCTTGCTGTAGAAAACTGAAGGTGTCAGGTGGCACTCAAGGAAGCATTTATGTAGAGTTCCGTCGTTGGTTGGGTACCTGCAATAAGATGCAGTTATTGGGGTGGGATGTGGGAAATGTGGAGGTGGGTAAGGGTTCCTATGAGCTTCAGGTTAGGCTTCTCTGGTTCAATTCCCTCCTCCTCCTGCCCTGAGATTATAGAAGTTCTGGAGTTATTATGGCATCACTTCTGTTTTATGATGACAAAAAGGTAGAAGTGTAGGCTGTGGGTTGGCTGGCAGTCTACCTGATTATATCCACACAGGTCAGCACACTAAAGGGCTGGTCTCCATTACTGGACATCAAACTAATGAACATATTCAGCGGTATGATACTGTGATACATGGAGGAGCAGTCACTCACAATGACTGGCTACCTAAATACACATTTTTTTAAACTATATAAGAGGGAAAAAATCAATACTTAACCAAATTATTTCATTACTGCAAAAATATCCTGACATATAAACAGTTAAAATGTTATGTAGAAATTTGATTTCACATAGCTCCTTTTAAACACTGTTAAGCCCCATGAAAATTCAAAGTTTGGAAACTGTGTTGTGGGCGTGGGGAACCTAGGTTGCCTCAATGGGATCTGAAAACAAAATATATTTAACTAGCTTTGAATATAAGCACCTAAAAATTATGTTTTATTAGATTGTTTTATTATTATGTGTGTTAGGTTGGATAATAATTCACAGGAGCATTCAGATCTGTTTAGTCTGCACAGAATACAGCAGCATAGGGAACTCAAGTCATTATCTTCAATGGCTTACTGCTGTAACTGAAATACAAGGACGCCCCTGTTCAGCTAAGCACACTTGCTCAAAAATGTGTTCGATTCAAGGGTAATCATCTGTGAAAGTTTCACTTATTCTTCAGAAAACAGAAAAATCCCCAATCCATCATTACTCTCTCTTGTAATAAAGCTGGACAGACCAGTGAAAAGGAAAAAAGGCAGAGAGTAAGTATTTGCACCAACAATAAGGCTTGCTAATCTGTCATTAACAACCACAGTTATTCATGGAGACCATAAACACATACTACAGAAAAATACTATATTATACTCTATATTGTTATAAGGTAAAGATCTACACAATGACCTTATAAAAGAAAATCCAGCTTTAAGATAGTCATATCCTTAAAGGAATTATGTCACAGGTAAATATGTTTTTTTTAAAACAGGTAATTGTGCTGCTCCTGCAGAATTCTGCACTGAAATAAATTTTTCGAAAAAGCAAATATGTTTTTTTATTTGACATTTTGAAATCTGATATGGGGCTAGACATATTTACAGTTTCCCAGGTGCCCCCAGTCATGTGACTTGTTCTCTGATAAACTTCAATCATTCTTTACTGCTGCACTGCAAGTTGGAACAATATATCTTTCCCTTTACTCCCTAGCAGATCATCAGCAGAACAATTAGAAGGTAACAAGATAACAGCTCATTGACACAAGATAACAGCTCCCTGGTACATATACATACCTCCCAACCTGTTTTGAGCAGGACAGTCCTGCTTTTGACAGCTCAACCCGCAGTCCCCATTTGTACTTAAATGTCCACTGAACAGGCAGAAATAGATACAATGTTTCTAACTTAATTGGCTTTTGGTAGTGAGCCCAGAATAGATACTTAAGATACTTTTATAACAGTTTTAGATAAGCAGGTCTCTTGAGGAAACTGATTTGAAGCTTACATGGCAATTTACCTTCATTAGCAAAACTGTAATAACACATAAAAAACCACGGAAATGTGTTAAAACTTTTAAAACCTGGCAGATTTTGTAAAATGGACGCGGTAATTAGGACAAATCTTTTTGGACCTCTTTCTGTTTCCATATGCATATGAGATTAGCACTCAATAGTACAAATCAAATTCCAATTGCAACTCCTTCAGTTACATTAAGTAGGAGAAGCAATAGCCTATCTGAAAACAGTTCCATTATCTTTCTGAAAGCACATGACTAAGAAAAATGACCTGAGATGGCTGCCTACACACCAACAAATTAAAAAAATATAAACTCGTTGGTTCTGGAATATAATTTTATATGGCAGACCAAATTATTTGCAATGTAAACAATGTAATTTAGAAATTAAAACAACACCATAAAAATCATGACAGAATCCCTTTAACAAAATCTTTCTGTCCTTTGTGGGTTGTTGGGAGGTAATCTAAAAAAGACCTAATAGAACAATCCGAGGTCAGGTTAGACTTAAAACCATTACTTCCCTCTCGCTTTTTAAACAATAACCAAATTCTTTGTCTAGGCCAGGGATTCCTAACCTTTTTTTTATCCGTGAGTTTGGGAGCAATGCAAGCATGAAAAAAGTTCCTGGGTGGTGCAAAACAAGTTCTGTGATTGGCCAGGTGGTAGCCCCTATGTGAACTGACAGCCTACAGGAGGGTCAGTTTAGCAGTATACCTGTTTTTATGCAACCAAAACTTGCCTCCAAGCCAGAGATTGAAAATGAAGCACATGCTTTGAGGCCACTGGGAGCAACATCAAAGGAGTTTGTGGGCAACATGTTGCTCATAAGCCACTGGTCGGGGACCACAGGTCAAGCCATGACCACTTTATATTTAAAATATTTTTATTACAATGTTGTATTTATAAAATATAAACATTTTTGACAACACCAATAATTCTGACGCATTTATCCAAATTACAGACGTATCCTTTTTCTAGTAAATCATCATATCAGCCCCGCTACAAAATCAGCACCAACTGCAACAAAGCTCTTGAGCATCTACCTAGGGAGCGGTGCACCTAATTCAGCCATGTATCCTTTAATAACTATGGCTTATTGTAGTAGTGTAAAGAGCCATGGTGGTAGAGAAATATAAGAATGCCTATAGGAGTAAACAATGTCTTTCGTTAAGATGTACTTTTGAGTCTTTGTTTCTAAAATGAATGGCTGGCCATTGAGAAAAGCAGTCTCAGTGACATATGACTGGGCCTTTCATCAAGTATTCTAGTCAGCTGCTGAATGAAAGGATGCTCCTGACTCCCATTTGAATTGTCAGCTCTCGAGTTATTTGACTGCAGTTATCTTCAATTATAATCGCATACTGCCCCCCATGTTCCCTCTCGCACCAAACAAAAAGCCCTGGCAACTTTCTGTTTGCTGAAAACCTGACCTGACTTTTAATAAACAGTTTTCAGCACTCAGCATATAGTCTGGAAGGAAAGACTATCTCACCGCTCCTGCCAAGTTGTTTTAGAAGAAATATATAAAGTGAGCCATTAAGAATCAGCAAAAAAAATGGCATATTCTTCTAGGTCTGTAGCTTTCCGAGTAGCCTGAAAGAGAATAATGTGACCAAATTATTTTATGGCTCCTTCTAAGCAGACAGAAAGTCTCCCTCATACCCTTCAAAGGAACCTGAACGGATCTCCAAGTACTCACCAAACCACTTGTCTACTATCAATCTACTTCTCAACATCTCACTCAAACTTGAACTTCAGTCGATGTAGTATATCTACAATTTGTGAACTTGCCAAACATTAATGCAAAACAATAATCAAAGAGATATTGGGCACCAAGCAGAGATATTTTGTGCCAAGTGGTGTGCATGGTAATAGTAAATAACCTACTATTAGAGGATTTGAATGTGTCAAAAAATTCCATATAGAACCTATTAGTGCATGTGCTTACTATTGAACATGTGTTTAAAGGGGTTGTTAACCTATGAGTTAGCTTGTAGTATGATGTAGAGAGTGATATTCTAAGACAATTTGCAACTAGTTTTATTTTTTATTATTTGTGATTATTGAGTTATTAAGACTTTTATTCAGCAGCTCTCCAGTCTGCAATTTCAGTAATCTGGTTGCTATGGTCCAAATTACCCTAGCAATCCAGAAACTGGAAAATGAGAGGCCTGAGTAGCAACATAAGTAATAAAAACTAGCAATAACAATACATTTTAGCCTTACAGAGCATGTAATTGAAGGAGCCAGAAAAAAAAGCCAACATTTTTTTAAAAAAAGCTAAAAAAAATGAAATTGAAAGACCAATTGAAAATCTGCTTAGAATTGGCCATTTTGTAACATATTAAACATTAAATTAAAGGTGAACCCCCCCTTTAAGTGTTGCCAATGCCATTGTACACTTCACTTCACTTTTTGAAGGTGTTTATGTCACTCCTGACATGACAGTGGTATCTCAAATTGCTATATTTCAGCAGAGACCTTTTTCTTTTGATATTTCTGAGAATGTGCTGCCTGTGATTGTCTTTCTGAAAGTAAAAGTCCCCTCATAGCCTGAAAACCCCATGGTTCCTTGCAGTCAAAAGAGATGGGTTAACACAACAAATATGAACGTCAACAAACCCCTTTGTTTTTTCTTTCTAGTGAATTTAAATCTAGCAAACTTCCTTAACACTGCACTGAACGTTCACCTGCACACATCTGCCAATACCTTAACTTCTCCTTTAAACAAGAGCTCGGAAGCAGAAGAGTTTTCTTAATATGACTTTTTCTGATGAGACACTACTCAGGATCAGTGGAGACTAAGGTGCATGTTTCATGATCACATGTCATTATTTTATGGCCAAAAGGATCTGGAGAGATTTTCAGATACTAAAACAAAAACAAAAGGGAAAACATTTTAACAGAAGGCAGGAAATTTAAGAAAACTGGCCCATGCAGACCCCACACAGGATCCTAATACTTTAAAATTCAGGGATAAATTGTTCATTAAAGCAGAAATAAGGTACTCCTGTGCTATTCAGCAAATACTGCAAGTCCTGCAAAAGAAATCAGTGTTCCGTACCACAAGCCGCACGTTGTACTCTCCTGCCAAGAAACTTTTATTGCAGAAACATATACACACACCGCAAGGCAGCTGGCAATTGTGCTTCTAATTGCATATACAGAGGCCTATTGTATCCTTCTGATCATACTTTAACTCATAAATTCTTATATAACCACAAGGAAGCCCATTTATTTTACTTGACTACTGGTGATGGTCTAAATACTTCAGCAGAAAATGACCAGTAAGATACCTACAAATTCAATTTGAACTGAGAATAGGGTTTTTTTGGTTTAACTTTTTCTATAAACGTTAGCAAAAAACTGATGCCATCGTTTACATGTCTGCATGTTTGTAAGGATCCAGAAATCCAGACACGGTAAACACAACTGAGGATTTCTACCCTGTTGTTTTTAGCTACAACTGTAAGAATCCCTGTCCACGACAAAATATAATAAAGCCACAGTATGCGCTGACATAACTCTGCCACCAAATTTCAAAATAAAGATCACTTTCTCTTTGGAATTCATTACCCCAGCTGGTTTAAAGTATTCTGATCGTGCTCAAGCTATTTTCTATTATCTGACCCTTTGGTACCGCACTTCCGACTACCTTAGCCGTGTGTAGGATCTCTGCCTGCTTCTCAGCAAAAAGTTCTGGGGCCCCAAAAGGGCATCGGTGAAGACCAGAGCTGGTAGGGCTCTCCTGCTACACCTAAGGGGGAGGTCCCGGCAGTTATGGGCTTCTCTACACTACTATCCGTAACAAAAATGCTTGGTGACCAGCTTTCACAAACAAATGGAAAATATTTATTCAAACAAAACCCAAGGCATCTACTTCTTCCATGGAAAAATGCATGCCACTCTGGCTTTTGTAAATGTATCCATACTCTCCCAGAGGCCAGTGCCCCATTGCTTGTTGCCAGGGCCATGCATGCCATTACACCTCCTCCTTTGGAACTTGATCCCCCTTCCACTTAATTTAAGGCTGTGGAGTTTGGCAACATTGTTGTTGCAGGAGTCCCAGCTGCTGCTGAGCCGGACAAGTGCTGGTGACGTGCCACATGGGAAAGGAAACATTTCTGTAGAAACTGCATGCTCCTTCTGCACCGATACTCTCATCTTACCCGTTAACACTCTATAATTAGAGGCAACAACCCAGTGATGTAGCATGCCATGTCCAAAAGGAGACACTGGGCAACAGCAAAAGGAGCCTGAGCAAATAAAAATGTGAATTGCACAGAACCCTGAATGACTTCAATTCTCTGCTGAGTGCCTTGCTTGCAAGTCTATAAAATGCTCAGAAATGGTCAAACTACTGACACAGTAGGGCACATAATAAATGTTTTGTTACGTACACAAAGGGGAAAGGTTAGTCACTCAATGATGCATTCCATCAGCAATGTTTCAACACAAAAGCCACCAATGGGTCACTCGGCTCTCCTATATATATATATACATTTATACAGTAAGAATTACAGCTGGAACAGGGCAGGACTGCCATGCAATGAGAATAAAATAAACAGCCCTGGCATATTATAACATCCTAAATAATCATGGCACAGTTCTTTACTGGACCACCAGGTTGCCCCTTTAAGGACCCTTACTCACGGGCGTTTGAAGCTGCACTCCCCTGCGTTCCGGTTTTATGCGTGCAGCCACAGGGGAGCTCAGGAGTAGACGCACTGAATTCTTTCCAATGGGGCTGTACTCGCACAGACACAAGTAAGCACCAAACGCAGGTTGGGACGCAGCATGTTGCATTTTTCCTGCGTTTGGCGCATACATGCGTCTGAGTGAGTACAGCCCCATTGAAAAGAATTCAGCGCGTCTACTCCTGCGCTCCCCTGCGGCTGAACGCATAAAACCGGAACGCAGGGGAGCGCAGCTTCAAACGCCTGTGAGTAAGGGCCCATAAAGGGGAATTATACCATATTTAAAAGTAGCATTTCCATGGATTTATTTCCTGTAAATATTCAAGGGGGGTCTTTTATAAACACTGGGCACATCTGCACCTGGGCAATAACCCATGGCAACCAATCATATGTTTGCTTTCACTGATTACCGTGCAGCTGGCTTAAAAAAGCTAATCGCTGATTGGTTAGCTATAGGTTACTGCCCAGGTGCAAATTTGAACAGTGATTATAAATGATCCCCAAGAACTGTTCACCTTTAGAGTTAACCTTTAGTATGATGTAAGGAGTGCTATTCAGAGACAATTTACAGCTGGTTTTCATTTTAGGAAATGTTTTATTATTTGAGTTATTTGGCTTTTTATTCAGCCGCCCTCCAGATTGCAATTGCGGCAATCTGGTTGCTAGGGTCCAAATTACCCTACCAACCATGCACTTATTTGAATAAGAGACTGGAATATTAATAGAAGAGGGCCTGAACTGAACGATGAGTAATAAAGAGCAGTAATAACAATAAATGTGAAGCTTTACTGAGCATTTGGTTTTTTGATGGAGTCCGTGACCCCCATTTTAAAGCAAATAATTAAATAACTATAAAAAATAAATAATGAAAACCAATGGTAAAGTTGCTTAAAATTGGCCATGCTATAATACACTAAAGTTTATTAACCTGTATATGTTCCATTACCCAGAGAAGTGGAAGCTGCCGTACACTTTCTAATCATAGCAACCAGCTAAATAATTTCTAAAGAAATTGATGACCGCAAGGTTTTAGATGATGGAAGAATGATTGTATAGATTCAACCAAAGATTCATTCTGGACATTGCACAATTGTGTTAATGCCTAGATTTAGTTGAACAGTTTGGTTACCCTTGGGGGGAATCGTTTTGAGAACCTTGTAATCCTCCCAGACAGTCAGTCTGTCGTTCTCCACTGGCATGAAAATAAATCTAAGACCATTTGTGGGGAAGCCCAAATTCCAGAATAGCCAAATGTATGGCAGAAAGCAAAGTACCCCAAATCCCTGTGTGCCCTTGCCCTATGAGATGATTTGAAATAAGGTTCATCCTTGGGCTTCAGCGGTAGAGTGACTTATCTAATAAGATTTTTTAAAACGTAAATAGTCAGTATATAAGTATATGTACCCAGCAGTCTATCTGAATACTGGGCCAGAGTGCAAAACAAACACTGTGGCTTCTCTCATCTCAGTATGGCAACAGCCATGCCCCCCATTATTCAGATTTTGCATATACTTTGTTCACATTCTATATATAAAATCGCTGCAGCTTTAAATACATCAGCAGGTGAGAAACCTAAAGGGAAAATACAAAATCTGCCTTTCTAATCAATAGAACAGACTCTGTAGCTGAGCAATATGTTTTGAGTAACAGATGCAGCATAGAAGTGTATACGTGTGTGTGTTTGTCTGAATTCCACTGGAAATGAGTAAGACAATCAGACCCCAACTGAACATACACATTTATACACCTGTTTGGCACCGGCCTGATTTATGGGGCCGGCTGCTGGCGTCACCGAAACAAGGGCAACAATTGATCTCACAAAGCTTCCCTTGCTGCCTACTGAAATACCTGGAATACTTGCACTTTCGTTTTGCTGTGACAGGATAAAATTAAAATATGCACTGAAACCGACAAGTAAAAACAGAAGCACCTGGACATTCTCGCTTTCTATAATTAGTGTGTGGGCTCCCTGGAACAATCATCACAACAAAAGGAAAGACAATAAAGACACCTTTTCTTGTATCACATTCACCCACTTGCAGCCGGCACCATTGGTCCAACCTGTGCACTGCTGTCACCGCCCCCAGTGGGTGCAGGTAAGGCTGGATAAACACAGCTCCTTGGAGTAAGGGAACACCCCTGTGTGTTAATGAGTGACAGCCAGTGCACAGAAGAGATGAGAGGCAGAGATAATCTTAGCTTTTGTGGGTGCATATCTAACCTAACTACCTGCAACAGCTGCTCTTCCTTATCAATGTGCATCAATATATGGGTGTAGCAGGATGCATTCTCCCCAATTCAGCAGCAAACTATTGAAGGACTACATCTCCCAGCATCCTCCATCAACTAACCCCATATCAGGGTGTTAATGATCTGCTCCTGTTACTTTAAAGAGACCTTTGAGTCAACCTTTAGTAAGATGTAGAGGGACAATTTGCAATTGATTTTCATTTTTTATTATTTGTGTTTTTTTTTAAATTATTTAGCTTTTTATTCAGCAGCTCTCCAGTTTGCAGTTTCAGCAATCTGGTTGCTAGGGTCCTAATTACCGTAGCGACCTTGCATTGATTTGAATAAGAGACTGGAATATGAATAGGAGAGGGGCTGAGGTGAGTAATAAATGTGTTGCCTTACAGAGCATTTGTTTTTTTAGATGGGTCAGCGACCCCCGTTTGAAAGCTGGAAAGAGTCAGAAGAAAAAGGCAAATAATTAAAAAAAATATATATATATATATATATATATATATATATATATATATATATATATATATAAATAATGAAGATCAATTGAAAATGTGTTTACATTTGACATTCTTTATATGAATGCATAGGTAAGCCATACCCTTTATGAAATAAGGTCTCAAAGTGAATCAGTGTCAACCTAATGACGTGGATTTAGTCTGTGGGAGTGCAGAAAGTTCCGGCTCTGGCTATGCACAGTGTAGTAGGGCACCGAGTAGTATAAAGGTAAGGAAAACACCTGCCTCTTCCCGGCGCATTCATCCCTATCCCGCCCGCGGATGGATAACAGGAGCGCGCCGCCGCTGCACTTGTGTCACTTACCGGAGACCGAATACGGCTGAGCATGATCCTGAAGGGGAGGTAACTCCGCACAGCTCTACGCTTAGCCTCGGTACAGGGTCCGGCCAGTAATATCAGAGGCGACTCAGGCGAGTGATAGGTGCTTAGCAGGACGCCAACATTCCAGTCAGTCACAGACAAGCAACAGGCAGGGGAAGCCCTTCTCTCTCTCTGTTAGACCCTAAATGTGCGGATGAACAAAAGGCTCCCGGTTATAGGAGGAGCAAATAGTGCGCTAAACGTTGCTGCTGGCAGAATCCCAGTGTTACTGGCGCTTGTATACAGAGTGTGTGTGTGTGGGGGGGCAGGACACGGGCTGGTAGGGCAGGGTGTGTATTTTGGGGAGGAATGTTAGCCTCGAAAAATAACAAAAGTGACTGCTGTGATCCTCCTTCTCTTCCTCCCTCCCTTTTATCCCTTGTGCAAAGTTACAATCCTCATTATTGTGTCGGGACGTGACGAACAGGGACAGCACAGGAGCCTCCACTTCCCCCACGATCTAAATAGAGACTTGAGCTGAGTGTCCCCATCACGTGAAGGCTACACCGGCCATAAACACGTTCCTTCTTGTCTCATTGGGGTACCACAGGCAATAACACACTTCCAACATCACGTTTGTCCTGTTTATATGTGTGTGTGTGTGTCACGAGTCTGAATTGTCTGGGGGAAAACATCATTCCAAGTATATTAAAATATGGATATCTGTATTAATGCAGGCAGTGATATTGTGAGACAGTTAACAATTGGTTTTCATTTTTCAGCATTTCTGTTTTCTTTTTTTTTTAGTTATTTAGTTTTATATTTAGCAGCTCTCCAGTTTGCAGTTTTAACAATCTGGTTGCTACGGTCCAAAGTATCCTAGCAACCATGCATTGATTTGAATAAGAGACTGAAAAATGAATAGGAGAGCGATGAGTAATAAAAAGTAGCAATAACAATAAGGGTCAGGGCACATGCTCACTTTTTGGGAGATTAGTCGCCAGGCGACAAATCTCCTCTTCTTCGGGGCGACTAATCTCCTCAAACTGCCTCCCGCTGGCTAGAATGTAAATCTCCCGACGGGACGGCACTCGGAGCACTTTGTTTTCCAAAGTTGCCTCACGAGGAAACTTCAGGCGACTTTGGATAACGAAGTACTCCGGGTGCCATCCCGCCAGCAATTTACATTCTAGCCAGCGGGAGGCAGTTTGAGGAGATTAGTCACCCCGAAGAAGTAGAGATTAATCCCCCCCGAATCTTGAGCATGTGTCCTGACCCTAAGGGACAGATTTATCAAGACTCGAATTATTTAGATTTGATTCAAGTTTTTTTTAAAAAAAAAATTGCGTTCAATTTTTGATATTTATCATACTCTGGCCCTATAAGAGCTCAAATTTGACTATTCGCCACCTAAACCTGCTGAATTGCTATTTAAAGCGATACTGACACGTTCCTATAAAATCAAAGGAACGTGTCAGTATCAAGTAGTTGCTGCACCCGGAATAGGTCCACTGAAAGCCCCCCTCAAAGCTGCCGCCCAACCCCGCTGGGGGGAGGCTTTGAGGGGGGCTTCAGGGGAATTATTCTGGGTGCCACAACTACTTGATACTGACACGTTCCTAAGATTTTTATAGGAATGTGTCAGCATCGCTTTAAGTCAATGGGAGATGTCCAGGGATCAATTTGGAGTTGTTTGCAGCCTTCCTGACATTCGAGTCTTTTTCAGAGGAAAAAACTTGAACAAGTTTTCGTGTCCATTCTATTCACCCGAATTTTAAAAAATTCATTTTAATAATACATTTCGATTGGTTGAACTTTGAGTTTATGGGAGTTTTATAAAGTTCACATCAATTCAAAATTCGATTGCCTCCCCATGTGTAGCCTTACAGAACATTTTTTTTAGATGGGGTCAGTGACCCCAGTTGGAAAGAGTCAGAAATAGAAGGCAAATTATTAACGAAAACTTTAAATAATGAAGACCAATTGAAATGTTGCTTAGAATTGACCATTTTATAACTCACTGAAAGGTGAACCACCCATTTAAGGAAAAAAGCTAGATTTTTAGGAAGGCCAGTATTTTCTTTTTCAGAAAAGGTGGCAACCTTAGAAATAAAAAAAAAAAATAGGTAGGATGTTTTCAGGAAAAAAAGTTAAAACCTGGAAATCCCATTTTACATTAGCCAGCGGCAGTGAACTGCATCTCCCATTATCCTACTGATGAAGGATGCTGGGAAGTTAGCAGTGCAGTGAAAGTTGGAAATCCCTGGTTGTTGTTGTCATAATTGGGTATGTATACATTTGCAAGGCACCAACATATTCCACAGTGCTGTACAATACATGGGAGTACGGTATATATTTAACATATTGAATACCTGCCTGTGGCATTGGGATGCTGAGAACTGTAGCTTAACAATTTCTCAAGGGTCAGCAGAGCATTATATAAATAATGTAGCCCCACAAAATCATCTCTTTCTTCTGGGCTCCACCAACACTCCCATTCCCTATTCAAATTTGCTGCTCTTTCATGCTGCCATATTTGTGCTGTAATGTAGATGTACCCATATCTGTTTTCCTCTTATTTTGCACAGTTCTAACATTTTTGGAGAGTTGATGAGGAGGTGGGAACTGTCAGTCAGAGCAGTTTATTAATTAGAAACAGAGTAGAGTTTATTCCTTCTCTGCCTCCAACTCAGATGAACAAAATGTGACTAATCCTGGTTTTGGTAATGTGACACACATAGGAAGGATGATAATGAGAGTCTTCAGATTGTGGGAGACACATGGTTTATACAGGTATGGAATCTGTTATCCAGAAATCTTTTAGAAAGATCTAAAAATATATCCTCCACCAACGATTGTTGTTTAACCTCAATTCAGCCCGATTCTCCTTTTCTCTGCACTAACAAGATAATTAATTTTATTTGAACTAACCTAGCATAAACCTGTATTAATAGCAAAATGCTAAAGCCCTTTATCCAGAATAGCTGATGTCCTGAGCATTCAGTATAATATATCTTATACCAGGCATGTCCAAAGCGCGGCCCGGGCGCCAATTGCGGCCCATTTTCAAGTTTGCTCCGGCCCTCAGCCTCCATCATGAAATTAATAATAATGAGGCCCCCCAGCATAGTGCGATCAGGAATCCCATAGCAGTAATATTTGGGCACATTAGTGAAATGATCTGCCACTTGGTCTATACTGCTGTCTGTGTGCTGAAGGTGTTAGCATTAGACACGTAGAGAGTTGTTGTTTCGCATACTTCTTTAGGGTTGAAGGTGTCTATAGATGTTCTGATGTGCCAGTACAGTAAACTAAAGAAGTATGGTGTCACTACGTTCCAGTACGTGTCTATTGCTAACACCTTCAGCACACAGGCAGCAGTAAAGACCAAGTGGCAGATCATTTCACTAATGTGCCCAAATATTACGGCTACGACTACTCAATTCCGGTAATTTAATGTTAATGGTTCAAAGAATGTCGGGCTGAATGGTCGGCCCCCACACATTTTCACCTCACCAAATCTGGCCCTCGTTGCAAAAAGTTTGGGCACCCCTGTCTTGTACGTTTATACTATCCCAATGTGTACACTGTATAGGAGTGCAGTTTTGGCAGCCCACTCTCTCTGTGGTCCTACAGGCCTGTGTATCTTAGTGTCTCCCTTCTCCCATTATTCTAATGTGACTGAAAGGCAGCAGTGTCCATAAAGTGAATCACACTGGGATCAGGTGAGTTTGATAGTGTGGGAGATGCAAAAACCTGCCAAGAGCTTGAACTTCAATGTCACCTTTATGTTGTTGATTCCCAAGTCTACACCAGAACTCTTTTGTTCTGTCTTTTCACACATTTCCTTTCTGCTATTTCCTCCTGGATGTAACAACACTGCCTGAAACTTATACTCTCCAAAACAGAATTAAATATATTTCCACCTGCCCTGTACCTTAGGTGTAACGTATGGTAACCCAAAACCCTGAACAAACACCAAGGTCCTGGTCTCGGCTCATGCTTCAAGCCTTTTGCTTTGGGAGGAGCCCTCTACTACTTGGATGCCGCCAGGTCTTAAAGTGAGAGGAGCAAATGGAGAGTTCTGGCAGACAAGGGAACCGTAAAATGTACTGGAAGGACGGGGAACAAGGAGTGTAGTCGAGGGTCAGGCCTAGGTCAATACCTATCAGGTAGTGCAGTACAGAATCAGGATTCGCGGTCACAGACTGGTGTCAAATCAGCAGTAACACAGTACAGAATGAAAAAGAACAGGACGGGCAGCGAACTAGCGAAGGTCAGGGTTGGGCAAGGCCAGAGAACAGACAAAACAAACTTGAAGCGCACACAGGAACTATAGAAATAGACATATATAAGGCAAGGAATAGTTGCCCGTGGCCCCTTTAAATACTTGAATTTCCTGCTAAGTGCGATGACTGCATAAAACGTTTGTGTGCCAATTCCAAATGGGCCGTGCGTGACAGGAGTTGCACAGGAGGAATTATTACATTAGGTTTCACTCATAGTCCACAACATTACTTTCATCTCTGCCACATTGCCTCAGTTACCTTTTTTCAAGCCTTAATTGGTTACATTTGTGGGATTGACAATAATTGGCAACACTATTTGGACAATTTTTCTATTTGGGACATTGGACAATTGATTGCTGTAATGGGGGTGGTTTTTTGGCTATATAATGGGTATGCACGTTGGGTTCTGTATCACCTGACGAAGGGGGAACGCCCCCGAAACGTTGTGACGCAATAAACGTACCAGGGGTTGCACCCCAGTTTGAATCACTTTGTGTGCCAGCCTGTATTGCTTTTTACATTAGGTTTCACTCATAGTCCACAACATTGCTTTCATCTCTGCCACATTGCCTCAGCTTAGAAACAACCAAAAGACTCATTCAATCTCTTATTTCCCACCTTGACTACTGCAACTTACTCCTGGCAGGTTTCCTATATTATATTACACAACTCTGTTTATAAAGCTGCTGCTAGACTCATTCATCTTTCTTACCTATGGAAGGCTTGGAGCTATGCAAGAAAGTCCCAGTCTCACAAAATCAATTCTTTGTTACTAAATGCCAATTCTGCAGATCACAAATTGCCTCCTTTTACTTTTCTTATGATCAAAAACTTAAAAAATATAAGGATTTTAAGCGTAGGCATGCCATACCTCTCCTTCAATTTTCTATCATGGTTGTCCTGACTTTTAAACATTATAAACATTCTTGTTGGTCTTCCCAGTAGTAAACAGTTTTTGAAATCAAATAGCCCTAATGGCTTCTCGCATTTAGCATTACAATCTGAACATACTCTTTTATATGTGCTCTACTGCAGCCTCTCAAAATAGTCTACAATTCTTTTAATACAAGTTCTTGCTGCAGCCCCTACTGGATTTCTTCTGCCCTGTCACTGACAATTTTTTTCTCAAATACACTTGCTTACAGTTTTACTTGAAGACAACCAAGAGAAACATAATTCTATATGGCAGCCATGGATCACAGATAAATATTCCAAAGCATTACTAGAACAATTCAGTTTCTCAGATATACCAGTGTCTCAGGCCAGTCATTTCTCTTTCCTTCGGGTTTTATTTTTACTACACCTACATTCTTTACACGGTTGTGATCTTCGTGTACCATTTTATTGTAGTATAATTGAACATTGCTGTTGTGCGCAAGGATTATTCCTGGAAATTAGTTGCCAGTTATGATATTGTCCCTTTAAATCTCGTCCCTGTCATGACATTCTGAAACTGCCTCGTGCTGACTTTCTCCGCTGCATTGTTCTACTTTTTATACGTAATGATGACTGCAAATTCCTTTTCCCTGATACTGTTGACATAAAACTGTCAGAATCAGCCTTTTTATTCCATAGCAGCTTTTCTGACGTTTTACGTATCACTTTCATACTCGTCATGCCTTGCATAACTGCTGCATGAATAAATGCCAGCACACTCTTATGTATATGTGTGCACGTAATTAGAAACTAAAATTGTACCCTCGTCTTCAGAGAGGACAGAAATAGAGTCTCAGGTCTTCAATAAATCTAATTAAAGATTGTTATACAGCTATAGACATACTTAAGGTTTGTGGCATGACTAGATGTCCCTGTCCTGAAGAGCTAACAGTCTGGAAGAATGAGGAGACACACTAAAGCAAAATGGTATGACATGAAACTCACGTTATAGCCACTTCCATCCAAAGTTATCTCTACTGGTTTGTTTCCAGTTTTGTTCCCAATTCAGCTGTGTGAAAGAGGGCAACTCAGTAAAGCTCTGCCGCTATCTCTGTACAAAATAGACATATCATTGCCTTTGCCGAATCAGTTATACAGGTATGGGATGCGTTATCAGGAAACCCGTTAACTGGAAAGCTCCAAATTACGGAAAGGCCGTCTCCGATAGACTAAATTTTATCGAAATAATCCATATTTCTTAAAATGATTTCTTTTTTCTCTGTAATAATAAAACAGTACCTTGTACTTGATCCAAACTAAGAAATAATCAATCCTTACTTGAAGCAAAACCAGCCTATTTAATGTTTACATGATTTTCTAGTAGACTGAAAGTATGAAGATCCAAATTACAGAAAGATCGATTATCTGGAAAACCCCAGGTCTTGAGCAGTCTGGATAACAGGTCCCATACCTGTACTATGTAACGCATGAACCTGTGTACCCATACAGACAGACACCTGGAATGAGGACTTATTAAAGGGCGTTTATACCTTTGAAAATGTATTTTTGTCCAAACATACATTGAGAATTCGAAATACAAATGGTATTGTGATTACAAAGTAAGTGTTAGGGCTGCTAACTTCCATGTGACTTTACTTTAAATGTAAACTGTCATTCAAGCTGTTTACTCCAGCTCAAGTGTCAGCTAGGTATTAAGCCTGAAATAATAGTGCTGCATCTGGGGCGTGTGAGCGCTAAAGCAGGTCTGTCTGCTGTAATATCACCTATGCAGAAAAAAAGGCTAAAACACTTCTGGTGATTTATGAGTGAAGAATAGAAAC
Source organism: Xenopus petersii (assembly GCA_038501925.1). NCBI lineage: Eukaryota > Metazoa > Chordata > Amphibia > Anura > Pipidae > Xenopus > Xenopus petersii. Next base: position 54,456,698 of record CM076672.1, read on the forward strand.
ACTCAGCACAGTTGTGTTTTTAGAAGGCGATTCACAATGCACTTCAGGGAAAAAAAAATCATTTTGTTAGAAGCAAAGAAAAGACTGACACCAAGCCTGCGCAGGTCTCACTAGGGCAAGAGAGGAATTCAACTGGATGAAATATGAGACAGCGCTGTCTGTTAGGGGATTTTGCTTTTCGCCTGTTCTCTGTTCTAATTTCCTGTAAAAGGGGCAAAGATCGGTTACACCAGATCCAGAGTCAAAAAATATTTCTTTAAATTAATATTTGGCTTGAACTGTAAAATGTAAAAGCTCATGTATTCTGCACAGTAATGAATTCTGTACTGTACTGGCAGCTGTTACTATTGCTGAAGGCTGAAGACTTCTTTACATTCACTCTGAAAGTACTGTATTCCAATAAGGGAACTTTCACAAACTACTTTTTATTTACATTTAAATAAATGATATGACTTCTAGAGTGGGATCTTGCCAGAAGAGGAGCCCCAAACACTGCTGCTGATAGCATGGTGCTGATTGTAGCCTTTTAAAAGAGATGTAAATCCAATTGGCTGACTGACTTTGATTTTGGAAGAATTTGATAACTCTAGGGTTACTGACACAGCAGCTCTGCTGATTAAAATCATGAATTTGGGCAATGGAACATGAGATTAGTCTATGACTGACTTACCTATTCCATGTGCTTCCCCAACAGCGACCTTGTAAATCACCAGTGGTCCTTCATTTTTCAGAAGTCTCCCAAAGTTTAACAATTTTGGAAAAAAGAGCTGCGTATGTTTTACCACTGGCGATTTACATTGTCGCTGGTGGGGAAGCATTTGGAGGAGGTTAGTCGCCTGCAGAAGAGGAGATTTATCCGTGTGCCCTCAGCAAAAGATGTTTCATCCAGGGCTTCCTTCTGGTTTTGCTCCTATACATGCAATCGACAAGCACCTAATTCATTGCACATTAATTTCTAGCCATTCTCTCCTACTTGAATGTCATTAAAATGTGAACACAACAACCAGGGGATTGACCCGTGTGAATGTAATTCATACATAAGTTGCAGCACAAGCTACTTTGCAGACACCTGCAATCACACTGGAATATGGAAAATAATTCTGCGTTTTGCACTTGCTTGGTATCTGAGCTTTATAGTTTTTATAGACATGTTTAACAGTGTGGTAAACACAGAGGAAAGCTTCTGCCAGGATTTCTTCTCTGCTTTTAAACACGCTAGTAAAAACTGCACTAACATCATGGTATATAAGTAAATATGAGCAATCATTTGGGTGTTATAACCTTGGATAGCAAGTTGCAGTTAAAATGTAGCCCCTATATAGATGTCTAAACAAATACTAGAACACTTAATGAATGAGAGTGTAGGACTGACCAGACAAGGGATGACATTTGGCTATCTTGCATATATTGCAATATATGGGCAAATAATCACTGCTTTTTTTAAAGAGAAATGGCATTTTTGGTAAGTGTATGCACTAGTGATGTGCGGGCCGGCCCTAAACACTTGGGCCGGGCAGGTTTGTGCCATCTAATATTGGGCTTCTCTATTTATATATTCATGCCCACCCTTTTCGTGACATCATGTTGGGACAGGCGCAGGTCTTTAAATGGAGGAGCTGGGTTCAATGGGGACGGGTTAGTGTTGGTTGTGGGTTCTAAAAATCTGGACCTGCACATCACTAGTATGCACAAACAGGGATATATTTATCAAAGAGTGAAGTTAGAGATCGTCACAGTCCGCTAGTGTGAAACTGCCACTCTCCATTAATTTCTATGGTATTTTTAAATACTTATTTATCAAAGGATGAGTATTTAAAAATCCCATAGAAATGAATGGGGAGTGAATTTCACTCTAGAGAGCTGTGGTTATCTATAACTTCACGCTTTGATAAATATACCCCAGACTGTCTTAGCCTAATGCTACAGAGGCTTTTTACCAAGCTCAGTTTTCTTTTTTGCCTGCACCCGAAACCATTTTGTTGGCTCGGGTACAATCCAGCAGTTCTGGGTGCAAGCAAAAAAGAAAGCTAATTCTGGCGTTGGGACAGATTCTCAGCCTGGATGTTTCTACAGGCTGAGATCAGTCCCTGTGTGGTATTAACCTAAATGTCCTAAATATATTGATATGGATGAGTGCACACTTCAAATTGATATGCCTCTATACATACAATAAGTAGTTTAATATATTCTGAATGCAAACTATTACATTCTAGCTGTTAGTCAACAACTATTAGGATGTTGGGCCTGTCACTAGTGATGGGCGAAAATTTATGAAACAGCGAAAATTCACCAAAATGCATTGAAGTTTATGGGCGACAAATATTTTTTTAAAACCCAACAATTTTTTTTCAGTCATTGGAGTCTATGGCATAAACTCCTGTCACCATCTACTCAAGCATTAACAGGCAGTTCTCCTAAACGGAGTGTGAGAATTCATGGAGTGTTGTGAAGTGGCATTAGCAATATTGTATTCTCTGATGTTTTGCCTAAAGGGCCTGTACATTATAGTCTTTGGCTTGGGGCTGTCCAAAAATCTTGGCCATCACTGTGCATATTCATGTGACTTCTCCAGCGACTGCCAATCAGATAAAAGCGAACTCTTATTGGCCTGTCTAAAGCTGGCCATAGACGCAAAGATCCGATCGTACGAATTGAGGATTCGTACGATTTTCGGACCGTGTATGTAGAGTCCCGACATTTTTCGTCCAGCAGAGATCGGTCGTTTGGTCGATCGGACAGGTTAGAAAATTTCTGTCGGCTGCCGATAATATCTTTGCGTGAATTGCAGATCGTACGATTTTCAGTGGGAGACTGTCACTAGCTTTGTTGGACATAGATATCGTACGATTGCTGTCGGGCAGAACATCGGCTGATCTGTTCTTTAACTACTTCATTTGATCTGACTGGTAGGAGTTTGATCTGAATGGTTAGTTACAGGTCGGGAGATGGGAAAGTCTGATCGTATAAAGATTTGTACGATCGGATATTTGCATCTATGGCCAGCTTTATGTATGGCCAGCTTAATCTGTCCTTGGTATCTGATGCCTCTACAACAGTAGCCTCTACAACGTCTTAATTATGCATGGAATCAACCTGTAAGATCCAAAAGAGCAGTTGCTTGGATGGCATTACATTTTATGAATATACAAGTCCTGATATTTTGCTTCTGCAGAGTAAAATACCAAACCTGTATTCAATTTTTTTTAAAAAAAAGTATTTCATTTTATCTACATGAAAGTTTCTATTTTTAAGAACAACGACAGATGTCACCAAACAGAAAATGTCATTGTTCTTCAACTTCAAAGGCAAGTTCCATATATGTTCCTGCCCACAAAAATACAGTTCTGGTCTACTCAGGACAAATTCAGTTGTGAAACATATATTGCTATACTCCCTATGAAATGCAGTGCCACAAGAGCATTACTCATTTCTATGTATTTGAGCAGAATGTGTGTATGCTTGAGGCATAAACATTTGATTTCAGGTATATTAGCCAGTTGCCATTGTTAGCGGTTGTCTAAAGTGCTATGCTCTTAGCATCCAGGCCATAGCATTATTTGTTATAAGTGGTTTCTTGTTTTTCTGTTGAGCTGAAACCAGTTGTGGCAAGGCCAGAGAAAGCAAGTGAAACATTAATAACAATGAAGGGTAATAAAGTTAAATACAATTATTACCTCTGTCGTATTGGTTGTAAAAACTGTAATTCTTGGTTTCCTTTAGTGTTCTTCAAGACCAACGAAACACAAATCATGTGCATTACAAAGCAAACAGCCTGTTTGGCTAATATACCTGTAATCCATTTTTTTTCATGGGACACTTGCATTAAATGCAGATTGTATGGCATGCCACAATTTTTGTGCAAGGTCTCTTCCATACTGCACTCAAAGATGTCAAAGGTTTATATATTTGAGGTGTTGCAGGCTTTTGCACCATTCCGGGTTTGACAAGTGATTGATTGTCTATTACATAGGGGTGGATCAGGACAAGAAAAGGCACCATTTTGGCTAAAGCAAAAATGTAGACGCCTCTGAATTATGTATGTTAAAAATATTTGGCCATTGTAATTTGTACTGTTTCTCCCAATGTAGAGATGCTAGGACTCATTGTAAATGACCTCTCTGCCCTAAACCAGTATCTCCAGGGGAAAAATGAGAGGTCAGCTAAGGCAAATGACATCAACAGAAAGCTGCAGTATACTCTGCTTAAACTCAAAAAGTTTTGGAACATTTGTATATTCATACGTTTTAGTTCAGTGCCTTAACAGAGCAAAAAGTTACAGAATGGCAAATCATTTTAAGGTTAACAAATAACATTATTATTATTATTATGATTAATAATAAAACAATATGTATTTATACGTATATTCTCCAATGCTGTACAATAGAACGGTATATACACTGAATATACAGATTATAAAAAACAAAACAGATAACTAATACAATAGGTTAAAAAAGGCCCTGCTCAATAGAGCAGGTTTGGACTCATCACAATAGTCATCTTTTGCAGTGATCACAGCAGAACAAATTCTGGACATTCTACTATGTAAATAGTCAAGATACTGGTCTAAAAGTTCACTCGAACATAGTTGCAGAATTGCCCACACATGAGCTCACTAGGATTAAGGTCATTAGCTTTCCTTTATCTTCCCTTTTCTTCAAATAGATCTGACAGAGCTTGGAGGTATGCTTAGGATCAAGATTCTGGTGCATGACAAACGGCTGCCTAATACGACTCATAGCAGAGGGTGTGCCATGGCACCGAAGAATACTATGGAAGTTCCTTTGATTTAGAATTGCTGCCGCTCTATACAGGTCCCCAAATTTAGAGACCATAAATGAACTCATAACCTGAATGGTTTCTAATTAAAGAAAAAACTTGAATGGAAAAAACTTGAATCAGCGAGGGTTAACAACCCAAAAACTCGAATTGATCGAGTTTTTGGCAAAAATAAAATACCTCAAATTGATCGAGTTTTTGTCCAAAACCCTTTGAAAAAGGCTATTAACATCTTCAAATAGATCAAGGGACCTCTGCCATTTTGCCATTGACTTTTACATGACCACAACAGGTTTCAGATGGTGTATTTTCAGATTTGAGGTATTTCCAGGGGTTGGGGTGTAATAAATCTCGAAAAATTTGTTTTTTTATTTTTAAAACTGGGAAAAAAATTTTAACCTCGAAAACTCGTATTTTTGGGGGAAAACACAACTTAAACCTTAATAAATTTGCCCCTGATGCTATCTCCTTTATATTTAATTGTCGCTACATGCGCTTTTAGCACTGCTTCCATTATCTGGACACTTTATTATCTTTGCACTCATTCAGCTGTGCCATAATATCTGGGACAGTCAATCTTCTGTTACCCAGGCTAGTGATCCATGTATATTTGTCATCTGATCTTATTCATCCACGCCTGCCACATCTTCTACAATCAGAGTTCCTCCCTGTTTCTAGATGTCATTTTATAGTGTCAGCCACAGCAAAATCTAGTCCATTTCTTTTTAAATCTAGATTGTTTATGAATGAAATAGTCACAAACATTTTTCAGTTGCCATATACATATTCCTACATTGCATTTCCAAATGTAAAGGTGCCTTTGATAATGCCAACAACTGGGTGTTCAAAAATGTGTATGTGAGGCAGCAACTTGCATAAATAGTTTGAAAGAACATTGGCCTGTCCTGGGCTGCCCACTTTGAAGTGTTTTGGAGGTTTTCTAAGGAATAGTAGTAAATGTTTAGTTGAAGAAAGAAAGAATTCCAGAGACACAATACAAAAATAAACACCTGCTGCCAAGAAGTGGCGCTGTTTTACTGCCTGGGCCATTGACCAGAGTCAGCTGCATAAACAAAAATATCTGTGTATCTTTCAGCTCAAGATAAATCTCATTGTGGAACAAGGGGGCGTTTAGTCAAAGCCCCTGTACCAGACAATGCAAAAGCACAGGTTACTTGTTCATTCATTCTTCAGTAACACAATTCAACCTAAAATGGTGTTAATGTGTATTTATAGCATTCATGAGAAGATATGCACATCCCTATTATAAGGGGTGCTTTATCATTGGGAGGGACTAATGCTGCTTCCATACTATAATCTGGTATATGAAGTGGAAGTTGTTCTGGGGAGCTTCCATGCAAATTGCTGTTTCCATGGGGGCAGGAAGCAGCAATCCTTAAGGGCAGAGACACATGCTCAGATTCAGGGAGATTAGTCAGCCAGCGACATATCTCTTCTTTGGCGACTAATTCCCCCGAACTGCCTCCCACCAGCTAGAATGTAAATTGCTGGCGAGATGGCAATCTATGCTCTTGATTTTCCGAAGTTGCCTGAAGTTTCCTTGTGAGGCAACTTCGGAAAACAAAACGCCCCAAGTGCCATCCCGCTGGCAATTTAGACTCTAGCTGGCGGGAGGCAGTTCAGGGAGATTAGTCGCCCGAAGAAGAGGAGATTTATTGCCGGCGAATACATTTCCCCAAATCTGAGCGTGTGCCTCTGCCCTAAATGTTTGCATCTTTGGGGCATATTCTGATCAGAATGCACCATTTTGGAAGAAAACACACATGCAAATGCAATCTCATGCTACTGGCCTTATCTGTTCATCTTAATTGGGGAGTACTCCCCTATTATCAATCAGTACCTGGTGGTAGTATACAGTACCTTCTGTCAAGGGCGTAACTATAGAAGAAGCAGACCCTGCAGTTGCAGGCGGGGCCCAGTGAGTGCCTAATTAATGAGCAATTTCGATATATCTTGGTAGGATAGGTCAATTTACCATTGTTTTTGTTTCCCAAATTGAATTTGCTGTGGGGCCCAGTAGCATCTAGTTATGCCTTTTGTTACCCTAAAATGCACGTATATATATATATATATATATATATATATATATATATATGTTCAAAATGGACCAGCACTCCAAATCTTCAATCAGAAAAAGGTTTATTTCAACATCACTCACGTGTCCAGGACACGTTGAAATAAACCTTTTTCTGATTGAAGATTTGGAGTGCTGGTCCATTTTGAACATTGTATACTCCGACTGACCAAGCACCCACCTTTGGCTAACAAGGAAGGAGTGCAGGTACTTTGTGAACTTATATATATAGAAGTTCACAGAGTACTCGCACACCATAAGGTAGAAATAACCTGGGTGCTAGTCCAAGAGGTAAGTGGACATAAATGCAAAGAGACAGCACTCCAAGGATTTAAAAGACGAGATATGGTGTCAAAAATAGGTAGGGTTATTGAATCTGACGTTCCAGTTCCTCACAGGAACTTTCTTCTGAAACGTCGGATTCAATAAACCTAACTATTTTTGACACCCTGAAGAAAGTTCCTGTGAGGAACCAGAACATCGGATTCAATAACCCTACCTATTTTTGACACCATATCTCGTCTTTTAAATCCTTGGAGTGCTGTCTCTTTGCATTTATATATATATATATATATATATATATATATATATATATATATATATATATATATATATATATATATAGTATGTACTATAGAAATGAATCTGGTAAAACATTAAGTAGACACCTAGTAGAAATCTCCAATTAACAAAATAAAGACTTAAATAAAAAAAGACTTCTACTACTGGAGTGTTTAGAGCAAGAGCCTGGCCACAACCGCCTGGCACCTAGGGAACCCAGCCCATCACCTCACCCTCCCAGGGCAGCCATCGGGGGAGAGTTGTAGGGGGCTCGAGGGTAAGGGGGCCCAGTCCACGTCGCACTTTCTTGATTAGCCAGGCCCGCCTGCTTTCTGCGAGCTGCTGACCTCGGGAAGGCAGGGCGGGAAGGAATCTTCTGTCCATTACTTCCCCTTATTGGTCACTGAGTTTAAGTCCCGGTTGAGCTGCTCAGGGATTGGATAGCTGAGGTTTAAGTCCCGGTTGAGCTGCTCAGGGATTGGATAGCTGAGGTTTGAACTTCTCCTCCAGCTCATCCAATCACCATGCAGCTTTACTAGGACTTGAAATTCTGTGAGCAATAAGTGAAGAAAATGCTGTCACTGAAAGAAGATGCAGCCACCTGTGCTCCCCTCCTCCTTTCTGTAGTTGGCAGCTCACTGACAGCAGGTGGGCCACACTAATGAAGTAAGTGTAACATGGCAGGGCCCCTTAAAGCTAACCCTTTGTGGTCCCTGTTGTGTGGTGGGGCCCTGGGCACCAAATGTTTTTTAAACTTCTGGGGGTGCAAGTTTTTTTACATGGACGTTTAAGGGGGGCCCTGGCCACCATTTTTCTTATAACGGTGGGGGGGCCCTGGCCACCAATTTTTTTCCCCATGTGCCCTGGCCACCAATTTTTTTCCCCATGTGGGGTCCTAGCCACCAATATTTTTTAATGGGGTGGTCCTGACCATAAATGTTTTTTTAATGGGGGGCCCTGACCACCAATATTTTTTTATTAACATGTGGGAACCATAGCCACCAATGTTTGTTTTTTTTTAGTTTGTGGTGGGGGGTGGACCTGTGGGGTGGGGAGGGCGGACCTGTAGGTGGGGCTTGAGGTGGGCGCAGCCCAGGGGGCACAGGAATTTTTTTGATATGGGGCCCTGCAATTTTCGATGGCGGCCCTGCACCCTTCTACCGCATTCCCTAGCAAAAAAAAAAAGCATGCATGTTTGGTGATGTCACGCAGGGGCACCAGAGCACACAGGTACTATCTTCAGCTGGGGAACGAGGACCTGGAACAGGGGTAGGCAGATGGAAGACGTAAGCGTCCAGCTCCCTCCTCACCTTTGCGCCCTAGGCCTGTGCCTCTTTTGCCCCTAGGCCTGTGCCTTTTTTGCCTCTTTTTCTCTAGTTCGGTCCTAGGGTATAGCCTTTATTATATATCTGCCAATACAATAAGTACCTTGTGCCACAGCTAAACCATGATTCTACTATAATAGTGGAAAAGAACAAATATAACTGAGATTTGTTTATTGCAATCAATGTAAAATGGCAACATTAGTGTTATTTACACATTGCATGTCAATGTTATGAAATTTCAGGGCATGGCGGTTTCAGTTTACGCCGCTTCTGATCTATGTTTTGTTCTGCGGCACAATACTACTGATTACTTGTAAATGTTATTGTGATTGAACTGTAACAATAGCTGGGTTTGTTGCGGACAACACAATTCTTTCTGCACATGAAAGGATTTACAGCAAACCAGATTCAGCATGAGCCTCCAAGTGCTATAGGTTATGGTAAGTTGAACAGCTGCAAACTTTCCTTTTTGCCCTTCTTTACCGGCATGACCAAATATTCTTCTGTCTTTTTTAGAATAAAAAAAAATGACACAAGGGTAAATTTGCCTGAAACTCAGCTATCTGAAAAACACAGCCCCTATACTGCAATAATAGAATAATATGGCAGCGTGACGATCAGAGGAATAGTACTTTAGGCCAGTGAAGTAGAGGAGCACCAGCCAGTGGAAGGAAGAAAGTGAATATTACAATAAACTCTTTATCATCGAATCAGTAATAAATGAGAGCTTGACTGTGACTGTCCTGCTCTGGATCATTTAGGCCAATGGCACACAGAGAGATGTTGACCTTTTTGTCTCCTGTAGTCCAAACAATGGAGTAAAAACATCCAAAATGATCCTTCATTTGAGCATGTCTTTGTTACTATATCTATCTATCTAAATACTGGTATAGGACCTGTTATCCAGAATGCTCTGGAGCCAGGTGGGGCAAGTGCATCATCATATCCAACAGCCCAGTGCACTTCTGAGAACTTTCGTGCCATTCTGTCAACACAGCTGCTGATAAATCACTTATTTTATTTTTTGTTCCAAGAACTTAAGGAGGTGTAAAGAAACGTAATATTTGCCTGTTTGTTCTAGCCATCCTCTGTTCCACCAACTTTAGTCACGCATAATATGGCTTGGATAATGCCAGTGACACCAAGGTAATTATTTAAAAACAAGTTTTTACTGTATTACTAGAAAAAGTAAAGTCACAGTTAGGGGGTTATTTATTTTTTTCATAATTTCAATAAAACAAGCTCCCATCCACGATTTTACCTTATTTATAATAAAATAACTTGAAACCTTGGGTTTTGGAATAGTCTCGATAAAATCGTGAAAAAACTGGAATCTAATTTTTCACTCCATTTTTTTCAAGCTATCACCTGAAAACCCTGAATTTTTCAGATTATCATAGGAAACCCAGCACAGACAACATTATCTTCAGAATGGAAAAGGGACATCTGCCATTGACTTCTACAACACTTCAACAGGTTTGAGATGGAGTGTTTTCTGATTTTTAGCAGCTTCAGAGTATAATAAATCTCGAAAACATGCAAGGTTTTTTTCCCTTCAAAAAAATGTGGGTTTTCCCCTTTAAAAGCTTGACCAGAAAACTTTGAACTACAATCTATAACCCTTAATGTTTAAGCAGTTAATTAAGCATTAACTTGTTACAACAACGATTTATGACAACTCTATGGGGGGAATTCACAAAAGTGTCGGGAACGAAAAAATGTCTTTAAAATGTCGTAGAAAGTGTCGTAGCAACAGCCGACAAATTCACAGAGCATTTCTCCGCCAATTTTCCGACATGTGAGACACTTTTGAATTAGTGTCGTTAAAAGTGGGCGTGGTTTTTCGGCGCCACTTTTCCCGACATTTTTATGAATTACTCGTAAACTCATTTTTTTTACCGACAATTTTTCAGACACTTTAGGCTCTCCAAAATGAAAATGTCAGACAAATTGTCGTTTAAAAAGTCTTGGTAAATGTCGTTTGTACGATGAAAAGATATACGACATTTTAGAAAATTGTCAGACTTACGAGACATTCAGAGATGGTAACATCTGCGCTTGTGAATTTGCCGTTCATACGACATTTTACAAATTTGTCGACCGCCACTTCTGGGTTACTTTTTTTACCGGCACTTTTGTGAATTCCCCCCTATATCTTTAGCTTTGCCTGTATGTTGGAATATTGTGTAATCTGCCTAAAACGAACAGATGAAAGGAATTAATGTGGAGTAAAATGAAGAAAACAACATAAATGTAAGTATGTGTGTGTATATATATATATATATATATATATATATATATATATACATTGCCATGTACAGGTATGTGTAAAATATAGTCTTATAAATGGTGTTTGGTGATCAGCCTGATGCCTCATGCCATTTATATAGTCATACAGTGCCAAGGGGACTTCTGATATCCTTATATTTTACAATAGGGGTAGAACATTATATTTGCTTGCCTCCTATTGTGCCAATTGCATCATTTCTAGCACCTAAGCATAACGGCATGTTTTGATTCATTAGTTAGTTATGTTTGTAGGGGCAGTACACATAGAGTAGAAACACCACCCCAAGACAGATGTTCTACCCGGCTTCCTTCAAGTATAGAAGCAAGTGTATTTACATGTCGCAGCCAAGCACAAAACTTCATATAGCAGATTAAAATTTAATATATTTGAGTAGGTAGGTTGCCAGCAAGCATATTGAGATCAGCAAACACTTAGACTATAACAGACGAGGAGGAAGTGCTTCATGATCCAACACTTTCCTAGGAACAATCACTAATATAGCTTTAGTCTGACGCAAGAGCAAATCTGATGGACTAATGTCATGTGCTGCCCAGGATTTCTGTGAATTTGTGTTAACTTTAATCATATATTGCAACATGTCACATTCTGTCCTAGAAATGTGTCAATTGATATTTTAAGGGGACTCGTCCTACCCCCTTGTTTGTATCTGTATCATTGCATATGTGTCTCCAAGAGATTTAAAGTCCACATATTAGCACACATCACTGTCATTGTACAGATAGGTCCATGGTTATCCCACTGACCCTTTAAATAAGTAGAATGGGACATTATTTGGAGAAGGACACTCAGCATTAACTGAAGCATATTGTTTAGGACACCCATCTAACTGTGTGTCACTGACTCTATCAGGTCCCCTTGCTCCCTGGTGGGTGAGCATGAATTTCTATGCCATTTCCAGGGACCTTGAAGCTGCTAAACTCACTCTATATCTCCCCACCCCTGAGCAGCAATCCAACAGTGCTTTCTGTATTTAACTTAAGCTGGCCATAGACTCAAAGATCCGCTTGTTTGGCGACATCGCCAAAAGAGCGGATATTTCCCCGATATGCCACTAACGGCATGGCTATATCGGGGGTAATTCGGCCGCATGGCCGAACAATCGAATTACGATACGCCAAGGGGCTCCGACGGGTCGGTCGGTTAAAATATATCCAGATATCGATCGGGAAGACCTGTCAGAAGCCCCCATACACGGGCAGATAAGCTGTCAAACTGGTCCAAATGACCGATATCGGCAGCTTTATCTGCCAGTGAATGGCCACCTTAAGGGCTGCAGACAGGTACAGGACTAAACAACAGTGAGATTAATATACGGGTGTCACAAGAGTGTCCCACAAATTCTTTCAGAGGGACCATGCAGTTTCATGGGATCCCCTTATAGCCCTGTAGGACTGAGACTGAAACTCATTATACAGGCTCATTAAACTAACTCCAGTTAATGAATCCCAGTGAGAGGAGATAAGAATACAATATAATGATCCACTTGCACTTAAAACAAACTTTTTTTAATTAAGAGAATAGTGAAAACACATCTTCAGCACAAGCATTATGTGCTTATTATTACACCGCTCTATGAGTATCTATTGTTTGTTATTGTTATGCCCCTTTAAAACTGACAACCAATTTATGCCACATAACTTCAATTTTGTAGGAAATCTGCCTTTATTATAAAGCTGACCAGACAGCTTCGTAAAGATGACATGTTATCTGATCAATTTCAAAGCAAATAAAAAACAAGTAGAAACGGATAAATGAAGCCAAGGGGACTGTCAGAGGCTGGCTTTACATGGTTTGTGTGAAGCATGTGTGATTAAAGGAAAACTATACCCCCCAAACAATGTAGGTCTCTATTAAAAGATACTGAGTAAAACAGCTCATGTGTAAAACCCTGCTTCATGTAAATGAACCATTATCATAATAATATACTTTTTTAGTAGTATGTGCCATTGGGTAATCATAAATAGAAAATTGCCATTTTAAAAAATAAGGGCCGCCCCCTGAGATCGTAAGATTCACTGTGCACACATACAAACCACATGTAAGGTCACATGAGCCAATTAACAGACAGAGTTGTGCCTTTTGCTTCCTCACTTCTTCCTGTTACAGTTAGGGGCAGATTCACTTAGGGTCGAATTTCGAAGTTAAAAATACTTCGAAATTCGACCCTCGAATTGAAATCCTTCGACTTCGAATATCGAAGTCGAAGGATTTAGCGCAAATCCTGCGATCGAACAATCAAAGGATTTTTCGTTCGATCGAACGATAAAATCCTTCGAATCGTTCGATTCGAAGGATTTTAATCAAACGATCGAAGGAAAATCCTTCGATCAAAAAAAGGTTAGCAAGCCTATGGGGACCTTCCCCATAGGCTAACATTGACTTCGGTAGGTTTTATCTGCCGAAGTAGGGGGTCGAAGTTTTTTTTAAAGGGCAAGTACTTCGACTATCGAATGGTCGAATAGTCGAACGATTTTTACTTCGAATCGTTCGAATCGAAGTCGAAGGTCGTAGTCGAAGGTCGAAGTAGCCCATTCGATGGTCGAAGTACCCAAAAAATACTTCGAAATTCGAAGTATTTTTCATTCGAACCCTTCACTCGAGCTGAGTGAATCGGCCCCTTAGTGTTGTAGTATTTCTGGTCAGGTGATCTCTGAGGCAGCACAGATAGAGTCACGAAATGGTGGCTCAAGGCAAGAGATGTAAAAGGGCAATATTTATGTAAATATATATTGCAGTTTGGTAAGATTCTTTAATATGTCATTCAATTTGATATAAACTATCTGTTGCTTAAGTATTCATTTTGGGGGTATAGTTTTCCTTTAAGCTATTAAATAAACTTGCATTGGCAAAGGAGTCTTCTGGCCAAACTTGCCAGTTCCTAACCGACGTGCACGGAATGCAGAATTGTTGTGGGGGCCTAAACCAGCACACATTTTTTTAAGATTGTTTTTCATCCTGCAGGTACCAGATATTAAGCAGAGAGAATATTTTATATTGTGTTCTTACCTAATTCTCAGTGTAGGATGATCACTGCATCATCTTGCCTTCACCTCTGTGCAGGTTTTGGTTGCTCCAGTACTGTGGCATTCCTCCCAGCATTTTGGAAATAGAAATGTGTGAAGTGCAGCGAACATTTTTGACCACGCTCATTTTGTGGACACCCCCCTAATTACCATGTTTATTTTACAAAATATGACAGGTTATAAAAGTTTCAACACATTTCTGTGTTTTTTTATGTGTTATTACAGTTTTGCTAATGAAGGTGAATTGCCCTTTAAGCTGCAAGCCACAGTTTCCTCAAAAAACTTGCTTATCTTAAATTGTTACATGTTTCTTTGCTTTTCTTAAATTGTTACAAAAGTATCTAAGTGCACCTGCCACTTTTCTGGGCTCTCTGCCAAAAGCCAATTAAGTTTTATAAACTTTGTATCTTTTTCTGGCTGTTCAATGTAGGAGATTAAAGAGAGAGTCGGGACATTTCAGTAACAATCTGGGGCTGCAGGCTGAGCTGTCAAAATCGAGACTGTCCCGCGAAAAAAGGGGGGGTAGGTATGCTGTGGTTTCTAGGTTTTTTGGTGAATAGTCTCTTCTAAGTAACATAATTTACTAATAATGGCTAGCCAGTTTAGATGTAAAGATGGGGATGTCCTGCAGCATCCAATGAAGAGAGAGCAGATCGGAAAGGATTCAAGAGTTAAATTATTTCTAAAACCATTTTATTCACATAGAGCAGTGATCTCCAACCAGTAGCTCGCGAACAACATGTTGCTTTCCAACTTCTTGGATGTTGCTCCCAGTGGCCTCAAAACAGGTAATTATTTTGGAATTCCAGGCTTGGAGGCAAGTTTTGGTTCCATAAAAACCGGGTGTACTGCCAAACAGAGTCTCAATGTAGATTGACAATCCACATAGGGGCTACCAAATAGCCAATCACAGCTCTTATTTGGTACCCCAAGAACATTTTTCATGCTTGTGTTGTTCCCCAACTCCTTTCACCTCTGAATGTTGCTCACGGGTTCAAAAGGTTGGGTACCCTGACATAGAGTCTACTGTGAAATGTTTGGTTAAGGTTTAGGCTTTGTGCATTCATGGCAGAGGAAGCAATGGAGATTTATCCAATAGGAAGTGGAATTTCTTAAAGGTCTCGTTCAATTGATTGAGTTGATACCATGCCCAGCTGAAAGCAAACACTTGAGTGTGCAATATATCACTTTTAGTTGTAGTTTGAAAGAAGCTATCGGAGCTGTAACAAAAAGCTGGAGTGGTGTGTCAGAAAAGCCAACACACGTTTACAGTAAGTAAAGCAAAATGAATACGGAATTTAAGTTGCAGAGGGCTGGGTTTATTTTTACTGTCATGTGTGATATTATTTTTCTTGCTTGTGAGAAGATAGACTAGCCAGCGAGTAGCCAAGCTGTCTGTAAACATCACACCTAGGCGGTGTTTTTTTTCTATTTGCATTGTTCTATCTCACACTCCTTCAGGTCAGAGTCTAACTTTAAAAAGTGTAGGTAGATGTATTCTAAGGTAATGCAGTAAATTTATAAAAACAATACTGAGATGAGATTTTTGCCATTTGGAGCTTTTCCATCAATACAGTTTTAGCAGGGATCCGTTATGGACCTGTCCTTTTTTTCTCTTCCTGTAGGTGGCATTGCTGTAAGGGAACCTGCCTTTTTTAAAGGAGAAGCAAACCCTAGAAATGGGTAGAAATGCCAGATTTTATATACTGAACTTACTACACCAGCCTAAAGTTTAAGAACTATAACAGTAATGATCCAGGCCTTTAAAGTTGTGCATGGGGGGGGGGGGTGTCACCATCTTGGATTCTGTTAGGAGTGTCAATGCGGTCTGGGAAGCTGTTGAGATGCTAAGCTTAGAAGCTGTTTCAAATCAACTAGCAGATATTAAAGTTTGTCTGTGGTAGAAGCTGATGCTACTGGGCCACCTAAATCTCTGCCTCATAACAGTCTAGCAGGCCATTCAGTCATCTCATAAGACTTATAAAGCAGTATGTTTCTTGTATGTTTGGTTAATTGTGACTTTGATCCTGGTTCTAGCTGCTTCATCTTTTTGTTTAGTCTGACATGGGTTTTACCCTGCCTGACCTACGTTTAGCTTTAGTCTGTCACTATCATCAACTTGTCTGTTCTAGTTACCTGTTCATTACATGCATGTTCATCCCCATGTTTGTCTGGTTGTCTCTGCCAGGAGATCACTTTCACAAAACATAATTAATTGACAATAAAATCCAAACTTTTAGTGAAACAAAAACCTCAAATATTTCGTGATTTATTATACCCCGAGGATGGAAAGTCTCTATCAGAAAATCTGTCATCTCAGACGTGCCAAAGGTTGTATATAAGTCTTAAGTTCTGAAGATATCCTGATTTGCGCTGGGTTTCTTGCAAAAATTGGAAGATTTTACAATTCGAATTTTCAGACAACTTTCATGATTTTTCTTTTTTTTTTCCGAACTGGAATTTTTCGGGAAAACTTATTGATAAATAAGGGTAAATAACCCATGTTGATTTGGTCTGAGTATATTTCAGAAAATGAGATAAATTCAGATTTTGATAAATAACCCACTAAAAAAATGGGTTTGTTTAATTCTCCATGTCTGATGTCTCTCAGTAGCAGTTAAGTCATGCATTCTGCAAATTGTTACCACTTAATGCATTAGTTGCTGGCATTTCTCAGCAGTAGCTGCTAGACCTGAGTCATTTTTGTAAATCTGTTACAGACAAACTGTTGCAATTAAATGCATTATCTGCTGACAGATTCTTTTTTGTTTGTTTTTTTCAAATTTTTTACTGATTGACTTCCAAACATACAATTTACCCCAAGGGTCCATGACATGAAGGAGCAGTATATACCTCATTACACATCATGTGCAGATTATAAAGTACATATGACATCTGAGCAGGCATGCCACATGTAACATCTTTTTCACATTATGCATTTCCAATATTCTGATACCCTCTACAGATATTTTTGAAGTCATCTCCTATATCTATCTTTCTAATAGCATCGATATTAACATGTTTTGTGCATATTTAGCTGTAACATAGTAAGTAAGTAAGTAAGGTTGAAAAAAGTCCATCGAGTTCAACCTTTTTTTTATTAACTACCTATCTGCCAGTTGATCCAGAGGAAGGCAAAAAAACCCATCTGAAGCCTCTCCAATTTGCCTTAGAGGGGGAAAATTCCTTCCTTAGTTGCCCTTCTCTGTAACCTCTCTAATACAATAATGTCTTGTTTGAGTGATGGAGACCAAAACTGTACGGCATATTCTAGATGGGGCCTTACAAGTGCTCTATACAGTGGAAGAATGACCCCCTCCTCCCTTGACTCTATGCCCCTTTTAATACAGCTCAAGACCTTATTTGCCCTTGATGCTGCTGACTGGCATTGCTTGCTACAGCCAAGTTTATCATCTACAAGGACTCCAAGGTCCTTTTCCATAATGGATTTGCCTAGTGCAGTCCCATTAAGGGTATAAGTGGCTTGGATATTTTTACATCCCAGGTGCATGACTTTACATTTATCAACATTGAATCTCATTTGCCACTTAACTGCCCAGATTGCCAGTTTGTCAAGATCATGTTGCAAGGATGCCACATCCTGGATGGAATTAATTGGGCTGGATATTTTGTGTCATCTGCAAACACTGATACATTACTTACAACACCCTCCCCTAAGTCATTAATGAACAAGTTAAATAAAAGTGGACCCAATACTGAGCCCTGGGGGACCCCACTAAGAACCTTACTCCAAGTAGAGAATGTCCCATTAACAATCACCCTCTGTACCCGATCCTGTAGCCAGTTTCCTATCCACGTGCACACGCCTTCATTAAGCCCAATAGACCTTAGTTTAGAAAGCAGTCGTTTGTGGGGCACAGTATCAAACGCTTTGGCAAAATCCAAATTGATCACATCTACTGCCCCCCCACTGTCCAGAATCTTACTTACCGCATCATAAAATGCAATCAAATTCATCTGACATGACCTATCCTTCATAAAGCCATGCTGATTGTTGCTCATAATGCCATTCATTAGGACAACATTTTGAATGTGATCCCTTAACAAGCCTTCAAATAATTTGCCTACCACAGATGTCAAGTTTACTGGCCTATAATTGCCAGGCTGAGATCGTAATCCCTTTTTAAATATTGGAATAACATCAGCTTTTCTCCAATCCATAGTACCTTCGGTGAGTTCAACTAGATCCCAGTTATACCAAACCTTGCCACTTAGATCTAATGTATCATGTTTTAGCGGAGTTAAGTCATTTTTACATATCTTATAGGGATTTTATTTCGTCAATTTATGACAACTCCGAAACATATGTAGAAATGAGCCCTCTTGTTCATCAAATCACCAGCACACAGAGGCTGATGAATCAGGGAAGAGTTTGTGCAATTTTAGTAGAATACGGTACCATCCAATTAAAACCTTATACCTGTTTTCCTTTATAGTAGTGCACATTGATGTTCTCCATGCATTATTCCTATTGCTCTCCTATGTGGGAAGAGGAATAACTTTCCCTAAGGCCTCTTCCCAACGGCTCATATGTTTATGGTGGTTTTGTGATACATCAGTCGTGTTAAAGGAACAGTCTTATCAAAAAGTAATACAATTATAATGCAGTGTTGCCCTGCACTGGTAAAACTGCTGTGTTTGCTTCAGAAACACTACTATTATTATAAATAAGCTGCTGTGTAGCAATGGGAGCAGCCATTCAAAGGAGAAAAGGTGTTATCTTTTATCCTCTATTTAACCTGTGCCAAATAGCCTTTTTCCAATTTCCACCATGGCTACACAGCAGCTTATTTATATAAACAATAGTAGTGTTTCTGTAATAGCCATTAGTAAAGTTTCATGTTAGGAAGCTTGCTCAGAAGCTGCTGAAAATACTACTGCAAACAAGTGCCAGCAAATACTATACAGAATTGGAACAGTTTAGATTGTTGACCAACAGGATTACTGAGCTACTACTGGAAGAAAAGAAAAAGTAACTTACATTTTAAAATTCATTTTAAAATGTAGGTTTTTAGAACAAAAACTGTAAAATGATGTGATCAAAACACAAAAAATTACATTTATGTATATTTGGATTATTTTCAGGAACGATAATAAATCAAAACAATGTGTAGCAGCAACAAGCAAATCTCTTTTTCTTACAGTGCTATAAAAAAAAACTATTCACCAATCAGAACTGAAAGTCAAGACAGATTTTCTACATTCCATTCAGTGTTTTTGAGCATTCCAGTTTTGGAACATTTTATTGGTCGGGTCATGACCTCTGCAAAGGTTATTGGGTGTCATGCAGCTGATAAGTGTACGATTGGCACCCAATTCATAACAGCAGTCTTCAAAAGAGAAAATTCCTCTTTTTATGGTAAGTATATATTTATATATGTCTTAGGGTCTTGTGTCAATTAATCAAGTGCAAATTGATATACTGCACGATATTGTAATGAGCTCTGTTTGCCATTAAATAACATGAAGGAACAGACTTGTAATTCTTGATAAAGGCAACAATTATCTTGAAATGCGCTGGAGAAGAAACCAGAGCAAGAGAATTAAGTGCCCGCGTTCAAGAGGTTTGTTTGTTATGCACAGATATCTTCATTTGGCCTGACAACCAGGAGCTTTTGTTCAGCATGTTGGGATGGCAGGGTTAGCTATTTGGATTAATGGAGACATTGCCCTGTAGTCTGTGGATAATATTATTTTTTACTATTTAGCATATGGATTAATACAAACGTGCATACCATAATAATAGTTTCCCCACGCCAGTCTGCTACCCTGTGTTGTATGGTTTACCCCCCAGTGTCCTTTGCAGAGGAGGGGATTCAATAACAATGCATTTAATCATATCTTTTCCGAAGAAAGCAAATAGGAGAGAAAGCAAAAGGAGAAATTTAGTTAATAGCGATAGGCTTATATGTGTATTTGTCTAATTTGTTTATATATTGGCAAACTTGGTCTTTTGACAGTCATAATAATAAATAATTAGCTTGCCTAGAAGATGTAATTTCCCAAAATTCTCATATAGGGAATTCATTTGTATTAGGGCAATGTAGTATATGATATATATATATATATATTGTATATTAAATGACAAAATGTATGCTAATCGTGTGTCCCAGAAGCAGTCCTTTTCTCTTCTGGAAAACTATGAGCTCCCATTTGTCTTTCTAGCCATAGTTCAGTGATACAAATTGGTCAGATAGGCAATATGTATCCTGATCCTTTACCTGTCTTTTAGCATGATCCTTCCATATCATTTACCTTGAGATATAACTGGATCTTTAAAGCAGAATGATACTACATGCATGATTATCCAGAAACCTGTTATCCAGAAAGTTCCGAATTTCGGAAAGGCTGTCTCCCATAGACTCCATTTTATCCAAATAACCCAAATTTAAAAAAAAAATGATTTCCTTTTTCTCTGTCATAACAAAACAGTACCTTGTACTTGATCCCAACTAAGATGGAAGCAAAACCAGCCAATTTGGTTTATTTAATGTTTACATGATTTTCTAGTAGACTTAAGGAATGAAGATCCAAATTATAGAAAGATCCGTTATCCAGAAAACCCCACGTCCCAAGCATTCTGACTAACAGGTCCCATACCTGTAATAGATATACTCCACTTTTATATATACTATGTATTAAATCACTTTTACTACATACATAGTAGTATTCTGCTGTGTTGTACAATTAATGATTTCAAACATTGAAAGTTCAGATTTAAAGACAAGAACAACCAATAACAAATACAAGAGGCAAAATGGGCCCTGCCCACAGCATCAGACTTGGAGTCCTGGGCTGCTATTTCAGGGACCCCAGCACACCCACCCCATTCGGGTTTTCCTCACACCAACGTTGCACCCCAAGTGCGCAAGCCTTTACTTTTTCCTTTGCAGGTGTGATCACAGGGGTCTAGGAGGCCCACAAGATTTTTTCCCAGGGTCACTCCAGCCCAGTCCAAATCTGCCATCTCAAACAAGCTTACAATCTAAACATTTGAACTCCCGTTGAGTACCAACACTTGAACAGGGTACACCTTGACTGACTCAACAAGGTGACAGATATATCAAAATTATTTTTGGCATACTTATATGGAAATCTTGGGCAGAAAATAAGTATTTGCCCCGTAGGGAGGGTAACCACCACTGTATAGCATCTGATGAACTGCAGTACTCGGCACCCCTCTGCTAAAGCAGGCCCGGATTTGTGGAAAGGCCACCTAGGCCCGGGCCTAGGGCGGCAGTATTTTAGGGGGGCAGCATGCTGCCCAACCACACCTACATCAGTTCAAAAACACTGGGGATGCGCTGGAGATACAAATATTTTTTACATTTCCCATGCTCCAATTCCCATTGCTCCTGTCCCCCTGGAGGGGACAGGGGCGACGACCGGCATTGGGCCTAGGGGTGCCCACTATGGAATTCCGGCCCTGGGCTAAAGCACACAAAACATAATTTCATGTTTAGGTTTAGAGGGTACGCAGGATTAATCTGCCAGCTAAACCAAGTAAGAGCTGTCATACATATTCTTTTATATGAAAGGGCTGGAGAAGCAACACAATAAATATCATACAAGCAGACTGTGTACAACATCAGACTGTAACGCTTGATGGGTCTTTTGCATAATACATCTTGTAGGAAATGGTAATACTGCCCACACACAAAGAAGATTAATTTCAGTCAACAAATGAACTGTTTAAGTTCTTTGGATGTTTCAGATTGAGGTGTTATTTTCTCTGCAGGGAGTGCTGGGAATTCAGGAAACATGAGTGGACAGGATAAGGAAGCCTGCAGAGGGAACTGACTGTAACATGTGGCTGGATGCAATAAATACATCTGGTACAAATCCCAGGATTCCCTGTGGGAGAAGCGCGATACTACAACAATAGAAAGGCCTTGCTACCACCTACCATGCTTTTACATAATTTGCAGGACAGGTTCCACACAATGGGACAGGGACAAGATATTATATACATACACACATGGTGAATAGTTTACTGCATACCTCCATAATTCTAATACTGAAAATTATTCTAAAACAAAAAGACATATCCCTGTTTCAAGAACCATCCATGCTCCCATTATGCATTATCATGTTTCTTTTATCTCCATGAATATATACCATATGAAAGCAAGCTGCTGTTCTGTTTACTCTGATGATGTAAATAAGCAATGCGTCCAGTGGTCCAAGTATCAAAATGGTAGTGTTTAGGGCGAAGCATTCCGTATCCTTAATCAACAAGAATCATAATACTTAACAAATTATTGATATGGTTGATGCATAAATAGTTATCATATTTCTTTAAAGGAGAAGGAAAGTCTTTGTACACTTAGGGATGCCAAATGTTAGAAACCCCCAAATTTCCCGGGGCAAATGCATGCGCAGTTGAACGAAATAGCTGACTTTTTAGTTAAAGTTCAGCTCTTCGTTCCACAGCGGGTGCCCAGCTGCAGAAAGGAAAGTGGAAGACAGAAGAAGATCGCTCTGTGGTGCTCTCTGGTATAACCAGCAGTTTTCTGCTGATAGGAGGTAAGTCAATACAATCACTTGGGGGTGCCTAACATTTGGCACCCCCAAGTGTACAAAGCCTTTCCTTCTCCTTTAAGGATGTAGGTACATACAACGAAGTGAGTAAAATTGCAAGCAGGGGAAACAGAGGTTTACATAAAAACTACAGAAGTTACATAGAAAACTACTGTCTAAAGCAAAGCCAGACTTTCTTCTTGGTAATCTAAAATATTGTATTGCTAAATAACTGATGGACCTAACTCTTGCCTCTGACTGAAGCACACGTTGGCCAATTCTCTGCAATATATCTATCTACTGCATTTATACAAAACATATTGAGAATGAAATCATCAGAAAGCGTGTGCGTTTTAATTGATTTTCTGGTCAGAGCAGGTCTTAAAATAAGTGACTCACCAGTTAGAATCCTAGGTCGGCAGTTACTTGCTTTAAAACAAAAATAATCAATCTCATTGAAACAGGAAATCCTCTATGAAATGCGTTAGAAACTCCTCACATTATCAGGCAGCGATCAATATATTTTATTTCCATCAAAACTAACCATAATGAGTGGTTCTCTACTTTGTTTGACCCTTTTATATGTTAGGATGTGGTCTCATTAAGTAGAAAAATAAATATTTGTAATGAAAATTCTGTAGACATAACATACACTGAATGCGGGGGCTAGAGGTTATAGCAAATGAACCCAAAAGCAGTGCCTAAAGATAAACACCTCTGTTATGAAAGGAAACGTTTTAGAATTGAGAAGCCTATATACAGAGATTATTATTATTTTTATAGATAGCACTTAACATGTTTATTATGCACAGCTTTTATCATTCACATCAGTCCCTGCCTCAGTAGAGCTTAGAATCTAAGGTCCCTATCACATTTAACCAACCCATAGATACTGTGGGCAATTTCATCTGGAGCCAATTAATCTAGCTGCATATGTGGAGGAAAGTAAACTATGTGGAGGAAACCCTTGCAGGCACAGGGAGACTGAAGATTAAAAAATGATTTGGTAAGTCCATAAATATTAGTTCTTTGCTGTAGAAAATGTTTTGAGCACTAACTTGAAGCAAGTTTTTATTTGTGATTGTGCAGGTGCAAAACATTAGGGATCATTTACAAAAACCCTGACAGTACTTCTTCCCCTGGTCTAGCTATGCTATGCACCTTGTGCCAAATAAAGAATCTGGCACAAAGTATGGAGAGCAGCGTTGACAGGTACAGGGCCCTATGGCAGACAGTGTGCTCCACCGCTTCTGTTTGGGAAAGTGGAGGGGGGTCACCAACCTGCCCATCCACAGCCCATCTCTCATGAATACAGTGCTGCCATATACAATCAGAACTGTGTACGGCAGAGAATGCTAAAGACAGCGTAGAATGCAGGGTGAAGATAACAAAATATAATGCTAGTGGTGGGAAAGTTCAAGCAGAGGAGCTCAAAAAACCCCAGTTTTCTTATAATTGTTTACAAGGGAGGGGGTAATATTTTAAAAAAACCTGGGGTTTACTACTGACTTCTACCCCTACCACTTAGCTGGGATGCAGGTTAGTAGTCTGGAGGGATGGTAACTGACTTCTTTGATCCCAAATCCCTGGTTTGCTGGGAACACAAAGAGAGTTGTAGAATTACTAATGATGAGCAAATTTTTTTTTATCGTTCTAATGGGTGAAAAAAATTGTCGGCATCAAAAAAGATTTTGTCGCCCATAGACTTCAATGCATTCTGGTGAATTTTCACAGTTTCACTAATTTTTGGCAAAGCGAAACAGGTCAGATTCAACCATCAATAAGAATAACCCATTACTACTTTGGCAAAGTGGATCACTCCAGTCCAATTGCATTCAACAAATTCTACATTTTGTAAGACTTTCATTTCCCATCTAATATGCTTGCTTTATTCCCTTGACTGTCTATCTGTCTGCCATAATAGGTGAACAATGGACATTATCGATGAACAGACTGACCAGAAATTATCCAAGTTGGCTCTGGGACCAAAAATTGTATCATCCATTGGGGCCTATGGAGTCCTGTCTGATGAGGACCACATCATATTGCTCCTCATCCAACAAGATTTTCAAACCTGATTGTTGCCCAGATATTGGTCAGGCAATAATAAAGTGCAAATCCAAGTGAATTAGTTGTGGACCATGTGAATTGTGTTGGTTATACCTGAATTTTAATATTAATGAATGATGAAACACTGAACCTCATAGCTAATTTAATTTAATAAAATGAAAATGGATTATGGCTCATCTTGATACATCTTGAATGAATAGTTATAGAGAAAGAACATACAGTAATGCCAAACTGACAGAACCAGTTAATGTTAACTCCCCAAAAAAATGTCTATCCTAGTTTGTCCTACCCTAGCAACCATGCATAACAACAAATTTGTAGCCTTACAGAGCATTTGTTTTTAGATGGGGTCAGTGACCCCCACCATTTGAAAACTGCAAAGAGTCAGAATAAAAAGGCAAATAATGCGAAAAGTATAAAAAAAGAAATAATGAAGGCCAGTTGAAAGGGGCTTGTAATTTTATAACATACTAAAAGTTAAACTGAAGGCTAACAACCCCTTTAACACTTCTATTGGTGTAACCTGAGCTTGGCCCCATTAATGCCTTTTGTTCCATTCAGCCCCTGGGATAAATGGTCTGGGATAGTTCTAGAGAAAGAACATACAGTAATGCCAAACTGACAGAACCAGTTAATGTTAACTCCCCCCAAAAAAGTCTATTCATTGATTTCTTTTAGATTCCACTTTTCATTTGCTCTACTATTTCCATGAGCTACTCTTGGCTGATCACATGTCCACCGTGTGCTAAAATTGTCCATGTTGACATCATACATTTACTAGGCACTTAGACCTAATATCTCTCTGTGAAGCAACTGCTTACAACCTACACCTGCTTTCAACATCGGAAATGGAAGCTGTATACTATTTATGGTTCCTTAGTGCTGTCTGCAACATGACTCTGAACCAATTTCGATTTAGCACTGCAGCATGTGAACTATAAAATGGTTCAAGGCTTGGGCCAGAGGGGTGGAATTACTTGGCTGCACCCCCTATGTCTGAAGCTACACAAGTTAATCTCACCTAAAACACTTCTGAAGTGTATATGAGTTTAAGACAGGGCCAGATGAGTGAAATGGCTACAGCCATACAAATGAATGCCTGCTCAAACACTTGACCATGAAAGCTGTAGGTAACCAGGGTCATATTAGTAATTGACAAAACGGTCCACCAGAACAAGCAGCCCAAGTTCGAGTTTTAGTGAAAAACCCCCCTAAATCTGGTAAAATGTTTGACATAAGCAACCCACTGAGATGGCAAACCCATCATTTTCATCAACTCAACTGTTTCTTTTCTACTTTCTTTTGTAACATATGCCCCTATGAGATCTTTTCTAGTATATTTAGTGGAGCCTTATTGTGATGTCATAGTTGTATTGTTATGGTTTATCGGCTCCCTTGGCTGTGGGTTCAGGGCAGCACACCTGGGGATCACATCAACTTCAGTAAAAACAAATCTTTTTTTGTTGCTTGCCACATTATGTTGAAATTCACATGCTTGAAGTTAGTTCTTTCACCAATGTCTCCTGGCAGGAAAGGCCCACCAATGAAATCTTTTCCCTGGCCCTTAAAGTGACCCTGCAGGTAGCAGAGATGGAGACTGACCATATAGTATCTTAAGTTACACATTGATAGTTATGGTGTAGCCTGCTACATTGATCTTGGTAGGCATGCCCCCAACAAAATACTGCCATGCTCTGCCTATGATTACCTGTCTAGGCCTGACATTAAATGATGTGGAATAATCTAAAAAGCCCAGACATTAGAAATCTGTAAGAAGTGACTGAGAAAAACCAAGACTTCCAAACATCCACATAGTGTATTGCAGAGAGATGAAGAAACACACAAAAAAATCTATTCTGCAAAGTATTTATTCCTATCGTATTTTTCTCTTATACTAATCTTTCTGCTTTGTATGTATAAAATATTTCAAATTCTTTGCTTAATGAGAAAATATCATTTTAACCCTGAATACCAAGGGATATACTGAGCCTATAAGAGTTTCATTATAGCTTAATAATGAAAAAATGGAATAATAGAACGATGTAGCCATGTTGGAGCCAGATACATTGCACAAAGCCCAGAAGATTCACTGTTATGGAACTGGAGCCAGGGTTTTATGAAAAGAGCTTAACAATCATCTAATGAACCAAGATCAACTGTATCATTTATATCTAAACCATATTTAAATACTTTTCAGCTACTCTTATTAGTCTGAAGTTTGCCTGATGGTATGCTTCAAGGCAGAATGACAGGATAGTAGCTAACAGCCATCTGACATCTTCATGCATCTTTACACTGTCATTTAGTAGTGATGAGCGAATTTACTTGCCTGCCATGTTTTTGTGGTAAAATTTGGAATTTCACCAAGTGTTAATTTTTCCTGCTAAACTTCATTGCTGAAGAAATCGCTGTGAAAAAAACGCCCATAAAAAAAGTCCCATTGACTTTAAAGCATTTGGAGAAAAAGGTCACCATAAGAAAAAACGCCCATTGACTTTAATGCATTAGGACAAAAAAAAAGTCGCCATAAGAAAAAACGCCCATTGACTTTAATGCAGTAGAACAAAAAAAGTCGCCAAAAGAAAAAATGCGATTTGACTTTAATGCAGTTGGACAAAAAAAGTCACCATGAGAAAAAACGCCCATTGACTATAATGTATTTGGAGAAAAAAGTCACCATAAGAAAAAACGCCCATTGACTATAATGTATTTGGAGAAAAAAGTCACCATAAGAAAAAACGCCCATTGACTATAATGTATTTGGAGAAAAAAGTCACCATAAGAAAAAAGCCCATTAAGACTACTAGAAAATCATGTAAACATTAAATAAACCCAATAGACTGGTCTTGTCTACAATAACTACTGTTTTATTATTACAAAGAAAAATAATTTTAACAAATTTGGATTATTTGGATAAAATGGAGTCTATGGGAGACAACCTTCCCATAATTCGGTGCTTTCTGGATAACAGATTTCCTAATAACAGATCCCATACCTGAAACATGTTTGAACTTTGGCTTATGCTTTATTAAAAACACTATTCTGCATGACTCCAATGCTGTCAGCGTCACCTAAAAGTTCTGAATAATGTCAATATCACAGTGGTGGATCAAGGCTGAAACCATTTTACTTCATGATTGGCAGAGGTTAAGCTTGGCAATTACAGACTAGTTTGTAAGTGGTATTTCTTTAAATTAAAAAATGTTATTCTTGATCTATAACAAACGGACGCTGGAGACCTATTCTTTTGGTGTCCATGTAAAATAAATTAAGTAATATATTTTCACACGGGTTAATAGTAAACTGGTGGTGAATAAATGTTAGAGTATATACCAGACAGGTCATAAATGTATAAGCGTTTGGTTAGACAATGTTTTTTACAAATACTTGGAACATTAAATGGAAACACACAGTGCTGCTAAATATAGCCCATATTTAGTCTATAGCTCTTTTATGCCTCTCTTTTTTATTGTCCGCATAGCTGAACTCTGCAACTGTTGACTTTCTGAAATAGTTTGACTTAAAGAGGTGCATGTTATGATAAGGTTTAAGTTATTGAAATTTTGTTTTCCAAACCTTGTGGGAGTGTTTCAAACTCTTAAAGAACCTAGATTAGAACATAGACCCAAGACTAGCCCACAAGAGAGTTCATTGTATAATAGGACAGACATAGTGGTGCCTGCACAATTCACATTGCTGATGTTATAAATACCACAATAATGCACAGTTTTATTCATCAGAATAATAAAATGGATAGCATACGTTGCATAACTACCATGTAGAAATTGTTATTCGAATAATAAAGGGCCACTGCAATTGACAATATGTACTACTAAATTATGTGCAATCCAGAGAAGTACATGTGATTAGTGATGATGGATTCACCGAGACAAAAATGTTGCAGAGACAAAAAAGACGCCATAAGAAAAAACACCCACTTGACTTCAATGCATTTGGACAAAAAAGTTGCTCTAAGAAAAACGCTCATTGACTTTAATGCTTTTGGACAAAAAAGTCGTCCTCAGAATAACGCCCATTGAGTTTAATGCATTAGGACAAAAAAAGTCACCGTAAGAAAAAACGCCTATTGACTTTAATGCATTAGGACAAAAAAGTCGCCAAAAGAAAAAAACACCCATTGACTTTAATGCAGTTAGAGTGAGAAAAATTGTCCACGCGTAAAAAATTGTTGCGTGTAAAAACATCCATTGACTTCAATGTGTTATGCAAATTTTTCGCAGTTTCGTGGAATTTTTCACAGTTTTGCTGTTTTTGTGGCGAAATGGGACAGATTTGCTCATCACTACTTGTGATAAGACATTTGTTATCTCTCTGTATAAGCTATAGGCACATTTAAGAGCTGTTTCCATTAGCAGGACCAGGGAAAACCACCACCAGCTGTTTTTGTCTTGCCACAGGTTGGGCAGACTCAGACCGACTTCCGCACACAGTTTGCTGACCTTCCTGTACTCGCCTCTTCTTCTTTCAGGAGTGTCTATTTATAGGCGTGTGCCTGCCCTGTCCCCTTTTTTGATGTCAGAGATGGGCGGGTCAGTCACAGGCCTGTAAATAGAAGTGCAAGGCGGGTTTGGGTTGGGTGTGGGTCACATTTTTGTTAACCTGTACATCACTAGCCATGCCCCCCAATAATAATGGTAAACAAAACAAAGGGAAAATAATAGTGAATTTGCCTCAAAATGTTTCCATTATAAAAGTTTAAATGGGGAGAAAAATAAAAGGCAATGGGTCCTTTTAATACTCTGGTAACCTGATAAAGGCAACCCAGTTGGTTCTATTATATTTCAACAGAACCCCTTAATAGATCCATGATGATGGCCGTGTATGTGCTAGTTGTTAAATGAGACTAAAGCTGCCCATATTCAGAAACATATGTTTATTTGGTCTTATCACTATAGAACTTTCGATCTCTTCTTTTTAAAGCCACACAGGGGCCCATAGTCTGTTTCTGCTGTGGATGAGTGTCTTAACAATGCTCCTTAGTAGTATTATATATTTTCTATATAACATTTGATAGTGTGTGTGTATATATAGATAGATAGATAGATAGATAGATAGATAGATAGATAGATAGATAGATAGATAGATAGATAGATAGATAGATAGATAGATAGATAGATAGATAGATATGTATAATGAAGAATTAGAATTCTTAATGAATCAGATAAATGTTGAATATAGGACTGGCCAGACCAGGAATGACTTTGACGTAGTTGCCCAGCTTAAATATATGGACAAACAATCCCTGTTTATTTAAAGGGGAAGGCATTTTTTAGTTTCAATACCCTTGATATATTGATAATGGGTGAGCCCAGGGGACCTCTTGTATTTGTCTGCATGCATTTTGTCTTTATAGCCTCATAGCACAATGGTTTAAAATTTAGTGAGTAAACTCTCCCATTTTTGCCTCCAGGGCCAGCCTGCTGACCATCTGGTAATGCAGATGTGCCCTATTCATCAGAGAATGATAGGCTGGAGCATTGGAACTTGCAACAAATTGAGACGGAACATGAATGAATGCAAATACCTCTGCACATGCTCAACTTTGTACCCATTTCAGCCATCCTAATTAGTAAATAAGCCTAATGGCTTGTTCAGTCTTTTCCCATATTAATATCACATGTGTTGGTTCTCTATGAAGCTTCGCATTCTTAGTTGTCTTCAAATGTTAGTATGTTATGGGTTTGTGATTACAACCTGGTCAACACTCTAAATTGTATTCTTAACATAATGCCAGGAAATTTCAAGAAATGTAAATTTGTCTGGCTACTTCTAGAAAAAAACCTGCTGTTTCAATTGGAAAGCATGCAACTCATGAATGATGTAACTCATTTTTCCTTACATTTTAGTAAATTTCTGAGATGCTGTGTTATTGAATTTTTGATGGTAAAAAAAACCAATGCGGGAAGTCGGAACAAAGAAGATTCCAGTATCCAGCATGTGGTTGCGAACATGCAGTAACATTGGCAGTACTGATAAAATCAACTAGTCCTGAGCAACCACATCATAATTTTACTGGTCTTGGGAAGTAAAATGGAAAGTAATAAAAAAAAAGTGATTTCATGGAATGGGCTACTAGACTATCGCTGAAGCTATAGGATTCCAATCCAGTGTCACAATTTAATAAGGTTAGTGCTACTGACATGCTAAGCTACAATCATTAATCCAATAAAGTATTTTTTTATAGAGATATACTTAGTTGAGTCATATGTCAAAATACAGGCGGTGGATATAGAGGTTGCTAGAGAAGCTGGTAGAGATAATGGACTTTAGGGTTAGAATAGAGGGGGGTTCAAACTAGATTTTGCATCCCAGCCTATTGACTCCTACATTTTAAGCCACTCCTACTGAATCGACATGATATTTCAGGAATAACGAAAAAAGGTATTAGTGAATCCTATATTATGGCTTAACTTCCAGGATCTGGCAAGAGCAAGCCAAGAGGAATGTGCTAAGTTTTAACTGATAAGTTAGTAAGACCTACCAGTCTTTTTGTCTTTTAAAAATGAATGCCAGTGGGATTTCAGAAACACAGATATGGAGATATACAAGGCCCTTTGTAGCATACCCTTTACCAACCTGCTTTACTGAACATTGATATGAAAACAATCATTTCACTTGAATTATATTGCAGGAAGTGTTAGCGCTCTGGAAAGAATGTAGATCACATCTGAGCCAACTATTCAATGGCTATAGATGAGATCATAATGAATTACTGTACAAGAGCAAAGGGGAGACTTTACTTTGCACAGATCTTTTCCATCACAGATGAACATTCTCTGCCATAACCAAGCCAAGGCCAGTATTTGTATTGTTGCTAGGCAAATGAGGGCTAGAGAAGGAGCAGAATAAGAATGAGACTAAACATGTTCCTGTTTGATAAGGGAAGTTATTGTGTGATTCAAAGCTGATAATATTTTCAGGTAATAGCTATTTCCTTCTGATTTTGCAGATAGGAGAGCAGTGGCTTTATGAATTCTGTTGACTCTCAAATCATGGTATTCTCAGACTGATATAGCATCAAATATAACATTAAAGTGTTATGGGCAACAAAGCTTACCCCTATAGGATGATTCAAATGAAGGCTTGGAGAGACTTAGCCTTCACTCCCTACTGCCATGGCAGATTCGGTAAGCTTGATTCTCTGGATATAAATGTTTATACTTTCTTCAAGGTCATATTGGGCTGCACATTAGCTGTATTCAGTAGAAGGCAAATGAATGGTACACTTGATATAGAGATTTCAACACAGTCTTGCATTATGTATTGTTAAACCTATGCACAGAACTACATGATAGTTCTAACCTTGTTCGAGCGGGACTCTGCAATTTTTCAGGCTAGTGGGCTCTGAGGAAGAGGTCAGTGAACCTATCAGGCTAGTAACTTAGTTATGGTTGAATCTTATATTCTATGGTCAATAGAGGGCAATTAATCACATTCCACTAACTACTAAACTAAGCATTTAATCTCTGAAAAGATACCCTGTGTCAATCAACTAATTCAGTGTAGTTTTAAATCAAGCGCAGCAGATTTGAGTTGTAAGATAGAGGATGAATTTGTTTTACTGACGATATACCACCTAGCCTACCATAGTAATGCACTGCAAATAAGTGAGATTGGGTTGAATAATAAGAGAATATCTGGGCATATTTAAAATTAGAGCTTGCCTTCTTTAATGTTTTTAAGGGGGATCTTTGTTACAGGGTGATTGAGAGAGTTTACATCTTGATAAACTCATCCCTGACTATACTATACAAGTGAATAGAAAGCTGTTCAACTAGTAAGCACTGTCTTCGGCCTGCTCAACTGTGAATAATGTAAGCAATACTTACAATATGTTTTATCCTTGATCCATTAAGTATACAGCAGTTCAATCGGCAGCCTTTCAGCTACAACACCATGAATACCCCCAATAGCTGTCTGCATTCTTTCCCCTTAGGGCACAAGGCAAATTCCCCTTCCTTACTCTGGGAGGCCCACTAATTAAAAGTCGAATTTTAGTGGTATTAGAGCTTTTTGAAACCACGATTAAACTCTGTTTCTTTAAAATCACAAATGCTATTAAAGTTATTATAATATTTGAATATTAAAATAATAAATGGAAAAAAATGCAGAAAAAACCAATATATTTTAGAGAAGAAAATATGATTTGTGAAAAAAAAAAGGAAATCCGAATGTAAATAGAACCCATAGCAGGTTTTTGGTTTTTACTGGCTACAGATATTTTCATTGGTTGGAAAATAGAAGTTGCCAAGCCCCTAAAATCATAACAAGGTTACCAACATGTGAAAACGTAGATTTATTAGCCACATAACCATAGTTTTATTAATATCAAATCCTAAATAATGTTAACTGGCCTTCAACCTGAGCCCTCCCTAGGGAGGCCATTCCACAGTTTAGGAACCACAGCTAAATAAGCAATGTTTAATTGATGAACAGATTTGTGATAACTGTTCTTTTAGCTCTGCTCTATGAAAGCAAAAAAGAGGGTCTGTAGTTACTGAGTGCAGATCCATGGGGCTATGGAAGAATTCCCTGGTGTTTATTAAATGGAACATTATATAATTTATAGTAGCCACTCCTGCGGCTGTGTGTATACATAAATTAGATGGAGTAGTTCAACACATCACCATCAAACTGTTTCCACTCAAGTAACTCTAGTAGTGATCCAATCACAAAGGAGACATAAAAAGAGGGCAGTCTAAATTTATAGAGTGATTCAAAGAACAACTCACTGAAATATATTGCCAGAACATATGGTTTTAATGCAGCCACAGATATTTCAGCACGATTATAATTGAACTCCATAGTTTCAAAATGCAATGTTATTTTAACATTTCCAGAGATCTTCAGTGGGCATGTATACAGTGTATAGAGAAAAACACAAGACAGGAAATACATCAAAAAACAAAATCCTTCCATTTTGGGCACTGAATACCCAGGATGTTCATTTCTTGGGTCCAAAGCCGAGTAAGGATTTTATGGCTTTACACTTCTAATCAGAGAGATAATTAAGGCTGTCAAGCACACTTGGTATTGTAACTATCACTGACAGCTCCATCATTGGTTTCTTTGCCCCTTAAGATGTTTGGAGGTCCCCTCCCCCCTGAATTCTCTAAAGGCAAAAGCATTGCCCTCTAGGTCACTACTGAAGCATAGGGTATGTGGTCTTTCAATTATACCCAGAAACCACAGCAGCCAGTGCAGAGAGAAATAGGGATTCTCAGACCGAGTCGGCAGCTTATTGGCCCGTGTGTGGGGCAATCCAACGGGCTTCCCCAATCGATTTTTTTTTTGGCTGAAAGTCGGGCAGATCTGGATCGGGCAGGTTAAAAAATCCTGTTGTATGGCGGCCGGATCTCTGTGTTTATGCGGTCCCATGATCCAACTGCCCATTTCAGATGCATTATGATCCGATCGTTGGGCCCTAGGGCCCACGATCAGATCAGCCCTATATTGTCCACTTCAATGTGGGCATAATGGGGAGAGATCCGCTCATTTGGCGATCTCTACGTCTATGGCCACCTTTACTGTCCAAACCAAATCTTTCCAGGAGCCTTATCCAAGAGAAAAAAATCTGTCTTTCTTTCTAGTGGAGAAGCAGTATCAGGCTGACATTTTGATAGAGGGGAACATTTACTAAAATGTGAATTTTCTCTTCACCTAACTTCATCACAGTTCGCCTCACTTCGCCAGGTGTGTTTTCCCAACACATCTCCATATTTACTAAGAAATTGTAATTTCACCTTTTAAAGAGAATTGTAGTGAATTTCTCCTGGCGAAAATTCGTCAGTATATTTCCCCGTACATTTTTATTAGTAAATGTGCCCCAAAATGTCAAAATCAATTATATCTCTGATACAAAAGCAGGTGCAAACAAATTCAGTAGTGTAAAGGTCCCAGGTGTGGATCGAAACGTCGATTGAATAAAGATATATCCTGCATTTACTTATTTATATTGTAGAACTTTTGGGAGCACCAGGGTATGTGGCTGAACTATATAAGTGTGTGCAGTAGCCTTGGAAGATATATATATATATATATATATATATATATATATATATATATATATATATATATATATAAAAATATATATTTACTGGCTGCACATTTGCTTTTTTGTACTCCTGTAAAAAAACGCAGTGGATTATGAAAGGGAGTAAATAGGCTGTACACTATTGTTTTTGACTGTGTTCATATTAGGATTTCGATGTCACTTTTCACTGAATTGTTTACAAGAATCACTTGCATCTTCTTGCATCTGTCTGACAGATAGAGTGCTACGCATATCCAACAGCTAGTACATCTGAAACCCATTCCAGCTCCATCTGGAACCATTTAATTATATGTTCTTCTAGATGGATATTTGTTATAAGTATGTATGTCCATTAAGAAGTGTGTTCAGTTGCATGTGGGTCGGTTTTCATCTATTCATATCATTAGCATACATCACAATTTCTGTATATTTTCACACTGTTGCCCAGAGTTGGAATTTTTCATATTGCACTTGCACTTATTTTATATTTTGCTTCACATCTTTGAGTAGAGCATTTTTACTTAAGGATGGTGGAAGTGCAAAGCTCTTTTTGCCCCATCTGAAAATGGTTTAGGTCCCCCATTTGTCCCATATTTCCCAGGATCTTCCGCCACTTAATGGACTGCACCCTGTTGTCTTGACACTTTTGTTACTGGAAAAATTAAATCTGCAGGTTTCTGTCACTCACAATTGGGCTTCCTCCTCTACACAAGTACAAGATGGTTGTAGCATGTGATTTAAAATACAACGTCAAAAGAGATCCTAAACAGGATGCAAAAATAAGTGCCCATTCATGCCATTTACAAAGGGAATATCTACAGGAAGCTAGTGGCCAAGCTCAATAGCAAACCTTGCTGTACATCAAGCTCCTCACCTTTTCAGATGGAAACAACCCTAACCTTTGTAGATGGACAACATCATCTCCATGTGGAAAAGGAGAGCAATAACACTATAAGGTAATACAGAAGAAAAATGCTGTTCGAGACAATATGTAAATAACTTTCTCTTTACAAGATAAATTATCAACTATATTCTCATGGCCATGCACTCACAAAGGTTCTACATTGCGTCCCAGGTAAACTTCCCTCATCATTTATCCAACTCATTGAATCAGGTAACATCATTATGCCTGTTACATACTCATAAGCGTAGGAAAATGGAACTTTTACAAGATTTATCTTCTTAGTCTTTGGGTATATTCCAAATTCACAAGCTTTGGAAGAGCAGCTGAACCCCATTTTGCTGGAGATGGCCTGTTACTTGGCAAATTAAAGGAACCAAACAGCTGATAGCACATCCATTAACAGTTGCTCAGAAAGTCACCCCAGAAAAGTGGAGCTTGGGTTGTTTAGAAATCTTGCATGTGAGTGCCCCTCTCTTATACCCTGTCCATCTGAAACACACCAATTAGATGCAGGGACAAAGTAAATATAGTGTAGTAGTGTTTTTGCTCCTGAATTGCTTTTTCTTTTATTTGATCCTTATTTCATTAGAAATGACCTTCATACATTTTTTTTTCAGCAAAAGTGTGCTATTTAAAATGAGAAATATGAAATACATTGTTTCTGTTTAAAGCACAATTAGAACTTTCTTTGTGATTTAAAAATGTATTGTCATCTAACATACAATTGGGAAATGACAATGTAAGCCTTACATTTATATGGGTTTAGGGTGCCACCTGCAGGCTCAAGCATTATTTACAGACTGCCACTCTAGTTAATACGGTTCTGCTAATATACAGTACACAGCTGACATTTCCATTTGATTTTAGGTTTTTGTACTGGTCTACATCTGGACTCAACAAAATATGGGTTAAAATGTATAAAATCCCAATAAGCATACTTTTTGTAACTGAAGGCTTGATAGTGCTTTTATACAAATATAAGTCCTGGAACTGTGTAATTTCAGTTGGTCAAATGCTAACATTGTATTGCATAGATGAGATATGTGCATCTCCATATATGCTGAATGCCCAGGCATCTTGGTAGGGGTGGAGAGTGGATGCATGCTGTCTCCAGGACCCCTTCATTAATACAGTGCTGCTGAATGCATTCTGGAATAAAAAACCTTTGCCTGTGGTCACATGAGGTGGGATATGTAGGGTGTTGTTTGCACCCTGCCCAGATTTTGTAAATGACTAGTCTGCTGCTTTCTACTTACAACCTGACATCAAGACCGTGTCCTAAAAGGATTTTAAACACCTGCTTATAAAGCCCATGATGTGGAAAGCTACCTGTGTAAGACATTAAAGTGTAACTTAGAACAGAGAGCTCCAACAGCTACCAGGTAAAATAATTGTGTATTGCACTAAAACCAGACCAAAGTGTTATGGCCTCCTGGTAAATGGCTCCTACATGACAATTCCAACCTATTAAATTACTATGAAACTACCATCTGAAATACTGCATGTAGCATAACAATTCCTAAAAATACCTATACTAGCAGCAATGGTTGATACAGGATTCTTATCTCTGCAAAGTCCAAATTGTTCATAGACTGGGAATAAACTAGAATGAAATGTACCTAGTCTTAGGGGTATATTTATGGGTATACAAAGAGTGAAGTCTGAGATTGCCACAGTCCGCTACAGTGAAATTCCGCCTCTCTCCACTCATTTCTGTGGGATTTTTAAAAGAGTATTTATCAATGGGTGAGAGTGAAAGTTCATCCTTTGATAGATACCCCTTTCAAAATCCCATAGCCATTAATGGAGAATGGCGGAATTTCACTCTAGTGGACTGTGGCGATCTCTAAATTCACTCTTTGATAAATATAACCCCTTAGAGGCCAGCTAGACATCTCAGGTCCACTGCAAGAATAAAAAGTCTGCAATTATTCCAACAACCTATTTTACATCATCAGTACTTCATCTATGTTCATAGCACACTGAGGATGATGATATTTCAATTTAAATATGCCCCATTTCTCAAAGACCCACAAAGTGCACAGCATAACTAGGAGCAAATGGTGTCTCCATAGCTGCCCTGTAAATCTATGTGTTACATTTGCCACCAAATTCAAAATAAACGCCATAAATAATCTCTCCAAAAACACCATTGCCAAGTTAACCATTTTCTAAAAAGTTTTAATAGAAGTTGTAATTAATTTAAGCCCATTTAATTTAGTCCAAGGTGTATGTGAAACTACTGACAAGGCCACACCTAATACTCTAATAATGACCATAACAAACATGGCTTTCGTTCTTGTTTCAATCGCCAGTTAACTGCGAATAATAATTCTATACTTATACCTCATTCCTATTGAACATTAATATTGCTCATGACCTATGTGTTCCCTTCCTAAAAACTATTGAGGTTACACAATTGTTTAGGATGAAATCACCAGAATTACGTTTTCTTTTACTCATATAAAAACAGGTGAATTCTGTCGTTTGGCATTTATGTTATGAATTCTATAGTTTGTTTGGCATGTATGTTATTACCATTGGGGGAGAGAAAAATACTACAGTATTATGTATTCTCTTCCTGGTTGTTTTATATTTAGCTGTAGCGTGTCAGATTATAGATGCTTCACTTTGCTCCACAGTTCCCATAAATAACTCTAGCTGTGTGCAACCTTGTTAGAGATCTTCTGTGTAAAGGCAGAGTACACACGAACAAAGATAAGATAAAGGGCAAAATCACTAACCATAATAATCCAAAAATAGAGATTACTACATAGTTGAGTTATCCAGAGCTCTTATACTGCAAGATACTGTTAGATCTGTTGCTTTATTAGCGAGAACATAATGGCAGGCTGATCAAACTGTAAGTATTACATGCCGCTACTTATTCTGTGCATTTGTTTATGTTAATGTATTTATTCCTTTGTATAAATAATGTGGATTATAACTGCCCCAATGTTGAGTCCAAAAGCAACAAATCAGAAACTTTGTGGGCAATTTATAAAGTGTCAAAGTTGGAAAATGATCAAAGTTTGCAAATACTGTGTATTTCTTTTCATCCTTTTGACTAAGGGACCACTGAGGTTTGTTAATTGAGACTTAATGAAATGCAGTTATTTCTTAAGGGAAATACATACTGCATTTGGGCAAAATAGAAGAAGACATTAGTATTTCTTCCCTGTTGTTATAGTCATATTCAAATAATTGGATTTGACTAAATTTACATTATTAGATTGGTAAATATTGAATGTAACTGTGTTTTAAAAATTCATAAATAGGCAACAACCCAAAGTAATCCAAACACAGTCACTAGTAGAGCCCTTCTATTCATTAACCTACCTGCAACAGACTGCACAAGGGTAACATAGGGTTACTGCACTGTGCCAGTTAAAAAGTCTTTAATGTAATTAAAATCACAAGCAATGCTTAAAAACCTATTTTTAGGAATGTTTAGATCTGCTAACAATGTAAAATCATTTGCAGGCGAATATTACATCGCCCATTATAGCTAAGCTATAATCAGGGGTCTAATAGTTTTATAGAGTTAAATCAGGCGGCAATACCAGACTGAACTATGTCAGAGTATAGACCATCCTGGAATAACAGTTAGATTCTTCTACCATAACCTGTAGCATTACTGCACCTTCTTGGCACAGCTTTTGTCATGTTAATCAAGTTAAATAAACTTATTAAACAATCCTTGATTCCTTCCTTCTTTTTGAATCCACATCACATTGGACCATTTTGTAGAAGTTACCATAAAAGCAATCTTAGCATCATGCCTAAATCTCATGTATGTGTCAGATAGGAAAAGTTAGGCCTGGATTTCTTGGGAAAGCCACAAAGGCCCAGGATTAGGGCGGCATGCTGCCCAGCCACATCCTAATTTTTTCCGAAGCATTGTCAGCTCTTAAAATCTCCTGCATGCCTAATCCCCAATTCTCCAGCTCTGAAAACCTGCGCATGTGCACACTTGTGAGTGGAGGAGTTAGCAGGCAAGAGGAGAAGCCACAGGATCATCTGGCCTAGGGGCACCCAAAGCATAAATCCAGGCCTGGAAAGAGTTGATGCGCGTTGAAGCATAGGCTTTGTGACATTATAGATTATATATGAGGAGAAATGGGAAGTATGGGAAGTGATAGCTATGCCCGTGCCAGGGTAGGCAACATATGACTAAAAAAAGCTTACATTTCTAAATAAAGGCCCCCATAAATGGGCCAATAAAAGCTGCAGACAGACCGAGTTGGCAGCTTTCTGGCCCGTGTGTGGGGCCATCCGACAGGCTTCCCCGATCGATATCTGGCCGAAAGTTGGCCAGATCTCAATTGGGCAGTTTAAAAATCACGTTGTATCGCAACTGCATCTGTGAGTGTACACTCCATCTGCCCGTACTGGATTGGGCCCTAGGGCACACGATCATATCAGCCAATATCGCCCACTTCAATGTAGGCATATCGGCGAGAGATCTGCTCGTTTGCCAACATGGCCACCTTTAGTGTGTAACTGGTACAGTTCAGACCCGGACTGGCAATCTGTGGGTTCTGGCAAATGCCAGAGGGGCTGCTTTTAGGTGCCATAGAAAGTCAGTATTTAGTGGGCTGATTGGACCTCTGTGTACCTGAAATGCCAGGGCCTATTTTAATTCTCAGTCCGGACCTGGTGCAGATGTTAATAAAGTATTTAGATAAATGTCTAAATCACATGTAAGTTACTAATTGCCACTATGATTTTGCCGGCCTCTTAAGCTTTCTGCAGCTGCTGCTGAATTGAATGTTTCTTTGAATTAGCTGTGAGGCAGCATATATTCTTGATGCAGGGTCGGCAAACATGGCGTGTCTTCAGGCATTATCTAAATCATGCAGCAGGTGGCTGAAGTACATTACTAAAGTACTACATTATTCACTGACACAGATACACAAAGAATGTTTTAGTTTTTGGCCACAACACAAATCGAATGTGGGAAGTATCTAGTGAAATATTACAGACAGGACCGCCATCAGAAATCACAGGGCTCCATACGACAAAATTTCCTGGGCCCCCTGGGCTGCGCCCACTGCAAGCCCCACCTACAGGTCTGCCCTCCCCACCACACAGTAAAAAAAACAAAAAAATATTGGTGGCTAGGGTTCCCACATGTCAATAAAAAATAAAACAATATTGGTGGTCAGGGCCCCTCATAAAAAAACATTTGTGGCCAGGGCCCCGCCATTAAAAATTATTGGTGGCTAGGACCCCACATGAGAAAAAGAAATTGGTGGCCAGGACCCCCCCCCCCCACACATTATAAGAAAATTGGTGGCCAGGGCCCCTTAAACGTCCATGCCTTATCGAAGTCAGCGGCTCTCAGAAAGAGAAGTGTGGCGTGGCCGGGGCCCCCCTTACCTTCGGGGCCCCCTACAACTCTCCCCCCTGTCCCCCCCTGATGGCTGCCCTGATTACAGAGATCACTTTTCAAGTGGTACAGACCATTCACACTTAAAAGTGGTCATAGGCATTGTCCATGATTTACATTTCTTGAGCTTTTGGAAATAGTCTGTATAGGAAAGGGGATCAATGAGACATAAGACATTTGGGTTTTATGTTATTTATTTTACCAGATACTATTCACCGTTGCTGAAATTGGGATGCTCCAGAGGACAGTCGGATGCTTGTTAGTATTCTGATTTGGAACTATTACCCACATGTCCCTCAGGAGTGATGAGCGATATTTTTTCGCCAGCCATGGATTTGCGGCGAAATTCCGCATTTGGCTATCTGCAATTTTTTTTCGCAAACATTTGCCACAGAAAAGTGGCCAAGACAAAAAGAAAACATTTAGAGATTTGTTTCGAAATTTTGCGAATATTTCACTATTTTGTGATTTGTTTGCCAAATTTTTCAGCAAAGCAAAATGGGACGGATTTGCTCATCACTATCCATCAGTTAAAAAGCTGTGATTCTAGATAATTTTTCTTTTCTGTCTTTATAAAATTATAGTACAATAAATGGATAAGAACACAGGTATGGGATCTGTTATCGGGAAAACCGTTATCCAGAAATCTCAGATTTATGGTAAGGCAGTCCCCCATAGGTTCTATTTTATCCAAATAATCCAAGGTTTTAAAAATTAGTTTATAGAAAGTTAGTTTATACACAAGCACATAAAAAAATATGCAGCGAAAACATGCTCATTTGCTTTAATGCACTTCACAAATATTTGCCATTTTGCAAATTTTTTCATGATTTCACAATTTTCTTTGGCGAAGTAAAAAGAGACAGATTCACTCACCACTATCCTTCCCATCTCCCCTTACTGCAACAGGTGTGACACTCACAGAGACACGTTTATTTACGTAATTGAGGGCTGTCTGCCATGTGAACCCTGTTGAGCATAGGTGTTTGGGACCCTTTCTGGTGTCTGGGAATCTATTTGCCCACCTCTCCCTTTTAGGAACATTCAGTGATTATAAGGCACTACATCACCATTGTAAAACATTGTCTATTTCAGGCTCATATTTATGTAACTAAAGGTGGCCATAGACGCAAAGATCCGCTCGTTTGGCGATCTTTCCCCGATATGCCACTAACGGCATGGCTATATCAGGGGTAACCTGAACGTTTGGCCCTATGACCGAACTATCAGATTACGAGGAGAGCTCAATGGGCTCCGGCGGGACGGTCAGGACAAAATCAAACCTGTCCAATCGACCAAGCGATCGATCTTCGCTGGGCGAAAAATGTTGGGACTCTCCACACACACGGCACGAAAATTGTACGAATCGAGGATTCGTACGATAGGATCTTTGCGTCTACTTTGGCCACCTTAAGGTTTAGAGTCAATCTCGCTTCATTAGCCAGATCAGTGGTTTAACCAAATCAAACTATGAAGTTCCTGGGTGAAATAATTATTTGTTAAAAGAAACATCCATTGCTGATAGTGAGAATGCCTCAAATAAAAACATAATATCTGGCAAGAAATCACAGTTGGACATCTAGCACCACTTATTCTCTGCATTTACATTTGACCTTTTATTTTCAGTTTAAGGAGATTAGTTTTAATATAACTAGGGTTTTTGACAATCCTTCTATAGTGTTAGTTTAGCTTATTTGGGGGAGGGAGGTTGTAGCACCTTATTCCTTTATATTACCCCAGACTCTCATACAAACATCTAGTTCCCAGTGACGGAAGCTTGGTCTCTGCAATGCCATGCTGGTCACTGGATACAGAATGTCAGTGTTGTATCATGGAGATATGGAGCTTAGGGTGAAGACACACAGAGCTACTAGTAGCAGCCAGGGGCGACTTGAGACTGTCGCCTCAGACGGCAGCGCCCCGCTAGGTACCAGGGGCGGCCAAAATGCTGCTCCTGGTACTTTAAGAGCTGAATTTTTGGTTTGAAAACCATAGAGCGCAGTTAGGCTCTCTGCGCTAGTGCACTGGCTCTCTCTGTTGCCCTGGTGGACCCCTGGCCCCCATCAGGTGCAAAAAGGTAAGCTCACAGGAGAGGGGGGGGCAGCAGCAACTGCTGCCTCGAGTAGCAGCGTTGTGGCTACAAAATGGCAAAAGAAAACACCCTGCCACTGAGAATTGCCTCTGCAAAAACACATGTAGTGTCTTAGCAAAACTAATAATCACATTTGTCTATTTT
Source organism: Xenopus petersii (assembly GCA_038501925.1). Lineage (NCBI taxonomy): Eukaryota > Metazoa > Chordata > Amphibia > Anura > Pipidae > Xenopus > Xenopus petersii. Next base: position 54,499,986 of record CM076672.1, read on the forward strand.
ATAAGTAGCTGCTACTAGTAGCTCTGTGTATCGTCATAGTGTGATGTGTGGAGTAGGAGAATGATGATATTAGGTAATATATATCCAGCAAATGGAACAAGAGGTGTTAAAAAACATGGTAATAGCACAGACTACAGACAGTTCTGTATACTATGCATTGGCACAGGAATGTGTTAGAATAATTAATTATTTTGAAGTATTTAGGTTTTTTCTGCTCTTCGTGATGTAAGTTAATTTTGTATGATAATAATTACCTACTGTAACTTCCCCAGACTGCCCATTATGGTGATATTGGATAATACAATAGGTTTAGTCCAACGCTTCCACCTGTGTAGAGTGTTCACTTTCCAACCAGGCCACACCAGTGGACCAACATATAATCAATAAAAATAGTATAGGGTGGAGCACACAGTAGGCAGACTCTGCTGCAATACATTTTATTCGGACCACAACATGGATCCTTTTTCAAGTGAAAAAAAAAAAAAAAAAAAACCAAAACACCGTTTTAAATATATATATATATATATATATATAGTACAGAGCAGCACTCTGTTCAATAGGGCTGGGTGTAAATGAGGCAGATAGGTGACCTCTGCCACTGCCTCGCAGCAGGTTTTAATTCTGGTGGGAATAATAGAACACAGCAATGCTCCTTCTGTATGTCCATTGTGAATAAGTGCTCAGGGACACAACTTTGCACCCCTACTGCAGGGGCATTGTTAAATGAGGCTCCAAATGCCCAGCAGACTATATAGTTTCTAAAGTTAGTGCATAGTTTTAAGTGATTTAGGGTTTCAATGCAAACACAACTATTTATTTCACAAAAATATAGTTTTGTAATTCCTCCTTCTGAAATCTAGCTTTAGGACACACATACAATGTATGTGCTACTGTAAGATCGCAAAAGCCTAGTGTGATAATTGCAATCATTTTTATCACATATACTATAACGCAAGCTGGTGTGTTAACATTGCATTATATATTACACATTCTTTATCCCTTTTGAACCAGGGTATTGAACTGTGTTTACAGCAGATTCTGCTGTTAATAATACAATACATTTGATAAAAATGGTTTCACATCTAGAAGCAACATTTGTTATTGTAGAGGCAGCATTGGGTGCAAAACATCAGGATATTCTCCTACATTATTGAATAAATGATATTCACTTCTCTCTCCAGTACTGAGAATGTGATATAGAAAACACATTTCACATATGTGACCACCACAAAAACAGGGGCTTATTCTGTATACCTAAATTTGCAGGTTTCTGACTTACCTAATTTCTGGCAAAGGATTTCCTGTTGCTCTGCATTCTAGTTTGACTCTACTTCCCTCAGCAACTTCTTGGCTTCTGAGCTTCTGAATAAATCGAGCAGCTGCAAGAGGATTCTCTGATTTATTGGCTGGACCGAGGATAACCTTTTCTTCAGGCTGGTTGGATAGGCTCTGGATTTGCTGAAAACTGTTTTCCATCCCTTTAATACATTGTCTTCCTTGGATAACATTTTCTTCAGGCAGGTTGGATTGGCTCTGAATTTCCTGAATAATGTTCCCCATCTCTCCAATATATTGTGTACCATGGATAACCTTTTCTTCAGGCAGGTTGGATTGGTTTTGAATTTCCTGAAAAGTGTTCCCCATCTCTCTAATATATTGTGGACCATGGATAACCTTTTTGTCGGGCAGGTTGGGTTGGCTCTGAATTTCCTGAAAACTGTTCCCCATCTCTCTAATATATTTTGGACCATGGATAACCTTTTCTTCGGGCAGGTTTGATCGGCTCTGAATTTCCTGAAAACTGCTTTCCAACCCTTTAATGCATTGTCTACTGTGGATAACCTTTTCTTCACGCTGGTTGGATTGGTTCTGAATTTCCTGAAAACTGTTCCCCATCTCTCTAATATATTTTGGACCATGGATAACCTTTTCTTCAGGCTGGTTGGATTGGCTCTGAATTTCCTGAAAACTGTTCTCCAACCCTTTAATACATTGTCTACTATTTATAACCTTTTCTTGAGGGTGGTTGGATTGGCTCTGAATTTCCTGAAAAGTGTTCTCCATCGCTTTAATACATTGTCTATCTTTAGGTTTTAATGCCTGCTTAATTTCAAATTCGTTTTCACTTACTGAAGAACTCATGTTAATAGACATGTCTTTTTTAGGAGACAGATAACCACTATCTGGTGAAGAGGAATCTCCATTTGCCCTCTTGTTTCTAGCTTTGGTAGTTTCTCGAAATATTGCAGAAAGCTCATCAATAAAAGTAGCTGCCTTCGTGCAGTCGTTGTTCTGTGTGCCAGTTTCCCCACGTAAAGCTTTTGCCCTGGCTTTTGGGATGGGTGTTTTACTTATCTCACATTTCCCCATGTTTTTGGAAGCTTTTTGGGCTTGCAGGGTTCGGATTATACTTGGACTAGTTGTTAACAGCGGTGATATCATTTTATGCACATCAGTAGCAGCAACTTTGCAGGAAGCATTAGGAATAGTATTTTGGCTATTGTGTACATTGTTACGTGTTATATTATCCTGTTTTCGTAAACCTTCTGATCCTGTGTTGCTCGGTTTAAGATCCTTAAAACCATCCCATGATTTTAAGGGAGGAGGATTTACAAAATGTTCTTGGAATGGTTCCTCATGTTTAGAGCCAGAAAAAGCTTCACGTGCAATGTCAAGACTCTTGTTCATCTCATCTTGACTGAGGAAGGCAGAGAGTTCTGGGAAATTGGCATCGGTGGAGTCCTCATTCAAATCTGAGAGTGAATCATAGAAGGAGTCATGTGAGGATGCTTCCGAAATGTTTTCCGAGAGGCTTTCTTGCATAGCTGCTTCATCTGGGTAGGAGCTTTTGAGCATTAACGGAGGGGGTAGAGCTTGATCTAGAATTTTGTTTGCCATTTTGAAAAATCCTGTTAGAGGAAGAAAACAAATTCTGTTATCAAAACGACATACTGGTAAAAAGTACAGAGGAGGTCAAATATAAAAATAATAAATGCTGAACCATGAACCAAGTATTAAAAATTCTATTTCAAAAAATGCAAAACTACATTAACTGCAATATCAAACGTAAACAGTAAAAAACTGAATCCAAAATACAGGTATGGGATCCATTATTCAGAAATCCGTTATCTAGAATGCTCCGAATAACGGAAAGGCTGTCTCCCATAGACTCCATTTTATTCAAATAATCCAAACAAAAAAACAATAAATTCTGAACCGTGAACCAAGTTTTAAAAATACTATTTCAAAATATGTTGTGTACAAAACTACATTAACTCCGTTATCAAATGTAAACAGTAAAATACAGGTATGGGATCTGTTATCCAGAAATCCGTTATCCAGAATGCACTGAATTAAGGAAAGTCTATCTCCCATTGACTCCATTTTATGAAAATAATCCAAATTTTTTTAAAATGATTTCCCTTTTCTCTGCAATAATAAAACAGTACATTGAACTTGATCCCGTTGGAAGTAAAATTAGCCTATTGGGTTTATTTAATGTTTACATGATTTTCTAGTAGACTTAAGATATGTAGATCCAAATTACAGAAAGAGCCATTATCTGAAAACCCCCAGGTCCAGAGCATTCTGGATAACAGGTCTCATACCTGTACTTACATATTCGTAAAAGTTTAAAAACAGGTAGGGGCCGATTCACAAAGGGTTGAATATTGAGCGTTAATTAACCCTCGATATTCGACTGGAAATTAAAATCCTGCGACTTCGATATTCGAAGTCGAAGGATTTTAGCGCAAATAGTGCGATCGAACGATCTAAGGATTATTCCTTCGATCAAACGATAAAATCCTTTGAATCGAAAGATTAGAAGGATTTTAATCCAACGATCGAAGGAATATCCTTTGATCAAAAAAACTTAGGGACCTTCCCCATAGGCTAACATTGAGTTCGGTAGCTTTTAGATGGCGAACTAGGGGGTCGAAGTTTTTTCTTAAAGAGACAGTTCTTCGACTATCGAATGATCGAATAGTCGAACGATTTTAACTTCGAATAGTTCGATTCAAAGTCGTAGTCGAAGGTCGTAGTAGCCCATTCGATGGTCGAAGTAGCCCAAAAAACACTTCGAAATCCGAAGTTTTTTTTACTTCGAATCCTTCACTCTAAGTTAGTGAATCGGCCCCGTAATGTACTTAGTGCTAGATAATATTAAATAATTCATAATATATATATATATATATATATATATACACTTCCAATGATATGAGTGACATATGTAAGGTTCGTAGTAGACTGGACTGTAATGTACTGTATGTATTTGCTTTTTTGTCAATACAAAACTGTGATAAAAAGCTGAACAAGTGGTTGGAAAAGCCCTTCATATTCACAGTTTGCAACATATAGCAGCCAGTAATTATGTATATACCTATTTATTCTAAACAATCTTTACTGCAGTATTTTAGTAAAACGAATTTCTAACCTTAAAATGTATCTTATCAACAAAAGCACAAACCTCTAAAAAGGAATCTGTAATTACAAACTGGTCTCTGAAAGTAACACAATAAAGGCATGGTTGAAACAATGGTCTGGGAAATGTAGAATAAAGGTACATACCTTAAGAAACAGCCCACGCTTAGTCCTTCACTTTAATGAAATAAAGGAGATCTGCTGTTCTACATGGAAAACCTCCTTGTCCCAAGTGAGTGAGGTGACTGTGGCCTGCAAGTTGCATCTGTTCCCAAAGGACCATGTCATTCTTCCTCTAGCAATCTATATTTGGTAAGTGAACTCATGTTTCAGCGAGCTGCTATCTGGAATTCCAGAGGAAAGCTATTGGTTCTTGCTAAAATAAACTCACCAACACTTGCCTCTCAGATATCCGAGGGTCTATGTTACATTTCATTATCTCTACAAAGTATTTGGCTCTCTTATTCTTTAAAGAAAGAGCTGAATACACAGTTCTTATTACTGTAGGAACATTTCTTCAATAGAATTGTATTAATATCTCTTCCTTTTAGGTAATGTACTCCATAGGCTGAGGGCCAGTGTAGTGATTTATTGTGCTTTGACAGTAACCCTTATCCACAGAGAAAGCATTTTGTGAAAATTCCAAAACACATGTCTAGCTAAAGTCAGTTGGAATCACCTTAAAACCCCAGCATAGATCCCGGGAACTGAGATTTCTAGCAGTTCCTATTTATTTTAGTGGGAACCAGTGGCAGGTGGGTTGTAACATTTTGAGTAGGTAAAGGAAACATGACAATGATTACCCACTTCATGTGCTATTCACCTTAGAAGTCTTATTAAGATGATAGATTAATACAAGAGGAATTAAACAAATAATTTCTTGACCTTTAAAAGGATACTGTCATGGAAAAACATGTTTTTTTTGCAAAACACATCAGTTAATAGTGCTGCTCCAGCAGAATTCTGCACTGAAATCCATTTCTCAAAAGAGCAAACTGATTTTTTGATATTCAATTTTGAAATCTGACAAGGGGCTAGACATTTTGTCAGTTTCCCAGCTGCCCCAGTCATGTGACTTGTGCCTGCACTTTAGGATGGAATTACTTTCTGGCAGGCTGTTATTTGTCCTACTTAATGTAACTGAATCAGTCTCAGTGGCACTTGGCTTTTCCTATTAAGTGCTGTTCTTAGATCTTCCAGGCAGCTGTTAGGGAGCTGCTATTTGGTTACCTTCCCATTGTTCTGTTGTTAGGCTGCTGGGGGGGAAAGGGAGGGGGTGATATCACTCCAACTTGCAGTACAGCAGTAAAGAGTGATTGAAATTTATCAGAGCACAAGTCACATGACTGGAGGCAGCTGGGAAATTGACAATATGTCTAGCCCCATGTCAGATTTCAAAATTGAATATAACAAAATCTGTTTGCTCTTTTGAAAAATGGATTTCAGTGCAAAATTCTGCTGAAGCAGCACTATTAACTGATGCATTTTGAAAAAAACATGTTTTCCCATGACAGTATCCCTTTAAGACAGGGATCCCCAATCTTTACAACCCATGAGCAACATTCAGAAGTAAAAGGAGTTGGGGAGCAACACAAGCATGAAAAATATTCCTGGGTGCCAAATAAGGGCTGTGATTGGCCATTTAGTAGGCCCTATGTGGATTGTCAGCCTACAGTAAGGCTCTGTTTGGCAGTGCACCTGGTTTTTATACAACCAAAACTTTCCTCCAAGCCTGGAATTCAAAAATAAGCACCTGCTTTGAGGCCACTAGGAGCAACATCCAAGGGGTCGGAGAGCAACATGTTGCTCATGAGTAGGGATGTAGCGAACTGTTCGCCGGCGAACTAGTTCGCGCGAACTTCGACTGTTCGCGTCCGCCGCAAGTTCGCGAACGTCGCGCGACGTTCGCCAATAGGCGTTCGCGTCAAAATCGTTCGACCATTCGACCATTCGATCGCTAAAATCGAATGATTTTCGTTCGAATCGAACGATCGAAGCCATTGGATTGAATGAAATCATTCGATCCAATGGCTTCGATCGTTCGATTCGAACGGAAATCGTTCGATCGAACGATTAAAATCCTTCGATCATTCGAATCGAACGATTTTCGGATGTTCGAAGTTCGCGAACTGTTCACTTTTTTTGCCGGTGTTCGCGAACGGCGTTCGCGAACACATACTCAGCAGTTCACTACATCCCTACTCATGAGCTACTGGTTGGGGATCACTGCTTTAAGAAAACCATCTTTTGTCCAACTGACTAAAGGCAGACAGAGTAGGAGCTAAACGGTGATGATTGCACGGGCATGGGACCTGTTATCCAGAATGCTCTGGACCTGAGGTTTTCCGGATAAGGGATCTTTCTGTAATTTAGATCTTCATACTTTAAGTCTACTAGAAAGTCATGTAAACATTAAATAAACCCAATAGGCTGATTTTGCTTCAAATAAGGATTAATTATATTTTAGTTTGAATCAAGTACAAGATGCTTTTTTATTATTACAGAGAAAGAGGTAATCATTTTTTAAAAAAAATCTCCGTAATTCAGAGCTTTCTGGATAATAGGTTTCCAGATAATGTATCTCATACTTGTGTGAATAGGAAGTGGCTGTTTGTGGAAGAGCATGTTGATAAGTGTGGTTGCCACTGAGAGATCTAAAGTAGGGATGCACCGAATCCAGGATTCGGTTCGGGATTCGGCCAGGATTCGGCCTTTTTCAGCAGGATTCGGATTCGGCCAAATCCTTCTGCCTGGCCGAACCGAATCCGAATCCTAATTTGCATATGCAAATTAGGGACGGGAGGGAAATTGCGTGACTTTTTGTCAGAAAACAAGGAAGTAAAAAATGTTTTCCCCTTCCCACCCCTAATTTGCATATGCAAATTAGGGTTCGGATTCGGTTCGGTATTCGGCCGAATCTTTCGTGAAGGATTCGGGGTTTCGGCCGAATCCAAAAAAGTGGATTCGGTGCATCCCTAATCTAAAGTGATAATAAATGCCCATGTTCAACGCAACTGTAGATAAGATTAAGTTCACTGATAAAATAAAAGCAAAAAAGTAAAAGGGAGCTAACCACCCAGGGTCGGACTGGGCAAGTAGGACACCCAAAAAAAACCCAGTGGCCTCCTGGTCAGACCTGCTCTGTGCCTCATGCTATTGCTGCTCTCCCTTACCTCTCCCAGATTGTGGCTCCACTGGAAAAGAACAAGGTACATGCCTGGGGGGGGGAGGTTGCGGCTCCAAAGTGTGCAGGGGCCCCACCACTGAGACCCCTGAGGTTGCAGCCCTGGTGGGCCCAAATCTGATGCTGCAACCGCCACACCTTAAGGCTCATTTAAGATCCCGATCATGCAAAAATTTACCCAATGGACATAGCTAAAGGGAAATGAGAGCAAATTAAAATACAGTAGGCTGGTAAAAAAAGAACCTCTAATGTAATTTCCCATTTACATTTTTGTTGATGGTTTTAATATATTGCTTAAAACAGAAATAAAATAGAGAATGTAAAGAGTAGGCAGAAAATAAATGCAAAAAAACATTCCCAAAACGTTTCCACCTTCCTCAGCTCGTCTGTAGCCCTCTTGCCTGCTTACAGTACCAACATCTATTTATATGATGCAGACTGTGAGAAACACATGCATTGATCCCCTCCTGAAAATAATCTCTAAAGCTGCAAGCACATCTAATATGATTGGGGGGGGAGGAGGCAAGGTGGAAATCTTTGAACATTCGAGGAACTGCCTCTCATGAACAAAGAAGTGTGTGTTAAATATTTGTGTTGGCTCAAAAATGTCATTTGACAGCACAGTATGTTTCACAGCTGCAAAGCAAGTTGGCAAGCCAGGCACTCAAAACAGTCTTTAAATAGCATCGGACACAGCTCAGGAATAATGTAACATCCTACTAAATGTTACTGGAGATATCTGGTGTGCAGCTATGAATGTTTCATCTTCACAAGGATCAAGGCATACGCTGAATAAATGACTGCATTCTACTTCATTCAAGATACAAACGAATCAAGCAGTATTATAAAATATTAAATATCATTAGCAGATTATATAGCTTCTATTAAATACTCTTAGGGCAAATTCACTAACCTGCGCGAGTGCAGGCATCGCCGCACTTCGCCAGGCGAAGTTTCACCAGGGTGCCGCTAATTCACTAAAATCCGAAGTTCTGCTCAGGGATGCGAAAGGTAGCGAATTTGCGCTAGCGTTAGTTCATCAAGCAAAGCGAAGTTACGCTAGCGTTGCCTAATTTGCATATGGCACCAAGATAAAGTACAATGGACTGATATATGTAGCAGCAAATACGTTACACTACACAAGCCTGGGAAAGCTTCATAAAATAAAATAGAGTTTTTATTTTGACTTATACATGTGCCCACTGTATAGTTTAGGTGCCATATTTTAGGAAATGTAGGGGGGAAGGAGGGTACCCCCAAAAAAATGTACAATCTTTTTCAGCCTGTCACCCTTAAAAAAGGAATAGACGCCAGCGTTTTTTGGGACTTAGAAAAAATGTAAACTTTTTTTGAAGCAATCCCTATCTGCTCTATTGCACTTCACCTGGTCTGAGGTGGCGAAGGCAAGTCTGGCGCAAGAGGTAACGTTCAGTAAAATGCGCAAGTTAGTGAATTGGCGTAGTTACGTCCCTTCGCCATAGCGCAACTTGGTCTGGCGTAAGGGTGCGAAGTATTGATAGAGTTGGTCCACTTCGCTAGAGAATTTACGCCAGCGCCCGTTAGTAAATCGGCAAACTAACGAAATTACGTCATGCTGTGAATTTGTGCTAGCGTTAGGTGCTTCGCGCTTTATTGAATTTGCCCCTTCGGGTCATTTGCTAAAGTAGGAGTTAAATTGCACAAATGCAGTTGGCAGGAGAAACCCATCCGCAATAGGATCTGATAGGATGCTATAGCTAATTGCACTGGTGCAATTTAGCAACTACATTTGTAAGTTATCCCTATTGTAACTCGGTGGTGTAATATTGAACCATTGAGCCTTCCTGCCACTCTCACCCAAGGGCCCCTTTCTCCTTCTTGCACCAGTGCTAATTGTAATATGATGTGTGGGGGTATTCATAGGGCTCTTGCGCCATGGGGGACCAGAACAGGTATTTTCATAGATGGAATAGGGATCGTGGCCTGAGAGGGGACAGGGGACCCAGCTAGTTATAAAACGAGTAACCTTATTAGACATTTTTTGTAAGGAAATAGATTTATTGGATTCTAAAATGAATGGAATGGGAAGTGATTTAGTATGATCATGATCCTACCTAGCCTTACACGTCCACTGGTTCCCTAAATAACGGAGTGTCAGTTGGAATCTAATTCATCTCCCTCCTCACCGGGGCCACCAATCTCATCACAAAAACGGCCAGGGGCTTAGCAAGAAGGATTTCCATGGGTGATTAGCTGCAAATAAACCTAACATCAAGTGCAGTGTAAAAGTCATCGATATACTGTTCATTGGGGCAGAATTATTAAGGTTTCGAGTTTTGTCCACGTAAATTTGCGTATTCGAGATGTTTTTTACGGTTAAATAAAAAAAACCCTGAATTGACAAACCCTCAAATATTTGAGATTTATTATACCTCGACCCTAAGTCAGAAAATACAGTAACTAAAACCTGCTGAGGTTCTATTGAAGTCAATGGCAGACTTGCCTTGAACCATTTGAAGAGGTTAATAGTCTGTTTGATGTTCAAATTTTTTTCGAAGGGTTTTGGCGAAAACTCAAATTGAGAACTTGTTTCAATCGATTCAAGTTTTCTCAGCCAAAAACTCAATCAATTTGAGTTTTTGGGTTGCAGGACTCAAACTCGAAAATCTGGGTTTTGCCATTCAAGTGTATTCTTTAGTAAAATACCATTTGAGTTTCGAGGTCATTTGAGTTAATTTGAGGTAAAAAAAACTCTAACATTCGATTTTTTTTGATAAGTCATCCCCTTTGTGTTCTCTGAAGTGATGAATTACACTTTAGCATCTGGAAGTCTGGTGCAGAAGTGTAGGTTAGGCAGATGCAAGGAGAATGTTACCTGTCTATAATGATGACTTTAAAGTCTGATGGAGGAGCAATGTGCCTAATGTAAAGTTTGGTGTAGCAAAAATAATAGTCCAGCCATTACTCATGGTTTAGTCTAAGGCTCTATGCTTTCTTCTTTCTTCTTGTGACAGCGGTCTGAGGACTGCATAAGTCTATGCCTTCTGCTTTGTTTTACACTCTTCCATTTCTTGAAGTTATGAAACTTGACATGTGAGGGCATCATTTTTCTGCCACCTCTCAAATGTTTTGAAAATGTTCACACTTTACAATAAAGCACAGTTGAGCCATACAATTTTGACATTTGCTGACACTCGTCTGATCCCTATTGGGTCCCTTGTTGGCTGCCATGTTTTTCACTCATTTTACTTATATTTTTTGCTATTTGGCATCCTTTCCTTCTCTTTTCTTACCTTTTCCTCTAAGATTATTTTTCTCCTCATCCCAAATGTTAATCTCCTTTACCTTTAATATACTATTTTGCTCCTTTTAGTCCTTTAGTCCTTTTTCCTACACTAGTCCTGCACATGTCCAATCAGAAGGACCAAACCCAGACTCTCTGACCCCAACACATGCCCCTACCAGAGCCACTACCCAACTCATATCCTACACAGTTAGGCTTCTCTTCCAACCCGTGACTGCAAAACTGGAAGGGACATCACTCCGGCTCCGATTTTGCAGGAAATGGATGAAAAAACTGCCTGCAGCAATAGGTAGGGTGGGAGGACCAAGTCCCTCATCTTAGCCGGGTACCCAGATGGGTTACCCTCAGACTACCCACATGGTCATGGAAGCAGGAATTTTCTGACTAAAACCCGACTGTTTTGCAGGACTCTACCATACACCTCTACTTCTTTTTTTTTAAACTTTTTTTTTTTTTACAAATGTACAAGAATAAGCAACACAACGCTTCAAATTCAAAACTCCTATAACCTCCCCCATTTTTTTAGTTTTTGTTGGTCTTTCCTGTTTCCTTCATCCTGATACCAGTAGAAGTAGAAGTGTAATAACTTGACACCTATTAAATGTCATTATACATTGCAAGTAATTAAACATACAAAATCTAATATGCACATTCTCTGTGATACAACAAATCAGTTAATAGTTAGTAGCCCTGAAAGGGACCCACTTTATGCTCAGAAGTGACCTGGACAGGCTTTCTGTGGCCTTTGCCTGAAATTGTGAAAGCTCATTAAACTGTATTAAAGAATATAATTTCAAGGTACACTTTTTTCTTTTACATCCTGACAAAAATAAGACTAGTAAACATTGTGCAGAATCAGTGGTTGAACTGCCAGAGGGTGCAACTGTACCAGGGCATTGCCATGGGGCACAATGGAAGGTTGTCAGAGCAATAATGCACATTTCCAGACAGATATTGCTTGAGAAGTTCATGCAGAAGGACATTACCCAGTGATCTCTAGCACTCAAGATGTCTCTTATACAAAGTGCCACGTTGCATTTCAATGCACTGGAACTGAGTTACAGAAAATAACATAGATATAGCACTTTATTCTAATGCGTGGTGCATTGCCTAACAACTTTCCTTTTGTGTTTTGTATAGCTGTAACAAAATACACCATTTCAGAAGCAGATTTATAAACAATGATGTTATGTGTTTGTGGGTGCAGCTGGGGTTAGTGGTGGGGCTGGGTTGTTGTTGAAATGGAATTCAGCAGTTAGTGACCTTGCCCCAGTGATATTATGAAATGAATGTTATTAAGTCTATCTATCAGATGCAGCATTATTATGAAGTATGCCCAGGGCAGTAGCCAACGGCAGAACTAGATTGACCTATTCTATCATCACTGGGCCCTCTACTCACCTGGGCACCACTGTGACTGCAGGAGCTTCTTCCTCTGTAGTTACGCCCCTGGCAGCAGCACAGTGACAGCAACCCCTAATAATAGGAACATGTGGGCAGACAGACTATGAAATGAGTAAGCGCAACTGTTTATTCCTTCAGCAAGTATCACTAGGGACAACTGGGTCTTTTTTTCTCAGGGTCAGTACCAAAAGGCTGGCACAAAGCATGATGAGTAATTACTATTAATATCCAGGGTTAAAAATTATGTAATTCATATTATTATATCATTATTTTGGGAGGCTTCCTATAGCTATAAAACACGTCCACAACATCTATCTATTACCTATCTATCCAGAAAAATATCTATAAAAAAGTGTCAACCTTTCTGGGACAGGCCAGGAGTATACAACACCAAAATACAACTCTCAGTAAATTATACTTTGTAAGTGTTTTTATACTGTAAATCACTGTTAATAAAAATGGAGGATACTAATGCAATTATTGGATATTTACTCATCACATATGTTACTAAAAAAGTAGCACTAACTGGCATTAAAAAAGGCACTAGAGAACTATATCAGTTATATGTGTAAATGTTTTTCTGGAAAGGTTAATTTCCTAATCGTTCTACGATTGTGCCCTCTTGTGGTCTAGTCTAACCTAACCACCAAACAGCCTTTTCATACATACTACATCCAGCTTTTCTCTGGCTGCTCTCTGATAAATTTGGCCAAGCTTGACAGGCTCTTTATGCCTAGTGTGGCTAATAGAGTTGGATAGTTTTTAGTAGTAATGTGTTTATTTTTTGTCACTATTTATGTAGGGCTAGAATGCTTATGCCTTGCTGCAACAGTAGTAGTTCCATTCCTGAAAGTAACCTTATAGTTTTAATAGAACATAAGCTAAAGATTAATACATAACTACAATAATATAAAATGGATGATATGATAAGCACAAAGACACGATGACACACAGAGAGAGAGCAGGATACAGCTGAAAAGACTGTTGCATTTTCAGTGCATCTTACTCAGAGTTGACTCACTCATATAAGGCTGATGGCAGACGTGAAGATTTGGGGGAGATTAGTCGCCCAGCAAAAATCTTCTCTTCTTCGGGCGACTAATCTCCCCGAAAGGCCTTTCCGCCAGCAAGAATATGAATCGCCAGTGGGATGGTATACCTAGCCCTTCATTTTCCAAAGTCCCCCGAAGTTGCCTCACAAGGAAACTTCGGACGACTTTGGAAATCCGAAGAGATTTGTACGCCATCCCACCAGCGATTCAAATTCTTGCTGGCGGAAAGGCATTTCAGGGAGATTAGTTGCCCGAAGAAGAGGAGATTTTTCACTGGGCGACTAATCTCCCCCGAATCTTCACGTCTGCCATCAGCCTTAGAAGTATGAATCAAGAGTGAATGGGTAATAAAGGGTTAATCAGGGGTAATCTTGGCTCCATTGCTACCTGAGGCGGCTTTAATTAAGTTTCACCCACCTTTATGTGCTCCAAAAGAGACCGCAGAGCCCTATTGATATTTGAATAATGATGCAGCCTTTCTTTTGCACTTTGCACACATTGTGGGCTGTTGTAAGAAGGTCCTTAAGAGTTCTGAAAAAACATGTCTGGCTATTAAGGAGCATGACCAGAGGCTTCTCAAACATGGCACCAGTGCAATGTGATGCCATTTCACAGGAAAGTGATTATGTGATGTGACAGGGATGAGCTAAAATACTATATACAGTTAAGCCTTAGCTAATGCTTCTGTATAGTTTTTGGTGTGTTCCCTTCCTATCCCCTGCCCAGCCTGTTTACTGTTTCTATTTTCTGGCCTTGCAGTTTGCTGCGACATTGTATAAGAGCCAGTGCTTGTTTCTTGATTACTTAACCCAAGATTGTTGCTAACTGAAATGTTTACAAATTACACTATAATGCCTACTTTTAGCTAATGAGTTTCGCTGAACAATTTTGTTCACAAGCAAAGGAAAAGCCTGTTTGTCAGCTTGGACTTTAATCAAAGGAACAAATTCCATTAGAAGTGAAACCCAATTAAATAGGGTAGCGGCAGTGTAATGTTAATGTTTAATCAAGCACACAAAATTTGAACTTGAGGTGTAAACTATTGCAATGAAGTGACTCCTACTTAATCACTAGAAAGCTCATGGTGATTGACAGCCGAGAATGAGGTCAAACATCACCACTATTAGAAACACATACTGTAACTCCATACAATATAAATACACTTCAGCATTCAAGTCACATCAGATGCTGTTTGTACAACCTTGTACACAGCAGCTCCATGGTTTCAGTACATAATCTTCAGTAATGAACAGGGCAAACAGGTAAACTTGTTGTCAAATGCCCTACATATTATAATTAACAGATAACAGAAGACCTTTATGTCGGGAAGTTGACCACAAATGAGTTTTTTGGCTTGACAATTATTATAGATGAGGTAAAGCATTTTGCACAGGCCTGCTTTGAACATTAGGACACAGTGTAGCTTTTTTGTCAAAACTGGGCAAAACTGAACCTGGGCAGTAACCGATGACAACCGTTGAAATGGTTTATTTCATTATTCTACTTGCAGCTGCCTGAAATAAACTTAAAAATAACACAACAGTATTTAGATACGAACAAGAAAAAACGCGTCTCTATCCAGTCAGGGCTGTTCCTGCCATGAGGCAAGGCGGGCACTTTGCCTCAGGCGGCAGTGAACGGCCAGTTACAAGGGGCGGCAAAAAGCCACCTCCTGTAACTTTAAGAGCCGAATTTCCGGTTTTATAACCAGAAGTTCGGCTCTGCTAGTGCAGAAAACGCAGTATGCGCACGCTTCGCTAGCGATGCAGTCCCCTTTGACCCCCTCTGACACTAAACTTTTAAGCGCGGAGCGGGGGGTGGCATCGGGGTTGCTGCCTCAGACGGCAGCAGCCAGCGAATCGCCCCTGCAGACAGTAAAACTCAAAAATGCTAGTGAAAAACCGAAGCACACCCGATATAAGACCTGACCTGGGTGCGTGACCCCAGGTCCGTCGTTTACAGGCTCAGCATTCTCGGCAAAATGAGTCAAACAGTGTAAGCAATATTTACACTCACCGATGAAGTGCAGTGCCCCGAACCCGTAGCTTGGGGTGAAATGCAGGAAATTGTGGAAAGAGCACGTACTCCTTTGACTCACCAGGTTGGATAAAATCTTGTTCTTTATTCCATAGGTTAAAAGCAACTGTCCTAACGCGTTTCGTATCTAGAGATACGTAATCATGGTGCCTATGATTACGTATCTCTAGATACGAAACGCGTTAGGACAAAAAATTAAGTAAAAAAATGAAATACAAGAATACAAAAGAGTATAGAGGAGACATTGAGAGTACACTGACAAATTCTATTATGCTGTGGTATAGAAATTGCAGTGTCACCGATCGCAAGAGGCTGCAAAAGATTGTGAGAATGGCAGGTGAGAGATTATCTGAGATTGAACCTTATGATGCACTTGCAAGGTATCCAGCAAACTTTATAATCCTTCACATCCTTTCTATAAGTTTATAACGTCGACCATCTGGCAGAAGGTATTGTAGCATTTAGAGATGGCGCGAACTGTTCGCCGGCGAACTTGTTCGCGCGAACATCGGGTGTTCGCGCTCGCCGGAAGTTCGCGAACGTCGCGTGACGTTCGCCATTTTGGGTTCGCCATTGTTGGCGCTTTTTTTTGCCCTCTCACCCCAGACCAGCAGGTACATGGCAGCCAATCAGGAAGCTCTCCCCTGGACCACTCCCCTTCCCTATAAAAACCGAAGCCCTGCAGCTTTTTTTCACTCTGCCTGTGTGTGCTGAAGAGATAGTGTAGGGAGAGAGCTGCTGCCTGTTAGTGATTTCAGGGACAGTTGAAAGTTTGCTGGCTAGTAATCGTTTTGATACTGCTCTGTTATTGGAGGGACAGAAGTCTGCAGGGGTTTGAGGGACATTTAAGCTTAGGTAGCTTTGCTGGCTAGTAATCTACCTTCTACTGCAGTGCTCTGTATGTAGCTGCAGTGGGCAGCTGTCCTGCTTCTGATCTCATCTGCTGACTGCTGCAATAACAGTAGTCCTTGTAAGGACTGCTTTTATTTATTTTTTTGTTCCAATACAGAGCAGTATCAAGCAGATTACTAGCCAGCAAACCTACTATCATCTGTCCCTGAAATCACTAACAGCTCTCCCCCTACACTATCTCTTCCAAGCACACACAGGCAGATTTTTCAGATACATTTTTGCCCTTGATCCCCCTCTGGCATGCCACTGTCCAGGTCGTTGCACCCTTTAAACAACTTTAAAATCATTTTTCTGGCCAGAAATGTCTTTTTTAGATGTTAAAGTTCGCCTTCCCATTGAAGTCTATGGGGTTCGCGAACCGTTCGCGAACCGCTCGCATTTTTGCGCAAGTTCGCGAATATGTTCGCGAACTTTTTTTCCGACGTTCGCTACATCCCTAGTAGCATTCATTCATGCTCAGCCAGGTTCTGTAATAGCTTCATCTTAGTGGCGGAACTACTGGGTGTGCAGGGGGTGAGATTGCACGAGGGTCCGCACCCGCTCACGGCTAGACGGGCGGTTCGTACTCTTGTGAATCCACCGTGATCTTGGCTTCCAGAGTGGGGGTGCATAGCCTGAACCCCAGGCCCCGGGCCCCATCCCCCGTAGTTCTGTTACTGCTTCATCCCCTGTGCTGTGACATTTTTAATTGAGCAATTGCTCTTTTAATTTTTTTTTGGTTCTTTTTTTTTTAAATTGTTGAGTCCTGTATACTAACTTAAGGTTATGGGTTTTAATTATAGTGATTTTAGATTAGACAAAGAGGGTGTATGGGAACAGAAAGTAAAATTGGTTGGTTATGGAAGGGAATTTGACTAGTTTGCACATATATTATGGTTTAAGCAAAATACGTGCTCTTTATTGATTGGTTACAGGAAGAAGAGCAATAGATAGAAAAGATTTTTTATTGCACAAAGGATTAATGGTATAGGAAAATATACGGCATGCATTTTTCTGTGGAGATATATAAGCACAATAACATGCATTTTATGTACATTATTTTGCACAAATAAATTGAATGGTATAATATATTGAGATACACTGGAGAATGGAAATTTGGATTTGCAGTATGTCTCATTACAATATATGTTTTTATTTCTCTGTGTTTACGTAATATGTACTGTATGGTTTGGGTAGGAAGAGCATTGTAATTTTGTGTCACTGCTTTTTTGTATGCAGAAGAGATGGCAATAAATTGGCCTTAACTTGACTTGTGATGAGATTGATCAATACATGCATTCCTGGTCCCCTGTTTCACTAGTAATTTAGTTTCTAAGCAAGTGCTTAGAAACATGGGTTTTTAGTTACAGAATTATGAGCATAAAATTGACAATCCACCATACCACGTCAAGGTATGTCTCATATGGTTGGCATCCCCTGCATGTCAAATACAAAAGGAGGGTTGTGGGAGCACTCCTAAGGCTAAGTAAAGATGTATTAAAGTGCAATGGAAGTGCTACTGACTTGGCCAAACTAATCAGTGCACATTCCCTGGGCCCCTGTCGGTAGATATGCAAGTGCATGTGTTCACAAAGACATGGGATTTTTAGTTACAAAGTTATGATCATAAAGTTGATAAGACACCATACCACATCAAGGTAACCAAAAACCCCTGTGATTGTAAAAAAAATGGTTGGTTTGGGCAATCTGTCTCTCTTAAAAGCCGCAAGCTAGTGGCGGGGGAGAATCTAGCCCTCAGACTGAAACCAAGGTTCAGGAGACATTTACTTCAATTAATACTACTATGCAGAGGTACAAGACCGTATATACTATGACCAGAGCCCAGAGGTAAACAAGTTAGGGACCACTGTATGGGGTTAACGTGACATGGTATGGTGGCTTATCAACTTTATGATCATAACTTCATAACTAAAAACCCCTGTCATTGTGAACACAGGCATTTGCATTTTATTGAATTACTTAGACAGGGGACCAGGGAATGTGCACTGATTAATTGGCCAAGTCAGTAGCACTTCCATTGTTATTACATTTTTTTTTACATATTTAATACATTTTTACTTAGCCTTAGGAGTGCTCCAACAACCCCCCCCCCCCTTTTTTGTATCTGACATCTCCAGCATGGTTGCATTTCTTTGGATAACTGTCTCCTAACATGGGTATTAGTCTCAGTAACAGGGCTTAATCCTCTTCCACCATTGGCATTTATAAGGGAGAGGTTGCCTGGTCAAAACACTTTTTTCACAGGCTTAATCCAGGTATTGTGTATTGATCAATCCCCTCTCTTTTGTATACCTGTAGCTAATTTGGCCAAAATAGTTGCATTTCCATTGTATAATTTTCTTAGCGTTGGACTGCTCCCACAACCCTCCTTTTTGTGTATTTCTGCAGCAAGCGGGCGAGGATGTTGTGATCATGGCAATCTCCAATGCCCAGGTCAGGAGACACCTACTGTATCCCAAAAAAATGCAGCCATGCAGAGAGGTGCCAGCCTATGGAAAATAACCAGCGGTAAACCATTAGGACCACCATGTGAGGTTTACCATGACATGGTTTGTCAATTTTAAGATCATAGGGGTCCGTTTACTAAAGTGCTAGAAAATCTGACTTTAAGTTTCCGCATGTTATCGCTGAGAATATTTTTACGCCAGAATATTCGCAGCGACTACGTTTACTAAACAGCGATGCGCTCAGAAGTCATTGCGATCGCTTGCGGTAACTACGTTAAGGAACCAGCTTACGTTAGCGGTAATTTTAGCGAGTTGCGAATTTTCTGGCGAAAATTTTTTGTGTGAATATTTATGCTATAAAATAGTCTTGTTTTATGGCGGTTATTATGGCAATTTTTACTGTGACATTTATGGCCAGAAATGCATCTTCAAAACTCATAAACTTTATTGACTGATGATCATACCATCCAACAACATCACCAGAGTAACACCAATCAAACATGTCTGCATCATATAAACCCTTCTGCCAATAGAATCATAGGAACAAGAAATGATACCAGTAAATCTCTTTGCTTCATAGAAATGCACAGTTAATGTAGCCAATCACAAGGAAACCAAAAAAGTGTAGAGGCTGACGAATCCTTGGACTGTGATGCCGCTGCCAATAATACACCTCTGAGCTGAAACTGCTGCTGTTGCACCAGATAGAAGCAGAAGGCAAAACATCCTGTCAGCATTAGCTACAGATCTCTCTCTCCTGTCAGCAAAGAATGATGGGTAAAAAAAAACAGTATTATGGGATATTTCCTGCCCCTTGAGTATTTTGTGGCGAAAAAAATACTTTTACGCCACTACATAGGTGGCGGTAAAAGTTTGCGAATATTCTGGCGTTAATTTTTTCTTTAGCACATTTTGCTGTTTAGTAAACCATGCGTTAATGTGTACGTAGCGTTATTTTCAGCGAATGCGATAACTGGCAAACAATTATTCTTGCGCAAGAAAATTCGCAAATTTATATTTACCGCAGGTTAGTAAACTGGCGATAACATATTTGGCGAAAAATTCTGTCTATATATTGTGCGAATATTTTTAACGCACTTTAGTAAACGGACCCCATAATTTTGTAACTAAAAACCCCTGTTTTTGAAAGTAAAAGCACTTGCTTAAATACTAAATTATTAGTGAAACAGGGGACCAGGGAATGTGCATACATCAATCCCATCTCTTTTGAATGTTGAATTATAAATTAATGTGAATTTAATTTTTGCTCTGACGGCTATTTCATTTTTGTTTTTAAAGGTATGTTTATTAAATATGTCTCACAATACACATTCAGACTTCTGGATGTGTACTTGCTACTCCCTTTGTTTCCCAGCTCCATAGCAAAGAAAACGAAAGTACAGTAAGTAACTTAAGACAGAGAAATGAAACTGTCAGCTCAAGGAATGTGGGAGGGGACCTGAGCCTGGGAGGAGAGCCACAACTACTTGGAGCAACTGATAGTCAGTCAATCTTTCTTCAGCCTGAGTACTCTGCTACCTGCCAATATCTTTTAGAGAGTAAGTACATCACTCTCATAATAACTATTCTTTTTCCATATCTGTATCAGTATCTTGTATACTGTATTCATTTCCCTTAGACTGTCATATGCATATTTAAAAGACATTTGGCATATTTTAATGGTTATCACACAGTCATGTGGGATATAGTGAAAGTATTCTGTCTCTATAATAATTCATTAATCATTTATTGAATACTACATTATACTGTATAAACAATTATTTATATACATGCATTTTTTTATAGTAAACATTTTTATTATTTTCAGTTAACGTGGAAGGGGTACAGAAGAGAAGAGGAAGGGGTGGGGGAAAGGGGTACAGTGGTATTCAGATAACACATCCAAATTCATATTCCATCGGCAGTATCAACATTATAGTTACTGTATCAGGGTAATTTAAGCAGATGTACATCCAACCAGGGATTCCATATGTTACCAAATTTGTCCGGCCCCGGGCATCATACGTTCATTTTATTAGTGAGAGTATCTGATTCACATAGTCTACCCATTCACCTTTTCTAGGTGGAACAGGGACAATCCACCTCATAATTGTTATTTTTTTGGCATAATAGAGAGAGTGGTCTGACCAGTACCCTGTTTGTGGGTAAAATGGCATCTACTAAGCCCAGTAAACATACTTCAGGGTAGAGGATTGGGGGGAAGTCCAGCGTATCCACCATATATTATATATAACCTCTTATATAACCTATTTCCAGTATCAATGGGTAATAGGGGATGTCCACACCATGTGCCAGTATGACTCATCTTGTTTTCTGCATGTTTTTCATATTGGGGAGTGGAGTTTCCCCATGCGGTAAAGTCTATTGAGGGTGAGATAAGTTCTCAGTATGAATTTATGTTGAATTAGTTTGTCTCAGGCGCTAATCATCAATTTATAAAGATTATCCGGGACTTCTTCCCATTTTTCATTATTCCAGTCAGGAATATCTCTTTTCCATGTTGTTAAGGCTGTGGAAAGGGTTTGGGCCAGTTGACATAATAAGGCATATAAGGCTGATTTTGGAGGTATCTTCTTTCCTAAGCTGTTTCAGAATCGGGGGTTCATCCATTGAAATATCTGCCACCCCAAACTGAGCAATAAATATATGGTGCAGCTGTAGGTATCTGTACATCGGCAAACTGGGCACCGCAGTTTTGTCTCTGAGGGTTATCATGTCTATGAACCTCGCACCATCTAGCAAGTTGGGCAAGTATTTTATTGTTTTGGAGGCCCAATATTGTGTGACCTCTGTACCTATAAATTATATACATGCATTTTTAAATAATATTCTGGATATGAGGAATGTTTGTTCTTTAATTTTCCTTGACTTTCCTGAATATATGCGTGACCCATTCCAGAAATGTTATAATAGGGGCAAAGTTTAATATGCATTTTCATTTGTAGATTGCAAGCGATGGCTACACAAGGATCTAATTTTGGTGAGAAGTCACTGGACTCCCAACAAGAACTGGATCCTGAAACTTCTAAATCACGTGACGCAGGTACTTCTGAGATGAACACTAAACACAAAATATGCCAGGCAATAATATGATCTTACATGTGATGTAAGTTGTTACATGTAAGGTAACCTAAGCAAAGAATACACAATGGAGAAAATTCAATTGCCATATTTTGTATTAGCATAAGCCCAAACTAAAACATAGCGCTAATACTAATTTCCTACTTTTTATATTATTATGGGAAACCACCTGACACCCCTGTACTAACAGAATTTTCTTACCAATCTATCATTTGACCCTTGTGCTTAACACAACCAACTCTCTAAGGCTACTGAAATGAGTGGGCAGCTGTGGGAAAACCACCCTCTTTCAAACTGATAACAAAGGGAAAGGCTTAGCCCTTCTTACCTACAAGTAGTTTAAAAAAAGTTAATTCTGCTATTAAATAACTGGCAACTGGGATAGTAAGGAATGTAAAATTATAACAGTAACATATATATCATTCTGATTTGTAGAAGCAAAGAATAATACCGAATCCCAGGTGAAAAGTGCTGAATTCCCCCATGACATGTACATATTTGTAATGGGCACACTTTCAAGAGCTATGTGAGTATATCTATCTACCTTGTATCAGTGATTACCTGCATAAGTCAGGCTTCTTATAGAAATGATTCATATTTTTTAATTAAAGTATATTGGAGATAGGATTCTTTTTCATTAAAGAATAGTGATTGGCGAATTTATTCGCCAGGCGCGTATTTGTGGCAAATTTCACCAGCGTAAAAAAAAATTGTCCGTAAAAAACAGGCGTCGGCGTCAAAAACGGGCGTCGCCGTCTTTTCAAAAATGGGCGTCGCCGTCTTTTAAGAAAAATGGGTGTCGCCGTCTTTTAAAAAACGGGCGTCGGCGTAAAAAAAAAAAAAACGGATGCCGGTGTCAAAAAAACGAGACGCCGGCGCCGTTTTGATAAAATTGGATTTTATTTTTTTTGCATTTACATCCCCTTTAAGAGACTCCATATTCCTTCTGTATGTCTTTCTTAAAATAAAATGTGACTATACTAAACCATGGCTATTTCAGCACAGGCCACAACCCCAGGAATTTATGACTCAGTGGTCCCAACATTTCATGCAGCATAAGATTACTATTTGTCTCATGTCGATCTGTTTCAGGCATGCTGCCATGAGGCACGTTGAAAATCTTGAAAACTGGAATTTCAGTATCTTCTAGTAAAGGGTGTGCAACTGCACTTGCTGCACTAGCGATGTAAGCTCATAAATATATCATAAACACCAATATCATAACTTAAACATAGTACAACACAACATAAATGTTTGTATAACAAAAATAAACTCCTAAACAGCCATCTATCGTAACAACCCTGTACCCTCACAATGCAACTAGCACTGCCAGCTACCATACTACCCGGAGCCCACCTCCTACCCAACCGACTTCCATTCCTGTGGCTCTTAGATACCCTTGAGGCGCCAGGCCTTCCAGACAGTCATTAACCTTGCAACTCCCGCCATGCTGGTGCTATGTATACTTGAGGAGGATGGGAGGGTGTTTCACTGTGCTGCCTAAAATGGAGTGGAAGCGGGAAATTCCTTGCAGCCCCTTTTAAACCTAGTCTATGTCATTGCCCTGGTAATGTTTCAAACTACCCATTCACACACCCTGAGCTGGGAGTGACTTAAGGGTGACCTCCAGCCAGTGTCGAACTGGCCCACCGGGATACCAGGAAAACTCCCGGTGGGCCCAGGTGTCAGGGAGCCTTCATGCTGGTAAACATTTGGCCTATTTTATTGGCCTATTTCTTTGAGAACAAAGAGGCTAAATAGATGGAATAACAGATTTTATTATCATAGTATGTAAAGAAAAGAGACTAGGAGAATAGAGGTTGAGTGAGGAGAAGAATAATAATAGTACTGAGAGTGGGCCCCTGGTCTAAGGTTTTTGGTTGGGCCGCTGGTGTCCCAGTCTGACACTGCCTCCAGCCAGGTCCAGACTGAGAATTAAAATAGGCCCTGGCATTCCAGGTACACAGAGACCCAATTAGCCCACATAGACACCCAAACAGCGCCACCAGCCCACTAAATACTTACTTTCTATGGCACCTTATAGCAGCCCTTCTGGCATTTGCCAGAACCCACAAATTGCTAGTCTGCCTCCAGCTCTATCATGGCCCTGCTTCCTATGCTATGCTTTTGTCATTGGGTTACTGGATGAAATCAGATGGTGTCAGTTTCAACAACAGACTGTCACTAGAAGGGCTGAATACAAAGATATTAAGTCATAGAAAATTACAAAACCATGAAAATTGTAAACTCATAGAGGAATAGATATTGGTTGCAGGGGTCAGCTGAAAAAAGGCAGAATTGGAGAGCAGATAATTATTATTTTATTATTAATATGCTTGGGTGTCTGAACTCTGTCTTTGTCGCAGGCGAAGTGCACGATCAATTGGAATGATATAATCGATGCAGGGATCAGCACACTCTATTAAAGGTGAATTAAAGTGTTTTTATTTGTAACACAGCATTGTCCAGTGTTTCGGTCCCACCTGGGGACCTTTATCAAGGATCCTTTACTAGAGTGTGCTGATCCCTGCATCGATTATATATATATATATATATAAATATATATATATATATATATATATTTATATATATATATATATATATATATATAGACAAATACAAGATTCCTCTGCACTCAACCCATTATCAATATATTTAAGACAGAGACATTTTGTGCATACTGCTACTGAAAAATGCCTTACCCTTTAAACAAAACAGGGATTGTTTGTCCATATATTGCAATATATTTATGCTGGCCAACTACATCAAAGTCATCCCATATCTGGCCAGTCCTATGCTCAATTTTCATCTGATTCATTAAGAATTCTATGGTTCAATTATACATTTTATAAAAGGGACAAATACGTTTTACCTGCAACTTACTAGCTGCTTTCAAAGTAAAACTCCCAAACTTGGCTGCCCTTTTATTAGACACCAGTGGGATCACCTGACTATAGTTGGGAAGGGTGGGAGCTACAACCTGGAGCTGGTCACTGCTCCTGTATAAATATAACAAACAAGGGAAAGTTGCGCTCACCACTATTTTTTAAAATCATTAGGCGGGGGTGCAATGAGGGTGTGACCGCAAAATACATATAGACAAATACAAGATTCCTCTGCACTCAACCCATTGTCAATATATTTAAGACAGAGACATTTTGTGTATATATATATATATATATATATATATATATATATATATATATATAACGATCCATGGAGAAGTCAGCACTCACGTAACAAGGTATAAGCGTGCCTGGGTGCAGTGTCCAAAATATTTAGAGTTACAATTCAACAACGAAGGTCCGCACTCTCAAGTCTTAAACATCAAAATTGGTTTATTAAAAAAAGACTAACGTTTCAGCCTCTCCTAGGCCTTTCTCAAAGTACAGATAAGTATACAATGAAAGCTTTAAATACCCTAGATGGCGGGAAAGGTTAATTAGCTGACATCATTCTCATCATCATCATCATCATCATCACTAAGCGTCAAGTACTAGAGTTGTGAAAATTCACCTATAAAACACATTGAAATTCAAAACACTTTTAAATTAAAAACCCCAATTCCACTGAATAAGGAGATAAAAACATACTGAGTAACAATATTATTTGTAACTTCTTGTTATGCAACGCACAGTCAACCTGGCTGTATTGTTAATGTTACAAAGTATAAATTCTGAGTGTAGATGAAAGGTCTGTTTTTCAAGATTCCCCAATTGCAATAACCATAGATACATAAAGTCTAAAACATGAATGCAAGCCCTCAAGCAGGTCAAGTGTCTGTGTTATAACTTAATCAATGCAGCACAAGCCTTCTCCCTTCAGTATGTCGTTGTATTTTTAAATTTAACCCATTGTTGATATATAGTGTAGGTGCCTATAAGATCACCATCTTCCCATCATTGAAAGTGTATAGTGTGTCTATATTGTGACTACTTGTAAGTTATATAACCCCTTGTGTTGGGATGTTAACCCTTAGTGTGGCCACTACCCCTGTTTCCAATCTGTCTCATAGATTTTATAACAGCATATATACTAAAAATGTGCATACAATTTAGATATCGCATTCCTCAGACTAGATGTGTATCTAGTTAGATATTCAATAATAATGAACATTTAAAGAATAAAAAATAATACATCCAAAATACATAGAAAATACATAAAGATAATACCCAAAAAATATAAAATAAAAAATAAAAAAGTCACCATACTGTGTGGAAAGATCACCAAAGTTTGTGGGACATATTATTCAGTCCAGAAGTTCGTATAATCAAACAACCATCTAATAGAAAGAAATATTTTTATCTGGGTTATTGTGGTTTGTGGCTTGCACTTATGGGAGACAGATTGGAAACAGGGGTAGTGGCCACACTAAGGGTTAACATCCCAACACAAGGGGTTATATAACTTACAAGTAGTCACAATATAGACACACTATACACTTTCAATGATGGGAAGATGGTGATCTTATAGGCACCTACACTATATATCAACAATGGGTTAAATTTAAAAATACAACGACATACTGAAGGGAGAAGGCTTGTGCTGCATTGATTAAGTTATAACATGGACCTGCTTGAGGGCTTGCATTCATGTTTTAGACTTTATGTATCTATGGTTATTGCAATTGGGGAATCTTGAAAAACAGACCTTTCACCTACACTCAGAATTTATACTTTGTAACATTAACAATACAGCCAGGTTGACTGTGCGTTGCATAACAAGAAGTTACAAATAATATTGTTACTCAGTATGTTTTTATCTCCTTATTCAGTGGAATTGGGGTTTTTAATTTAAAAGTGTTTTGAATTTCAATGTGTTTTATAGGTGAATTTTCACAACTCTAGTACTTGACGCTTAGTGATGATGATGATGATGAGAATGATGTCAGCTAATTAACCTTTCCCGCCATCTAGGGTATTTAAAGCTTTCATTGTATACTTATCTGTACTTTGAGAAAGGCCTCGGAGAGGCCGAAACGTTAGTCTTTTTTTAATAAACCAATTTTGATGTTTAAGACCTGAGAGTGTGGACCTTGGTTGTTGAATTGTAACTATATATATATATATATATATATATATATATATATATATATATATATATATATATATATATATATATATATATTCCAAAGTAAATGAGTGCACACTGGGAACCTATCGACAGGTTTAGTTTAAAAGCATAATTTTATTTAAATAATTAAAAAACAGGCCGACGTTTCGGTCCACCTCTAGGACCTCTTTCAAGACTATTAATGTTTTTTTAAAAATTATAGCCTTAAGTAGGCAACGAAAAAAGACACTCACCCAATTACATGCAAGAGATGACGTCATGTGAACAGGAGAGAAGAACCAATCACCAGCAATACCAAATTAAACCATGTGGCTTAGGGAAGAAAAAATTAACCCTGTGTGGGAAAACAGATAATCAGAAAATTAAAAGTTAGAAAGCAAATACAAAACTCTCATAATCATAACTGTTTAGAATACACACATGATTATAAATCCCTAAACAGACTGCAGAAAAGATTGACAATGATAATTACCATAATGGATATATATCAGACACAACGTATCGCAAATACCAACACTCACAGAAAATGGCAACAGTGACAATATATAGTGAATAAAGTACCCCCTCTTGTAAAATATAAGGATATTATAAGTCACCGAGGAGTTTCATGACCATATAAAAACACGAGGCCGAAGGCCGAGTGTTTTTATACAGGTCATGGAACTCCGAGGTAACTTCTAATATCCTCATATTTTACAACTGGGGGTACTTTATTTATTATAATACACAAGTTTCAATGAGTCATGTGACAGAAATTACATCAGAACTCACCGTTTATAACTGATGACATCAGAACTCACCGTTTATAAGGATATAATTTACAGGATATTCATGGCTTTTGTGTATTATATATATATATATATATATATATATATATATAATATTATAATCATATTATTATAATAATATTATAATCATAACAATAATTATAATTAAAAAAAAAAGAGGTCCTCTGCACTCAACCTATTAACTATATATTTAACATATTAAGACATTTTGTGCCTTAAGCTACTAGAAATGCCTTACCCTTACAACAAAACAGGAATTGTTTGTCCATATATTGCAATATATTTAAGCTGGCCAACTAAGTCAAAGTCATCCCATATCTGGCCAGTCCTATGCTCAATTTTATCTGATTCATTAAGAATTCTATTGCTTCATTATACATTTTACACAGGGACTAAGTTTTACCTGCAACTTACTTCTGCTGCTGCTACTGCTTTCAGGGTTAAAACTCCCAAACATGGTTGTCCTTTTATTGGCCACCTGACTATAGCTAGTATTGGGTAGGAGCTACAACATGGAGCTGGTCACGGCTCGTTTATAAACCATAACAAACAAGGGAAAGTAGTGCTCACCACAACATTGCTAAGGTCAGGCAGTTCATTAACATACTAAAGATTAACTTAAAGATGAACTACTGTATTAAGTACAGGTATGGGACCTGTTATATAGAATGCTTGGGACCAGTTTTCTAAGGGCTCTTTCCATAATTTGGATCTCCCTACTTTAAGCCTACAAAAACTCATTTAAACTTTAATTGAACCTAATAGGATTGTTTTCCTGCAATACATTTTAGTTTTATTATTACATAGAAAAAAGGAATTTATTTCTAAAAAATTGAATTATTTGATTAAAAGAGAGTGGAGAAGGCCTTCCCATAATGTGGACCTTTCTGGATAATGGGCTTTCTAGATAATGGATCCCATACCTGTATGTATGTAGCTGGCAAAACATATATTTTAAATTTTTTTTTACAGCCATGCCAGTCTGCTCAATGATTATGTGGAATCTGAATTCTTTTTGATTGATGGAGATTCCTTACTGCTAACTTGTGTTTTGGATCAGTCACTGATGTTAGGACAGCATCTGCATTTCTTCTACTTGGTAGAGTCGTACTTGCTTAAACTGACCAACCGAGGAGCAAAATATGCTGTTGTGTTTTTTGAGGTATGTTGCTCTTTTCAGCTGTGACTTAAGACTGTAGATATAACTATACATGACACAATGGGCCAGATTCAAATCAGTAGCAAAATGTTATTTCATGGTTTATCACATGAAAACTTATGGGTGAAATTCAGCTTAAGGAGTTAAAACGTTTCTCCTTCCACTTTTTCCCATAGACTTTAATAGAGATTTCATGTGATAGGTGGGATAGTTTTTTACTGCATCTGCTTCTATGGGAAAATCTGCAAATAAATTAAGAGATAACCTTTTCTTATCAAATTGAATCTGACTCAATATATCATAAATTCAGTCAAAGATGGCCTGTAAATGTATTACATTGTACTGTGTGTGTCCACCCAGAACACCATACTTTTTTTTACATTAGTCAGCATCACAGGTAATGTTTTCCTCCAGTGTTCTACACAGCATGATAAATAACCCCCCCCAATGGTCTTTCATTTTTATTGTTACTTTACCAAATAAAAACTGTACTGCATGTAATTTATCTGCAGGATATGAAGTTTTTCTACCATAGCAGAGCTGACCTTCTCTCTCTACGGACCCAAATGAAACTGCACTTGGAACATAATACAGACACAGTCATATACACTTTTTCCAACTTTTTGTCTGCTCAGTGGAACACATTTTTGACTGATCACCATCCCTATTTTCTAATGGTTTGTGACGAAGGCATAACTATTTCCCAAACATATTTCTTCAGTATGCTTATGCTAAGTGCCCTGAGAAGAAAAGTAGACCTTGTACTCACTTCAGGACAAGAGTTTGATCAGCTCCGAGTGTATGGATACCATATCAGTGCTTCCCGCCATAAAGTATGGGCAATAAAAGTAAGCTGTGAATCAATAAGAACAAATAAAAAGTAAGCTAAGGTATAGTAGAACTATCGTCATTAAGTGATTAAGTGCATATAATTTCTTACCTTTTTTTAAACTAGAATCAAACGAACATTCTACTAGCTCTTGTTGATCCATGTGCAAAGTTGTATGGCGAGCGTGTGCAGAAGTTGAATTCCAGTAACACCAAAAAAGAGGTATAGTTACTTTTTTTTCAAAGCCTGCATAGTGTCCATACATGCCTGTATACAGTATATATATATATATATATATATATATATATATTACCCCAGAGGTGGAAATAGACACAGGGCCGGATTTACATAGCGGGCGCCCCTAGGCCCACTGCGGTTCGTCACCCCTGTTTCCTCCCCTGTACTTGTGCAAATTTTCATCATTGGGACCAGGGCAATGTGTATTGGCGCACAGGAAATTTAAAAAATGATTTTATCTCCTGCACATCTCCAGTGTTTCTGAACCAATGCGGGTGTGGTTGGTCAGCATTCCGCACCCTAAAATCCTGCCTCCCTAGGCCTGGGCCTTGGTGGCCTTTCCACAAATCCGGACCTGAATAGACAAGACACTAAAGTACAATATAATTTATATGACTTTAATTTATTCTAAACTCACATATATAAGAATTATTACAGTGGTATTTCATTTGGGAGTCAGCCCTTCCTACCAAAAATATTTCCAGGCCCCCAATACACCTGGCCTCCACCCCCCCTGCATGCTGTAAGTGGGCTGGCTCTGTGGCTGGTGGTGGTGAAGGGGCATGGGTGGAACAGGGCAAGACTAGGGTTGCCAGTATTTTACTGGCCTGGCTGGTAAAAATTATGGCTGATCCCAATGTTATTAATAGGGAAAAAAGATAAATATATAGGAAGGCCGTTTTTTTTTCCAAAAAAGGTGGCACCTCTAGGCATGACTGGGGATGAAGAAAGCATGGCTAATATAGAAACAGAGTTGAAGTTATCCAGGTTGCCACCTCTGCCTTCCTGCTTGCACCAACTAAACTGTTTATTGGCAGATAATACAGCAGACCCCCCAGTGGCTAACCGGGCCCCCCTGCAAAAAAAAAATCTTCACAGGGCCTGGCTTAGCCACACATATGCATGCCTGCCGACCTCTCCTTCCCTCTGGCCCTTATCGGAAGCCTTCAGCACACACGCTGGCCTCACCAACCATCCAGTCCCCATCGGAAAGCCTCAGCTCTGCCCCCATGCTTGATTACTTGAACAATGTGCAGAGGGATTTCACTTCAGTAGACCCCGTGGTCTGCCCTTCCTATCCCCTGTGACCACAGGGTCTGCTATATTAAAGTTACACCACTGGATCCCACAACTGCTGGGCCTCCCTCTCCCCTGAGCCTGGAGAGTCCAGGTCTGTTGTATGGTAGTTACATCACTGGATTATTATACTACTGTAATTGTATGTCATTGTACAGACATGAGCCCTAAATGTTCTATGCCGCTATCTGTTGTCACTGCAACACAAATATTTCCATCTAACCAATGAATCCTACTAAATAAATTACCAGACTGAACAACAAAACTTGTGGAAAATAAGAGGGACCATAGGTCACAGCTTTATTAAACATTTAGAATATGAAGTCCCCTCAACCAAATATGGCCCAGTTGACATCGTAATTTTTTAAGAGCATCCACCAAGGAGGGGCCCAGAGCCCTTAGCCCTGCTCTCCCTGGTTTCTCTCTTCTCAGCGCACCCCATGATAGTTCATACCCAGGTTTTGGAAAAGCCTAACCATTACAATCACAGCCTGCTAGCCTGGGTATAGCCCCTACCCTCTGGTGCTTTCTCTGTCTTGCCGCATTCCGCCAATAAACCAGACTACGGTGCAGCCTCACACTCTTTTTTACCCTACTACCATTACCCAACTTTTTCAATGCCATACTGTAAATTTGCAGTGAAAATATCCAAAACAATGTCTGACAGGTGCTCTCTATCCTGCCCATACAATTCTTGGGCAATCACCCAATAATCCATATATCTTTTACCTTCCTCGCATATAGTTTGTAACAAAACATGAATGTTAATGACAAAAACTTTTTTAATCCAGCTGCAATAACTCAAATACTTGGGTCCCCCTTTAAAGAAGAACTAAAGCTTAACTAAAACAGTAGGGCAAAAATGCTGTATGCAATAGTAGTGCAATAGTGGTGCAGCAGCAACACCTTGTGGCATACTCCAGTATCTGCCCTCTGGCCCTTTGTCCAGCCCCTGGGAAACCCTGTAGCTAAATCTACGCAGGGGATTTCCAGCCATGAGGCTCAAAAACGTAGGGGAATTAACCCTACGGGTCCCTACATATAGGAAGGCCGGTATTTTTTTCCAGAAAAGGTGGCAACCCTAAGTGTTACATACTCTGGTGTATTGATGATGGCACATCCTTGTATCTCCTAACTAAGATTTGAAGCCAAGATCTTGATTCCTGTCTGATTTTCCTTAAGCACTGGGCCAGGAAGGCATCAGTTCAAACGTAGCACTGAAAATACAAAAACAAAAATGTTATCTGACCCCTCTCCTCCCCACCTTAATTTATAAGATTAAATCTGCTCCCCTCTCATACCTGCCTTGAGCCAAGGGGACAAGGACAATAGGTCTCATGAGCCTCCATTTAAAGAATTGCAGACTTCTATATATCAGTACCACCCACCCTGTGCTGCTATGCATACCTTATGGCAGAATGTTGTATTGAAATATTTTGGAAGAAAGAAGAGTTTTTATGATTTTTGGACAGTGTGTGGATCGTCCCAACATTTTTCATACCATGGCGATTGGTCAGTTAGAAGATTTCTGTTCTCTAACAATAGTATTTTTGCAGGTATCGCCTATCTGACAATATCCATGGATGACTATCACTAGTATTTGTCGGACATAACCTTCATACGATTGCTTTGAATTGAATTAATAGCCAGAACTTTGTCTATGTTTTTCTTTTCCTACTTTATATAATCTGAATGGTTAATTGTAGGTTGGTAGATTACAACAAATAAGCATTCGTCGTAGAAGATAAGAAAATCTGCACGTCTATGGCCATCTTGAGAATAATGCTGGCCACATATGCACAGCTTTTTCATACAATTATTCAGGCTGATTGGTCTAATAAATTCAGTTTGGGCATCCATGTATGACCAAATTCACTATTATTCATGTGGACCTCTTGCTTGATGATTGGTTGGATATCCCACAATTTAGCCTGTTTGTATACTTAAATCTGTGAATTGAGTCAGTAACAACATGACAGAGGGTAAGAAACAAGAGCAAAACACATTACACATTATATATTTATATTTCATAAAAAAACACTAACTTTAGGAAATCATTGCAGTTAGAATGTTTGGAGTAGAAAAACATTTACCCATTTTGGATTTGGCAAAATGTGTATTCTCCCTAAATATATGATGGGTCAGTTACTTATGTCCTGGATACAAGTGCAAATGACCCATATGGTTTTTAGGGGTGAACTTAATTTTTTGTGTAGTTTCACCCTACATAAAACTCTAATAATGTGCTGATTGTGGTAGCTGAAGTCGCAGCCCTGACAATTCGTATGTGCTCTTTTTATTTTGGGGTCCCAAAATGAAGGTGGAGAAACAGCCTTGTGTTGCATTTCTATCCTGTATACTCAAACTCAAATCTAAGTAATGGATGGCTTCATTGAGCCAACAAAAATTACTTGGTGAAAAAGAGGACTGAACACGGTGTTGATCTGAATGTGTATATTTGGTTTAACTCCAACCACAGTCCCACCATAGCAAATGATACAGTATGTGATCATATCTGATCAAATAATTACTGCAGTCTTCTCACCTGTGCTATACCTGTGCTACTAAACTCTGATTTATGGTGATGTTATGACAGATTTTGCCAAAGAGCATTATCCAGTTTTAAAATATTCTTGACCAGATACCAGATTCAACTGGGCATAACTGTAACAAGATAAGTACTGCAGAGATTAATCTTATAGTTGCTGACTCTCAATAACTAATACCTGCGACACATGTTGCATTGCAGATCAAAAAGAGTATAAAGTTCCTTTTTAACAAAGGATGTGAAGTTACGGACATAAGAACCATAATGTGCATTGTGTCCTGCAATGCAGTTCTGTCAGAGTATGGGGAAAATGCAAAAAGCAACACAACACAAGGAGATTTTCAGGATTCAGAGGTACACTTTTAAGTTTATCTGTTTTATACTGTAAAGCATGTTTTTGTGTTTTAGTTTATTACCTGTCAGAACCACACACAATGTTCAGGTTCTGTGTCACACACCTGTCCCTGTGTAGTTCCTTTTAGGTAGTATAAGGAAAAGCAGCATACGGAGCAGCTGTAATGCACTTCTTTATTGCTAGAACTGATTTTATAGTTAAAACCAGTTACTGACAAAACGAGATAAGAGCCAAATGACTGGTCAATTTAAAAAAAAATACAAAAAAACTTCAAATGTGTGTTTTGTAGGCATCAAAATGATTAGCTGATAAATAGCCCAAAAATATTACTCAAGGTTTTGTAATGGAGGATAATGAAGGCCAGTACTTCCTGTGAAACAGACACCTTTAGGACTAATTTGGTAAAAATTATTTATTGCAAAACTTTAGAAATCACAACAGTTTTTTTGTTTGTTAGAACAAACCAAAAGTAGGTCTATTCATTGACTACAATGTACAATTTGAATCAGTACAGTAGACCTAATTACAGTATGAGTTAAGGTGGCCATACACGGGCAGATAATGCTGACGATATCGGTCGTTTAGACCAATTGGACAGCTAATCTGGCCGTGTATGGAGGCTTACGACGGGTCTTTCCGATCGATATTTGGATATAGATCGGGAAGGTTTGATTTTTCTCCCGACCGACCTGTCAGAGCCCATTGCGCTCGGCACAATCCGATCGTTCGGCCATAGGACCGAACGTTCAGATTATCCCCGATATAGCCCTGCCGTTAGTGGCGACATCGCCAAACGAGCGGATCTTATAGTGTATGGCCACCTTAATAGAGTGAAATCAACTCATATAATGTTAATACAACACAGGCATGTTTCTTATAAAAAAAAAACAAAAAAAACAGCTGGCTAGTAGTGTCCATTGCAAAAATGTGTCTATAAAAAATTTGCATGGGCACAACATGGGCCAGAAAGTCATACCTATATTCCCATATAACCATAGGGGACAAATGTACAGTGTAAAATGTGTTCCCTTTCCTTTTTTGAAGGATAACAGTGACCTGACATTGGAAGAAGTGGCTGACCTATGCAGAATGTACTGTCTGAGTGTGGCCATATCACAGGTTTTGCCTCTTTCCCAGAGAATGAAATCTAGGAATATCAGTGCAGATTGGAACACCCCTGTATTAGCATGTTTAGATTTGGTAAGTGATTTTTTTTATAAATATTTATTGTGTATACTTGACATTGATTTTATTTTCAATCTGACTATTTGCTGCTGATGTAAGCAACGTAATACGGGGATCCAATAGTCACGCAGGCTGCTGCAACAAGGCAGGTTACATACAGAGTGGGGATTCTTTAGTCCTAGTTCAGAGACAGTACATTAATACTAATACTTTACAGAAAAGAACATATAAATCAACATAAAAAAGAGCATTAGTTGAGAGTAACTGAGTACACAGTGATCTACAAGGAATATACAAGCGTGAGTGACAAGGGCTTTAGACGGGTTAAATAGGAAATGGGATGTAATCAGATTCATTGGATGCTCTGTAACCTGTATTGTGTTCTCCTCACGCCTGTCATTTCATTGTATATTTCTACACGTGAATTGTGAATTAATTAAGCTTGTTTTGGGGCTGGGACAGATTGCTTATTATTATTAAGGGCTAAATTAGTCTGAAACGTGTCAGGTGTTTCCCCAGCTCTTCCAACGATTTATATTTTTACATACTTGATAAAAAGGCTATACAAAAGACTATACAATATTTTAAGAGGTGCAGATCAGTTTTGTTGAATCGCCTATCATAAAGATGAATGAGTTTGATTGACTTTGATTGAATTAATGTTGGAGGTGGCCTGGACTATGATCTGGTTGGAACAATTGCTTTTCTAATGCTGTTACATGTTTTTTTCGGTTAGAATAGAACTTTCCAAGTGTCACAGAAGGAAACAGATTTACTATGCCTATCAATTCAGATAAATGTATACAGTGCGAAAGGTAATACAGGCTTGGGACCTATTATCCAGAATGCTCGGGACTTGGGGTTTTTGTATAAGGGGTCTTTCTGTAATTTGGATCTCCATACCTTAAATTAGTGCTGTCCAACGTCTGTGGTATTGAGGGCCAGACTTTTTCTGGTCTCTGTGGTGGAGGGTTGATAATGGAAGCCAGTGTTGAGGGCAGGAAAAGTATGGCACACAGGGAGCATAGGGCAGGCAGAGTTTGGCACACACAGGGGGCATAGGGCAGGCAGAGTATGAAACACACAGGGAGCATAGGGCAGGCAAAGTATGGCACACACAGGGAGCATAGGGCAGGTACAGTATGACAAACACAGGAAACAGGGGGAGGCAGAGTATGGCACACACAGGGAGCATAGGACAGGCAGATTAGAGCAGGAGACAGGGAAACCTATCAGGACCACTCTAAGATGTACTGCACACAGTGACACAGTGCTGATGCCCTCCCATTGGATTGTATGAGTGAACAGGAGAACAATGTGGGCAGTTTTAGTGAACAGGGGTTTATAATCTGAATTTGAGGTGTATACAATGCAGGGGCCAGTTAATCTCTGTACTGATACCTTTTAAATCTTACACGGTAAGCAGACACGGCTGGCAGACTTTCATGTGGGGGGCCAGTGGAGAGCAGTACTGAAAAATGATTTAAACATTAACAAACCCAATAGAATTGTTCTGCCTCCTATAACGATTAATCATATCTCAGCTGGGATCAAGTACAAGGCACTATGTCATTAATATAGAGAGAAAGACATTCATTTTTAAAAAAGTATTTGAGTAAAATAGAGTCTATGAGAGATGGCCTTTCTGTAATTCAAAGCTTTCTGGATAACGGTGTTCAGGATGATGGATCCCATCTACTGAGGAAACATAACCACTGGCTGCCTGCAAGGAAAAAAACTGTAAACTTCTCATAGGAATTACAGCAGGAGAGAATAATGTTATAATAATATGAATGAAAGACTTGAATCTCAATGTATTTCATACTGAACTGATTATATTTTTTTATTGTGTTTTAAAGAGAAGTATATGTGAGCACATTGGTCTGGTCCACGTGAAGATGTTTCCAAAAGTCTCAGACTGGAAGATAAATTGGACACACATTGCTGACTTAACAGATGGCTTGCTGTTAAAAAATATTGCATACTACTTTGAAAAAGAAAACAATTCAGGTATGACAATGTTTACCTCCTACTACCTCTACCCAGGCTCTGTAAATGTCCAGTAGTGATTGTGATTTTGATTGGTGAGGAAACATCCAGCAGAAGTTTGTAATGGGGCTCCGAATAATGGATAGATTCCCATCACAGTAAAGGAGATTGGTTAGGCCTTTGCTGTAAGAAGTAGATATCTCACCAAAGATTTTATCAAGCAACTTCTCACAGGGATGGCAAGTTACAGAGTGGTGTACTGGAGACCTGACATTTTCAGAAAGTATCAGTTTATCAGTATCAACACTCCTCCAGATGATCCTTTTCCATACATACACACAGCATTACCTTTCAAGAAGCCTTCAATGCCATGTAGTTTTGAAGTGCCCTAGCAGAGTGCCATTAGCTGTTGAGGGGGCCTCCGTTCCCAATAAAGCTTTTCCCTATACTTTTCTGTAGTGTCCACCGTACAATGCAGAAGCTTCTCCCAAGCTGTCTGCCTACAGCTCCCCCTAAGCTCTCAAGAGCCTACTCCTGAATGCTCCAATCCATAACCATACCTCCCAACATTTTGGAAAGAGGGACAAAAAGATTTGCTGCACGGAGCGTGGCAGAGTTGTTTTGACCACTCCCATTTTTGTGACCACACCTCTAATTACCATCTCCATTTTACAAAATATATTTAGTGATTTTTTGGGACATTTGCTCATATCATATATTGTATGAACAGAACAGTCAATTATGTTATAAGTCAAGGGCTGAATGGATTTTTATAAAGGCATATCCAAGAGTAATTATTATAATTCTTCTAAACAACCTTGCTGTTTCCTGCATATGTATTCAAATAACCACAAAAGATACTTGTTTAAAATGAATTAAGAGCCAGTACAGGTAAAAAGTAATGACCATATTCATGTGAGGTTGAACCTCGGCTGACATGTCCAGTGCTGGGAGGCTGGTATTGTTGTGGGTGAAAAAAATATTGTCAGAGCTGTTGTGGACACTCAGAGGGGACTAGACGCTGCATTTGCCATGAACTGTTATTATAAAATGCCCCTACTGATGCCAATAATGCAGTTTCCTTATTGAAGGTCTTCCTGTGTGTAAATGCTGTTGCTATTGCATTTCCATCATTTGACTTTCACCTGTATCTTGACCTCTGCTTAAAGAGTTCTGTGCTTATACTTGTACTGCATTATTCTTTTTATTACCAAGCCTTGGACTTTCCTTTATGTGATGGATTCCAGTGATTGTATTGCCTATTCTGCTTGCAAATAGTGCCAAGCTTGTTTGTCTTGCTTATCTTATTCTTTCCCGTTTGTACTAAATAAAAACTAAAGCCTGCTGTGCCAGTAACAGCCTTGCCTGCCCTGCTTGTTCCCCTTTGTACTCAGAAAAGTACTGAACCTATTGGACAGACAGGTAAGGCTGATAATGGGAAAAAGTGGATCTGGCAAGTCGTGCTGATATTGGGTAGGTCCGACAGAACAAGCAAAGCTGCGATGGGTAACAGGCAAGACTAGAAAAGGAACCAAATTGCTGGCAAGGCTGGAACAGAGCGCAGGTAGGACAGGCAAAGCTGGAACTAGGAACAGGCAGACAGAGTGGTAACAAAAGAATGAAACAAAGTTCAAGACAAATACCAGTCACAAATCATGGCAGGGAAAAAAACACAGGCTACAGGTCACAAAATAGGCTTAGGTGCCAGGCATTGTTATCAATAGAGGTTTAAATATCCAAGTTTGGCACTGATGTCCCCAAAGAGCTTATGTAATCCTAGTGCACCTACACCACTACCAGCTTTAACACAGAAGACATGTCCTGACAATATCTAAACTCCTAGTGTGAAAAAATTGTCAATAACGTGAACATTTCAATTACAGAACTTCCATTTGCTGATTACTATTAATGATTTACTTTTAGGCCCAAAGTCGATATTTGGGAAGACAATACAGGAGAAGTATTCCTTTCTCTGGAAGTCCATCTTGGAAATAAATTCACATAGTGAACAAATACAATCCTATGAAGTCAGAACAACAGCACGTCCTTTCCTTTCAGAAGCTTCCTCAATAATAGGTAAAAAATTTTTTTGATATTGTCCATTAATCAGCAGACATTTGTTATTTGAATATTTACATTTTTTATAATGACCTTATTGCACCAGCTTGTCAATAGCAGCAATGTTCCAGGACTTCCAGCTTGTCACAGGGGGTCACCATCTTGGAAAGTGTCTGTGACACTCACATGCTCAGTGGGCTCTGGGCAGCTGTTGAGAAGCGAAGCTTAGGGGTCGTCACTAATTATCAAGCAGAAAATAAGTTTGACTTGTAATATAAGCTGATGCTACAGGGCTGATTATTAAATGCTGATGCTAGTTGTACTGGTTTCTGTGCTGCCATGTAGTAATTACCTGTATTATTTACTAATCAGCCTTATATTGTGACATTTATATTCTCTGCATATTGTATATTATGAGTGGGTCCCTAAGCTCAGTAAGTGACAGCAGCACAGAGCATGTGCAGTGAATCAGCAGAAAAGAAGACGGGGAGCTACTGGGGCATCTTTGGAGACACAGATCTTTACTGCTAAAGGGCTGTGGTTGCCTTGGGCTGGTACAGAAGCCCAAAACATAATGTACAACATTTCTAGCCTACTTCTTTAGTTAAGTTTTAGTTGTCCTTTAAATGAAAAATGAAATTGCACAACATAAAAGAAAATAGACCAAAAGGGATTAATTATTTTCCTTTGTTCTGAGTATTTTTATGCATATTATTTACATTTGTTGTCATTTTATCTATACATGGATATATCTTGATCTTGTTAAACAAGAAAATGTAGCTTGTAATAATTTGTGAATAAAAATAACCCAGATATTAGCAATAATAAAAAGGTTAACTTGAAAAAGAAGAAAACTACTATACAGTAAATAACCTACTGCTAGAAGTCTTCCCCTTCTTAACATTCTTTCCTGCATTTTTGCTGTAACTTAATGAAACAATCTTAACAAATGGAAAAATTTGGGGAAATATAGCTACAGTATACTGTATATGGTTTGCAACCTCTAAATTTGATGGCACATGGGACACTGAGTATTTTAAGACTAAAAGCGTATAAATTGTGTTTTAACGTCTTACAGTGATGATGTGGTTGTGCATTCAGAAGTAGCTCCATCAAAAACTATTTGCACAGTGTGAGTAGTGATCCCTTCCTATATAAGTCAATAGGATGAGCCTCATGCAATCAGCCTAAAGAAAAATAATTGTTTATTAGTACATTTCCCTTTAACTTTATAACTTTTACATTATATTGGTGTAATTCAGTGGGGAATTCTATAATGCAACCAACCATATGGGAAGTTCTTTATGTACAGTATGTATGTAATATTGCAGGTTGTGTCACATTAAAGCAGACTGCATATGCTTTATTGGCTTCTAAACTACAGAAAAAAACGTAAATTTTCTTACATTCAATGTTTTTTCTTATTTTTTTAACAGTGATAGAGGAGAACATACCTACTATAGGTCTCCTACAAGCAAAATGTGACATTGTTCAGGAGTATGTTGGGGACATGCTGGATGAACTCCCGTTATTAAGCAGGTATATGAATCTTTCTATAAATATAGACTGAGGGGGTAATGAAATCAAATTGTCGAAGTTTGCAGTGTGTCAAGTAACCCACAGCAACTAATCAGCAACTATGGTATCAAATAAATTAATGGTTGCTTTCAGTTACTAAACCTGCTGCAAACTTTATAGGGCTAATTTACTAACGCAGCTGTTTGCACCACCATGGCCTCAGTTGTTGCTGTTTTGCAAATTTATGGCAAAGCAAAATGGGTTAGATTCACCCTTCACTATTGAAGAACAAACTTCATCAATATTTTCATAGAAAAGGATGTCACATTTTTTTGTATTTCTCTATGAAAGTGTAGGAGTGTAAAGGTTTTTCTATGCCCCAGGGATTTAGTTAGTTAGCTAGGCTGGGTCATTTTTCTCAGGAGGGAGGGGGAGTAGTTCCCACAGTAGTTCCCCTCTTTCTGGTGCACCCACTCACTGGAGGAGGTGGAGTATTGCTGTTAGGGCCTGAGGTGGAGGTAGACCTCAGTATAGGAGCAAGCCAGTGTCAGGTCAGAGATTGTAATAGGTCACTATGGGAGTGACAGGTTCAGTTAGTGAGCAGCTAAGGCTCCAACGAGTAGTTTAGTGAAGGGTTAGTACCCTGTGATGACAAGGCTGCCAGGTTAGGGACTCAAGTGGTTAGGCTAAGGAAAGCTGACTAACAAGGATCAGAGAGAGGATCTGTGAGTACTATATTTGTGTAAATGACCTGCTGCCACTACTTGTTTATGGAGTGTACCATCTGAGCATACACCTTGAATATGTGAAGTAATTGACCATTGAGAAGTGTACCACCAGTTCAATAAATTGTTTGGCTGTTTTAATTAACCACTGGCACCCAAAACTGTAAAATTCTCCTGCCTTGTCCCCAGTTCAGATGTGGCCAGTGGGTG
Organism: Xenopus petersii; assembly: GCA_038501925.1. Taxonomy (NCBI): domain Eukaryota; kingdom Metazoa; phylum Chordata; class Amphibia; order Anura; family Pipidae; genus Xenopus; species Xenopus petersii. Next base: position 54,541,580 of record CM076672.1, read on the forward strand.
GCCTGCCCACAAATTAGGATATTTGCAATGGGCCGGCGCCCCTAGGCCGTGTGGTTCTAGCTCCCGCCCGCACTACCCCCAGTGGGCACAAGCACTGGAGTGCACGAGCACTTGGAAGCTGCTTGTCCCCAGTGCTCCTCATAGAGTGGCTGGGCAGCATGCTGCCCTAGGCCCGGGCCTTTGTGGCCTCGCCACAAATCCGGGCCTGATGGGCACAAAGACCTTCAAGTCTCCTAAAAGTACAGCACTGTCTGTGCTCAGCCGTGTTCAGCCATGTTAATTCATGACAGGCAGATGGGGTCAATAGTCATCCCCTATTCAATCCTTTTTTGCTAAATACAGCATAAAAAGGATGGAAGCAAACAGCTTCCTTTTGGTGGACCCGACAGAGCCCCACACAGTTTAAAGAAAACAACACAAGCTTTTGGAGAACAGTCCTTTGTCCGGAGTACACAGTAAAACAAACAATATTACCCTTATAATTGTGTAGGACTCTCTCACCAAGAGGACTATGTGTGCCTTTTTTGTTTTTTGTTCTGTAGTGGACTGCACTTGATGAAGCTTTAGGGTGTAGTGAGCACCACAACAAGCTAAAAAAATGGGTCTGCTCTCAAAAAAAGCTCCAAAAAAATAAAACAAATTATCTAAACATGTAATAGTGCTGGGTTATTAAAAAACATACCTGCAGAGTCCATATTAAAATAAAAAACAAATGTCCTAAAATGTACTACACAAGACTCTTTCCTTGATTGCTGGTCCCATGCACAGGAAATATCTAGAAACAAGGAAGAGAAAAGGGGCACACTCCCATCGGGTGAAAATATGCTGATCATTTATTCAAATAAAAATCATTGCACTTTCAGTATTGTAGTACAAAGTTTGCTCAGTCAGTTTGGGAACATCTACATCCAGAAACACCTGACTGCCTGTAACTCTATAAAAAATGTTTCTATTTTTTTTTTTTCGCTTAGTACTGATCAAAAATCAATCCCTCATGGGAAATATTTCGATGAACTTTTACACTGGCATTCTGGACGTCCACTGAGTGATGACTATGACAGAACAAAGGGAGGTGATAAAGGTACAAACAACTCCTGCAACACTAGCCTAACACATCACTTAACACATATATTAACATATATATTCTGAAGCATCTTGCTTCAGAAACACTACTTATACAGTGGGATAAAAATAAGATGCTGTGTAGCCATGAGAGCTGCCAATCAAACGAGAAAAAGCTCAGGTTACACTGCAGACAAGCCCTGTAGAATATAATTGTGTTTTACAGAGATTATTTGTAGTCCACTATTTAACCTGTGCCATTTAGCCCTATTTTAATTGCTTCCATGGCTACACTGCAGCTTATTTATATAAACTATAAATATAACTATTTTTCTGAAGAAAACAGATACGCTTTACCAGTGCAGGGCAAAACTACATTCAGGCTCGGATTTGTGGCAAGGACACAAAGGCCCGGACCTAGGGCCAGTAGTGATCCTAGAGGGGGGCGGGCCCTGGTGCGTGACGCGCAGCCGGGCCCCGCCCCTCCGTACAGCCACATTTGGCCGCATTTGTTAGTGGCGCACGGACTGCTGGGGGGCCCTGAGGGGGTGCGGGCCCTGGCCCGCTCGCCCCCCCTGCTCCCCTGGTAGTTCCGCCACTGCCTAGGACGGCAAAATATCAGGGGCGACTTCTGAGCAGCACTGGGGACACAGAGCTCCCCCACTTTTCCGGCGCATGTGCAAGTGTGCTCAGTGGGGGGGAGGGTGCGGGCAGGACTAGGACCATGCGGCCTAAGGGCGCCAGGAGAGGAAATCTGGCCCTGACTACATTATATTTTAATTACATTAAAGCTCTTTATTTTTTCTGGAGTTACTGTTCCTTTAAAGGGTTTGAAAAGTCAAAACTTATTTCAAATAATGTGTTTTCTCCACCAGTGGAAGATAGATAATAGAAAAGTTATTCAGACTTCAATGGTTTCAGTACTGGAGAGTACTCCAGATAAACTGAGGACCCACCTATAGGATTAAAACTTTTCTTATCTAAAAAGACTGTTGTAGTTGTAAGGCTATAGTACAGTGATTGGCACCGTTGCTCTAACTATGAGCTTTACCCCAATATTTGCTCCGGATGAGACCTCTTATTCTCTGGATGAGCCCTCATAGAAGGAGGCAGGGTGTTGTGCAACTGTAACTGTATACAATAGACAATAATTGGGCGACAGTGATTCTTGCAGCTTAACCACAGAACTTATTTATTAAAGAGCATATTCAACAAGGAAGTTCAATTAGAGATAAGCAGGAACATAGAACAACAGTGGATAGGCATATACTCACAGCACCAATGGTCAGTATAATTCCCCTTAGGGCAAGAGAGAGAATATACAGCATACATAGGAGTACTCCAGACATTTTGAGACTTTTCCCTAAGTGGAGCTCCAAATGGCACCTCTCTGGACCCTGCTCTGCCACTTAGCCTTACTCCTAGTACCCAGGATCTTAGTTCCACTCATTACTCCTTGGTGGAACCCATGCTGCTTGGCTGAGTAGCCTAATTATTCCTAGAGTGATTTATGAAAGTGAGTAGCCTATCCTAACCTGACCTTGTCTAGGTTCCACTGACAAAATGGACCCGGACCATGTGTGCTTAGTTTATATTTTACAGGTATGGGATCCGTTATCCGGAAACCTGTTATACAGAAAGCTACAAATTATGGAAAGCCTGTCTCCCATAGACTCCATTTTATCCAAATAATATAAAATAAATAAAAAAAAATTAAAAATTATTTCCTTTTTCTCTGTAATAATAAAACAGTACCTTGTACTTGATCCAAACTAAGATATAATTAATCCTTATTGGAAGAAAATACAGCCTATTGGGTTTGTTTATATGATTTTTTAGTAGACATAAGGTATGAAGATCCAAATCACAGAAAGCTGTTATCCGGAATAACCCAGGTCCTGAGCTTTCTGTATAACAGGTCCCATACCCATGGCCAAACAGGGGAAAGCTAAGAGTCAAGCTTTAACCAGGAAAAGGAGCCTAGCTCCTGCATAACTAAGGGGACCCTCTATGGCCAAACTTTAGGGGAATACAATATAAATAGGGAATACATTTATCAGTCCCCTACACAGACAAGGAAATATATATTTAAGGGTCTCTGGACAAAGAGATATAAGTATAGGTATGAGACCTGTTATCCAGTTTCAATACTAGAAAGTACAGAGGCCCATGATTAGCATAAAATAAACATATGCAAGCATTAAAGTGGGTAAATACTGTTTTTGATCTCCAACAGCATTGAAAGATGAAGGTGCTCTCAGACAGTATCAAAAGCTACAGACCTTTCAACATTTTAGTGGCCAATCTTTAGTCTCCTCTTCCTCCAAGACAATTGTAGTACAAAACAAAGAATCTGAGAAAAAGGGGGAGAAACAAAAGGTTGTTGTGAAGAAAAAACAAACACAGGTAATGTTCTTTTAAACTGTTATACTGTAGTGTCTAAAATATAAAACTGGATTTATTTTATATGAAAAATACCATTTCTGAAAAAAATCAAGTTACTTTTTAGTATTTCCTCTAACCTCTCTTTCTCCATGAAGAAGTCTAAGCTATATTTCGGTAGATAGGTCTAATACATGACTAGTGTCTGCTCCCTTCGTCTAGACATTGTATTAGAGCTTTCTTTTAAAATAATGGATAATACAATTTTAATTTCCTTGATAATTCTAACTTAATGACAATGTGAAATCAAGAAAATCAGTTTAGAATTTACATTTACAGAGGTAAGTGAACATAATAAACCAAATAACCCAAAATAAAAGGATCAACGTTTCTGGGGGGAGGGTATTTTCCATCCAATATGTATTACATCCTGATCTATGCATCATGTTTATAAGTATCTGGGTGTTATGCAGTTAATTATTTATATGCTTCTGTAGTTGTGAAAAGATTCCACCAGGCCCGTACCTTATTACATTGGGGTAACATGCCCCATATTGTATGTCACGGGAATGTTGGCGGGAGAGGGTCAGCAATGGGTAAGCCCTAATCTGCATGCAGTCAGTATATATCTTCAAGAAGCCTCTGCTCTGCAGTGTCATTAGTATATAATGGTTAACCAACTAAGGTAGATGTTCTATAGGTCTCCACCAGAATGGAGATAGAATGGAGATAGAACTGAGCAGTACCACGTTATATGCAGTAGTGTACCTATTATCCCACAATTTCTCCGGGCAAAGCTGGGAAGCATTGGTAAAAATTCTATGTTGTTTGGTCAGGGTGTAATACCAAAAATATATTATTTTGCAGAGGCTTTCCTATTGTTTTACATATCAGACATTAATGGCATGTTCCAAAATTTCCATTGGCAATTCTTGGGAGAGGGCTTCTTCTGATTTTAACATATAGTTACATAGTTACATAGTTAAATCGGGTTGAAAAAAGACAAAGTCCATCAAGTTCAACCCCTCCAAATGAAAACCCAGCATCCATACATACACCCCTCCCTACTTTTAATTAAATTCAATAAACCCAAACCTATACTAGCTACCTGTATATATGTTTAGGAAAGGGTCAGAGGGTATGTCTGTTAAAATCCAGTGCATTGTGGAAATTAGAGCCCTCTGTTTGAGTCCAATTTTACAGACTTTACTGTAATTTCCTCTAGCCAAAAGATTCTCCCTGTGAGACTTCCATTTGTGGAGGAGAACCTTGATTTTCTGTATAAGTGAGAGATAATTGTGGCAGTATAAAGTACCATATGTTTTGGTTAAATGAATCCCTAAACACTTCAGAGAATGGTTTCTCCATTTGTAGGGAAGGTATGCCTTTAGTTTATATCACGAGTTTAAGCCATATTCAGTCAGTATTGCATTAAAGTTAATGAGAGATTCTATGGGAAATGTTTTTGTTTTCTATTATGATATAAAAAGTAAGGAACTTTGTTGGTAATGGGCTGCACATAATTCAGAGTTTTCCGGAAATTGGGTTTCCAGATAAGAAATCCTATACCTTCTTTACCGTGACTGCTTTCACCTGCTATTTTGTGCTGTTCAATGTGCTGTACCATTTAAGCCTAATTTTACGTTTTCCTGAATTTTGCATTGTTTTCTTGTGGTTTTACACCCAAATGCTGTTCTGATGTTGCCAAATATGATTCTGTTTGTCTTCTGTGACTGTGAACATTATTATTATTGCAATGAAGAGTTTTAAAGGGGAGGTTCACCTTCAAGTTAACTTTAAGTATGTTATAGAATGGCTAATTCTAAGCAATTTTTAAAATCGTCTTCATTATTTATTTTTTATAGTTTTTTTTTACTATTTGCCTTCTTCTTCTGACTCTTTCCAGCTTTCAACTGGAGAACTGCAGAAAAGAAAGCTAAATAACTCAAAAACTACAAATAATAAAAAATGAAAAACAATTTAAATTGTCTCAGAATATCACTCTGTACATCATACTAAAAGTTATCTCAAAATAATAATAATTTAAAATACTAACCAGATGCATAGCTTGTATGGTTCTGTCTGTAAATAGTGAAGCCCAGTTAGTCTTTACATCATACATTCATGCAACAATCACTTATTGCTTTGTTGTGCGTGTGATATTCAGAAAGACCTGTTCCCATTACCATAGTGTAATGCTTAGCTCTTGTCATTAGCACAGTAAATATTGTACATCGGATTAGAACAGACCCATGTGCTTATATCCTTTGAGTAAGCATTTAAAGGGATCCTGTCATCGGAAAACATGTTTTTTTCAAAACGCATCAGTTAATAGTGCTACTCCAGCAGAATTCTGCACTGAAATCCATTTCTCAAAAGAGCAAACAGATTTTTTTATATTCAATTTTGAAATCTGACATGGGGCTAGACATTTTATCATTTCCCAGCTGCCCCTGGTCATGTGACTTGTGCCTGCACTTTAGGAGAGAAATGCTTTCTGGCAGGCTGCTGTTTTTCCTTCTCAATGTAACTGAATGTGTCTCAGTGAGACATGGGTTTTTACTATTGAGTGTTGTTCTTAGATCTACCAGGCAGCTGTTATCTTGTGTTAGAGAGCTGCTATCTGGTTACCTTCCCATTGTTCTTTTATTTGGCTGCTGGGGGGGGGGAAAGGGAGGGGGTGATATCACTCCAACTTGCAGTACAGCAGTAAAGAGTGATTGAAGTTTATCAGAGCACAAGTCACATGACCAGGGGCAGCTGGGTAATTGACAAAATGTCTAGCCCCATGTCAGATTTCAAAATTGAATATAAAAAAATCTGTTTGCTCTTTTGAGAAATGGATTTCAGTGCAGAATTCTGCTGGAGCAGCACTATTAACTGATTCATTTTGAAAAAAAATGTTTTTCCCATGACAGTATCCCTTTAAGATGTTTTAACATATTTCTCAGATTTTAAATTTTCTAAGATTATACACTATTTTATCCTGGTCCCTTACAAAAGTAATATGGGGTTCTACTGCACTTCAGCTTGTTTCTTTAAAATTGAACTCATGTTATTGATCATCAACCTACCTTCCCATGCAAGGCAGGGTGCAAAGTACAAAAACATGACAATTGCACTTGTTTTTTGCACTTGCAATGCCTTAAGTCTTTGTTGCTTATATTTTTTAAACACTGCATGGTCATCAAGGCCTCTCAAATAAATCTATGTAAATACAATAATGTTCATGAGTTCCATGCTCTGGAGATACAGCAGACTACTTGAAAGTCTTATATAGAAGATGAAGACTTATTTCCCTAATATTCCCTAATATTCTGTTCACTGAGCTTTACTAAGAAACAGGCATGTATGAAACTGCACCAGCCTATTTTCTCTTTTTACGAAACTGCCATGGACCGCCCTCCTATTCTTATTTTATTTGGTTAGCTATCAATATTTCCAGTTAATATTCTTTGTGAGCACCTACAATTAAAACATTTTCTTGCGGTGCTATTAGACTTCAGTAGTCAGACATAGCGGAATATATTCTAAGGGGAGCTAGTGACAAAGTACAAGCAAGAAATGTTGCTGTTTCCTCTTTTAGAATAATTATTCTTAGTCACTTTTGTGTTTGTAGAAGTCCAAAAAAGATCTAATCATTGAAGAAAATCAGAAGAGAATGAATGCCAAAGAAGAAAATAAAGAGGTTGAACAGTGGAAATCGATTTCATCTTCAATTGAAAAGCAAATAAAAGCAAACATTTTTCCTGGCTTAAAAAACCTGGAAGATTTCATTGAGAATACCCAAAGCAAATCAGTGAAGCTTCTTGCAGAACTATCAGGATTAAGAATTTCCTTTGAGGTCTGGGTTGAACACTGCTACACACACAGTAAGTACTGTTCTTTTTTTAGTGTATCCTAACAATGACAAATTACAGAAACATCAAAACAATGTTTTATAATTAAGAAAGTCTCAGAAATCAGCAACTACTATGACCAGGATTCCAGAACTTATATATCAATTGCACACCACTTAATTAGGTCTTCACCCCCTATTCCACCATACCACAACATGGGAGCAAAAGAATAAAAATATGAAGAACCTAATATTTATGGATCAGTCACAACCTCCTAAGTTGTTCATAAGTCAACCTCATCAGTGTCCTAGAGTACAATATAAAAATCACATTGTAATAATTAATATCATTTGTAAAATGAATGTAGGTTCATATGAAACTTTCCGAGACATTTGATCCTTTAAATAGAAAGCATTGTTTTGCCACCAGCATGGATCCATAATTTGGATCAGCATAAAGGAGAAGGAAACGCATTTTCCACTTGGGGGTGCCAAAAGTTATGCACCCCAAGTAATTGTTTTTTACTTACCTGCTCCTATCAGCAGAAAACTGCACTGGCCCGGGGCCCGATCGCTTCCAGCAAGTACATCGCCTTTATGTTAACTTTTAGTACGTTGTAGAATGGACAATTCTAAGCAACTTTTCAATTGATCTGTATTATTTGTTTTCTATAGTTTTTTTTAATTATTCGCCTTCTTCTTCTGACTCTTTCCAGCTTTCAAATGGAGGTCACAGTCCTAAAAAACAAATGCTCTGTAAAGCTATATATTTATTGTTATAGCTGCTTTATAGTACTCATCTTTCTGTTTAAGTCCTCTCCTATTCATATTCCAGTCTCTTATTCAAATCAATGCATGGTTGTTAGGGTAATTTAGACCCTAGAAACCAGATTGCTGAAATCGCAAGCAGGGCCGGATTTACATAGCGGACGCCCCTAGGCCCACTGCCATTTGTCGCCCCTGTCCCCTCCCCTTTATTCGTGCAAATTTTCATGGAGATTGTATCTCCTGTGCATCCCCAGTGTTTTTGAACCAATGTGGGTGTGGTTGGGCAGCATGCCGCCCCCCTAAAATCCTGCCGCCCTAGGTGGCCTTCCCACAAATCCGGGCCTGATTGCAAGCGGTATGAACTGCTGAATAAAAAGCGGTATAGCTCAAAAAACAACAAATAATAAAAAATGAAAACCAATCGCAAATTGTCTCAGAATATCACTCTCTACACGAAAAGGAAACTAAAAGGTGAACAACTTCTTTAATGGCGTTATGTAATAAAATGCACTAAGTTTTCCCATGGGCCATAGCAACCCAACCAATTCGCAGGTAGAGATTTAGTCACCTGTTTAAATGCAAACATCACAATGGTTGCCATGAGTTACTGCTCCTGGGCAAACTTAGTAACTTATATTACATATGGAGGTTAGTCTACTAAAAAATTAATTAAACCTTAAATAAACCCGATACAATTGTTTTCCTTCCAATAACGATTACTTATATCTTAGTTGAGATCAAGTACAAGCTACTGTTTTATTATTACAGGGTATAATTAAATAATTTTTTAAAATTTTAAATATATGATTAAAGGGGTTGTTCACCTTTATATAAACATTTAGAGGTCCATTTATCAAAGGTCGACTTTTGAATTCATGTGAATTTTTTTCAGTTTGAATATACTCACAATTCGACTGGGAGGTTATTTAAGAAAAAAATTGAATGGCAGTGGCGGAACTACCAGGGGAGCAGGGGGTGCGAGCGGGCCAGGGCCCGCACCCCCTCAGGGCCCCCCAGCAGGTTACGCGCCACTACCAAATGCGGCCGTACGGAGGGGGGGCGGCGCCCGGCTGGAGTCACGCACCAGGGCCCGCCCCCCTCTAGTGACGCTACTGTTGAATGGCTAATATTCGATCGAATGGTTTCAGACACGAAAATTCTAATCATATTCAATTTGTATTAGATTCGTACAAATTGGGAATTTCTCCCGAAATAAACAGAATGTCAGGAAGGCTTTTAACATCTCCAAATGGCTCAAAGGACCTTTGCCATTAACTTTTACATGAACTCAGCAGGTTTTAGGTGGCAAATATTCGAATTAGGACTATTTCCATGGTCGAGGTGTGATAAATCTGACATTTACATTAGAATATGGGGATTAAAATTAGAATGTGTGAATTTTGAATTTGAATTTACTATTCCACCTTTGATAAATCTGCCTCTTAGTATGATGTAGTTAGTGATATTCTGATACAATTTGTAATTGGTTTTCATTTTTTATTTTTTGTGGATTTTGAATTATTTAGCTTTTTATTCAGCAAATAATTAAAAAAAATATAAAAAAGAAAAAATGAAGACCAAATGAAAAGTTGCTTAGAATTAGCCATTCTATAACTTACTAAAGGTTAGCTTAAAGGTGAACCTCCCCTTTAAAGTACAGTCTATGGGAGATGGCCTTCCCATAATTTCTGGAAAAACGGAACCCAGTCCTGTACTTGCTTCAACATGTGCTCCTTGTAGTACCATTAGAAGTGACTTTGTCCTACTTGTCTCCTATATAAATTTGACTTTCACCACCTCTAAATCTTACTGTACCTTCAAAGTACCTACAGCAGCCTCCATCCATTGCCTAGTAAAGTTGCACCTAAATAATCAGCCTCACAAGTGAAGCCAACCAAACCTAGAAAGAGTTGCAAAAGATGCAACTCCCCTTGGCGACTGTTCTGCTGCTGGAATTATGGGAACATGCTGTATTGTGGGTAAAAATTACACACTGCAAATGCGGTAAGTAATTGTCCTCTATAATGATTTGTCTCAAAGTTTTGCATTTGTTCAAGAAATATTCGGGCTGGTGCTTATACACCAGCAGAATTGTTGCAGGTTCTGATCAGCTACAATTTAATTTATGTCGACATGAACCTGAAAGATGCTTTATGCAGAATAAAAAACTTTTATTTTTCTTCTCAGAAAAGGAGAAAGATTTAAATATTGCTGTGGAAATCATGAAGAAAATACAGACAATTCAGAATAAATACAAGGACATGTTGACTAAAGAGGATGAACAAGTAGTAGCTAAATGTCTCAATTATCTGGGATTTGAGAACTTGACATTACCTTGCTCTAAGGTATGTGACCTTTTCATCCCTTCTCTACAGTGCAGACATTTATAAGATGGGCTTAGCTGCTATATACTGTATATATATATATATATATATATATATATATATATATATATATATATATATATGTACACACACACAGCAATGACTCAACACTCAGGACTTGCTTAAAAAAATGAAAAATGTGCAAAATTAATGTGTTAGTCACATATTCAGAACTTTGTCAAGATATGTGACTGAAACGTTGATTCACTTCGCCAGGCGTAGTTTTGCCAGGGCTCCGCAAATTCACTAAAATCCAAAGTTGCGCACAGGGGTAGCGTAAGGTTGCGAAGTTGCGCTAGCATTGATTCGCTATATAAAGCGAAGTTGCGCTAGCGAAGGCTAATTTGCATACGGCGCGAAATTCAAATTTCAATAGAGGAACACGTATCTGCACTACAAATGCCTAGAAAACCTTCAAATCAGCAAATAAAAATTTTATTTTGCCCTACACATGTGCCCACTGTCTAGGTAAGTTGCCATGAGTCAGGAAATGTAGGGGGGAGGAAGGGGAGCCCCAAAAAATTGACTTTTTTTGAAACAATCCCTATCTACTCTATTGCGCTTCGCCAGGTCTGAGGTGGCGAAGGAAGTCTAGCGTAAAAGGTAGCGTTCAGTACACTGCGCAAGTTAGTGAATTTGCGTAGTATCGTCGCTAGCGAAGATTCGCCTGGCGTAAGGTTGCGAAGTAACACTAGCGAAACTACGCCAGCGTTCGTTAGTGAATTTGCGCAGTAGCGAAAATGCCAAATGCTAGCGAATTAACGCTAGCGTTCGGCGCTTCATGCTTTAGTGAGTTTGCCCCTATGGGTTTAAAAAATATTGAGTGAATATTGAGAATTTAAATGAGAAATATAATTGCAGGTAACCAGTGCTCGAGAGGACAAGAAGAAGGCTGAGTGCTCGGTTGGACTTGGAGCATCTCGCTTCCAGTTGCAGTTCATGGGTCCATATTTGTTAAGAGAAGAGAGGACAGATCCTGATCCAAGAGTACAACACTTTATACCAGACACGTGGCAGGTAAAGGGATATTTGTTTGCATACGTTAAAATGTGTTTGCTCTGATTGCCTGTACATATCAGTAATAATAGCACTACCTATTTATGTTTGGGAAGATTCTTATTCATATGCAAAAAAACCCTATATCAAAAGATATCTGTCCCAAGGCTTTTTTCTTCAGTAAAAAAATATTTTATTTAAATTCACATTATTCAGATACATACTGACCCCACATGGCCCACCTGGAATGTTGCTCCAATCAGCATAATGTGTTTATCATAATCCGCAAGGATGTCATGAAGTAGGGTGTTGATTGTATTAGCAAGATTGGAGCTTTGAGGTGTTATTAAACCTTCCAGGGAGAGGTGCCAAAACAGTATTGTATGTAGCAGGCAATAGATGTCTCACCCCCTGCCTCTATTCAAACTTGGATTTTCAGTTTTTACATCTCTGGTTCTAGAATCTGGACTTGGCAGTCTTCAAATGTGTGTCCTTTTTCTTTTCGATGGAGGTACACGGCTGAGTCCTGACCAGAGGAGCTGGCTCTTCTGTGCTGCGCCATATGCTGGTGTAACAATGTTACTCTTCTTGTGCTTTGGGGTTGGGTCTTTTGGGTGAACTAGTTGCTGCCTCAGTGTGTTGCTGGGCTTAAAGCAGATAAGGATGTGATATTTATTAAAAATCCTTCGATGTTTTTCTGACACCCCAGCTACATATGGGAGGACCAAGTTCTTTCATGTAGGGTAGGTTTCATGTAGACCTCTTATTTCCAGATTTCCAACATCACTGTTGATTTGTTCAGTGAAACTCTGTACCTCCTCTGTGTGTATTTTAACCCATGTGTCATCCACATTGGGCAGTGTCATTCTGTGGCTACTAAAGCAAATAAAGTTCTGTCTTGCAAAAAAAGGGCATTAACTCAAGGGATGAAAACATAATTATGCCTCTTTATAGGTCCCTGGTTAGGCCTCATCTGGAGTATGCAGTTCAGGTTTGGACTCCAGTCCTTAAGAGGGATATTAATGAGCTGGAGAGAGTGCAGAGACGTGCAACTAAACTTGTTAGAGGGACGGAAGAGTTAAATTATGATGGTAGACTGTCAAGGTTGTTGTTGTTTTCTCTGGAAATAAGGCGCTTGCGAGGGGACATGATTACACTTTACAAGTACATTAGAGGACATTATAGACAAATAGTAGGGGACCTTTTTACCCATAAAGAGGATCACCGTACCAGGCCACCCCTTTAGACTAGAAGAAAAGAACTTTCATTTGAAGCAACGTAGGTTGTTCTTCACAGTCAGGACAGTGAATGACTTTAAAGGGGAAGGAAACCTAAACCTAGTCCGCGCAAACCCCCCAGGTCCAGTCCAGGGAGTTCACCGACGACATCTTCTTCCACACGATCTTCTTCCTGCTGTGAACGGCGTTTTAGCGCATGCGCAGTGGGATCATTTCGCCGGTACGGATCTACTGTGCATGCGCCAAAAGTCACGCGCATGCGCAGTAGATCGTACCGGCGAAATGATCCTACTGTGCATGTGCCGTTCAAAGCAGGAAGAAGATCGCGTGGAAGAAGATGTCGTCGGTGAACTCCCTGGACTGGACCTGCGCAGAAGGGTAAGTAACAAGTTAGGGGCATTTGCCCAGCGGGACGGGCAGGCCAGGGGGGAGGAGGGAGGGTGGGCAACAAACGGGAGGGGGGGTGGGGGGCTTGCGCCGACTAGGTTTCCTTCCCCTTTAAAAATGGCTTGGATGATTTCTTGGATAGACATAATATCAAAGGCTATTGTGATACTAAATTTTATAGTCAGTATACATATGGGTATATATAATTTATCTGAGAGTAGGGAGGGGTGTGTATATGGATGCTGGTTTTTCATTTGGAGGGGCTGAGGGTTTTTTCAACCAGATTTAAAGGGATCCTGTCATCGGAAAACATGTTTTTTTCAAAACGCATCAGTTAATAGTGCTACTCCAGCAGAATTCTGCACTGAAATCCATTTCTCAAAAGAGCAAACAGATTTTTTTATATTCAATTTGAAATTTGACATGGGGCTAGACATTTTGTCCATTTCCCAGCTGCCCCTGGTCATGTGACTTGTGCCTGCACTTTAGGAGAGAAATGCTTTCTGGCAGGCTGCTGTTTTTCCTTCTCAATGTAACTGAATGTGTCTCAGTGAGACATGGGTTTTTACTATTGAGTGTTGTTCTTAGATCTACCAGGCAGCTGTTATCTTGTGTTAGGGAGATGTTATCTGGTTACTTTCCCATTGTTCTTTTGTTTGGCTGCTGGGGGGGAAAGGGAGGGGGTGATATCACTCCAACTTGCAGTACAGCAGTAAAGAGTGATTGAAGTTTATCAGAGCACAAGTCACATGAGGGCAGCTGGGAAATTGACAATATGTCTAGCCCCATGTCAGATTTCAAAATTGAATATAAAAAAATCTGTTTTTGAGAAATGGATTTCAGTGCAGAATTCTGCTGGAGCAGCACTATTAACTGATTCATTTTGAAAAAATGTTTTTTTCCCATGACAGTATCCCTTTAACTATGTAACATATCGGAACCAATGAGTGATTCCTTTGAACTTGGTCCTCCCATATGAAGCTGGGGTGTCTTAGAAGGATTTTTAATAAACACCACATCCATATCTGCTTTAAGCCCAGCAACACCACTGAGGCAGCAACTAGTTCACCCTAAACCCAACCCCAAAGCACAAGATGAGTAACATTGTGTATGCAGTGCAGTGAGGAGTGCTCTGATTTGTATGTGGGAGAAACCAAACAACAGTTACACCAGCGTATGGTGCAGCACAGAAGAGCCAACTCCTCTGGTCAGGACTCAGCCGTGTACTTACATCTAAAAGAAAAAGGACACACGTTGGAAGACTACCAAGTCCAGATTCTACACCGGGGAGAGCGACTGATTCAAAAGAGGCGTTAAAGAAGCCATATATGTAAAAACTGAAAAACCAAGTTTGAATAGAGGCGGGGGTGCGACATATTTTGTCTGCCACATACAATGCTGTTTTGGCAGTGTAACTGCATTCATTTGGACACCAGCATCAATAAAGTGGTTTAATGTATATATTTAAAGGGTAGCCTGTAAATTTTTTTTCTGGCAAAGATATATGAGCTATTTTTTTTACATTGACAATGTCTAGTAAAATAATGACAGCATTTTAAATGGCTCTATTTACTAACAGCGAAAGCTTCTTGATGTTGTTGACAATAATGAGTCTGCGGTGATAGTTGCCCCTACATCTTCAGGAAAGACTTATGCTTCGTACTACTGCATGGAGAAAGTACTGAGTCAAGACAATGAAGGCGTGATTGTGTATGTTTCACCAACAAAGGTAAAATCACTTTTTTAGATTATTTGCTCTTAGTTTATTATAAAAATTATTTGCTTGACTTTTGCTTATGTATAATTAATATTCAGGCAATTTGAAGCCCTGAGAGGGTTGCACCAATATGAACTATTACCCTGAAATGCTCTTACAATCCAGTAAGATCATTGTGTATTAAAATATTATTTTACAGACAAATTATGGATTCTCTAATGTTGGGCAATACAAAATGTCACCACCAAAAGTTGTGTTCAGGACACCTAATTACAGTAAATGAATCAATCTATTAATAAAGCTATCCACACAAAAGTAACCACTGCACACTGGATTCATTTCAGTTTTGAAATCACACCAGAGAGATGCTATGTGAATTTGTCACAGTACTTCTGCACTCCCCGTCAGTGTGCTCATACAAAATGTAGAATTGTTTACATAATGCAGTATTAGCCTGCAAACATCTTTTTCATGAAGATCACAACATGTTTAGAGATACTTCCCTATAGCAAATGAACAACAAACAATTTGGTGCACATCCTTAGAGGGACAGTAACCAGAAACCAGGCTCTTAAAAACACTTAAGCTTGTGGGGAATTGCACTCACCAAATGTGTCGAGTGGCCCGGATGCATCGCCCCGAACTCGTGAAGTAAAAGGCAACTTTATTTCAGCAAAATAAAAATCCATGTTTTTAATTTGCTGAAATAAAGTTGCCTTTTACTTCACGAGTGGCTTCAGGAGCGCTTGCCGATTTTCCTCTGGAGCTTTCCTTAGTTTAGACACTAGGTGGCAGGGTTTAATAATATGTAAGCTGAGCACGCATGCTCAGGAGCCATTTTTGCCAGTCCCATTATCTGAGAAGGCAGGAAGGGTGTAGTATAACACAAGGTTAGATATACAGTAGCAAGAATAGGTTACTCACTTTCATAGATCACTATAGAAGTGATAGTCAGTTAGGGCTATTTATCTGAGCAGCACAGGCTCCACCGAAGAGTGTTGAGTGGGAATAGGATCCTGGGTACTAACTGCCCAGAAGTAGAGACTACGTGTTGAACCAGGGTTTAGGGATATACACAGGAACTCCGCTTAGGGTAAAGTCTGAAATCTGAGAGTGCCTCTTTCTACAATGTGTATTCTCTCTCTCTCTCTCTCTCTCTCTCTCTCTCTCTCTCTCTCTCTCTCTTACCATGTGGGGATTAATACTGAACATTGTGAGTATATGCCTATCCACTAATGTTTGTTCCTGCTTTGTATTGATAAACTCCTATGTGGATTGTCTTCTTTAATAAATAAGTTCTGTGGTTAATTTATAATAACCACTGGGGCCCAAATATTCGGTACTGCATACAGTTGTAGTTACGCAACGCCCTGCCTCCACACTGTTGTGAGGGCTCACCCCCTGAGAATAATAGGTCTCATACAGAGCACATATTGAAGTAACAGTGCCACTCATGTACTTTAGCTTTATACAAGAAAAAAAATGTTTGCTAGAGATTCCAAACAAATGCTAAAGATACAGAAAGTAAAAACTCATTAACACTTACAATATAGAGATTACTCAAAAATAGCTACAGGTATAGGATCATTTCTGTGCTTGGGACGTGGGGTTTTCCAGATAAGTTCTTTCTGTAATTTGGATCCTTGTACCTTAAGTCTACTAAAGTCCATTAAACATGTAATTTTTGTACAAGATAAAGGCCATAAAGTAGAATTAGATGATTCCACACTTGACATAGAGCAGTTAAAAAATGTTGCCAAAATAAATTTATTATAAGCAGCTAGTTCTGTGTTATAACCTTTTTGTCATGTATTTCTTTTTCCTTTTTTGGTCCTGCACCAGGAGATTTACAAGAATCTGGCTTCTATTTGGTTCTTGGTATCTGGTCACTGCCTATATTATTATAAAGATTAATATTTGTATTGTTACCTTGTTTTATTCTGTTACGTAGGCTCTTGTAAACCAGGTGGTAACCACTGTAATGAATCAGTTTAACAAAACTTTGCCCAATGGAGTTGCTCTGTGTGGAGTATTCACAAGGGATCACCGTACTGATGCACTAAATTCCCAGGTATGTGCTCTTATTGTATCCAGATTATCCTTTTTCTTTTTAACAGCATGCTGATTAAAGTTTAGAAATTAATTTAATCACATTGTTGCGGCAGGTCTATTTCAGTATGGAAATGAAATTATAAAAGTGGTTCATGTTAAATTGGTTCATTTATTTGCCTACTCTTTTAACCCATTGCAAACAATTAGATGATTGATTTTAGTTGTCTAAGGGTCTGACACAATCCGACACGCTGCGCCAAAACACATGCGACGGAAATAAGGTGAGAGATAGAAATGTCGAATGAAGTCGCAACGTTGATCCGATGGTACACTACTGTCGGATGCAGACGCAGTGTTGGATGCAGGCGTTTTGTCGCCGCGAGTCGCATCGCGCCAAAGATGTCTGTGTAGTCCTACCCTTGTTGCACTAGATTAGAAACAACTAGGGATGCACCGAATCCACTATTTTGGATTCGGCTGAACCCCCGAATCCTTATCGGAAGATTCGGCCGAATACCGAACCGAATCCTAATTTGCATATGCAAATTAGGGGTGAGAAGGGGAAAACATGTTTTACTTCCTTGTTTTATGACAAAAGTCACAAGATTTCCCTCCCACCCCTAATTAACATATGCAAATTAGGATTCGGTTCGGCAAAAGGATTCGGCCGAATCCGAATCCTGCTGAAAAAGGCTGAATCCCGAACCGAATCCTGGATGCGGTGCATCCCTAGAAACAACTAACTGCTTTTTGATTGCCCTCATTGTGTCTTAGGCCAAAAATAACTTACTAGTAATATTAGTAGTCTTACTAGTTTTTTTCAGTTCTGGATTTCTGGCTGAGCAATGTCAGGGTATAAATAATAGTGGACTGCAATATTAATTATAAATCAAGAAGAAAATGTTGTTGAGCGGTCTGACTTTATTTTAGGGAGTGCAATTGTTTAGATAAACAGTTATTGTATAGATTACACAGCAGTTGGTACTGGGGGATTTTAATTATTATTAATTCTCCTGTACCTGTGACCTTTTGTTTCCGGAGGGAGTGGTATTTGAGGTGTTCTACACTGTTACCTCTTAATTAACCAAGTCGCACATTTAAAGATAATAGAATTATGTAAGTCGATGTACCCCGTTTATGGAGAGCATATCATTTGTCAGATAACTAATACAATTGATTTGATTCCATGTATTTAACAGTGTATTGCCTGAACAAATGTTAGTGCAACCTGAAATACAACCAAACACACAGGTTTCAGTGCAATATCCTATACTAATACATTTTATCTATTTCAGAAAACTATTACACATACTTGCTATATTACACCATAAACATCTAGATATAAGTTGGAAAAGGCCACAGAAATGGGATGGGGCTACTAATAATCTTGGTACTGTTTGTTTTATTCCAGAATTACATCAGTAGAAATTAAATGTACCATATTGCTTTCTAAAGTGTCTTTCTTAAAGGGATTCTGTCATGATTTTTACAGTTTCGTTTTTAGATCTAAATTACACTGTTTACACTGCAAATAATTCACTCTACCGTGTAAAATTTCATTCCTAACACAAAAAGTATATATTTTTTGTTGTAATATTCGTGTGTAGGCGCCATGTCAGGTCATTTTGCCTGGTCATGTGCTTTCAGAAAGAGCCAGTGCTGCACTATGGAACTGCTTTCTGACAGGCTATTGTTTCTCCTACTCAATGTCACAGTGGGACCTGGATTTTTACTATTGAATGCTGTTCTTAAATCTACCAGGGAGCTGTTACCTGGTTACCTTCCCATTGTTCTGCTTATGGGCTGCTGGGGGGGGGGAGAAGGGAGAGGCTCGATATCACTCCAACTTGCAGTACATCAGTAAAGACTGACTGAAGTTTATCAGAGCACAAATCACATGACTGGGGCAACTGGGAAACTAACAATGGGGCCGATTCACTCAGCTCGAGTGAAGGGTTCGAATGAAAAATACTTCGAATTTCGAAGTATTTTTTGGGTACTTCGACCATCGAATTGGTTAAATTCGATCGAATTCGATCGAAGTCGAACGAAATCGAACGATTCGAAGTAAAAATCGTTCGACTATTCGACCATTCGATAGTCGAAGTACTTGCCCTTTAAAAAAAACTTCGACCCCCTACTTCGGCAGATAAAAGCTACCGAAGTCAATGTTAGCCTATGGGGAAGGTCCCCATAGGCTTGCTAACCTTTTTTTGATCGAAGGATTTTCCTTCGATCGTTTGATTAAAATCCTTCGAATCGTTCGATTCGAAGGATTTAATCGTTCGATCGAACGAAAAATCCTTCGATCGTTCGATCGCAGGATTTGCGCTAAATCCTTCGACTTCGATATTCGAAGTCGAAGGATTTCAATTCGAGGGTCGAATTTCGAAGTATTTTTAACTTCGAAATTCGACCCTTCGTGAATCGGCCCCAATATGTCTAGCCCCATGTCAGATTTCAAAATTAAATATAATAACATTTGTTTGCTCTTTTGAAAAATGGATTTCAGTGCAGAATTCTGCTGGAGCAGCACTATTAACTCATGCATTTTGAAAAAAACATGTTTTCCCATGACAGAACCCCTTTATTATCTCACATCTTAAAGTTTATACACACAATCTACCATAGCACTACCTGCACCTTTTAATATGTTTCTGCTCAGTGAAAAAAACACACTTTAAATTATATCATTTTAAGAGTTATCTAAACACAACATAAGTAGAGGGTTAAATCTAAAGTTGAAATAATTTATTCCTAAGCACAACCTTGCTAGCCAAGTACTTGCAGATTCTGAATGTTTATTGTTTAAGTTAAAATTAAAGTTCAAATTATTGCTGTTACAGATATTGGTAACAGTGCCTCAGTGTCTTGAGATTCTTCTCCTGTCTCCACATCGTCAGGAATGGGCTAAAAAGATTAAATATATCATATTTGATGAGGTATGTATTGTTCATTAATGCTTTTGTGTGTTACTGAGACTTAATAATCTGATGTTAAAGGAAACTCAGGTTAATAATAAACAAAACCCTGATTTGTACTTTTCACAAAGTGTTTACAGGTATGGGACCTGTTATACAGAATACTCAGGATCTGGAATTTTCTGGATAAGGAATCTTTCTGTAATTTGGATCTTCATACCTTAATCATATAAACATTAAAAACACCCACTAGGCTGGTTTTGCCTCCAATAAGGATTAATTATATCTTAGTTTGGATCAAGTACAAGGTACTGATTTAGTTTTACAGAGAAAAAGGGAATCATTTTTAACAATTTGGATTAGTTGAATAAAATGGAATCTATGGGAGACAGCCTTCCCGTCATTTGGATCTTTCTGGATAAGTGGTTTCCACCTGGTTAAAGGGGTTGTTCACCTTCCAAACAATTTTTTCAATTCAGTTGATTTTAGATTGTTCCCCTGATATAAAGACTTTTTTCAATTACTTTCCTTTATTTATTTTTTAAGTTTTTTCCAAAATCGAAGTTTAAAGTTGAATGTTCGTGTCTCAGGTGTTTGAGTCTGGCAGCTGAGAAATTCAGGTGCAGATGATGAACTGTTACAATTTGCTACATTTAGTTGATACATTTCTCAGCAGCATCTGTGGGATATTAGCAACTATTGTATCAATTCTAACAGCTGACTGTAATGAAACCCAGAGATTCTGCTCAGCAGGGACAAAGATAAGAAATGTATCAACTAAATGTATCCATTTAGAATGGTTTACAGGATTGGTGACCCCCCCTCCCAGAGCTGCTTCAGAAGGAGAGAAATGACACTTTACACTTCAATATTAGAAAAACAGTCACACATAGAAAATAGAAAGTCATTGGAAAAAGTCATTATTTCTGGTGATCTATCTGAAACCAACTAGTTGTTTGAAGGTGAACAACCCCTTTAAGGTAGCTGCTTACAGTATTTGTTTATATAAGTGTCAATTTGAATATTCAGTATAAATCATATGTAATATAAAAAAGTAATAAAACCTCATTGCAAAAGAATTATTAAGAATCTACTACAGTTTGGGTGCAGTTTTATGTCAGTTACAATTTCCATTTACTGCATTTGTATGTTTGTATGGAATACGTGTGTTTATATTACATTTTTATTGAACTTCAAATAAAATGTATAATATATTTATTTTCTTAAGATTCATTGCCTGGGGGGAGAAATTGGTGCAGAAGTATGGGAACATCTTCTAGTGATGATTCGTTGTCCATTTCTTGCTTTGTCTGCAACAATAAGTAACCCAGAACACCTAACTGAGTAAGTGGCATTTGCTACAAAAGTATATCGATTTAATATAGGATCTGTTGTCAGGAAAACGTATCGAGCAACCTCCAAACACCATCAACCAAACAGCTAAACAACTGACCTATATTTTACAGCCTTATATGATATACAAAACTACAACCACAGTAATTAGGATAATTTGTGTAGAAAAAGAATAAACAGCTTCAAAGCAGTAGTTTCAGACTGCAGGTATTCTTTTATTAAATTTAGTGTAAACACTACGGGCAGATTTATCAAGGGTCGAATTTCGAAGTTAAAAATACTTCGAGATTTGACCATCGAATTGAAATACTTCGACTTCGAATATCGAAGTCGAAGTTTTTTTTCAGTGAATTTGGGTATCCTGTGGTCAAAGTAAAATCATTCGATCGAACGATTAAATCCTTCGAAGGATTTCAGCGATCGATCGAATGATTTTACTTTGACTTCCAAAAACTTTAATCTGGCGAAGTATTGAAATCGAAGTTTTTTTAAAGAGACAGTACTTCGATTATCGAATGGTCGAATATTCAAATGATTTTACTTCGAAACAAATTCAAATTCGTAGTATCCTATTCGATTGTCGAAGTATCCAAAAAATTACTTCGAATTTCAAATTTGTTTACTTCGAAAATTCCCTCAAATTCACTTCGACCCTTGATAAATCTGTTTCAGGTCAAGCCCTTTCTCAAGTGTGCAGAGTGCAGGGTATTATAGGATTAAATACCCTCATCTAAACCAGGAACCTCCCCCATTCACCTCTTAAAGTGACAGTCATGTTTTGTATAGTAAAGTTACAAAAAATCTACAAAAATACAAAATCATGTATCTTTAGTCCATTTATAATTCAATCCAGTGTGTCTGTGTGCTCATCTATTGTTGTATGTGTTATTGCAAAATCTTTTAAATCCATAACAGGGAAATTTCCATCTCAGCCTATCCCTGATACAATGTACCCAAAACATGTAGTGTTTTACACTGCTAAATAAAAGAATACATGCAGTTTGAAACTACTGCTTTGAAGCTGTTTATTCTTTTTCTACACAAATTATCCTTTACTTTTTTCTACCTTGTAATAACCTGTTCAAACCTAACTACTGATCGCATGCTCTTAGCAACTGCACTTTGGCAATTTAGCACCTACAGTACGTTTGTAAATAAGCTTCTCTGTGTGTTACAAGAAAGATTCTAATTGAACATCTAATTTTATAAAGGCAATTAGGATATGAACATACCAAACAAACTAAAACACTGAATAGATTTCAACATTTAAAGGGGTAGTTTGCCATTAAGGTAACTTAAAGTATGTTTTAGACTGTATTTTTCTTAGTTACTTTCAAATTGGTCTTCATTTTTTACAGTTTTTGCAGCTCACTTCTGCTGCATTGTTTGAATCTTCAGAATGTGGAGTGCAAAAAGGAACAGGCAAAGACTTTTAATTAATGCCACTGACATTTTTTAATGAATGAATGTGTGTAATTAATTTAAGGGTGCAATGGTGAGAAAGTCAGTGATGATGAATAAGCGATGAATGAATACATTGTTTTATTCATTTTGGTCCTTTGTAAAAGATTCAGCCTATTCCGAACCAAATCCAAACCCTAATTTGCATATGGAATCCGAACCCTAATTTGCTTATGTAAATTAGGGAAACTAGGGGGAAAGAGAACCACATGCTGGTTTTTTTTTTTGACTTCCTCATTTGTGTGATGAAAAGTCATGTGATTTTTTTTGGATTCGGATTCGCTTCAGCCAGGCACGTGGATTCGGCCGAATCTGAATCTTGGCTGAATCCTGAACTGAATCCTGGATTTGTTGCAACCCTATGATAAATAGGTCCTGAGTAGGTCCTAAGGTATTTTTGTGTTAATGCAAGCAATCCTTTCACAGTTCTTTCAGAAAAGTGTTGCAACAGAATTCTTTTAATTTGCTAATGTTCAATAAACATTTCTTATTAAACGAGGACTCAAGGGGTTAACTTCCCCTAAGTGCCAGTTCTGTCAACTATGCCATATGAAGTTTCCCTAATTAGCCCAGGGTTAGTCTGACAATTTCTTTATCATCTATTTCCAGGGACACCACTTTTTGCATTACAACCAGTACTAGAGGTGGATATACTGGGGAACCTCAGAAGGAGCAGTTGGCCCCAGTATCATGTTGTCCCCATTAATTATCCCAAGCCTTAGAAAAGTCGGTTCTGCAAGGACGCCATGAATGAGGATCGGTTAGATATAGACTATTTCCTGTTACAGTACTTCCAGGGGAGTAAGAGTCAGGGCTAGTGACATAGAAAATGCTGTGCTCCTTCAAGGAGAACTAGTGGGTTCGTTTAGCCCAGTTGATATCCACCAGAGTAGGGACACCAGTGTAGTAGATTTTTCTGGCGAGGCCCATCTAAGGGTTAGGGTCGCAATGTAACAATGTTCTACTATTCAGCAGCTGTGGTGCAGAAGGGATTTCACATAACTCCCTCTTCTACCCACATTATTCTATTAAGTACGTTTGTTATTTTCTATGTTAAAGATGGCTGCAATCGGTAAAACATTACTGGGAAAGAAGAGATAAGTTGATAGAGAAGACACACACTGAGAAAGGAAGAAAGGTGAAAGCTTATAAGAAGACAGAAAAAATGTCTTACAGAGTTCATCTGGGTAAAGTATTAACAACCAATAATTTCCATAAACCATTTAACTGTTCAATTTAACTGTTATTTCTCCTTATTGTTTAGTGCTTTATGACAAGAGATACAATGATCTGGAAAAATATTTGTGCTCTGTGCAGGATTCTGGTGTATCTTTTGCGCACTATCACCCATGTGCTGCCTTAACCATGGATCATGTAAGTGCATATTAAAACACGTGATACTGTTCAAGGGTTTCCTGGCAATACAGGGTTCTTTAGGCCTGCGGGTTTTGGCTACTTACATTTACGTGCGCTACACACCTAAAATAACTCCATTGCCCTCTCAGGTTAAAATGTATATTTATGATTCAAAAATTAATACTTTTTAAAACATCCATGGTTGTAATATTTATTTAATATGTGACAACTTTATCCAAACCAAATTAGATGGAGAAATATGGAATTCCAAATGACCTGTCCTGCTCTCCAAGGGAAAGTTTACAACTGTATGACACTATGGTGAATATGTGGCCTGAATGGTCAAGAAGACAGGTAAGACTAGAAGTGTAGTACAGTGAATTCCATTTTAGGTTTTACTACAGCTGTGCCATTTGCTATATGCACTCAAAGATATTAAATATAAACTCTGACCCTAATCAAGCACGTATGTTTCCTTTTTGCCCGCTCATTTATATTGAGTATACCGTGACATGCCTTGCTTCAATCAATCATCATTTTTCCAGAACAGTGATTAAAAAACATTTCATTTAACTAGGGATGCACCCAATACAGGACATATGCAAATTAGGGTTTAGATTCAGTTTGATATTTGGGTGAAACTTTCACAAAGCATATTAGATTCTACTGAATCATAAATTGTGGATTTGGTTCCTAAATGTAACATTCACAAGTTTCAGAAATCAAGTATAGTATAGTGGACCTCTGTTTTTAAATACAATTTTCACCAGTGTCATCTAGACCAATTTTAATTACCAATTTCTCTTGCATAGTTGTGTGGGTCACCATATTTCTAAAATGAGCTTTACATGTATCAGGTCAGGACATGTAAATTTAGCTGTATAAAGACTATTAGTTATATCTGGGATTTTTTTAGTGCTGAGCAGATTCTATATAAATGGTGCCTGGTCATTTTCACTTGTTGGTATCACTTTAATTCACTCACAGTCAAACTCACAGTCAAAACTCCCCCTATACCTTTTTTATGAGATGTATATGGAGATCAGTGGACCACACACACATAATTCTGAAAAATGTACGGTTATGGAAAAATGATATTTGGAAGTTATTTTACACCTATATGGAGACTCCGGAAATGTGAGCTCTTTAATACACTGTAATGATGATGTGTAAAGAGGGAGGGGCATCTGCAAAATAAGTGCCGGGGATGATGTCAACCCGTACCTTATACTTTATAATACTGCATCCAATTCTAGAGTCATTGTCTTTTGGGTGGAAATCAGTAAGTGCATTATGTATTATGTATCCCTGGTCATTCATATGGGATGAAGTTGGTTTTTAGGCTGCCTTGTCCCTTAAACTGTAAATAACTTTAATATGATATGTTCTTAGCTTGCAGCTGGAATTATTTTAAGACCTGTTTTAAAACATATTACATATGAACTCTTTATAAGGAACTGGATCCGGAAGTATACACACATTTCAAGGACAAAGTCATCATAACAAAAAACGATACAAAAATATATGAGGAAGAATTAAAGAAAGAATTACTTGAATGGATTAAGCAAGGAAACCGGGACAAGGTAATTACATATAACGTTCAAGCAACCTTATTTAATCTGCCCACATATTTTATAGGGAATGTGATGAATTAAAGCATTACAAAAGATTTGAATTCCTGCACTTACTATGTTTTTGAATATAGTAAACAAGTTCACATTTTTCACTTTTTTGTAGGGATGCACCAAATCCACTTTTTTTGGATTCGACCGAACACCCGAATCATTTGTGAAAGATTCCGGCGAATACTGAACCGAATCTGAACCCTAATTTGCATATGCAAATTAGGGGTGGGAAGGGGAACAATTTTTTACTTCCTTGTTTTGTGACAAAAAGTCACATGATTTCCTTCTCTGCTCCTAATTTACATATGCAAATTAGGATTCGGTTTGGCCTAGTAGAAGGATTCGGCTGAATCTGAATCCTGCTTAAAAAGGCCGAATCCTGGCCGAACCCCGAACCGAATCCTGGATTCGGTGCATCCCTACTTTTTTGTATGATGGTGCCAGGTCTATGCAACCACAGAAGTCAATGTTCTGGAACATCTAATTTAATAGTTAATGAGATGTAAAAACAAGCAAATATGTTTCATTATGCCCAGATTAAGATCAAATATATTTGCTTACATTAAAGAACAAACAAAACATAGCTCATTTATTATTGCCTGGGTTTACGTGAAGGAGAACTAATGGGTGTAACCACAGACTTGAACTAAAATTGTGAAAGATCTTGCAAGGTGTACATATCAAGCCACTGCATTTTTGGGGCTACTTAAAACTCTTAACCTTGAGGACCAGGAACACCATAAAAAACATTTTATTGTATAGTATATGTCTGTGTGTATCTATGGAATCCAATGTAAGCAGCTCTTGCGATACATTTTAAATATAAATAACATCTTAATTATACCAATACATTCATATTTCTACTAGACTTCCCAAGTGCTTCAGAGTCTTCAGCCACCGAAATGTTATACTAATGTGAATGGCACTGACCACTTTCCAATGCTTGTTGAAAAACTGAAAGAAGAGCAAAAGCTGCCAGCACTTTTTTTTGAGTGAGTGTAACTTCATGTTTTGGATTGTTTTCTTCTGTAGAATTAGAATTTAGAAGAAAAGGAAAGGTAAAATCAGTGGAAGGGTATGGCACACCCAGTTATTCTAGTTGCTTACTTCCTACCCTGGGCTCGGTCTCCTCTTCTTTAAAAATGCATCAGCCCACAGTACTGTTTGCTGAGTGCCGGACCACTATGTGTTTCCAGTCTTCCAGGCATCAACTGCACTTTTTGTTGCTAGATGCATGCAAAGTTACAGAAATTTGGTAATGTGTATGAACTCAAATATGGCAATGTAAATAAATGCCTGGAACAATGGAACAAGGTAGCAGCACAGCTCTCAACAAGTGGTACCCCGAAAGGTGCGTTTTATGAAGAAAAGGAACACCAACCTGTGATAGCAGGTATGCATAACATCATGGCACACACCCAGTGATTTTACCTTTCCTTATCATTTAATGAGAGACTTTCTTTTATCACTAATTATTTTTCATTATAGAATGCAGAGTACCCTTTTATTGTTTTTTTTAATATTTTTTTAAACCCACCCATACACCATTTATTTATAGATTCTAAATTTTAATAGATTCTAATATTTTGCTCATTTAGTTATAAAACAGTAGGGGAAGCCAGCTTGATTGTTCAAGAGATGAATACAAATGAGTTACACCAATCATACAACCAAACTACCAGGGACCTTCTATTTTCTTCCCATTTCCCACTTGATTTTTATGTCGTGTTTTCATGAATAAATAAGCAATGTTATTCTGCTAGATTTGTTCTCATTCAGGATGCAGGAAGCCAACTATAAAAGAGTGCAGGTTTGGAGAATGTAATGGAAAGGGTTCGCATGTTCCTAGGGTTATCAGAAGAGGTAAAGCAAAGTAGTGTACACAAGACATACAGGCCACAAACCTGAAACATAAATAAAGAGATAATTAGAAGAGAAAATGGAAGGAATGCCATAGAAAAATAATCTTGAATGTGTAAGTGGAAGACAAATGATAACGAGAGAGAAACAGGTGAATGCACAACACTTGCACTAGCTGTACATTTACGGTTTGGTCTTCTGTTTAATGTGACTTCTGTTTCTGAAGCTCCATGCTGATCTTCCCTCTCTTGTCTTGAGTGTGTGACGGTGGTTAGGACCATGGTGAATCATATTGCTGCGTCTCGGACTTGCCTGTCACTCCTGGGACGTCTATACAGCCCTCCCACCTGCTGGCGACTTACCAGCATTAGCTTACCGTGGTCGCACAGTCAAGAAGCCACCAGCAGGTTTGAGGACTGTATAGACGACGTGGCACAGCCGCAAGACCGAGCCGCAGCAAGCAGGATGAAGAACCGCATGAGGCTCCGGAGCCGGGGGTTGCCTACCCCTGGGTAAACCTTTCCTGATCAATCTGGTTGCTGAAGCAGGCTTTAATATATTGGGAGCTGTCAATCAGATATCAGTCCCTGTATAATATTTTATTAAATGCAAGCTGCATTATGGCTTTGCATTAAGGATTAAAATCTATTGCTAACAGACTTAAGTGGCAAGTTATTTAATTTTTTGTTCTCATTTTGTATGTGTGTATATAATTATTTACTTTTTCTTAGATTTGACATTGGACTTGTGAAAACTCTTGCATTGGAAGCAGCCATGTTTTTGAAACTGAAACAGGAAGAAAAGCCAAAGCTACTGACTGAGAAAGAGGCTGAGAAATTTAACAAAAAAGCCAAAAGATTGGAAAAAGAAATAGTGAAAAATAAGTCTAAAATAAGTAATAAGTATGTAATCCGTTTTATGACAAAATATTTTTATTAATTAAAGAGAAACTGCACCTATATGTTGCGCATGCAATAATTAATTTAGCAAAATAATTCGTATTATTTTATTTCTTAGATCCTCTTATGAAAATGATGATTTTTTAAACAACACTGCCAATTATGACAGTATAAAGCAATTGCTTAGGAAGGATGATGAAATCCCACCAGATTGTACTTACGCTGATAGCAAAGCCCTGAACAGTGAGGTAATTCTGTAATTGATTTATACTAATGTTAATGTTCTTTTGAGCTTTAACTATTTTGTTCTTTGTCCTTTACCTATGTATTTTGAAAACCACACTTTTGTGGTCATTATTATTAGTTGGCACAGTTTACACAAATAGCCACATTTTTATTCAGCATACCAGTGTAATTGTATTGTGCCATAATTTGCACAGAATGTAACTTAACCCTGAATCGTTTGGTAACTCAGGGGTAAATTGAATTGTCATCATGGGGGCAAGCCGGAGCGTGTGGGATTGATTCAGCAGGTACAAATAGTACCTATAGGCCAAAGAGAACCCAGGAATTACAATTACAACAGCACGTGAGCACACATTGCAAGTATACACAAATACAGTTCATTGAATTGCATTTTGTCTGGCATAATCCTTTACACCCTAGTGCTTTACGTTGTGATCATAAATGAGTGCAAAAGAGTTACCTGTCAATAAAGACAAACAAAAAAAAAAACAAACGGAAAAAGCATGCAGTAGCTGGGGGGAGGGGGCAAAACATAGGAATATCATAGTTACATAGTTACAGGTTAAATCGGGTTGAACAAAGACCAAAGATTAAGTTTAACCGCTCCACATGAAACCCAGCATCCATATACACACACACCCCTCCTTAGCCTCACATACATTATATATATATATACACATATGAATACTAATGATAGATTTTAGTATCACAATAGCCTTGGATATTATGCTTGTCCAAGAGACTATCCAAGCCACTCTTAAAAGCATTAACAGAATCAGCCATCACAGCATCATATAGCAGTGCATTCCACAAGTTCACTGCCCTCAATGTGAAGAACCACCTACGTTGCTTCAAATGAAAGTTATTTTCTTCTGAAGGGGTGGCCTCTGATGTGGTGATCCACTTTATGAGTAAAAAAGTCCCCTGCTATTTGTCTATAATGTCCTCTAATGTACTTGTTAAGTGTAATCATGTCCCCTCGCAAGCACCTTTTTTTCCAGAGAAAACAACCTCAACCTCAACAGTCTACCCTCATAAGTCTTCCATCCCTCTAACCAGTTTGGTTGCACGTCTCTGCACTCTCTCCAGCTCATTTATATCCCTCTTAAGGACTGGAGTCCAAAACTGCACTGCATACTCCAGATGAGGCCTTATCAGGGACCTATAAAGAGGCAAAATTATGTTTTCAACCCTTGAGGTTATGCCTTTTTTATGCAAGACAGAACTTTATTTGCTTTAGTAGCCATAGAATGACACTGCCCAGAATTAGACAACGTGTTATCTACAAAAACCCCTAGATCCTTCTCAGTTAATGAAACTCCCAACACGCTGCCATTTAGTATATACTTGCATTTATATTATTTTTGTCAAATGTTGCATTTATCAACATTAAACCATATTTTCCAGTTTGCTACCCAGTTTTCCAATTTAGTCAAATCACTTTGCAAAGTAGAAGCATGAGGCATAGAACAAATAGTTCTGCACAATTTTGTCATAATAAGCAAAAATAGAAATAGTACAATGCCCTCCTCAGTGTCATTAATAAACAAGATGAAAATCAAAGGACCAAGTACAGACCCCCGCAGTACTCCACTAACAACACTGGTCCAATTAGATTCCATTTACCACCACTCTTTGTAATCTATCTTCTAGTCAGTTCTCTATCCAGGTACAAATGTTCCAGGCTAGCATTCCGTAATTTAACCAGTAACCTTCTGTGTGGAACTGTATAAAATGCTTTAGCAAAGTCTAAGTAGATCACATCCACTGCCTTCCCAGAATCGAGGTCCCTGCTCACCTTCTCATAAAAAGAAATTAAGTTAGTCTGGCAAGATCTAATACACACAAAACCATGCTGGCACAAACTCGTAGTAGCATGATTTGCAATGAAGTCCAGTATCTTATCCCTTCAAAAATCTTTCCTACCACTGTTGTCAGACTAACCTGCCTATAGTTGAAGCTGAGAACGGGATCCCTGTTTGAATAGCAGCATCACATTAACAATTTGCCAGTCTCTTGGCACCATGCCAGACCTCAATGAATCCTGAAAAAAAAGTAAAGAGATTTGACAACCATAGAGCTAAGCTCGTTAAGTACCCTGGGATGAATACCATCTGATCCCGGACCTTTGTTTATCTTAACATGTTCTAGTCTCTTTTGAATTTCCTCATGTCTACTACTGTATGCATCATTAGTTGTATTACTAGAATTAGGACTAGTAAGAAGGAAACCTTCATTAACTGGTTCCTCATTTGTGTAAGAAGAATATCACCGGCACACAAGATATGCATTCAGCAGGGCAAGCCCTTGCAATTTTATTTAATGCATGGTGCAACGTTTCAGGGACATTCCCCTTTGTCCTCATTTGTGTAGTAGACAGATGAAAAATAACAGTTCAGAATCTCTGCATTTTTTCTGTTCTCATTAACCAGCTGACCCCCCTCTGACATTAAGGGTTCCATCCCTTCCTGCTTAATTTTTTTACTATTTACATATTTAAAAAAATTATTTTGGATTATTTTTACTGCTCGCTGCAATATCCTTTTCCATATTGATTTTAGCTTGTCTTTTGTGTATGATTTATTGGCCTCCTTGTACTTGATAAACTTTTAGGCTGTCCCAGCTAACTTGAGAGCCTTAAAAGCACGTATTTTCTTACCCACCTCAACACCAACACTTCTATTGAACCACATCAGAATAAGAACCTAGAGTTGACACTTGAGAAAGGGCACTGAGGGCCCGAAACATGTTGTGTTTGTCAGTCGGCAATAAACACTAATTCACAGCAGTAAACCTGCATTTGAGTGCTCTCCTCTTTTCCGGTCTAATATTGATTTTGGATGTGCGGTACATCTATATTCAAAGGGGATAGAAGCATTGTTCATGAGACACAGCTATTGGCAGTGCGCTGGATTCATTCTAATTAGTAAGAACCTAGAAACATGAAACAGCATGCAAGCAGTAGTTTAAACTGCAATGTGAGTTCATTTAAAGCAGTGATAGCACACTAAAGCTGGCCATAGACACAAAGATTTGATTGTACAAATCTCAGTTTCGTATGATTTACGGGCCGTGTGTGGAGTGTCCAGACATTTTTGCGTGAGATGGCGATGGGTCATTCAGTTGATCGGACAGGTTAGAACAGAAGCGTAACTAGAGGGGGTCGGGCCCTGGCGCAGGATGCGTAGCCGGGCCCCCGCCCCCCTCCGTACACCCGGAAACTGGCCGGGAATATGCGCCACAACAGAGGCGCACGGACTGCAGGGGGGCCCTGAGGGGGTGCGGGCCCTGGCCCGCTCACACCCCCTGCTCCCCCGGTAGTTCCGCCACTGGGTTAGAACATTTCTTATGGCTACCGATAATATCTCTGCATGTATTGCCGATCTGACGATATCAGTGGGAGACTGTCACCAGCTTTTGTCGGATATAATTTTCGTACGATTGCTGTCAGGGGCAGAAAATTGTATGATCTGTTCTTTTACTATTTTATTTGATCTGAATGGTTAGTGGCAGGTCGGGAGATGGCACCAATATGAAGGTAAATCTGCATGTCCATGGCCACCTTTAGCCTTTGGCATAGCCCAAAACATGTAGTGTGCTACCACTGCTTTAAATAAACCCACATTGTGGTTTAAACTACTGCTTTCATGCTGTTTGATGATTCTTGTTATTGATATGGTATTTGGTGGTACACAGACATCATTATCAACAGCTGGAATGTTTTTAAGAAGCTGAAACTGAGAGTCAATACTTTTTTTAGAATAGGAACCTAGGATGTACTTGAGAGAAAAGCATTCATAAATAATGTACAGCAGAGGTAATAAGTAGGAAACACGAAGTCTGAACTTAGAACATGAAAACTAGAACAGTTTATTGGATTAAAAAACAGACCTCGAGGAAAAGTATAAGGATCAATATAAGTGACATATATTGTAGTCCAACAATCATATGGATGAATTTTTAAAGCAACAATGCACTCCAGGGCCAGCAATTGGTGCAAGAGGATCCACCAATGAGAATGTTGTGTTGTTTACATTTAACTCTTAGTTCTTGGTTTCTTAGGATTGTTGTTGGGTGCAAAAAAAAAAAAGGTTTCGTTTGCCACCTTTTTTTCCCCTTAACAGGTAATGCAAAATATACCAGAGGCATAGAGATTTGCACATCTTGGCAAATCGATGCCAAAATCAAATATTAATGGTTGTGGCCAGCTACATTTTCTCTTAATATATAAGTTCTACATTTTAATATGTAATAGGTACTCACAGACATATTTGAACGAACCAGGTGGTCAAGATCTGCAGAGGAGTTGAAGACTCTGGCACTAAGGGGTATAGGCTACCATCATTCCTCTTTAGATGCTAAAGGAAGAAGTCAAGTTGAAATGCTCTTCAGGATGGGATACCTGCGTGTGAGTATATTCATTGCCTATGTGGCTGAAGGAAACCAGATAATAAAGTTCACAGTCTGTAGATTATTATTTATATTATTGTGCATATTATTTATATGATTTAACAATCCATAGCATAATCATACCACTGGTGTTTGATAACTTAAAATGTTTGCATTTCTAAGACTATAACATTAATTTTTGCAATTTCAAGACATTATATAAGCTTAACTGTGATAAATATTTCAGTCTTATTACATTACTGATATGAATTAGGGCAGGTATATGTAATTTGTCCCTATTTATTTCATATAGAATAAGTAACCCTTACTATGGGCTTGCAAGCACGTAGTACTTAATTTTTTGGCACTACCCCCTTGGCAATTGCCTGCAATATAATTGTTGCAGGATTTTCAAACAAATGTACTTCTTGCCTATTCATGCTGGACTCATCCACCACTGATCCATCGCCACTTTTTTGTGACTTACCACCCTGATAAGCGCATGGGAACATAGGTAGGAATGAGTATATGCATGATTATTACCCCCACCATAGAGAGGGTTCTGGACATGACCCTTCAGCCTACTGACCTCAGCCCCTATGACTGAGAAATGACAATTAGTGATCACTTGTGTTTCAACTTCTTACCTTCCTAGCCTCCCCTGGTATGACCTCATTCCATGGCATACATGATTCACTCTGCCTGTACACAATGGGGAAACTGACATCTCTCCACAGCCTTTGGAGTTTATATTTTTCATTAGCCCTTGGTATACACTGTTAGATTACTTATTATGATAATAATAATAATACACATTGCAATGCAACAACTTTTCTTTTTCTATTCTGCAGATATAACTGATTTTATAAAAAAATATACATTTTTTTATTTGAAACTGAACTATTCAGCTCTACAGCCCATGTTTTAAAAATTCTAGTTTTACAAGGAATGATATTTAGGAATTCATCTTTTTCTGTCCAAACTGCTTTGATCTGAAGAGCAAAGATAACAGCACAAAGATTAAACAATAATTCTGACAAATTTTAGGCACCCCCTCTCCAGTGATTATAATTATGGAGAAACTAGTTGAATGCATTGCTCAGGTGCAATTTTGGCCCATTCTTCCACACAAAATGTCATAAAATCTTGAAGGTTCCAGGGGGCCTCTGCTATAAACTCTGATTTTCAGTTCTTTCTATAGATTTTCAATTCGATTCAAGTTGGGTTATTGACTGGGCCATTCTAGCAGCTTTATGTTCTTTCTCTGTTCTTTCTCTGAAACCAATTGAGTGTTTCCTTGGCTTGGGTGTTTGGGATCATTGTCTTGCTGAAATGTCCACCCTTGTTTCATCTTCAGCATCCTGGTAGATGGCAGCAGATGTGCCAGTACCATATGCTGAAAAAAGCTCCACACAATGATGTTCCCACCTCCAAACTTCACTGTTGGTATGGTGTTTTTGGGGTTATGTGCAGTGCCATTTCTCTTCCAAACATCATGTGTGCAATGACATTCAAAGAGTTCAATTTTGGTCTCATCTGACCAGACTATATTCTCCCAGAATTGCATTGGCTTGTCCAAAAGTTGTGCAGCAAAGTTTAAACAAGCTTCAACATGCTTTTTCTTCAGCAGTGGAGTCTTGCGTGGGGAGTGTTCATAGGAGACATGTCAGTTGAGTGCATTACTTATTGACTTATTTGAAACAACTGTACCTGCTAATTCAATTCTTTTCTGAAGTTCTCATCAAGTGATCCTTGGCTCCTGGACTACTCTTTTGATTATTCATTTGACTCCTCTGTCAGAAATCTTGAGAGGAGCACCTAGTCATGGCTGGTTTAGGGTGAGATGATGTTCCACTTCAAGATTAGGGCCCCAAAGGTGCTCACTGGAACATTCAGAAGCTTAGAAATACTGTATGTCTGTAACCAATGCCATCAGTATGTTTTGCAACAATAACTAGCAAAGGTATTGCAAGACAGATTTCAGCAGGTTTCTTGGCTTTCCATTCCTTTTTGTATTTCCTTTTCTTCATGTGTTCAATACGTATTCCCTGTGTAATTCCACTTTATTCCACATAACTTGATTTATGGACTAATTTGTTTTGATTTTTTTGTATGTGTGGGTTACTTGGGTTGTTACTGACATTTAGGGGCAGATTTATCAAGGGTCAAAGTGGATTCGAGTGAATTTTCAAAGTTCAAAAAGTTTGAATTTCAAAGTAAATTTTTGGGTACTTCGACCATCGAATAGGCTACTACAACTTCAAATTTGATTTGAAGTAAAATCGTTCCAATATTCGACCATTTGGTAATCGAAGTACTGTCTCTTTAAAAAAACTTTGACTTCAATAGTTCGCCAAATTAAACCTGCCGTGTTATGTTAGCCTATGGGGACCTTCTAATGTAGTTTTTTGTAGTCTAAATAAAATCATTCGATCGATCGCTGAAATCATTCAAATCGTTCGATTCGAACGATTTAATCGTTCAATCGACCGATTTGACTTCGACCGCAAAATGATCAAATTCAGTAAAAAACCTTCGACTTCAATATTTGAAGTCGAAGTATAGCCATTCCAAGGTCAAATTTCGAAGTATATTTCACTTCGAAATTTGACCTTTGATAAATCTGCCCCGTGGTGTAAAATTCCATGTCAATAGCCCCTTATACTGTACCATTTAAGATTTTTTATCAGGCCACTCATTATGATATAAATATTCTTTTATCCCCCTCTATGTAATAAACAGCAATTCAAATACGCTTTTCTCTGTATGAATAATTTTTACTTTCTGCACAGTTTCAAGCTTTTCATTAATTAACTTAACATACAAATGAAGTTTGCAATGCAATTTTTCTTACTTTTGCTAATTAGTATTCAGCTTTCTTACATAGCACCTATATTTTTCCTTTTAAAACAAAAGGCAAAAGTCCAGCATATAACATGTGCTTCCTTTTGGATACTTATTTGAGTACCCTTTCTTTGGGAATCCTTTGCCACAGTGTAGCACCACATAAACTGGAGGTACAAAACACACAAGTGATGAAATCAAGAACAAATTTATTTTCCATCTGTGATTCTGCACAATTATTTAACATGTATTTTCCTCACCACACACTCTTCATTGTTAGGGTTTTCCCAGATCACTTGGCCCCAGCCTCCTGCTTACTTCTCAGGCACGGACTTTCAGCAGAGTTGTCAGCCTTATGTTCCAGGTACACTGGGCCCTACTCACCCTAGCCCTTATAACCCCTGTACTCGCAAGTACACTGGATCACTGGTCTCTCAATATCTCCTCTTTGGAGCCTCAGCTGCTCTTCTCTACCCTATCATTACCTCTCGCCATCTGCAGTGAGCTCCAACCAAATCTATCCTAGCACTATCTCACCCACTCACTCCTACCAGTTACCTTTCTAAGGTGGCCTCAAGCTTCCTGGAGTCATGCACTGTCCCTTATTTTTATCAGCCAAAGAGGACCCCTTTGTGTAGCTTTTTAATCCCTAAGTACAACTGTTTTTCCCTGTTGGTCCCAGTGCACATAGTATTCAGGTTTATTTTAAATCATAGGAATAACTAGAAATACAGTAGAAGACTGAACGGGGAGGCCCATTTATCAAAGTCCGAATTTATCTCAATATTTTCTAAAAAAAACTCTGACCAAACCCACAGGTTTTTGCTCCTTATTTATAAATACACTATTCTGAAAATTTTGTTTGCAGGAAAAACCAGAAAAAATTGAATTTTTCGGATTTTCCACTCAAAAACTGCTTTTTTTTCTGATTTTTGCACAAACTCCAGCGCAGATCAAAAAATCTTTGGGACTTCTACCATTGACTTATACGCAACCTCGGCAGGTCTGAGATCCTGGATTTTCGGATTCTGACTTTTTCCATCATCGGGGTATAATAAATCCCAAAAAATTTTTTACAGAAAAAAAAATGTTCTGTTTTTTTCGCGAGTTTAGTAAATAACCCTCTTAGTCTTAATTCATAAGGTCTGAAAGTTTCATCATTATCATCATCTTTATTATCATCATCTCTTTCATATCAGAGTTGGCCTTACTATTTGTTTTATACTTTTCATATGTATCTTTTTCATTTTTATCTGTTCTTTAATTTTCTTTTATTTTCTGTCCCTCTTTCTGTTTCAGGACAGATTCTTTAATCACTACTCCCATATAATCTAAAAATGTATTTTTTTGTCAAGTATTCAGATTTATTTTCTCCCCCAGTCTATAGTACTCTCCATTTTGGCTACTTTATTACTCTGCTCTTTATTTTCTCTGTTTTCTTTGTTTTTCGCCTTCAACCTTTGCTATTACCTTGCTTTTCCCCCCTCTACTTTTGGTATTTGTGTACTGAACAGGTGTGAACATGTATGTTTAGATGTTGGGATCGACCTTGGTTAAAGTAGGCTACAGTATAAGAACCTGAATACTTGGATTGCAAAAACATTTTTTATATTTTACAGTGTTGTTATTTTACTATGTTTGTTGCTGACACCACACATAAAATAAATTGTTGAAAAAGGTAGTATTCCTATTGTAGTACTGTAGTTTTAAAAAAACGCCTCCATTATACAGTGTATTAAAAATAAGCATTTACACAATTCTGGGTTCAGCACAGATGCAGAGATTGGTAGTGGGGATTGAGGGGAGTGCATTAAATACTACTGTGCTTGTCCAGGTCATTCCCATTGCTTTGCAAAGTAATCTAGTTAGTTACAATCATATGCAGGTGCGCTTGACTCTGCTTTTATTACCCCTCCCTGCTGATCTCTGTGTGTCTGTAGTGGTGTAGGATTGGAAGATATTTTAACAATTTTTATATTAAACGGAACAATTTTCCATCTGTCTTTTTTTTTAAAGGTTGTTACTGCAACAGGAACTCTTGCCTTGGGAATCAACATGCCGTGTAAATCTGTTGTGTTTGTCCATGACTCCGTTTACCTGGATGCACTAAATTACAGACAGGTATCATCTACTATTAGTCTATTACTTTTCTATAAAAGTAATTATTGGAACAAAATTGCAAATGTCACTTTGAGTGAATAAGTGCTTATGTAATATAACCCCTGAAAAGAAAGGAATGCAAAAAAATAAGTTAAGTGTTTCAGTTCTCTTGAAGGGGTAGTTCACCTTCAATGTACAAATCTTATGAAACCACTAACAATGCTCTCAATGTGTTAGAAAAAACATTTTCCATAACAAAAAGTAAAAATGCCATTGTAAAAGCTAATTTTTATACCTATTAACTCAGTCCTTCTCCTGTCTCTCTGACCAGTTTTCTGAAGTGATGGGAGTGGCCTATTTTGAACCTGACACACCAAGAACTTCCTATATGATGACATCATCATGCCCAGGCTTTGCCCTTACTTGTTTCCTATTGGATGTTGATACTGCCCTCCTCCTAGTAATTCATTGGTTGCTTGTGAACTGTAACCAGTCACATAATTTGAGTGGTCATTGGTTGATTACTCAATTGTAATGGCAGAGGTTAACAGACGCAGGATATAAACAAACCTGCCTTGTAACAAACAATCACACAGCCGTGCAGACAAATACTGCAGAAAAGGAAGGAGCAACCTTGTTCTCCCAATTCTTGCCCTCTCTTTCTGCCTAGGCTATAACTGAATGGAGTGCCAAAGGGGTGCAACCTTTTCTGGGAATAAATACCGGGTTTTCTATATTTTTATCTTTTAATACCTTTGGCATTAATCATAATGTCAGTTATGTACAAAATTGCAACAAAACCAGCACTGACTTGCTTAGAAACGTATGTAACTTACACATCTAGCAGGGACAGTAGTGCTGCCACCTCACCCCTTTAAAACCAAACACATATGGAATCCACAGTCTGCATGGCTAATTAACAACTCATTTAGATGCATGCTGCAGCCTGAACTGATTTATGTGCAGCCATGTATCGTGCATCTAAATGAATTGCTAATTAGCCATGCAGCCTGTGGATTTCATATTTGTTTGGTTTTAAAGGGGTGAGGTGGCAGCCCTAAAGCTGGCCATAGACGCAAAGATCTGATCGTACGAATCGAGGATTCGTACGATTTTCGGAACGTGTGTGGAGAGTCCCGACATTTTTCGTCCGGCGGAGATCGGTCGTTTGGTCGATCGGACAGGTTAGAAAATTTCTGTCGGCTGCCGATAATATCTCTGCGTGTATTGCCGATTGTATGATTTTCAGTGGGAGACTGTCACTGGCTTTGGTTGGACATAGATATCGTACGATTGCTGTCAGGGGCAGAACATTGCTGATCTGTTCTAAACTAATCTGACTGGTAAGACTTTGATCTGAATGGTTAGTGGCGGGTCGGGAGATGGGAAAGTCCGATCGTAAGGTGATTCGTACGATCGGATCTTTGCATCTATGGCCAGCTTTAGTGACAGGCAGAGCAGTGTGAAAAGGGCAGGTAGGTTTTTTGAACATTTTGTGCCCTCTCCCGGTGGGCGGTAATTTACCTAGGAAAACAATACCTTTTTTCAGGAGAACCTGAGTGTTTACGTGTTCCACTTCTGGAACAAGATTTAGAGCTCTAAATACCAAAAGAAAAATGAAAAAGTTGTATTTTTCATGATACAGGGATTTATACCAGAAAAATATTTTACTTTATGCACAAAAATTCAACTCATTTGGAAAGCCTCAAGCTCATACAAATAGTCCCAGAAGTCACGTCAGTTGCTGAATAATGATTTTTTATGAGGTAAATAATACATTGACCCCCCCCCCCAACATAATATATTTCTGGAAAGTACAAGTGCCGTCTCCCATAGTATCCATTATAATCCAATAATTTACATTTTTAAAAATAATTTCCTTTTTCTCTCTGTAATAATAAAACAGTAACTTGTACTTGATCCCAACTAAGATATAAATAATCCTTATTGGAAACAAAACCAGCTTATGGGTTTATTTAATGTTTACATGATTTTCTAGTAGACTTAAGGTATGAAGATCCAAATTATGGAAAGATCCATTATCTGTAAAACTCCAGGTCCCAAGCACCTTGATCCCCCCATCTGCACAGTTGAAGTCTCTGCACACAGCCCACGCTCCCCTCCCTCTCACAAACTTGTAACAGTTTCTGTAATGCTGCTCAAATTCCCCAGCACAGCCCAGCACAGGAAGCAGTGGTAGATTGACAGCAGACGCAGCCAATATGAGATAAGTTAGCTGCCAGTACAATGTGTGATGTCATATAAGGAAGAGGAAGTGAACACTGTAGTGTTTTTGGGGGTCAGCGACCCCCTCCCAGCACAGGGTCCGTGTGGAACTGAAGGATTAGCACAGGGAAACTTCTGAGGTGAAGTGAACTGTACTTTTTCTGTTAATTATTTCTATGGAAAAGTTTGTTCTATTAATGTGAACTGTTAGATTTGTCAATTTGTTACAAAGCCCTTTAAGCTTTGCACCAGTGTTTCTCCACAGTAGCTTAGTGGACCCAAATGATTAAACATGAATATGTGCCAAATCAGTCCATTTTTGCCGGCCATTCTTATGCAAAGGTTTGAGTTCACGACTTCCAGTGAAACTTTGGTCTTTTTAGTATATTACAGGCCCTAAATGCAATCTGTTATTGTCACCTACTTTTACTGAAGAATTTGGTTGTGTCTTGAATCCTATTGGCTTTCACCCAATAAGCCTCCATAGAGGTCTAAGGCTCATATAGCATTTCCCTTTCCTTTATAGTCTTATCAAATAATACATAAAGGTTATTTTAAAAGGTTTCTTTAAAGGAGAAGGAAACCCCCTGGGCGCAAAACACCTCCCCTGTGTTGCCCCCCTCCCTTCTCCCCCCTGGCCTACCTGTCCCCCTGGGCAAATGCCCGTAACTTGTTACTAGGGATGTAGCGAACTGTTCGCCGGCGAACTAGTTCGCGCGAACTTCGACTGTTCGCGTCCGCCGAATGTTCGCGAACGTCGCGCGACGTTCGCCAATTGGTGTTCGCGTTCGATTCGAAGTAAAATTTCGTTCGACCATTCGACCATTCGACCGTTCGATCGCTAAAATCGAACGATTTCCATTCGTTCGAACGATTATAAGCATTCGATTGAATTAAAATCATTCGATCGAATAGCTTCGATCGTTCGATTCGAACGAAAATCGTTCGATCGTACGAATAAAATCCTTCGATCGTTCGATCGAACGATTTTATCGAGCGTTCGAAGTTCGCGAACTGTTCGCGAACTGTTCGCTTTTTTGCCGGTGTTCGCGAACGGCGTACATCAAATCGGCAGTTCGCTACATCACTACTTGTTACTCAATCCTCTGTGCAGGTCTTGCCACGGAGTTCACAGTCACCATCTTCTCCCACACGCATTTGCCCAGGGGGACAGGTAGGTCAGGGGGGAGGAGGGAGGGGGCAACACAGGGGAGGGGTTTTGCGCCCAGGGGGTTTCCTTCTCCTTTAAGTCTAAATCTTCTTGTATCTATTTTTTTTAACTCATGATGAACAAGAAGGTACACTGCTCCTGCTAATTATCAGCACTATGTCAGTCATCTTGCTGTTACCTTACATAGATAAATTATTATCAATATTATGTCATTTTGACTTATATTAAACTGCACTCATGGGAGTAAAGGACACTTGATAAGTGCTGGTATAATGTGTTTATTGCTTCCGGGTCCAATTACATCAACAGAAAACATGGAGCCAGATTAACACAGATCAGGTGGGCTTCCCATTGGAGGATTATTTTGCATTGTAATTCACCTGCTGTCTTTGGAAAGTTGTAGAAAAGTTAAATGAGCAATATTGTTTTATGAATACAGCCCTGGGTCAGTTTTGTGGACATGATTGGGCAAATCAACTTGTGACCAGGAGAACCACTATATTTTTTAGTAATTGTGTTTCTTAATTAACCTCAGATGTCAGGACGCGCAGGAAGGCGAGGCCAGGATGTGCTGGGAAATGTATACTTTTTTACTGTTCCCTTGCCTAAAGTAAAGCGACTCATGAAATCAAATGTCCCTCATTTGAAGGGACATTTCCCATTAAGCATCTCTTTGGTGCTACGACTGATGCTGTTGGCTGCCAAGGCTGATGATAAAGAAGATGCTAGAGTTAAGGTATTATTATTATCCTTTATTTCTATAGTTTTATGCAGTTTTAATTTCTATAGTTTTAATGCAGCTTACTACTACAATGCACACACACAGAGACACTATGGTTAATTTCATCAAGAGCTAATTAATGGGGAACTAAACGTTAATAAATATTATGGCTATTAATATGGCTAGAAATTCCATATTTGTTATGCAAAACGTATTTAACCATCTTAGAGGTTCAGCATCTCTATAGTAGTAATGATACAGGCCTTCAAAATTTTGATTTTGTTAAGAGTGATCTGTAGCACTCACATGCTCAGTGTGCTTTGAGCAGCTGTTAAGATGCTAAGTTTAGGGGTCATTACAAATAATGAAACAGAAAATGAGGGTTGCCATATAAGGTCTGTCATATAAGATGATGCTGCAGGGCTGATTAGTAAATTCTGATTCTAATTGTGCTGGTTTCTGAATTGACATGTTCTGATAATCTGAATTATTGCCTTATCAGCCTAATCAGTATCTTGTGTGTA
Source organism: Xenopus petersii (assembly GCA_038501925.1). Taxonomy (NCBI): domain Eukaryota; kingdom Metazoa; phylum Chordata; class Amphibia; order Anura; family Pipidae; genus Xenopus; species Xenopus petersii. Next base: position 54,584,100 of record CM076672.1, read on the forward strand.
GGTCCCTAAGCTCAGTAAGTGAAAGCAGCACAGAGCTTGTGCAGTGAATCAGCAGAACAGAAGACAGGTAGCTACTGGGGCATCTTTGGAGGCACAGATCTTCCCTGCTAAAGGCCTGTGGTTGCCTTGGGCTGGTACAGAAGCCCAAAACATAATGTACAACATTTGTAGCTTACTTAAAGGGATACTGTCATGGGAAATGTTTTTTTTTTCAAAATGAATCAGTTAATAGTGCTGCTCCAGCAGAAATCTGCACTGAAATCCATTTCTCAAAAGAGCAAACAGATTTTTTTATATTCAATTTTGAAATCCGACATGGGGCTAGACATATTGTCAATTTCCCAGCTGCCCCAAGTCATGTGACTTGTGCTCTGATAAACTTCAATCACTCTTTACTGCTGTACTGCAAGTTGGAGTGATATCACCCCCTCCCTTTTCCCCCCCCAGTAGCCAAACAAAAGAACAATGGGAAGGTAACCAGATAGCAGCTCAATAACACAAGATAACAACTGCCGGGTAGATCTAAGAACAACACTCAATAGTAAAAACCCATGTCCCACTGAGACACATTCAGTTACATTGAGAAGGAAAAACAGCAGCCTGCCAGAAAGCATTTCTCTCCTAAAGTGCAGGCACAAGTCACATGACCAGGGGCAGCTGGGAAATTGACAAAATGTCTAGCCCCATGTCAGATTTCAAAATTGAATATAAAAAAATCTGTTTGCTCTTTTGAGAAATGGATTTCAGTGCAGAATTCTGCTGGAGTAGCACTATTAACTGATGCGTTTTGAAAAAAACATGTTTTCCGATGACAGGATCCCTTTAAGCTTTAGTTTTACATTAATCATCTTGTATGCTTCTGGAGTGTAATCACTGTAGATTAGGAATCTAACCCACTACCCCAGCTCTGCAGGGTAGCAGTGATAACTATCATGCTTTTAAAGGGGATCTAATCCAAAAAAATGACTACAAGTAAACTTACTCAAAGTGCTTCTCTGTACACTCTTGCACTTTTGCTTCTGAACTATTTGCAGTTTTAGATTATTAACATCAGACTTTTGTTTTCCATGCCCATAATAAATGTGCATAGGTTAAACTTTGCACTAAAACATTCATATGACTCCCACAATAACATAGAAATATAGTTACTTATAGAAACGTGCACATCACTTAGAGTATTAAAAAACTGGGAATGACATGTGGGGCTATTTCAACCTGAGAATGGATACCATAATATGATTTCCACACACACACACACACACACAACTAATAAACCTCTTTTTATGTATTTAACTTAGGCATTGTCAGTAATGAAGCACTCCCTGATGGCATTTAAGAGACCTTCTGAAACCAAAATGTTAAAGCTCTACTTCCTGTTCTGCATACACTTCTTAATCCATGAGGTATGAATTCTGAAAATATGCTGAAAATCAGTGCATTGTGTTATCATTCGTTATAACATAAATATTAGCCAAATATGTGTTTGTGTTATTCAATTAATATTGTTGGCAGTGTAGAATCAAATCATCTTAAAGGGGAAATATCCTGAAAATGTAATATAAGCGTCATCATACTAAAATAAGAAACATTAATACAATCAATCGTTTCTGAAATAATAACTAATCACTATCCCCCTCTCAGCGTCTTTTTCAGCGTCTGTTTCTCTTCATTCTGTCTTCATGCAGGAGTTGGGTGTCAGATATTATTGACAGTTAGATCCAATATATCTTATGGGGGGCTTCCTTTCCTAGCAGATGCATTTGAGCTAATCCAAAGTTGTGATCCCAGTACAAATAAAATCTAGCAAAATAAATGCCTTTGGCACAAATTCTACATGTAGAGAGACAGGATTTCTAGTGATTTTTTAGTGAGCTCTAATACATCTTCTAGGCAAAAGGAGCCCCCTAAAAGATACATTAGATTTAACTGTCTTTCAAAATCAGACTACCAACTCCTGCATCAAGCAAAAATGAAGAGAGGCAGATGCTGAGAGGAGGATAGTGAAGGGTATCTTGAATATTTCAGAAACGGTTCAGGATTTAAAATTAATTCTATATACAAAACTTCTTATTTCAGTTTGTTGAAGCTTATATCAAATTTTAATTTTCACGATAGTTCCCTTGTAAAATTTTACTGTACTCACATTTCCACTGATATAACTTATGGTTATATAAACAAATGGTATATGTGTTTTTCTACATATGGCCCTACCTGTCAGTACAGGAGGACTGGGGTTAAGTTGCTCCTCTCCGGAGGCAGGACACACAAATTGATACTTTTGAGTCTCCTCCTCCCTGTCATCTCCACCTCCTCCTCCGTTTTTTAGTTTGTCCTGCCTCAGAGGCAGCTTTTTCTCTTTCTCCTGCAATAATACTAATCTTGATGGTTTTACAGTGGATCTGTCCCTCACAACAACATCCTCTGAATTCCCTCACTTTATGACCTCACTTGACTGAACAGTAGTAAAATAGCCTGATAATCAGTCCAACAGCTGGGGTAAAAGAAAACCAAGCAATCCCCCTCACCTACCTCGGAGGATGAAATGCCTAATGTCTTCCCTAATTCTCCAGAGGAATCAGGCTGATATTCTTCTTCAGAAGAAGGGTCCTTGTCTGGCTCACGATCAACATCATCAGATGACACCTCCAGACAACCAGAAGAAATGTAATGGCCTTTTTAGATCCATTTTTGCAACAGTAGCGATAAAAGAAAAACAGGTTCCCTTGTCAAAAGCTGACAGGGTCTTAGGCAATTCCACAAAGCACCCCAGATCATTCCCAGTGTGCAAATCCACTAGTAGGATGGTCGATTCAGAATGGACACAGCCTGACAAGAAAGGAAATATACCACAAAAGTTTTTCAATACTTATCCAGTTCAAGATGAAGTCAAAATCTGGAACAAAATCCCCAAGGTGGATCCTCCCATAGCGAGGCTGTCCCATAATACTATGCTACTGGCCAAGGCTCACTTAAGGAACCAATGGACAAAAAGATGGATTCTGCTCTCAAGAAAGATTTTCAAAGCTCAGCAGACGTCTTTTGACCCACAGCAGCTACTGTAGCCAAAACTATTGTGCTCACCACCTGCAAACCTGCAAACATTTAAGGAGAACATGTCAAGAATTAAGACAGCTCTCACATTCCTAGGAGAAGCGTCACTAGACATAACTATACTCGCTGCCAGAGCATCGGCGGCTTCAGTGGTGACACTTAGAGCCCTGTGGATGCAACAGCATTTGGCTCTGAGCTAAAACAGATCATATCAGACGTCACAGGGTAAGGGTGCCTTCCTTAAGGCAGACATCCTCGACGTGAGTTCCATCGCAGAAATTACTATCACAGATCGTGGCAATCTAGTAATAAGTATCAACAAGATCAACCCGGCCACAAAGACAGGGGCAACAAAACAAGTGCTACCAAAGTTTCCCTGGAAAGTGGGAGTGGCAAAAAGTCAGGATTCCTGACTATTCCCTCCTTCCCAGAGACACGTATCAGGTGGGAAATTGATTACAAGACTCTGGAGACATATAGCAAGAATCCCTTTAACGTTTTGCTTGGAATGGTATTTTGTACCCCTGGGTAACGATGTTAAGGACCCAAATACAAAATACCCTTCCAAGCAAAACCTCCACAAAACAGATTCATCTTCTCGACTCTTCCCTCTCAGCCAGAGAAGAAAGAGGCTCTATTCCACATAATTCAAGACTTACTTCAAAAGAAAGTCAAAATTACACTTCCCAAGCAAAAGTTTTCTTGGCTTTTAATCAAATCTCTTCTTAGTAACAAAGAAAGATGGCGGGTACCAGCTGGTCCTCAACTTACACTCTCTCAACCAGTTTGTGATATATGCATGGTTCAAAATGGAATCACTTCCATTGATCATTACATCCTTAAAACTGAACGCATTAATGTCCAAGATAGACATCAAGGACACGTACTTACACATACCAATACATAAAACTCATCAACGCTACTTCAGATGTGCCAAATAGTGAGGTAATTTTCAATTCCAAGCTGTGCCATTCGGCCTAACATCAGCACCCTACATTTTCACTAAATACCTTAATGCCCTATTGGCAGTATTAAGAACACATGACATACATGTTACAGCTTGACTGGCTGATCTCATTTTGGCAACCACCAAGGACACACTTTGAGTTTTTACAGACTCTTGGCTCTCACGGCTGGCTAATTAACCATCCAAAAACCCAGGTTCTGTCACATTCAGTATGCCCCTTTAACATTTGCTTTCATATCTGAAATAATTAAGTGCTTCCTTTAGCATGAATGAGCTTTCTACATCTTTCTACTGACAGTTTGGATGACTGTTCTTTTGCATACTGCTCCAGTTCTCTCAAGTGAAGGAATGTAAAAAGGGCTGTGTTACCACACCTCAGCACTCGCCGGACAAGTCCTAGAGTGGAGGAAAGTATGGTGCTGCTGGGAGAGACAGTGCCTAGCAGAAGGAGTCTTGCTGTCAGCAAGAGTGTTGCAGAGGCTGGTGAACCTAAATCTCTGGAGGTGAGAAGGGACTGCCAGAGGCTAGTGAGCCTGAGTCCCAGGAGGGGAAGTGAGAAGCCCTGAAGTTCCAGAGGGTGAGAGTTTCCCTGAATGGTGAGAGTCCAGAGGTGGGAAAACCCTGAATGTTTTGCATTGAAAATGCTGAACTGTACCCTGAGTGTACCTGAATATTTTGCATTGAAGTTGCTGAACTGTTTTCTGTTGCCTTTTATTGGGAATGCCCAGTGCTTAATAAACCTGTGTTTTGTCCAAAGCCATGGTGTCCCTGTCTCTAAGCTCAAAATCCTGCGTACCACATGCTAATCACCCCAAAAAGTGCATGTGCAGGTGAGTGGCATGTCACATAACCCATAGACCCTTGAGTGCCTATATTTATAATGGCACTGGGCCTAAATTCATTCCAGACAGCATAGGTTTCTGAATGCTGGCAAATCAAGAATTATCTGTGACTGAATATGTTTGTCAGTGCGAATTTGATTCCTTTGGAATAATTAAAACATTCTTTATGCATAATATTCATATTAAAGTTACAAAACCTGCTAAGGTGGCAAGAATAGTAAACTCTTATTTTTCTTTTTGGATTTTAGGGCTATTTGGATCAAACCTGCAATCCTTTGGACTGGACTGGACTGGTCACCCATTTAAATTACCATGAACCGTCAAATTTTGTTTTTGTCAGTTTCCTTGAAAATGGTTTATTTCACCGGCTGTGCCAAGTAGAATCTAAAGGTACTATATTGTTTATTATGCTTATTACTGAACATTATTAAGGACAGTTTAGCATCAGTTATTACCTCAAAATCATATTTACTACAGGTTTCTTTATATAGTTGTTTGTACAGCCTATAAGAAAACCTAGGCAGTTGTCCTTGGAAAGCAAATATATTAGTCATTAGTAAAAATAGCCACTAATGACCACTTAATCTAGCCATGGCTTATTGATATCATATCATACCCCTAGGCTTTTAAGCAATGCCCCTTCTGTTTTTTTGGAATGGTAAAGATTGCAATAAAGAATTTTTTGGTCAGCCAATCAGAATGACGTCAGACAGACTGCAAAAATATTTAGATAGATTGATTCATCATCATTTGGTTGCATCAGGCCAACATGTTAGGTAGGAGGGGTACAGTAATTCAAACCAAATATCTCAAAGTAATTATTTAACTGCTCTTTTGTTTTATTCAGATTCAAATATTTTTCCTCAATCTGTGATGGAAACCCTGATGCTGGTTTTGGCAAACCTGTTTGGAAGAAGATACCTTACTCCTTCTATTCGAAAATTAAAGGGCACATTTAAACAGTCAAAGGTGGGAAATGGGATATAGTATTTGATTGATAAATGACAGACTTGATTTGAGACTTAAATCCTATTCATGTCAACAGAAATTGATCTGTTGGTAATGACCGCTGCTACAAATACCATGCAGTTGTCATCATTTGCGTTAAGTATGTTCCAAACAAATAAAACATGCAGGATGCTGATGTTTCTTGAACTAAAAGTTCAGTCATGCTGTATCCAGTCCCTTAAAGAATAAACAAACCAAACAATCAAACATTTTTCTTTTTAAAGGGCATGTAAAGGCAAAAAAATAATGAAAAAGAAACCTATCTCCCATATACTTTAATTAAAAAATGTGTACCATTTTTATAAGAAACCTGACTGTATGCAGTGAAATTCTCCCTTCATTTACTGCTGTGGATAGGAATTGTCAGACGGTCCCTAACTGCTGAGCAGGGAAACAATCATACTTATGAACAGCAGGGGGAGCCCCTGCCTTACTTCCCAGCTATGCAGAACTCAAGCAGCTTTGTTTATGACGATCCCTAAGCAGCCCAGACCACACTGAGCATGTGCACAGTCTTAGTCTTGCAAAGATGTTGACCCCCTGTAGCCAACTTTGAAAGCATAAATTATTTGTTTGATTAGGCTTGTGGTGCAGTGAGTTCATATTTATATTTAGTATACAAAATACAGCATTTCTAACCTTATTCTATTTTAGACTTTACCTGCCCTTTAAATGAGATATTGCAACATCACCAACTGCATGTTTCATAGTTACATTGTTAAATTAGGTTGAAAAAAGACCAAAGTCCATCAAGTTCAACCCCTTCAAATGAAATCCCAGCATCCATACATACACACATTGACCCCCTCCATACACTCATATAAACTATATATACTCATACACTAAATAGCTTTTAGTATCACAATATCCTTGGATATTATGCTTGTCAAAGAAACCATCCAAGCCACTCTTAAAGGCATTAACTGAATCAGCCATCACAACATCACCCGGCAGTGCATTCCACAACCTCTCTGTCCTGACTGTGAGGAACCACCTATGTTGCTTCAAATAAAAGTTATTTTCCTCTAGTCTGAAGGGGAGGCCTCTGGTGCAGTGATCCTCTTTAAGGGTAAAAAGGCCCCCTGCTATTTGTCTATAATGTCCTCTAATGTACTTGTAAAGTGTAACCATGTCCCCTCGTACACGCGTTTTTTTTTTCCAAAGAAAACAACCCCGACCTTGACAGTCTACCCTCATAATTTAAGTCTTGCATCCCTCTAACCAGTTTAGTTGCACGTCTCTGCACTCTCTCCAGCTCATTTATATCCCTCTTAAGGACTGGAGTCCTTCCAGTTTTTTGCCCTGTTTTTCAATTTAGACAAATCACTCTGCAAAGTTGCAGCATCCTGCATGGAACCTATAGCTCTGCACAATTTTGCATTGTCAGCAAAAATAGAAACCATACTTTTAATGACCTCCTTCTGGTCATTAATAAACAAGTTTAAAAGGACCAACTACAGAGCTCTATGTTCCAGGCCAACATTTCTTAATTTAACCAGTAACCATCTATGTGGCACTGCAAATTCTTTAGCATAAGTCTAAGTAAATCACATACACTGCCATCCCCTGCTCACCTTCTTATGAAAAAGAATTTAAATTAGTCTGGAAAGACCTGTTACACATAAAACCATGCTGGCACAAACTCATAGTATTATGATTTGCTATGAAGTCCAGTATCTTAGCCTTTATTGACCCTTCGAAAAGCTTTCCAACCACTGATGTCAGACCTGCTGGCCTATAGTTTTGAGAACAGGATCCCTTTTTGAATAGCGGCACCACGTTAGCAATTCGCCAGTCTCTCTGCACCATGTCAGATCTCAATGAATCCTGAAAAATAAAGTAAATAGGTTTGGCAACCACAGAGCTAAGCTCGCTAAGTACCCTGGGATGAATTCTATCCGGTCCTTGTTCTAGTTCCTTTTGAATTTCTTCATGTGTGAACCATGAATCATTAGTTACATTACTAGAATTGGGACTATTGACGGTTTCCTCATTTGTGTAGACAGACAAAAAATAACAGTTCAGAATCTTTGCTTTTTTTCTGTTTGCATCAGCCAGCTGCCCCCCCTCTGATATTAAGGGTCCCACCCCTTCCTGCTTCATTTTTTTACTATTTACATATTTAAAAAAATAATTGTGGATTCTTTTTACTGCTTACTGCAATACCCTTTTCCATATTGATTTTAGCTTTTTTTTTTTTGCATGATTTATTGGCCTCTTTGTACCTTATAAACATTTTGGCTGTCCCAGCTAACTTGAAAGCCTTAAAAGCACATCTTTTCTTACCCACCTCAACACCAACGCTTCTATTAAACCCAAAAGGTTTGTTTTGCAACAACATACCTTGCTTACAAGAGGAATATACTGATGTATATTTATTAAGTAGCATACATACATCCCATTTTTGTTCCATGTTTAACCCTGTGAAAAGCATTTCCCACTTATTATGTTTTAGTTACTCCCTTATAGAATTGCCTTTGCAACATAATTCCAAAGGAGACTATGTTGTGCTCATTATTCCCTAAATGCTCACCCATGCAAATGCTAGGCATGCCAGACATTCAATATAGATCCTTGCTTAAAGGTGTCACAATATCATAGGGAATGAACATGTGAGTATATTCATACCATTGCAAGGAAAACATTGTGGGGATCTGTAGGTTATATATTTTACTGAATAAACTGGATTAATTTGAACGTTATATAGATTAAATAAGACATTCTCTTCTGTATATTAAGAGTTCTAAAACTAAAATCTATTATTTGTGGTTGTAACAGGTCTTTCTGGAAAGTCTACCAGATGATTTTGCTGCAGCCCTTGAAGTCTACAATTCTAAAATATCAACAGTCTTTGGGCAGTATCTTCTTGCTGTTTCTCATCTGGCAAATTATGAACAAGAATACAAGCTTCCTTTATCCCAAATCAGTAAGGGAACCTCCAAATGCATAATATGAATATGAAATCTGGAATTTGTAAATGTGAACACTGTTATGAAGGGTGACTTACATCAAGGAGGTACACACTCAGGATCACGTAGCACAGACTTTATTAACTGATCCCAAGAAAGACCATTAGCTGCTGACCACACGGTCTGTAACTACCAACAAGTATATCCTGCTAGTTCTTGCATAAGTTAAAACAGTGAGACCTCTAGTGGCCAGTTGTAACATATCATATTGCTACATCCTTTCTCTTTAAAGAACACAAAAAAATTAGAACAGCAAACATTGTTTATAACTGCATAACTTAAAATGTTATATTGTGGCCAGTCATACATAGTCCTTGAGATGAGCTGGCTTTCTGCACATTCTCCCAGCTCTTGACACATATGTTGTATCTTTGGAAGAATGTGGTACTTCTGAGACATACAAATCTTTTGTGGGCTCTCCATTTTGTTGCTCCCCACTTATTTGATCTGCTTCTTGTGGTATCTGTCCTTGAGAAACCGCTGTTGAAGTTTTTGTTGAAGGCCAAGTTAGATCTTCATCAAATAGTCTTTGTGGCTTCCTGTTATCAGGTTCTCCAGTCTTCTTTATATGCCTACGATTTCTTCTCAACACCTTTCCTTCCTCTGTTTGTACTAGGTAAGACCGATGTCCTAGGTTCTGCATGACTTCTGCATTTTGCCAGTGTTTACTATATTTATCGAGTGGTTGAACCCAAACATTATCATTTTTCTGAAGAGTTGGTAGATCTCTTGCAGATTTGTTGTAGTACTTTGCTTGTCGATTCTGATTCAGTTTCAGTTTGGAATTGATGTCAACCACAAGTTTTGGTTTCAGCAGTTGTTTAGTTATTGGTAAGAGAGTCTTTGTTCGTCTACTCATTAGTCTCTGAACTGGACTACTCTCCAAGCCTTGTGTGGGTGTATTTCTTAAATCCAGTAACATAAGATAGATGTCTGTACCTGCTTGTCTTGCTTTCCGCATCAGTTTCTTGGCCATTTTCACAGCAGATTCAGCTTTGCCATTGCTCTGAGGGTACCCTGGAGAGGAGGTATTGTGCTCAAATTCCCACTCTTTACTAAATTGTCTGAATTCCTGTGATGTGAACTGAGCTGCATTATCAGAAAATAGTACATCTGGAATGCCATGCCTTGAAAAGTGGGCTTTTAGCTTTTTGATTACTGTTTTTGATCTGGTGTCTTGTAGGTAGTCTACTTCCCAGAAATTGGAATAGTAATCAACTGTTATCAAGAACTCTTTGTCATTCCAAGTAAACAGATCTGTACCAACCTTTGACCATGGTCTGTCAGGGATTTCATGGGGTTGCAGTGTTTCCTTTGCCTGCTTGTCTCCACAAGATGCACATATTTCACAATGAGTTATGAACTTTTTAATTTGATCATTCATTCCAGGCCAGTATACACATTCTCGTGCCCTGCGTAGACATCCTTCTATGCCTACATGTGAGGTGTGTAATCTTTCCATGATGTCTCTTCTTAGACTCCCTGGTATGACCACTCTTTCTCCCTTGAATATTATGCCCTGATGTGTTGACAGTTCATCTCTGATGTGAAAAAAAGGAGCAATTTCAACAGGAGTATATTGTTTATACTTTGTCCAACCCTGTAAAATTGTAGTCTTTAGAATTTGCATTATTGGATCTTGTTCTGTGCATGTTTGTATCTCTTTAAGCCTATCTTTACTCATCGGCAAGTATTCACACATATTGATAGTTTCAATGTCCTTGTCACCTTCATGTGAGATAGGAAGGTAGGCCCTGCTAAGAGCATCTGCAATAAGTAAATCTTTGCCTGGACAGTAGCAGATGTCACAGTCATACTTTTGCAATCTGAGAAGCATGCGCTGCAGTCTCTTTGGAGAATTTATTAAAGGTTTTCTTGTAATGGTCTCTAATGGCTTATGATCTGAATGCACTGTTACATGTCTTCCATAAGTGTACTGATGGAACTTTTCCATACCAAATACAACAGCTAAAAGTTCTTTTTCAATCTGAGCATAACCCCGTTCTGTAGTTGTTAGCGCTCTACTTGCAAATGCTACAGGTTCTTTTTCCTGCATCAGTGTGGCTCCCATGCCATTTTCTGAGGCATCACATTGTATTATCACTGCTTGAGAAGGGTTATAGTATTTGAGCGTGGCAGCATCTGCAATAGCCTGTTTCACTGCATCAAAAGCTGTTTGTTGTGTGTCTGTCCACTCCCAGAGTGAATCTTTGTGGGTTAACTGTCTCAGTGGTTCACACATCTCTGACAAATGGCCACAGAATTTGGAGAGGTAATTAACCATACCTAGGAACCGTTGAACTCCCCTTACATCGGTTGGGGCAGGCATGTCCTGAATTGCCCTGACTTTTTCTGGATCTACTTTTAGGCCACCTGATGTCAAAAGATGCCCTATATATGGTACTTCAGTCATTTTAAGCTTGAATTTTTCCAGATTGAGTTTAATGCCTTTTTGTCTACATCTTTCCAATAACTGAATTATTTTCAGATCGTGATCCCGGGTAGCAGATTCTAGGCTGTCACCTTCACCAACAATTAGTATGTCATCAGCTATTGTCTTAATACCTGAAAGTCCCTCTAGAGCTTGATTTAGCCTTTGCTGAAATACTTCTGGAGCTGGACTTATTCCCATGGGCATTCTGAGCCATCTATATCTCCCAAATGGGGTGGCAAAAGTTGTCAAGTAGCTTGATTTCTCATCTAGTTCCACATGCCAAAATCCATTTTTAACATCACATACTGAAAATATCCTGGCTTTTGATAAATCTGGAAGAATATCTTCTATTGTAGGCATTGGGTAATGATTCCTTTTCAGGGCTTTGTTAAGTGGTTTAGGATCTATACATATCCTTAGTTTACCTGATGGTTTCTTTACTATGACCAAGCTACTTATCCAGTCAGTGCTCTTTTGAACTGGTTCTATAATGTGTCTGTTGTGTAAATCCTGAAGTTCTTCTTTTAGTGGTTGCATCATAGCTACAGGCACTCTCCTTGTGGGTAGCCTGGATGGTTCTATGGCAGAATTAACCTCCAGTTTATACTTGCCTTCCAAGCACCCATCCCCTTTAAACAGGTCTGCATAGTGTGCTTGTATTATCTGTAAATCCAAATCACAGTCTAACTTTTCTGGAGACATTTGAAGACTTGTAGAGCCCTTTACAGCCATTATGTTGTGAAACTGCACTTTTATTAAGTCCATTGCCTGAACAGCTTTTACACCCAGTAGTGGAATATGATGGCCATTTTTTACAACTGTGAACTCCAGTCTGTAACTCTTTTTATTACATGGGTTACGAATTTTAAGTCTGCATTTACCCATAGGTTTCAGAATACTTTTGTTATACATCATAAGTACTTGGTCAGTGTGTTCTAGTTTAACATCGTTGTTAAGCAAATGGAAAGGAATAACATTGCAGCTTGCCCCACAGTCCAGCTGAAACTTAATGGGCTTACTATCTAGAAGAAATGTAGCAAAAAGTTGATTTGAATCTTTAAGCATTGGTGGATTAACCACATTTACACTTTCTGCTGCTGACTGTAGTTGCAGCCACAGTATGTCCTCTGCACTGTCTATGTCTGAGTCCTGTGTCACCGTGTTTACATATCTGTGCTGTGACTTTCTGCTCTGCCTACACTGGGCTGAGAAATGATTTCTTTTTCCACAGACCCTACATGTTTGACCATAAGCAGGACATTTCTCTTTGTCTCTTTCATGTCTTTTACCACAGTATTTACAAAGTATTAAAGTTTCCTGGATTTTATATTTTATTTTTCCTTTACCGGTTACTGCATGTACCATACTCTCAGATGGGCCCTCAATCATTTTCAGATTATCTTTTGTTAGTTCAGATGCTCTGCAGATCTGGAGACATTTTTCCAGGCCCAAATCCTCTTCCCTAAGCAGTCTCTCTCTCAGATGTGAGTCTCTGATTCCACACACTATTCTGTCTCTTATGAGTGAGTCTCTTATATCCCCAAATTCACATGTGGATGCTAGTAGTTTCAGTTCTGTGGCATACAGATGGAGTCACTTTATTTTGTACGTTTATCGCGCTGTAACGCTAGTTGAGCTGCAGAAAGTGCGATGTGTCATGAAGCCTCGACGCGTTTAGCGCATTTACCAACATGTAATACAAGTTGCTGCCACTAGAGGCCGCTAAGCGCTAGGTATTGTGATCAATTCCAGTATGCAGTGCATGGTTTACTAAGGGAGAAAAGAGATACAGGCATTTACGTTGTAGTAGTGGCCTAATGGATTAAATGCTTGCATTTTTGCCAAGGGGTTCAATGTTCAATCCCCGCACTATATGTAACTTTTCTCCCCCTCTAATTTATATTAAAAAGATAAAGATAATTTATATTAAAAAAAATGATTTATACAGTATATTATCCTCCCAGATTTTTTCCTTCAGCCATCTCCATGTCTCTCTCTCTCTCCTTCCTGATTTTTTTGTGTCTCTCTCTGATTTTTCATTTTCTCCTGTGTCTGTCTCTTCTGCCGATTTTACATTTTACCCTGTGTCTGTCTCTTCTGCCGATTTTACATTTTACCCTGTGTCTGTCTCTTCTGCCGATTTTACATTTTACCCTGTGTCTGTCTCTTCTGCCGATTTTTTATTTTACCCTGTGTCTGTCTGTCTCTCTGATTTTTCATTTTCTCCTGTCTGTCTCTCCCTCCGATTTTTCATTTTCCCATGTCTGTCTCTTCTGCTGATTTTTCATTTTCTCCTGTGTCTGTCTCTATCTCTAACTTTTCATTTTTACCTGTGTCTGTCTCTTCTGCCGATTTTACATTTTCCCCTGTCTGTCTCTTCTGCCGATTGTTACATTTTCCCCTGTGTCTGTCTCTATCTCTAATTTTTCATTTCTCCCTGTGTCTGTCTCTTCTGCCGATTTTACATTTTCCCCTGTGTCTGTCTCCTCTGCCGATTTTTCATTTTACCCTGTGTCTGTCTGTCTCTCTGATTTTTCATTTTCTCCTGTCTGTCTCTCCCTCCGATTTTTCATTTTCCCATGTCCGTCTCTTCTGCTGATTTTTCATTTTCTCCTGTGTCTGTCTCTATCTCTTATTTTTCATTTCTCCCAGTGTCTGTCTCTTCTGCCGATTTTACATTTTCCCCTGTCTGTCTCTTCTGTCTATTTTACATTTTCCCCTGTGTCTGTCTCTTCTGCCGATTGTTACATTTTCCCCTGTGTCTGTCTCTATCTGTAATTTTTCATTTCTCCCTGTGTCTGTCTCTTCTGCCGATTTTACATTTTACCCTGTGTCTGTCTCTTCTGCCGATTTTTTATTTTACCCTGTGTCTGTCTGTCTCTCTGATTTTTCATTTTCTCCTGTCTGTCTCTCCCTCCGATTTTTCATTTTCCCATGTCTGTCTCTTCTGCTGATTTTTCATTTTCTCCTGTGTCTGTCTCTATCTCTAATTTTTCATTTCTCCCTGTGTCTGTCTCTTCTGCCGATTTTACATTTTCCCCTGTCTGTCTCTTCTGTCTATTTTACATTTTCCCCTGTGTCTGTCTCTTCTGCCGATTTTACATTTTCCCCTGTCTGTCTCTTCTGTCTATTTTACATTTTCCCCTGTGTCTGTCTCTTCTGCCGATTTTACATTTTCCCGTGTCTGTCTCCTCTGCCGATTTTTCATTTTCTCCTGTCTGTTTCTTCTGCCGATTTTACATTTTACCCTGTGTCTGTCTATATCTCTAATTTTTCATTTCTCCCTGTGTCTGTCTCTTCTGCCGATTTTACATTTTCCCCTGTCTGTCTCTTCTGTCTATTTTACATTTTCCCCTGTGTCTGTCTCTTCTGCCGATTGTTACATTTTCCCCTGTGTCTGTCTCTTCTGCCATTGTTACATTTTCCCCTCTGTTCCTTGCTATCACTATTGTGCATTTTGTAGCCATCTTCCTCAGTGTCTCTCCCACAGCATTGACACAATATGTCACTATTGTAGTGTAGTCTCTCTGATTTTTCATTTTCTCCTGTGTCTGTCTCTTCTGCCGATTTGTTATTTTCCCATGTCTGTCTCTTCTGTCTATTTTACATTTTCCCGTGTCTGTCTCTTCTGTCTTTTTTACATTTTCCCCTGTGTCTGTCTCTTCTGTCGATTTTTCGTTTGCCCCTGTGTCTGTCTCTTCTGTCTGTTTTACATTTTACCCTGTGTCTGTCTCTTCTGCCGATTTTTCGTTTTCCCCTGTGTCTGTCTCTCTCTCTGATTTTTCATTTTTCCCTGTGCTCACTCACTGCTCAGGATAAAGATAACGGTTGCATGGACAACATATGTATAGGCTAAATATGCAGTAGACAGGCAATAATGTGTTCATCTTATTTTGTTATTTTATTTAACAGTCTAATTGTCCTTTTAAAGTGTTAAATCTGTACGAAAATGAACATTTTCGTCTTTGGAAAATATAGTGTTTCCAATTCATCCACAGAACTAGTGATTCCATTGTGTCTTGCACATTGCCACCGTATATTGATTGTATTAGCTGCATAACTGTAACTCCTTTCCCACTACTATGATCTTTTATGAATAGTGAAACTATCTATTGAGTGGATTTAGCAGAGCTCGGGCACCTTTTCCAATTACAGGTGATCTTGGAATAGAACCACAGCTGATTTGCACAAGAATTAGTTGAGCATTCACACGTCATTGTCACCACTTATGTAAATGTAACAAAGGGTTTCCAATGACACACTGATTTGTGGATTCTGTAAAGAAAAGTTCCTAACAGTGAAGACTCACAGAATTACTAGTAGCAACGACTTCTCATAACTATAAAATAGACAATAGTGACAGACACAGGGGAAAATAAAAAATCGGCAGAAGAGACAGACACAGGGTAAAATGTAAAATCGGCAGAAGAGACAGACACAGGGAGAAATGAAAAATTAGAGATAGAGACAGACACAGGGGAAAATGTAAAATAGACAGAAGAGACAGACAGAGGAAAATGTAAAATCGGCAGAAGAGACAGAAACAGGGAGAAATGAAAAATTAGAGATAGAGACAGACACAGGAGAAAATGAAAAATCAGCAGAAGAGACAGACATGGGAAAATGAAAAATCGGAGGGAGACACAGACACAGGAGAAAATGAAAAATCAGAGAGACAGACACAGGGGAAAATGAAAAATCGGCAGAAGAGACAGACAGGAGAAAATGAAAAATCAGAGAGAGAGACAGACACAGGGGAAAATGAAAAATCGGCAGAAGAGACAGACACAGGGTAAAAAGTAAAATAGACAGAAGAAACAGACACAGGAGAAAATGAAAAATCGGCAGAGGAGACAGACACAGGGGAAAATGTAAAATAGACAGAAGAGACAGACACAGGGGAAAATGTAAAATCGGCAGAAGAGACAGACACAGGGAGAAATGAAAAATTAGAGATAGAGACAGACACAGGAGAAAATGAAAAATCAGCAGAAGAGACAGACAGGGGAAAATGTAAAATCGGCAGAAGAGACAGACACAGGAGAAAATGAAAAATCAGCAGAAGAGACAGACATGGGAAAATGAAAAATCTATTGTGTGGATTTAGCAGAGCTCGGGCACCTTTTCCAATTACAGGTGATCTTGGAATAGAACCACAGCTGATTTGCATTTGATAAAGCACAAGAATTAGTTGAGCATTCACACGTCATTGGCACCACTTATGTAAATGTAACAAAGGGTTTCCAATGACACACTGATTTGTGGATTCTGTAAAGAAAAGTTCCTAACAGTGAAGACTCACAGAATTACTAGTAGCAACGACTTCTCATAACTATAAAATACACAATAGTGATAATTAAGTAAGACACTATTATCAAGTATCACTATTGTGCATTTTGTAGCCATGACAAGTAGTTACTAATAGTAGCTGTTTATCTAGTTACATAATGTAGCTAAGCCAAGATTGAAATGTACATACATTTATTTAGCTCTGTTACATGTAATTAAAATATAGTTTTTATTGATCTAGAGTTAAAAAAAAAAAGCACTATCAAGATTCGAATCTAAGACCTTTCATTTCTAAGACCATTTCCTTCACCACTACACTACAATAGTCACATATTGAATGAATGCTGTGGGAGAGGTACTGAGGAAGATGAAACATCGGGGGAAAATGTAACAATGACAGAAGAGACAGACACAGGGGAAAATGTAAAATCGGCAGAAGAGACAGACACAGGGAGAAATGAAAAATTACAGATAGAGACAGACACAGGGGAAAATGTAACAATCGGCAGAAGAGACAGACAGGGGAAAATGTAAAATCGGCAGAAGAGACAGACACAGGTAAAAATGAAAAGTTAGAGATAGAGACAGACACAGGAGAAAATGAAAAATCAGCAGAAGAGACAGACATGGGAAAATGAAAAATCTATTGTGTGGATTTAGCAGAGCTCGTGCACCTTTTCCAATTACAGGTGATCTTGGAATAGAACCACAGCTGATTTGCACAAGAATTAGTTGAGCATTCACACGTCATTGTCACCACTTATGTAAATGTAACAAAGGGTTTCCAATGACACACTGATTTGTGGATTCTGTAAAGAAAAGTTCCTAACAGTGAAGACTCACAGAATTACTAGTAGCAACGACTTCTCATAACTATAAAATAGACAATAGTGACAGACACAGGGGAAAATGAAAAATCGGCAGAAGAGACAGGCTCAGGAGAAAATGAAAAATCAGAGAGAGAGACAGACACAGGGTAAAATGAAAAATCGGCAGAAGTGACAGACACAGGGTAAAATAAAAAATCGGCAGAAGAGACAGACACAGGGTAAAATGTAAAATCGGCATAAGAGACAGACACAGGGTAAAATGTAAAATCGGCAGAAGAGACAGACACAGGGGAAAATGAAAAATAAGAGGGAGAGAGGCACAAGGGAAAATGTAAAATCAGAAAGAGAGACAGACACAGGGGAAAATTAAAAATCGGCAGAAGAGACAGACACAGGGGAAAATGTAAAATCGGCAGAAGAGACAGACACGGGAAAATAAAAAATCGTCAGAAGAGACAGACACAGGGGAAAATGTAAAATCGGCAGAAGAGACAAATTGAGTGAAAAAATAAAAGTATGTTGGGAGTTAAAACCAGCACTCTATCCACAACGCTACTTCCAGTATATGTTTGAATGGATTTATCTTACTTAGTGCCACAGGAGACCTATACAGAATACAACTTGTAAATAGCGTGTAAGATCAGGCGCCACCTGGTGGTCGTTCATGGAAGCACACCTAATTTAATTTAAGCTTCTTTCTTTTCTGAACGTCGGGGCATCGTGTTTCCCTGCATGTAACGCGACCAGCGCGTTTATCTTGATCCGTTACAGCGCGCCAGATGTACAATTCCTTCTGGCTGCATCTGTATATGTCAATATTTTCCCCAGGCTCCTGGTTCCTTGAAAAGAATGTGTATCTTTCCACAGTTTCATTCTTTTTTGGATCACAGTATTTATCAAATGCCTGGATTATATCTTTCAGAGAGGGACTGTCATCTCTGCCACTTGCTATGCATAAGGTCTGTGAGATTTCTCTGCCCTTTTCCCCAATCAAATAATGAAAGAGCTTTATTTTGCGGTTCTCATCACTGGGTGCTACAGTGAGATCCACATACAGGCCAAACTCCTCTTTCCAGTGTTTCCAAGCTTGTGACAGGTTGGAAGCATTTACATTAAGTCTCTCAGGGGGTTTCAGTCCACTCTCCATATTGTAGGAATATTAGCAGTGATCGTTACTCACAGTTATAGCTGTACCTCCAGTCACAGCTTCTGGATGCTGCTTTACTTTCACTTTCACTCCCAGTGATTTCAGCCAGCTTTTCACTCCAAGGTTTAGTTCCCTGCTGCCACCATGTCATTCATTGAATTTATTTTAAAACTCTAGAGGTCAGTCAAATCAAAATGATGCATGCAGTTATCAATGCCAAATGAATCTCTTCTTTTTTGCCTATAGCTAGGGCTACATAGTCAATAGGATAATCTTACTCTATTTAATTTTAGTGAATAAATAGAAATTAGAGCCACATCATACTTGCATTGTCTCTGTCTTGCCTACGGGTATATCTGTATATATACATTTGTTTTCCTATTAGTTCCCTTTTAGAGCCATGTATCTGCATGTGACATTGACTGTTTAGAATGTTAACATGCGCCTTGCTCAATAAACCTGTGGACAGTTGCTTATAGTATGTTGCATGTTACAAAATGGATCAACACTCTTGCCAGAGGCACAGTGATCAAAATTTTGTCTAAAAAACTTGAGATTGTGATTTTGTTTGGAATATTAAATTGGCCCCATAGTGTCAATTAATATTTCAGAGGACACCACTCAAATGTGTTCCCTGATTTAGTAGATATAAATGTATTTTTGTTTTTATGTTTATAGTGACTTAAACTGGGTTATTTCTTTTTGTAATGTCCTGTGTGTATGCAGACTTCTCTGGGGAAGAATATAAGGATTCTGAACTTGTAAACCATCTAATGAATTGCACCACAAGAAGAAGTGCCATATCCCCTTTTGCCTGTCTGTCTGGAAATACGGATCATGACTTACTTTTTGCAGAAAATGTGAACAGTGTAAGTCACTAAAAATAAGAGAAATGCAAAATAAAAAAGTATTGATTGAGCACTCTGCCCAGCTTGCAACCCACTCCTCCACTAGGATTAGAAAGATGGAAGCAACACTGAGTTCTGGGTGGGCATGGGATGACAGCTGCCCATTTCTCAGTTCAGCCCTCTCCTTTTTAATACTAATGTTTCATTAACTGTTTTCCCCTGTGGTCCCCCCTAGAATATAGGGGAGTCATGCTGCCCATAGCAACTTACTGCCCTGTGCCCGGGCCATGCACCAGACACAGAATGATGCAGCTTGGATTAATTTCAAGAGCTAATGTAGACACTACAATTCTTTTTTTTAGTTAACTGCATGGCTTAGACTTAGAATATTGACTTTGCACTTGTGTGGTCCAGGACTTACTAGGACAGGAAGGTCCTCATCATCTACAATAACTTCATGACTTCTATCGACTTCTATCTATAGCATATTTTAAAATTACGAGTTTAGTGAGATTATACAGCATACTATAGATGAGAAGGTGTGGCTTTTATCAGCATAGGTTTTGGGAACTGGGAAGGTGGCCCTCAAGTGAGATCTTTTCCCTGGGCCTGCCTTAAAGCAGTTCCTATTATGTGTGTGTATGGAAGTACATTGCAGCCTCTGAAAAGTCAAAAGGAAGCACACGGAATAAGACATATGCATTTCATGTATCTACAACGTTTAAGACTTGATCACAAGTTTTAGAGACAGAAAAAAATGTTAAACATTTATGGGAATTTGATCTACCAGCCATACAGAAATAGAATGCATATCCCCAGGAAATAATAGCAATGCAACAACCAGGGCCGGATTTACATAGTGGGTGCACCTAGGCCCACTGCCGTTCGTTGCCCCTGCCCCCCCCCATTTATTTGTGCAAATTTTCATCATCAAAGGGGATTGGCACATGGGAAATTTAAAAAACTATTGTATCTCCAGTGCATCCCCGGTGTTTTTGAACAAATGTGAGTGTGGTTGGGCCCCCCTAAAATCCTGCCGCCCTAGGCCCAAGCCTAGGTGATTTCCACAAATCCGGGCCTTACAACAACTAATCTAAATACTGGGATTCATTTAAAAACACTTAGCCAATTTGCATAGCATACAAACAATAAATAGATTTTTCCATCCATCCAAGGTATAACAATGAAATCAAGCTTCTGCTGCAGGTTACTGCCCAGGTGCAAATTTGCCCAGTATAAATAAATCATATATGCCCACTTAATATATAATATATACAAAATATCATGTAATTAATATAAAACATTTAGGGCCTATCTAAGATTGCACCGAAAAGAAAGTTTTTCTTTTTAAAATTTATGGAAATTACCAAGGGTTTTCGTCCTGAAACCAAGATTGCTTGTGCTGAAATCTTAAATAGACCCTCAGCGTTGTGTAAGTCATGTCAATTTCTTTACAGCTTTTATTGCAAACTGTTCAAGTGAGCCAAAAACACATTCCTGTGCTGCATTTAGAGAAAACAGATGCTTGTGGTAGAAAACTGTCACTTAACGCCTATGCACTGGATTTCTTTAAGCACGGCTCCTTTGATGCACTACAAGAAGATAACAGGTATATCAGTTTCTTTATTAAAGGATGAGTAACATCATAAATATATCTCTTAAAATATATGTTTCTCTTGATTAGCTATAAATGATGGTTGTCCCCATTATATCATATAATCATATACATTTTTGTTGTAGCATGAGCCACCTCTCATTACAGTCCTATTAGCCACCCAGCACTCTATACCATATATACAGAACTCATTGCTGATTGCAATTTAAATGATTACCTTGTACTCCGTACCATTCATACATAAACCTCTCATTACAGTTGTACTGACCACCCACTATTTAATACCACATATACAGTTCTCTTAATAATTTGAATAAAATTATAAAAAATAAAAACAGAGTGCCATATACACATACACAAGTACGCTTTCATTACGCTAGTACAGCTCCCTGGATACCATATGTGCAAGAGCCATCTCCTGCTTCAGGTTCATACACTGTGGGACTGGCTCTTTTAGGATCACCTGGTGCACTAATGGGGGAAGTTTAGCCCAGCCACAAATGAAATGAGGGCCGATTGGAAGTTACAGCAATGTGATCTCTCAGGCTATTGTCAGACCAGGCTGTTTCTAATCCTGAGGATAAACACAGGCTTGACCGCTAACCTCCTCACACTTATGTGTCTGCACACGGGGCAGCAGTGGCCCAGGTGCAGACACACAAAGTGAGTTTCAGCAGTAAAATGCATACTCATGGCTTTTGGTGCTGAGATCTGTTCCATGTGTCTGCACCCAAGGCTCCGGGTGGAGACACCAAAGACCTCAGATAGGAGTGGAGGGCCTATGTCTGACCCTGTGTGGCCTTAGCCTTATTCCACTCACCCCTCAAAGTGGGGCTTACATTGAAGAAGTCTGAAACCACTGTTCCATTTGTATTATCCTGATCACTCACTCTCTTTAAAAGAATGTTCGACTTTTTAACTCTGAATTGTTTCTGTTACAGGATTAACAGAGGAGCTGCCTTTTACATTTTAAAAGATTTTTCTTTATGTATTGCCGCTATAAGGTAAAATATTCATATTCAAACATTAAACATAAAAACGACATTGATATAGGGGATTATTTACTAAAATCATACATATTTTATTTAAAAAAACTATGACCAAACTCCCATGCCTGATATTAGCTTATTTAATAATTAAAAAATTTGATTTAAAGGACATGTAAATAAAATGTAATCAGTGAACAGCATCTTTGTAATCTTTAGATAACTGCCACTATGGTTGTTAAAAGGTTAACAGTAAGGCTACAGCATCCCTATAACCCACTCTTCCCCCTCCCTCAAATTTATTTTGGCTTTTGGCTCATGAGCATGCTCCATTCTGCTCAGTTCAGATCAATAAACATAACCTCCAGTCTAATGGCCAATGAAGCAATAGCATTGCTGGTTCCTTTTTTCTCCTAACCACCTCTCCTGAGCTCAGCTTAACCATTACAGTGCTCAACCTCATCAGAACTTTTTATCAAAGTATGTTGTGCCTGTGTAAACCTGCATTGCATGAACCTTACAGCGTACATGTCCTGTTTGCAGATGTCAATGTTACTGATGATGTGTCAGAGGGAAAATGGCCGCCGGGTGAAAGCTGCTATTTGTTTTAGGAAAATGTGATGGCGCTGGCAAATGGAGGGGGTATATGCAGTACAAATGATGTGGCTCGGGTGGGGAAGATATGCCCAATTTATATACATGGTAGAAAAATTTAGGCTTTACGTGTCCTTTAATCGGATCGCAGAAAAAACTCAATGATATAGATCTTTTGCCTGAAAACCCCCGAAAAAGTAAGTTTTTTGAGCTAAACCCAGCACGAAAACTTCAAATTGAGATAGGTGCCTCTCCCATTAACTTATACATGACCTCAACAGGTCTGACATGGTGGATTTTTGGATTCAGGCTTTTTGCAGCATCAGGGTATAATAAATCTCGAAAAATGTAAGTTTCTTTTTCCTCTAAAATTTTTTCTAGTGAAAATAACTAAAATTTTTTGAGATTTTAACATTCGGATATTAATAAGTAACCCCTTAACTGTGCGAAAAGCATCTTGTGCAAATGATTAAACACTATCTCAGGAAATTATTATTATTGTTATTATTAGTAATAGCACCATCACCATGGTCTCCTACCTGCTGTAACGGGATCCGATTTACAAGACATAACAGTTTGCCCATACAAACAAAAGACAGCTCTAGAATAGATGCGCATAGCTACAACTACATATTGTCAGGAGATAATAACGGGAGGTCTCTACCAGAAATTAGATGTTATAAGCCAGGTTCTGTATTTTGCATTATTTCAATAATAATTTTGCATGGGGGATGGGTATTTCTTTCCTTTTTAGTAAACAGACAAAACTGACATTTATGCAAAGGCAAATGTCTGCCAAGCATTTTGTGTCTGTGTTGTGCCAGTTTGTTGGCACAGAGGTGGAAATCTTGTGCATGTCTTTCGTATTTGTGCTAAGTCCATTAGATACATTTCAATCCTTATTGATTGCAGGTAGGTGTTCACGGTTTTTGGATTCGGCTAACTAGGAATCCTCCACACTGAAGGAATCCAAACCCCTAATTTGAATATTTGGATTTGAGAATTTTTAACAAAACTGCATTACCTGAGAACACGAATCCATCAGCTTCAATTGTCCAGATTTTTAGAGGCAGATTTATCAAAATGTCAGATAAGAGCTCGCACTGATTTTCTATTCATTACAATGGGATTTTTAGAAATGTATTTATCAATGGGTGAAAGTTAGAGTTCACCATTTTATAAATATAATTCTAAAACTTCCATAGGAATGAAAAGTGAGTGAATTTTTTTTTTTGTTCTGACATTTATCACATTTTGATAAATTGAATGTTCTCATGTGTGAAGAAAATTGTAAGACTGTTTCTTGTCTATTTTCAATATATCATTCATTTCTTATTTCTCCCATCAGTTTTCTGGAGTATGAAGGTTGAGAAATCTAGTAGAAGTAAATCTAGAGCAACTGGCCTTGTTGATTAATCATTGAAGACTAGTGATGGGCGAATTTCTCCCGTTCGGCTTTGCAGAAAAATGAGTGAATTTTGGACGCAGGGCCGAAAAGTTGCTCGCGTCAATTTTGACGGCAGTGTTAAATTCAATGGACGTCATAAATTTTGACGCCGCTGAATTTTCTCTGGTTTTTTTTTTTTAATTTATTCACTGCCGGCAAAATGTGGAAATTCGGAATACTTCTTCAGTTCAAGTGACTGGTGTAGGAAATTTTTGGCATATAAACTCTTCCAATAATCCAATCACAATGGTGCAGTGTAACTATCCAGAGACCTATTAATTTCTTTCCCGTACCAGTCAGTTGAACTGAAGAAGCTGCTCGGATGAGTAGCAAAACATCTTCAATGATTACTCAGCAAGTCCAGATTTACTTCTACTAGATATACCATGACCTGGATGAATGAAAACCTTTCATAGATGAAGGTTGAGATGTACAGGTATAAGCAAGAATACACTGGTAAAAAACACAATAAATACACCCCAAATTTTGATTTGCAAAGATCTATCTCACAATCTCTACCTTTAAGAAATTGACCCCTGTGGTTTTGGATTCAGTCTCTAAATAATAGAATCAATTTGTTTAAAATGTATGTAATTAAAAAAAATAAATCTAATTTGAATATGCAAATTAGGGATCAGATTTACTTTGGTATTAGACTGAATATTTACTGGAGGATTTGGTATTGTGTCCCTACTAAATAATAATGATTCTCTGAATAGAGAATTAAGAATGTTCTAGAATTTATCAAAATGATTGCTGTATTCATTCTGACTAACATTGTACCTCAAACCTTGACAGCATCTCTCTGAAAGAAATGTGTGAAGATGAGGATGATCCTGTTGTGTTAGCTTTTGAGCAGCTGAATACGATGTTCAGTAAGAAACTAAACACAACTTACTAAAGTCTATGCACAGGTATGGGATCCATTATCTGTAAACCTCTGCAAGACCTACAGCAAGACCGTCTCCGATAGGCTACGATTTCTTCAAATAATCCCAATTTTTATAAATTTCCCTTTTCCTGTAATGATAAAACAGTAGCTTGTACTTGATCCAAACTAAGATAAAATTAATTCTTATTGGAAGCAAAACCAGCTTATTGGGTTTATTTAATGTTTACATGATTTCCTAATAGACATAAGAAGATCCAAATCATGGAAAGATCTGGTAACCCGGAAAGCCCCAGGTCCAGAGCAATCTGTATAACCTTTTTTACGTTTCAATATTGTACTTTGATAAATAAATGCTAAAAATGTACATTTTCTTTATACCATTCATTGTGTCTGAACGATATGATTTTTAGATGTAAATTTAATGTTATAGGTGTCGAAGATAAATACTGTAAATGAAGATAAATGAATACATGCATTTTATATATAGTACATGTTTATTTATAACCAGATCCGTCTCTCAGGTTCTTCATTCCTATTTCATGGAAAAACTGATTTTTGTTTGTGGAATATTAACTACCTCTGTGCTGTGAGTGATGTTTTATGTACCACATAATGTAGCTTTTGTTTTTTGGTGGTCTTTAATTTTAAAGTGATACTGGCACCAGGAATGTATGATAAATCTCGAAATTCGAATTAAAACTCAAATGGAGTTTGGATAATTCACAATTCAAATATGAGAGTTTTGACCTAAAATAAGTATCAGAGGCAAAACCAGCCTATTGGGTTTATTTAATGTTTACATAATTTTCTAGTAGACTGAAGGTATGGAGATCCAAATTACGGAAAGATCCCTTATCCAGATATACCCAGGTCCCATACCTGTATACAATTATTTTTGTGAAGCATATTGGAAGCAATTAATCTGGAAGAGAACAAAAAACTATTATAAACAATGTTGATCGGAAACCATATTGTAATTCAATGGAGAGTCAACAAACCCTTCTGATAAATGCAGGTATAAGCAACTGTTATAGTGGGATAGCACTTCCAGAAGCAAAACTAGGTATTGGGTCCTACCTGAATTTGCAGTAAGTGTAATCTAGTAAAATGGAATGGATGAAATGTTTTACACTGTAGCACTGGCTACAAAGAGTAAGTTAACGTGTAGCAAAATGTGTTTAATACTCCTCACCCCGTTCCCTTACTTTGTAATTGAATTTAAAATCCTATGCCATAATTAGACAAATGCTTGTTTTAAACGTGTAAACTTATTTATGTTATATATTTTAGATATTATATTGTACTGGAACCATAATGATACAATTTGTAATGTTGAAATTGTGGATAATAAATAAAGAATATATTTTAAATGAAATGATTGTGATCTGCATTACTATAGTGATGGGCGAATTTGCGGCGTTTCGCTGAAAAATTTGCGAATTTCGCATGAAATTCGCGAAACGGCGAAAAATTTGCAAAATGGCGAATTTTTTCCGTGAATTTTCGCGGGCGTTTTGCGAATTTATTCGCTGGCGGTGAATCACGCAAATTCGCCGCAAATTCGCCCATCACTACTATTCAGGTAAAACTTCCATTTTTTATATGCACCTCACCCACCCATGGTCACTTAGCAGGAGACGACAAGAATGCATGTAAACACCAATAAAATGCAATTAACATTGAGCTTGCCCAGTATTATGTGTGTTCAAGGGTTCTGTGTGCAGTACAGGCCCCATAAAAAAATTTAAGGATCAGTTATCTGTGTTGTTGTGAGGTGGAACGCACAAAGTAGCCACCGCAGCACAGTTACAAACATCAAATATGTGAGTCCCCTGAATTTTATATTAGAAAAGCATAGCATGATGCAAGGATTTTTTTCACATTTAGCTGGACAACTTATGCCAAGTATCTCAAGTACGGCAAGTAACTGATTTTGATCATGAACTGTGAGGAATGACGATTAACGGGCAGATTTATCAAAATGTGAGTTTAAGGGGGTTATTTATCAAGGTCCAAATTTATCTCAATATCGGCTGCTACAAACTCCAATCTAACCCGCTCGGGTTTTTAACGCTTATTTATTATTACATTTTCCCCGAAAATTTGCTTTGCGGGAAAAGCTCAGATTTTCACGATTTTTTCGTGAATTTTCTCCGAATTTTTCGTAGTTTTCACCCGAAAACATTGTGAAATTGCCCGAAACCTCCGACACAACCAGAAATCAATGGGACTGTTCCCATTGACTTTTTAGCCCTCAGGGTTTAATAAATTCCTAAAAATTTGTGATTTATTTAAAAGCCCGAATTTATAAAAAAAAAATCACAAATTTTTCGGATTTCAGGGAATTTCGGGTATTCAGAGCTTAGTAAATAACCCCTTAAGGGTCAGGGCACACAGGCAGATTCAGGGAGATTAGTCGCCCAATGAATCTGCCCAAACTGCCTCCCCTGCCTTCCTGTTGGCTAAAATGGAATTCCCCGGCGGGATGGCACTCGTCGAGGAAACTACAGGCGACTTCGGAAAACTAATTTGTTGAGTGCCATCCTACCGGCAATTTACATTTTAGCTGGCAGGAAGGCAGGGAGGCAGTTTGGGGAGATTAGTGGCCCCGAAGAATAGATTTGTCGCCGGGCAACTAATCTCCCCGAATCTGCCTGTGTGTGTCCTGACCCTAAAGCTTAATAAATAATTAAAAACTCGCCCGATGGGATTTTTATAATTGTATTTATCAATGGGGGAAAGTCAGAACTCAGCATTTGATAAATCCGGTTCTAAAAATCCCATAGGCATGAATAGAATGTGGGGGAGTTTTTATTTATTAAAATCTAAACTTTCATTTTGATAAATCTGCCTGGTTTTAAATGGAGAGAAAAACATTTTTGCAAAAGGCATATTAACTCATTCTATAGACTAGTGTTGTCCAACTTCTGTGGTACTGAGGGCTGATAATTGAAGCCAGTGTCGACCAGTTCCGTTTTTTAAACCACACCCATGTTACTACAAGAACTATTAAGACCATATCCACATTGACGGTGGTAGCACACCAAAAAAAAAAAAAAAGTTTATAGTCAAAAATGGCATGGAACTAGTTATGAAAAACCTTTGACCTGTAACTTTTTAATGATCTCTGTACTCAATCTCACAATAACTCTCTAACCAGGATTCACATCTGGCACGTAAGAATGTAGTATTGTGAATGGATTATACACAATATCAACATAGTAGTTAGTTACTTCCTCTATAGATCACTCCTTCCATGAACCTATAGATGAACTGCTTTTTGTTATCTTAGTATTTATTGTGTTATGGAGATTTCTGACTTACATAGGTCAAAAACTCCCAGTGGCACACTACCACATTTCCTAAATGTCCTTCCAGAAATCTGCACTCTTTAGATTTCAAGGCCAAAATTTCTACTACCAGTAAGTGTGTAAGGTGATTGAAAATGTTGTTGTTCGAAAATGCAGTGTATGATGATGTAAATGTGAGAGAATGATTGTTATGTGTATGTGTAATGTTAGTGTTGGAAAATTGAAGTGTTAAAAGGGTGTAATTACAGGGGTTGTCCACTAGGTGGGTCCCCATTAGTTGTGGAAAAGGGTTATATAATGGTGTTATGTAAAGTATGGTTCCTGCCCCAGCCACTAAAGGGAAGTAGTGAGATAGGGTAAAAAGGGTATAAAAGGGATGGTTCCACCCAGGGTGTGGTGAGTTGAGTTGGAAAGTTAGACAGGTAAATTGTAAATGGGGCACCATAGCCAGTAAGGGCAAGCTAGAAAGGGTAGCTGGCACCCCGCCGAGGAGAAAGAGGCCTAGTGGCCGTGGCTCGGCCACAGATAGGAAAAGAGAGATAGACAGGGCAGTGTGGACAACCCAGGCCAAAGGTGAAAATTCCTACCCGGAAAGGCTAGGTGGTGCTGCTGTGGTGGCCCGCTGGCTGAAAGTGGCACACATAAATTCCTACCGGGGCTAGGTGGAGGGCTCGTAGGATGTACGGCGGACTGCCTGACTGGTAGGTGGTGCAAGAAAAGGCCAAGAGGCTGGGTTCACAAGTCCGGTGTCTGTGGGGAATATTGAATACCTGTGTATCTGTAAAGGAACATTTCTCAACCTTGGTTGGTAAGCTGATTTTGTCAACTTCTTCAATAAAAACTTTCAAGTATTTCTACTCCAAACTAACCAACTGTAAAGCTTTCCTAAAATTAGTATTGAAATATTACTTCAAAACTTCCCCCTTGCCATCTGATCTCCTATGTAATTTGGTACCAACGTCTTAAATATGAAGGCCAGGGGTCTACTGAACAGTTTGATGACCCAGGTGAATAGGTTTATCAGTGTATGTGGGGTGTTGCACCTCAAAATGAAGACACCCCATATGATCTATCTTTTCAGCTAATCAGCTTATTTACTGCATTTTATGTGGGGTAAAGCCACAAAAAAGTAAGTTTACCCCAGAATGCCATATAGTTTTGGAACATACACATTCTTCTGAATCCAAACTATTTCTACACCAAACTAACACACTGCAAAACATTCCTAAATTTGCCAGGTTTTAGGATATTTCTGAAAATCACCTCAGCATCTTTTTTTCCACAATAAGGGGCAGATTTATCAAGGGTCAAAGTGGAAAAAACTTTGAAATTCGACCATCGAATTGCATACTTCTATATTCAGGTCAAATTCGAAGGATTTTTAACATCCTACGATCGTACTACGATCGTACTTCGAATCAAACGATTCGAAAGATTTAATCATATGATCGTGCAATTATACTTCGACTTCTAAAAACGTTGCCAAATGTTGGCTATATGTTCTAGGAGGTCCTCATAGGCTAACATAGCAATTCGGCAGGTTTAAGGTGGCGAAGTGTCAAAGTTTTTTAAAGAGACAGTACTTCGATTATCGAATGGTCGAATAGTCTAAGCATTTTCACTTTGAATCAAAGTCGAATTTAGGCCTATTTGATGGTCGAAATACCCAACTTCGAAAAAATTCACTTCGACCCTTAGTAAATCTGCCCCCATGTCCCTAGATAAAACACCAATATAAATGCCAGGGGTCTACTGAACAGTTTAATTGTCAAATATTTATGTGGCATTTTTTTAATAATAAATAAGGTAAAATCAGGTATGGGAGTTTGGTATTGGGTTTTTTTTATTTAAAAAATTGATAAATTCATGTTTTAGTAAATAGCCCCCAGCATGTTTAGTAAGATCCTAATTTTAAGTAGACCCCTACAAGAGTTTGGCTCTGTCCATTGTTTCCCTAGGCCTGAGCAGAGATCTAGGCATGATTTTAGTAGCAGATGGGAGAATTTCCCTGAAATGCCCTTCACATGGTTTATCTTTCCTGATGTAAAGAAGGTACTCAGGGCCACTTGGAATACCAGTGTTAGCCACCCAAGATCTGTGGGTCTGTTGTTTCCATCGCTGCCACCACAATCTTCAATTTTTCCATTGATTTTAATAGTCATATCAATCAACTTCCATCATCCCAGATTTGGTGACACTGGCAAGAATGCCCTTCTGAATAAAGACACTTTCTGGTGTTACTGTTCCTTTAAACAAAATTCCTATAAATGATATTGAATTGTTTTAAAAGTGTATGACTTTCTTTTTTTTGTCTAACATGTCTTACTTTAGTCTTGCTTGTAAAGGGATGTTTAGTGTAAAATGTGAAACATTTGTGTGCAGATTGCCTCCTCTGTTTCACAAATCGTTTGCAATGAAAACGAAACTACTGCAGGATGGGTTCTGTCAGAGAAACGAAACTGAGCAGCTTGATAAACTGGAGGAATAGGGGAGGGAGTGAGAGACTGGAAGAGGAAGAAGAGCGACAAAAAAAGCCTGGAGAAACTGGCAGCTTGTTATTCCTTTCGCCAGCCTGAATACTGTACGGTTTCCTGCCAATTTCTTCTAGGAAGTGAGTACATCTCTATGTGTTATAACACGTAACAGTTACCATTGTCTTGCTAGTTCTGTATTGTATGCTTTAATTGTACAGAGGCAGCTACTCACAGACTTATACTGCAAAATCCCTTTTGCCATTTGTCGGCTAAGCCTAAAACATGTCATGCGAATAAATCATTTTGCAGTTTAACTCTGCGAGTACCTGTCTCTCCACTTGTTCATCATAAACTTCATATTTATATATATATATATATTCAAAAGGAGTATGGGATATAATAATGGATCGTCGCATGCGATAAAGAGAATATAATCCATTTCTAAAATAATATCAGGAATGGCAGCTCGATGAATCAATTGCTTTTTTTTTAATCGTCATTTTATCATTAAAGAAAAATCTAGTTGTGTTTTTAAATATGATACTGGGTAATATTTCAGTGGTTATTTACTAAAATCTGAATTTATCTCATGATTAATAAAAAAAAGCTTGACCAAACTCCCATGTCCAATTTTGCCTTATTTATTAATAAAATAACTTGAGTAAAAGGGATATACCATAGTATTGAAGAGCACACACAAAAAAATCCACCAACTGGCGGGGTGCCAAGTGGTAGTTCTTCAAGCACATCCACAGCAACGACTCAGCAGTCACAGGACTTGCTTAAAAAATAAAAACATCCTTTTTACTGTGCAAAATCAGCATTTATGTCACATATTCAGTCCTTTATGATATATATATATATATATATATATATATATATATATATATATATATATATATATATATCATACATATAGTTGGCCAGCTTAAATATATTGCAATATATGGACAAACAATCCCTGTTTTGTTTAAAGGGTAAGGCATTTTTCAGTAGCAGTATGCACAAAATGTCTCTGTCTTAAATATATTGATAATGGGTTAAGTGCAGAGGACTCTTGTGTTTCTGTGTTAAATGAGATAAATGGGATATCTGTGTTTAGTTATTCTGTGTCAAACAGACAAACCAAAGTGGCTGCATCTGTATATATATATATATATAGTGAAAAAGGATTGCAGCACTCACAGGGTTTTAGTGAAAAAACAAAAAAATTTTATTATTAAGCCTCAACGTTTCGATCCCCCACAGGGATCTTCGTCAGGAGCAAAAACAAACAAACATCCAGCACCCACAACCCCCCAGAGGTAAGAAAGCCTTGAAATGTCGCCAAAATCTGTTGCTAGGCAACCATACAGGTGTCAGTGAAAGTGCTCAAATCTATTAGCCAGTGATATAATCTATAAGGCACATGGGGAAAGGTATAACAGCAGGGTGAAACGCACAAAAAAGATTAAGAGAAAAAGAAAACAAGAGCGCAGTACTGTGAGTGCACCGACAGAATTCCTATTACAGTTGTTAGAATTAACACTAACTAGGAACTACTTTAGATTCGAAAATACCTTTTATTTACAGGTATCTGGGACAGCAATGGGAAGTGCCCTAGCTCCTTCCTACGCTAATTTATTTATGTTACAATATGATCAAGAAAACATTGCCACTTGGACTGGGGACAATATCATTTTATACTTACGCTACATTGACGATTTACTGTTTATTTGGAAGGGCGACTCTTTGTCCTTGCTAAACTTTGTAGAAAAACTCAATACACTTGACACCCCTATCAGACTGACATTGAATTTTGATAACCATAGCATTGAGTTCCTGGGCCTATTGATATTTAAGACAGAACAGGGCTTAGGTACCAGTCTGTATAGGAAACCAATGGATCGTAATACGATCTTGCATGCTAGCAGCGACCACCCACCAGCCACCTCCAGAGCCATCCCATACTCACAATTCTTACGGACTATATGCAACAACAGTAATCCTCAAAAGACACTGTTACAACTTCGAGAGACATTTACACGTTTTCTAGACAGGGGCTATAATGAGGATCTCTTACACCAGCAACTGCAGTGGGCCCTAACACATACTCAGGCGGACCTGATAAGTGAAAAAACGCATCAGAGAATACACAGTTAATTTTCACCACCACATACTCACATCTGTCCAAGAACCTAAAGAAGTGTGTGCAAAAAAATTGGCCAATTATCGTCATGGACGAAACACTTTCCCCACACCATGCCCCAGCACCTATGTTTGGCCACAGCAAGAATCGTAGCCTGAAAGATATTCTGGTGAAAACTGACTTCGTGAACAGAACTAAGGAAGCCCCAAATTGGCTCTCGGGTCAACAGAAATTGGGGTGCTACCGGTGCCCTGACTGCACGACGTGTAAATCTATGCTTACTGGCAAAGACTTCCCCCACCCACATACTGGAAAACGCATAAAAATACAGTATCGCTTGACTTGCACCACATCGTTTGTGGTTTACATTGTAACTTGCCCGTGTGGTCTCTATTATGTAGGCAAAGCCACTACACCACTGAAGGATAGGATCGCAAAACCACAGGTCAGCTATAAGTAAAGCCCTAAAAGAAAAAACCTCTAAACAACCTGTGGCAAGACATTTTCTACAAATGGGCCACACCCTACCCACTTTCCGTTGTATGGCGATTGATCACCAACCCACTCTGGCGAGAGGGGGCAACAGAGATTTGGCCCTCCTTAGATGGGAGTCGAGATGGATATATCGCTTAGACACAGTAGCTCCCCGTGGATTGAACGAAACCCTCCCCCTTGGCTGCCTTATATGAATCCTTGGATTGAACTTTTATATGGGGATAGCTTATATCACTAAGTAGATAACTCTGGACAATGGCGATATTGATATATTAATAAGACTTTCTCTGACAAGCTTACTAGCTACATTTGTAGCTATCTTTATCTGCTTCAGCTTTATGATTTCTATCGCAACATTTCTTTGTGCTTCCTCCATCCCTTAACCCCCATCTTTCCTATTGTTCATGTGCTGTCCTGTTATTTGTGTTTTTAACCTTACGCAGTACTGGGACACCGGACCGACCAGTAGCCACTAGACCTATGTGTTCCCATACGCGACGGGTCCTAGCAACACAGTAGTATGTGGGTTGTGGTCAAAGTACTCTGTGTATCTGATAGCCGCCCACTCCTTGCCGGAGTGGTGCAGCGCCGGGCATACCATCCCCCACTGCAAGTGGGAGTACTGATGTGTACCAACAGTAATCCTTTACCCCGATGACAGGCCTGGAGTCTATTTACTCTCTAGTTCTTTAAACTTTTGTGCAGTGACACTGAGAACTGCTTTGACAGCGATCGTGTCCTGAATACCACACACTCCATGGCTGGGCTGGATAAGTGACACGCAGAACTGCTTGGACAGCGGTCGTGTCTTAATTACGGTACGCACACTGATAATGCAGAAGTACAGAGACCTGGTAGAAGCATAGTATACACCCACCACTGCTCAGTGATAGGTCGCAGGCCCGCCTTTGACACGCACTGACAGTTACAACAGGAGTTGGGGGAGTGGCCTTCATACTGACACTGTGCACTCACAGTACTGCGCTCTTGTTTTCTTTTTCTCTTAATCTTTTTTGTGCGTTTCACCCTGCTGTTATACCTTTCCCCATTTGCCTTTTAGATTATATCACTGGCTAATAGATTTGGGCACTTTCACTGACACCTGTATGGTTGCCTAGCAACAGATTTTGGCGCCATTTCAAGGCTTTATTACCTCTGGGGGGTTGTGGGTGCTGGATGTTTGTTTGTTTTTGCTCCTGACGAAGATCCCTGTGGGGGATCGAAACGTTGAGGCTTAAAGGACCAGAAACATCAATTTTTTTTTCTTCAAAATTCGTTATTATAGAACGAAAAATAAACACCAAAGCAAATAAAACTTTTAAATTGCAAAGCCTTTATTAAGACATAACTTACCAAAACGCCACTTCCGCTCCTCTTCTAAAACGGCGAAAGGCCGACCATCCATGCAGCGGTATTTGATTTCTTCCCCCTGGCTATTCTAGTGACAGTTGGGGGAAGGCCGTCAGGGAGAGCGTATTGAGGCTGGGAGATAAAAGGAGTGACGCGCTGGATAGTGAGGAAAGCTGTGAGAGAGGAGGAGAGCAGAGGGAGGGAGTCGAGTGCGGCGGGCCTGAGAGAGAGCGGAGCGACTGCAGCAGATGTGGAAGCTGCCTGCAGTTCGATCTGCTCATTACGTGTGCTTGGGGTCGGAAACCTGGCACCGACTTTTTTACAAGCAAGCAGTATTAGCTCAGATCCCGGCTGTCAGCCTGTCCATGCCTTACGTCAGGGCACAGTCTCTGCAACCTGTATATCAGATCTCCAGACATGCGTGCATTACAGGCCCCAACACAAGGGGTTAATTTTAGTCAGTCTACAGCCCACCCGTTGCTCCCCTCCTGCCTTTACTCATTGAAAAGCAGCTTTCTAATGCCGGAGGTAACATGGCCTATCAGCCAGCCCCCAAGTGCAACTCCCGAGTCTGTGCCCCAGAACAAGCTAAGACACAGCGTGTACTTTTTAGAAAACATGGCTAAATAAAGATTTCTGATTTTAAATAACGTCCTGGTGTGCGGAATCGTTCTCCTCCATTTATCTCTATTGCTCACGGCGTGGGACGCCGAACTTCCAGCACCCAAACTTGGATTCATGCCGGCTGCTTTCTAAATCAACTTGCGGTGAGTCGGAGCGGTTCTCGCTTTTTCTAATGTGCCCCAGAACACCCAGGTCTTGTACAATGATCGGGCCGACCTGCTAAATAATAATTGAAGTTCCATTTCATTCTGTGTAGCGAACTGGGCGCATTGATCAGCATTAGACAGCAGTATCCACCCCTTGTAGGCCTATGGTTCGGCTCTCCGAATAGGGGAAGTGCTGCAGAGTTGACCTCAGCCTCCACACATACTAACAGTACTGTAAATTGCATGAAGTAGTAGAATCTTCATTATTTATAGAAATAATGGTTATAAACTAGGCATGAATGGGTTAAACAGTGTTCTATTTATGCACTGCTGACTTGGCCGCTCATACTGTACATCTGCTTATATACCATTTGTTCTGGAATGTAACTAGGTTGTATAAAACATATGGAATGACTTAGGCATAGAGGTGGGTGTGGGAAGTGTATCCCACTGAAAACACACACACACCCCCTACTTTTAAAAAATAATAAATTCTTCAGAATTTATTAAACCCCGAGGATGGAAAAGTCCTAATCAGAAAATCATGCATATCAGGCCTGTCGAGGTTGCATATACCGCAAGTCAATGGGAGAATCCCAATGATTTTTTGCTGTGTTTTGTGTTCCGGAGTTCTCCCGCAAACCACATTTTCGGGAAAATCTAATAACAAATAAGTGGAAAAAACCCCTGCAGATGTAATCAGAGGTTTTGGCAGAACATGTTGAGATAAATTTGGACTTTGAGAAATAACCCCCTTATTCTACGACACTTACACACACAAACACATTCTAAGATACTGATACACAGCTCAGACACCAATGTTGGACTGGGGTGTACGGGACTAAACACGGCTCCCACCCAGTGGCTGAACTACCGGAGGTGTGGGGAGGTGAACCCAGGCCTACACCCCCTCGAGGCCTGCCCGAGACTCACGCATGTCCAAATCCAGACCAAAGATTTCTGGAGGGAGGTGGTTGGCCCAGCTGCATGTCCTGCAGTGATAGTTACAGTACTGCTGCCACTTCAGGGGTCCCACCCTGTGTGCCCATCACCCCAGTTAAAATCCCCCCACCCCACAGCCAGCCACTGTAGTCGCGATCCTCCCCACCTCAGATGTGAGCTCCAGACAAACATGACCCCCTCGCTGGGCACCTGCCTGCCCACGCACATTTTACCTTTTCCTTGCCCTGGGGGTTGGGAACACCTGCAGTATCTGTCAGGGCCCATCATATTTTTTTCCGGGTGTCGCACCAGCCCAGTCCAACCCTGTGAAACCATCAAATTTATATATATATATATATATATATATTTGTTTTTTTTATACATAATATCCATATATTAATACACATAGGGGCACATTTACTAAGGGTTGAATATCAAGGGTTAATTAACACTCGATATTCGACCATCGAAGTAAAATCCTTTTTTTACTGCAAATACTTAGATCGAACGATTTGAAGGATTTTAATCCATCGATTGAAGGATTTTCCTTCGATCAAAAAAAGCTTAGAAAGCTTATGGGGAAGGTCCCCATAGGCTAACATTGGTGCTCGGTAGGTTTAAAGTGGCGAAGTAGGTAGTCAAAGTTTTTGTTAAAGAGAAAGTACTTCGATTATCGAATGGTCAAATAGTCGAACGATTTTTAGTTTGGATTGTTCGATTTGAAGTCGAAGGTAATAGCCTATTCGATGGTCGAAGTATCCAAAAAAATACTTTGAAATTCTAAGTATTTTATATTCGTATCGTTCACTCGAGCTTAGTAAATGTGCCCCATATACTTTATTTTTAGTTGGCTGTCATTCATATATTTCACTAGATAAAGATTCTGTACATGTATGTGATTTCTGTAGCTTTATTTCCATGCATTTAGGGGCAGATATATCAAGGGTCCTATTTCGAGTTCATGGGAGTTATTTAAAACCAACTGCAATTCATTAAAACATTAGAAAACTTGCAAACCATAATCGAATTAAAATCGAAATTGAATCAAATTCGAATCCGAATCGAATTTGATTCAAGTTTTTAACTATGAAAAAAACTTGAATGTCAGGAAGGCAGCAAACAACTTCAAATTGATCCCAAGATGTCCCCTATAGGCTAAAACAGCAAGTCGTCAGGTTTAAGGTGGCGAATAGTCAAACTTGAAGTCTTAAAGGGTCAGTGTATGATAAATTTCAAAAATCAAATTAAAGTTTTTAAAAACTTGAATTGAATTTTAACAATTCCCTAGTCGAATTTGACAGTTTTGGCCATAAAAAAACCTTGAAAATTCAAAATTTAAATTCAAATTTTCACTTTGACCTTTGAAAAATCTGCCCCTAAATGTTTAGTGGTATTTTTTGACCATAGAAGTTACACAAGTAAGAAGAATATTTTATAAACATTAATTTTATTTTCTACAAGACATAATATACAAAGTGTTTACATTTATGGAGGTTGGGTTTCATGTAGAGGGGTTGAACTTGATGGACTTTGTCTTTTTTCAACCAGATTTAACTGTGTAACTATATAAATTTGAAGCCTGGTCTTTCTGGAGATCAATAATTCACAAATTTCTTAGCTGAAAATAGCATCTGAAATGTGTGTGGGAATGTTAACATCCTTGCAGCTTGTTATCTCACAGGCCAAGAGCCAAAAGTCATACTGTAGGCAGTCACTAAAGCTCACATCATTATCTCTGACATAGCCAGCAACAGTCAGCTTGATTTAAATAAAGTGGAGAGGGCTCGTCTTGTCAGGATCCATGAATGGCATTTCCGCCATAATAATAAAAATAATAATAATAATAATAGTTTTCCTCAAGATTTTTGAATATTATATTCTGGATTTGTGGAATTTTGTCCATAATTTTCCTGAAAATTCCAGAACAAATTTATGGTGCTATAATACTCTTTTTCAATTGCAGCTTCCAAGCGATGGCTACACAAGGATCTCAGGATTCAGGAGAGAACTTACTGGACTCCCAAAAAGAACCTGCCCCTGAAAGTTCTGAATTAAGCAACAAGACAGGTACAAGTGGGATCACCAATGCAAAATAAAAATTTTTTCGCAAATTCATGGCAGTAATGTTTCTAAATATTACTTGCTTAGGTGCTGCTAAAACTGGTTTTACTTGTGCATCTTAACTTCTTAAACTCCATCTATTACAGACCAGTTAAGACTGTACTCTCTTCCAACTTCAGATCATGTCTGCACTCATGTATTTATTTTTGTTTTTCTGCATGACCAGCCACCTCTCTATTGTGCCATTTGTTCTGACTGACAGCTGCGCTCCTTTTTAAGTCTTCTTACACCAAGGCATTGTATGCCGATATATATGGTCCATTGCCAAAGTCAGTTTTTTAAAAATGGCCATTCCACCGGCCTCCATATACTAACTCTGAGACATAATCTGTAAAAAAAAAGGGTATAGGAAATATTAGGTTAGATGCAAACAGCTGTTTATAATAGCGATCACTAACAAAAAAACAAGAATAAACACAGAAATAAAATACTTTAATATTTTGCTTTAGCAGGTGAAGGAGCTACAGACTGAAAAACCGAGTCTGATTAACCTTATCTTAACTGACTAATCAGGAGGCTTTAAAACCCTAGCTGGTCAGTCTCAGAGAGAGATAGAAAGAGTAAAGTGTAAACTCAATACACAGGAACCTCTAACTCTATACAGATTGCGAACTGACAACGAGTGTCAAACCCCCTGTGTTTTTTGCTTATCCTGCTGTATTTTTCTTTTTTAAAGGGAATCTGTCATGGTAAACCATTTTTTTTTCAGAATGTGTACTCAAATCCCTTTGAAAATTCTGTTTGCTCAAAAGAGCAAACATATTTTTTAATTTTGAAAATTGACATGGGGCTAGACATGTTGTTAGTTTCTCGGGTGCCTTCAGTAATGAGACTTCAGTCACTCTTCACTGCTGCACTGTTGGAGTGATATCAACCCCTCCCTCTTCCCCCAGCAGTCAACAAAACAATGGAAAAGTATTAGGATAACACCTCCCTGGTCAACTAATCTCGGCGACTAATCTCCCTGAAATGCTTCCCCTGCCTTCTCGCTGGCTAGAATGAAAATCATTGGCAGGATAGCACTCGAACGTTTCGTTTTCCGAAGTCGCCTGAAATTGCCTCATGAAGAAACTTCTGGCGACTGCAGAAAACTAACCGTTCGAAGTGCCATCCCGCCGGCAATTTACATTCTACATAGTGGGAAGGCAGGGGAGGCATTTCGGGGAGATTAGTTGCCCGAAAAAGAGGAGATTTGTTGCCGGGCAACTAATCTCCCTGAATCTCAGCGTTTGTCTCTGCCCTAAGTAGGAAAAACAACAGCCGGAATAGTTGATTCAGGTTCTGAGACCACTTTCATTTTGAATGAACTATTCCTAAATAGTTAAATAGTTAAAACTCCCATGACTTATAATTCGACCAATTGTAATTTATTACAAACATCGAATTTTTGAACCTCGGGTGATTAGGATCAACCCGCAAACTCGAATCGAATTCGAATGATCACTTCGACCCTTGATAAATATTGAGTATATTCATGGAGATAAAAATAAATAACACACAGCCCTTACATTAAAGGTTAGTGAACAGGGATATTCCTGAACTAGATGACGAAATGTGGAACGATGCACTTCAACAAGTACCTGGGATAACAATTTCAATGCGAGATAGGTTTATACAACTTAAATTTCTCAATAGAGTATACTACACTCCATATAGATTAGCCAAATTGTATCCTACAGTCTCTGATGTTTGTCCAAAATGTGGAACCTCTGTTGGTACTTATTTGCATGTATTTTGGGAATGCACCGAAGTTCAAAGGTTTTGGACTGAGGTACTACAGTATATGGCTATAGAACTCGACCTGCCCAATATCCGTTCTCCTCTTACTTGCCTCCTTGGTATTATCACAGATTCTACAATAGGCTCTCACAAGAAACTTTGTTACCTACAGCTTCTGTACTATGCTAAAAAAGCGATTTTACTACAATGGAAATCCCTAACTGCACCTACTCTTAGTTTCTGGAAACAGCTGATAAAT
Organism: Xenopus petersii; assembly: GCA_038501925.1. Taxonomy (NCBI): domain Eukaryota; kingdom Metazoa; phylum Chordata; class Amphibia; order Anura; family Pipidae; genus Xenopus; species Xenopus petersii. Next base: position 54,624,588 of record CM076672.1, read on the forward strand.
GACTCCCTTACTAAGCAGAAACTTACATATATTGCTAGAGGGTGTCCCCGAAAGTTTGATGCAGTATGGGGTTCTTGGGTAATGGCTCAAGAAAGGTAAAAGGGTCAGTGGGATGTTACAGATGTAAACACATGTATTGAACGCATCCTGTAAGGTACAGGTTAGCCCTTGAGACTACTCTTTTTCTTTTCTCTCTTCTTTCTCTTTCTTTCCTTCTTCCTTTCTCTAACTTTATTATTTTTTTTTTTTGTTGTAAAACTGAAAAATAAAAACTTTTATAAAGGTTAGTGAACAATTATATACAATTTTCTTGGCTTCCCATACCTGTGTTACTGGAAAGGGACTTGCCTTTCTATTCTTCCCTATTAACAACACCTGCCTCTATAAAACTTGAGTCCAGATAAAATGTCCATTTTCTCACCAGATATTTCTGTCCAGACACAATCCCTGAAAAAACAGAGACGAAAGAAGAACAGGGACAGGCTTTCTAAAAATAATACTGAAGGTAATATCACTTCTCGATTACCAGTCTGGGATCACAAATATAAGATAAGAGGTTAATGGTATTGTTTTTAACACAATTCACTTTTTCTGATTTTAAGAGCAGCGATAGAACCTCAGGACAAGGGCACACCGCAGAGGAGCCAACACTTTATGTGCCCTTGCCATTAGATCACATTTTTGTAAGGTTTTTATGGCGATGTATTTAAATGACTCCACACCATGAAATATACAAACCCCAGATCAATAAGGTGCAACACAGTCCTGGGAAAGTAAATCAAAATGCGTCTATCCTGTCCAGACAAAGGTTGGAGAGTTGGGCTTCAGCCACAGAACAAATGACCCTCAATCTACCCTTTCCAGTCCTTTCACCTTATTTTATATGAAATCCCTGGACAAAGGTTGGAGAGTTGGGCTTCAGCCACAGAACAAATGACCCTCAATCTACCCTTTCCAGTCCTTTCACCTTATTTTATATGAAATCCCTGTACCAATATTACGATCTCATAAGAGAAGCTTATACCTGGAAGGAGCTACTTTGTAAAGCCATGCTTAACACAAGCAACCAAATAATAGAAAATCCATCCTCTTACACGCTGACAAAAAGAAAAAAAGAAAGCATGTCCATAACACGCCCACAAGAAAAAAAAAAAAAAATTGCCAACAGAAAAAATAACTGAAATACAAATATATTGGTACATTTTTTACATGTGAAATAATTGGCAAATGAGACAATAAGAATTGTTTATATATACCTGTGGCTCATGTATTAATTTCTGCTTTAAAGGGCCAAATACTGAAAGTGAATCCCAGATGAAAAATGCTGAAATCATCCATGGCATGCACACATTTATAGTGCAGAAATTCTCAAGAGCTGTGTGAGTATTTTATATTTCTTTAAAACACGCAGTGCTAATTATGGCTAACAAGCACTTATAAACACCCCTAGACATTCACCACCCTTCCTTTACACCCATACTGTGCTCCTTCTTCCCTGTGACTGATGAGGAAGTCTCAGAACTTTTTGCTTTCTCTCACCTTACTACCTGCTCACTTCATCCCATTCCTTTCAAACTTCTCCGCAATGCCAATCCTTGTCTGATTAAAGCCTTAATTTATCTATTTAATTTATTCCTTCTCAACTAAAACATGCTCTTTTTACCCATACTGAAAAAACCCTCTCTTGATCCCTCTAATCTTGATAACTAAACGACTTGAGAGCCTAGTTTACAACCGACTAACAATATGCCTCTCTGACAATAATCTGCTGGACCCCCTACAATCTGGTTTTAGGCAACAACACTCCACTGAGATATAGAAAACATAAACCGCAAGCACTCACCCACTCCTGACCCGTGGGTCTAGATAGCACCTGTGCTGCAACGTAAATGGTGTTGGCGCTCTAAAAATACATTTTAATAATAATGATAATAATATTAAACATACAGTAATTACTTATTTTATGAAATTGGAATTTAAAGCAACATATGCAACTGATACCTGATTTATAATTGTGTTTTGGGGGTTCAAGATTTTAGCATATCTTCTATCTATCTATCTATCTATCTATCTGTCTTATGTGACTCCATATTCTTTCTGAATTTCTGTATGTTTATCTTTAAAATCTAAGGGATCACACAGATGCATAGTTTGAAGATTAATGCAAGATGTTGCAGAGGTGCAATTCATAGATTTACTATATGTGTTCAGATGATGGAGAAAAACAGGGAATTGTAGTTATGAAAAATATGGAACACCAAAGCACACCTATATACCAGCAACGCCCAGCATAGGACAGCACTGTGTCCCCTAAATATACCTGGAAATTCTGGACAGTTCGCTCCATTTCAGAGCCTAGGCCCCTGAGTAAGTCCCTGTTTGCAGCCTCATTTGAGCAATTACCAATTGTATTGCATTTAAAGAGATACTGACACCAGAAATTAAACTCTTTTACAGCTATCATAATATTGCCTTTGAAAGCAACTTATAACTTTGCCATAAAGTATTTGCACTATGCTATTACATTACATGTCTGATGCCCCATGTTCCTGTATGAGGGAGCTGCCATATTTGTGCAGCAAGAGTCCGTTAGCATTAGAAACTCTAACTGACAGGCTGAGATGGGACAGTCAGGGCAAAACAGTCAGGTTTAGGAACTTCAATTAACAATAATTTACAAACAAACTTCTCAGCAAAAACATTTAACATGACCTATAGGTAACGTTTAATGTACATTCATATTTTAATAAGTAGTTTTTTTAGTGTCAGTATCACTTTAATTTCCAAAATCTGATTGGACAGATAGATGGAAAGGCCATTGTAGGTAGTGGACTGATGTTTGGTGAATAGAAATTGGTTCCTGAGCTTCTTCGGGATGAGTGTGTGATCCCTGTAAATGCAAACTTCCTATCAGCCAGCTCACACTAAAACGTTAACATTAACCATTGCCATTTTTATGAATGGTTTAGCATATTTGCTGCTATTGGACGTTTTAAAAGTAAATGTATAACCAGAAGAATACATTTTATATTTTTTTGTAGCTTTGCCAGTCTGCTCAATGATTATGTGGAATCTGAATTCTTCTTGATTGATGGAGATTCCTTACTGCTAACTTGTGTTTTGGATCAGTCACTGAAGGCAGGACAGCATCTGCATTTCTTCTACTTGGTAGAGTCGTACTTGCTTAAACTGACCAACCGAGGAGCAAAATATGCTGTTGTGTTTTTTGAGGTATGTTGCTCTTTTCAACTATGAGTTAAGACTATAACGCTACATGCCCAGCACACTATAACAGATAAAAATTAAGGATGGCCTGAAAATACACGTAATCAGATGTGTGTTCACCTAGCACATCACACCTGAATGTACTGGGTGTACATCAAGAACTTGCAATTTAGCTGGTAAGGGATCAGTCATAGATCTTTGGATGTACGCTTGCTGCTACTCTGTGCAAAAGAGATTCCCTGTACATCACAACATTGAGATTGGCTATTTTCATCACTTTTAGAGGGCTACACTGATTGCTTGTAGATTGTACTAGAGAAGGGCTCCATTGACTTATAACCAAACACCGTGAGCTTCAGTATTTCTGAAAGCTCTGCTGTAGTGTGAGATATATATCACATTTGCATTGGAAAACAAGTGGGGTTATTTACGAATGTGGTCCATCTAAACTGGATGTAGTCATTGCGTGAATTGACGCTACTTCCAACCTCGGCACAGGTGCATCTGTCCTGCAAGATGTGCAAATCCCCTCGAAATTGGCAACCAGCGTCAATAGGTGTAGCATAATTGAGTCTAAAGAACCAAGTGCAAATTTTATTTTGATGCCAAATGGCACAAATTATGCAATTATGATCCAATCCATCATGAAACTCAAGTGCAAATTGTAGCCCCCCCCTTCACCGCTGCAGTTATTTTGGGATTGTGGAAGTAAACACTGCATTGCAAACATCAGTTAAATGGGCAGTTCACATTAAAATTCACTTTTAGTATGTTGTAAACATGATATTTTTGGACAATATGTTGTCACTCCTTATATATAACTACATGCATTTTTCGTCTGTCTTTCTCTTTTTATTGTGAAATGTAAAAAAAAGTTTGCCACATATTATATGGAAGATGGAAGATGGAAGTTTCCCAAAAACTGCTGATTTTGTACTGGCTTATTTCTTAAAATATACAGTACAGTCATTATTGTCTCTGTCTTCTAAGAGTCTAGGGGCAAATTCACTAAGATTCGTAGTTGCACCAGGCACAACTTCGCCGCACTTCGCCACACTTCGCCAGGCGTAGTTTCGCCAGTGCTCCACAAATTCACTAAAATCCGAAGTTGCGCACAGGGGTAGCGTAAGGTTGCGAAGTTGCGCTAGCGTTGATTCGCTATTTGAAGCGAAGTTACGCTAGCGATGGTTAATTTGCATACGCCGCCAAATTCAAATTTCAGTGGAGGAATACGTAGAATCACTACAAATGCCTCGGAAACCTTCAAAACATCAAATACATTTTTTTTTTTGCCCTACACATGTGCCCACTGTATAGTTAAGTTGCCATGAGTTAGGAAATGTAGGGGGGAAGGAGGGGAGCCCCAAAAAATTTTTTCGATCTCTTTCAGCCTATCACCCATGATATAGAAAAAATGCCAGCGTTTTTTGAGACTTAGAAAAAATTTGAACTTTTTTTGAAGCAATCCCTATCTACTCTATTGCGCTTCGCCTGGTCTGAGGTGGTGAAGGAAGTCTAGCGTAAAAGGTAGCGTTCAGTACACTACGCGCGTTAGTGAATTTGCGTAGTTACATCCATAGCGAAAATTCGCCTGGCGTAAGGGTGCGAAGTAACACTAGCGAATTTACACCAGCGTTCGTTAGTGAATTTGCGAAGTTATGAAAATGCCCAATGCTATCGAATTGATGCTAGCGTTCGGCGCTTCGCGCTTAGTGAATTTGCCCCTAAGACCCTGTCAACAATTACAATTTTTTTTAAGAAAATCTTTGACACATAAAAAATGTATTGCAGGATATGGCATATTTCTACCATAGCAGAGCTGACCTCATCTCTCTACGGACCCAGCTGAAACTGCACTTGGAACATAATACAGACACAGCCATATACACCATTTCCAACTTTTTGTCTGCTCAGTGGAACACATTTTTGACTGATCACCATCCCTATTTTTTAATGGTTTGTGATGAAGGCATAACTCTTTCCCAAACATATTTCTTCAGTATGCTTATGCTAAGTGCCCTGAAAAGTAAAGTAGACCTCGTACTCACTTCAGGACAAGAGTTTGATCAGCTCCGAATATATGGATACCATATCAGTGCTTCCCACCATCGTAAATTATATCCTATAAAGGTAAGCTGCTTCTAACATGAAATAAGCTAAAATACACTACCACCTTCTACTTCACATACAGTATGTTTAAATTCATCAGAGTAATTTAATGTGAGAGATTGGTCTCTAATCAATTCTTACTTTTTTTTTTTTACCTAGAACCAAAAGCAAGTTCTTCAAGAGCTTATTGGTCCATGTGCAAAGTTGTATGGAGAGCATGTACAGAAGTTTAATTCCAGTGACACCATAGAAAAGGTATAATTACTTATATGAAGACTGGAAAATAAGCAGTGCATCAATATTATACATTACTAAACGAAACAATAAATGCAAATAATTATATCATATATACAGTATATTATTCCTAGGATATGGGGACTCAACACTGGCATGGTGGAGAGGGAAGGAGAACAATGGAGCATAATATAGATTTTATTTCTTATATATACTGTGAAATGCCGGCACTCACGACAAAACAGTTTATGTGCCTGGGTGCAAGGTTTGCAGACAATACACACCATTCAAGAAGGATCCACACTTGTAGATCTTTGAAGGAATATAAAAAATATTTATTTCTACCCCAAGGTCTTTCTCACTTTTGAGAAAGGCCTTGAGGTAGGACTAAAAAGTCAGTTATGTGTTTGTAATGAATATTTTTTGTATTTCTTCAAAGACCTGTGAGTGTGGATCCTTCTTTAGTGGTGTGGATTGTCTGCAGACCATGCACCGAGACACATAAACTATTTTGTTTATATATAAACAGTGCTTGTTATCAGCACTCACCTCTCCTTTGTAACACAAGATAGAATATTATAGGGATGTGAAAATGTAGACACCCATACTCTTTGTTGACAGGCACATTCTTAGTGATATTCACGCCTAAGTGGGTCCTTATGGGGGCCTTGTGTTTATGTAATCCCTGCAGTTCTCACAGTGGATGCTAGATGGCACTGTGGCATAATATAAAAGGCTTGAAAACCATGAGGTCAGGGCCATTGCTCCTCTGTTAGGCCACAGAGGTTAGGGGTCGTGGAACTCAGCCTGAGTATAGGAAGTGATCGTTATACCCTTTAATTAGATCACTCTAGGCGTGATAGATAGGGTATGTAGTTGAGCAGCTCAAAGCTCCGACGAGGATATTAGAGGGATTAAGATCCCAGGTATTACTGACCCCATAGTAGGCCCTTAGTGTTAGGCTCAGGGAAGTATGTAGTCTTCTGAGTTCCACCTAAGGTAATCCTGAAGATTGGGGAAATACCTTCTGACAAGCTGCCTAGCTCTCTGTGTGTACTCTTTACTTTGCAGAGAGTCATTCTATGTTTGATACAGTGAGTATACCTTGTTATATTGATTGATCTATGTGTTACGCTATGTTCCATACTCCATTGTGAACTCTGGTTTTGGTTAATAAACTCAGTTTATTGTTTAAGCAAAATAAAACTACTGGCGCATTGCACACAGTTACAGTTGCACTACACCCTGCCTCCATCCCGCTGCAAGGGCTTACCCCCTGAGAAAAGAATTTTATTGGTGGTGTTAATCCACACAGAAAGTAGCTAAAACAGACTTCCATAAAGTTTATTATAGCGCTACAATATAATAAAGCAAAATGAAAGCACTCACAGCAAAAGTCAAATTAAAGCAAATATAATGCTTTACTTACATCACAGCAAAAATATGCTTAGCACAAATGAATACCTATGCTTGCATAATTTCATGTTGTGTCCATTTACAGGCTTTAAAAAAAAAGCTAAAATTGTTCCTGCTTTGAAATATAGGATTTATGGCCCCATCTATTTGTCCATAAATTAGTTACATCAGTTGCTACTAGGCTCCTGGTGTATTAAAATGATTATAATACGAAAATGAGGCAGAACAGAGAAAGACAGCAGAGACAGCAACAAACGCCATGATGAAAATCTAAAAATAATGAAAAATAATGAGTTTTTGCCTATATAATATAGACCACATGTGCATTTGATTGTATATTGGCATTTGATTTGCAAATAATTCTATCCTTGATGGGAAAAAGTTTTCAAATTATGCAGATGGGTAAAGGAGTCCCCTCTTACATTTGAGAAGAGGCAGAAATATGGTCACTCTGTATAAATATACAACCTCTTTCATGCTTTATTCACCAAGTCAATTATTGTCCTACTGTATGCGTACTCTACAACCAGTGTTGCTCAAATTCTCTGGTCTGGCCATAGATGCACCGATAATATTGTACAATATTGTGCGATATTCGGGGCGTGTATGGTGGGAGACAAGCCGACGATATCGGCAGAAGACTTGGATATCAGGCACCTGAACATTGGCCATTGTTAGTACTGAATCATCAGATACAGGAAGAATTCAATTGTTTCTATCTGTATACCTGATGATTCAGCTCTACACATGTGTGCTGAAATGAATGATCATTTTTGGAAAGATCTTTTTCGGGCAAAATCAAAATTGTTATGTCAATGGCCAGCTTTCGTCTGTCCACTCAGCTTTTTTGCTTTATTTGATTATTTGAGTTATTCACCAGTAGAGTCTTTCAGTAGACACAAGGGTAGCCATTCAGATCAGAAGATAAGAGGTTCTATCCCTGATAGGAAGTTCTGTCCCTGAAGTTATTGTAATGACCGATATGTTAGAGAAGTTCCTGAAAGTCTTTTTTAACATGTTTGGAATGTTTTTTCTAACATGTTTGGAAAATATAAAGTTGAAATATAATCTTAGTAAATCATTCAAGAAATGGCTACCTTTTGGAGTCAGGAATAATGTTGTTGCCTTCTGGATCAGCTAGTAGTAAGCCGGGCTCTACTTTGACACAAAAAGTAATTTTGTCTGAAAAAAATGTTTCTGGGGGCCCTGTAAAAAGCACTTTCATTATATCTTCGGTATTATTTATCATAAATGTTAGTGGCTTGTAGAACTTCTGGGGGCTATTTGAAATTCCACAGTAAGCCAAATTAAATTCATTTTGATGAATAAAACAAGGTAGCAGTTCAAGATACCAAGTGAGCAAAGCTTTAAAAATAAGCACCTGACAGTTACTGGTTATTTTGCTAGATATCCTTCCTTTATGCTTTTGCTCTAGGCCAATCCCGCCATTATGATCAAAAGCAATAACAGAGTCACTGCAGCCCTCTTACTTGTAGACTTATATGACTTACTGTATGTTGACTGGGACTTATTTTTGCTTTAGATGTTTGTTCAAAGTATTTTTGACCAGTTAACAGATTTAGCTGAGAGATAATACTAATAAAAGTGCTGGTAAAGTTAGCTCTACTCTGCAATAATCTAATACTTGCAATGTATTTTGTCTTGCAGATCAAACAGACTATAACATTTCTTGTTGAGAAAGAGAACGAGACTTTAGACATAAGAAGCATGACCTGCATTCTGTCCTGCTCTGCAGTCCTGACAATTTATGGCCAAAAAAGTAAAAGCACAAAACATCAAATGTTTAAAGCCTCACAGGTACCCTTTTTTATCTGGTTTATTCTGAAAAATACGTTTTTGTATTTTTGCGTTTGAACTCAGTTTGTCACCCCACTCAGGGGCCCCTATTGGGCCTTCTGTGCTCTTCACATTTTCTCTTCCAGAGCCACTAAGGTGCTCACATTACATTTCATGGCCCCACTCACTCTCTTTTCCTTCTTCTGTAAGAGTGGAATTATGGGTAATTGAGACAACTGTGGCAACCTTTTTAGGAAAGTTAGTTTGTGTGGAGGTATACATTACAATGGCATGTTATAAATAGAAGAGCTTTCTTTCTTTTAACTTAAAAAAACTTTATATGTACCACCCAATTACTACCAAGTGCTTGAAATATATTGATGTGGCTTTTGTGCTGCGTGCTGTCTTTATACAGAAGGTCAGACGCAACCCCTAGGCCATGAAATAGTTGAGAAAGGAAGGAATTCTGTTTAGTACTTCCTAACAAGGTTAAATCCACATTAGCAGCTTTAGCTTTAGCAGCATTAGCATACTTCATGTTCTTCTTTTCTCAACAAAAATTAACCTTCTGCCCTCAATATCATATATAGCCATAGCCCCTACCATACCTAAATGACAGGAACAATTTTCACCAAGTTTCACAGTGGCTCCCATAGACTCCAAAAACAAATCTAATCTGGCATGATCTCTAATTTTTACAGTGTTAGAAATCCCAAAAACTCAAGAATTCATGATAACAAAATAAGTCCAACAGAGAAACATTTTACATTCATTTGTTTTGAGGGTTACATTTCCTTTAACAAAAAACAGAGAAAAAGATTGAATTGTGCTAACGATAAAAACATTTTCCTAGGCACAAAATAACCAGAAATGTATGCCTCTATTTCCCTAGTATCATGGGTCCCAACTGCTAAAACATGGAGTATGATAAAATATTCCCCTTTTCTTTTTCTGAAGGATAACAGTGACCTGACATTGGAAGAAGTGGCTGACCTATGCAGAATGTACTGTCTGAGTGTGGCCATATCACAGGTTTTGCCTCTTTCCCAGAGAATGAAATCTAGGAATATCAGTGCAGATTGGAACACCCCTGTATTAGCATGTTTAGATTTGGTAAGTTTTTATTATGAGTTGTGTATCTATGGTAATTGCTTTTTTCCAGTCTGAATATTTATTACTGATGTAAGCAATGGCAGTATGAATTTTTTTCATAAAATACATTTGTTTGAGGTTATTGTAATTGTGAATTACAGAGTAAGAGGTTTTCACTCCTAGTACATAGACAGGACAGTAGTAGTAATAGTGTAACATATTACACTAAAGAGCAATGCAAACAGAACTTTATTTGGGAGAAAAGAAATGTAATGAAAAAACACATAAATTAGATGACAAGGCCACAAGAAAGGTTGAAAAGGAAATAGAATGTAAACAGAATTTTATTGGATATTCTTAACATGTGACCTGTATTGCATTCTACTTTGTAAGTCTGTACAGGTATAGCATCCCTTATCCAGAAAGCTCCGAATTATAGGACGGTCATCTCCCATAGACTCCATTTTAAACACATAATTCAAATTTGTAAAACGTATTTCTTTTTTCTCTGTAATAGTAAAACAGTACTTATCCAGAAAACCCGTGGTCACGAGCAATCTGGATAACAGGTCCCATACCTGTAATTTCATTGCATATTCCTAACCTGTGAGCTGTATTGTGTATTAAGCTTGTTTCAGGGTTTGGGGCAGATGCCTATGGTTAGTCTGAAACACATCAAACATTTCCCTAGCCTTTTATTGACGTGAGCCTCTTTATATTTTAAACATTTTATATTAAAGGCTATTCTTTATACAATACGAATTTTAACTTTCAGCTAACTCTTAGTATAATGTAGATAGTGGTAAACTGAGACAATTTGCAATTGATTTTCATTTTTTATTATTTGTGGTTTTTGAGTGATTTAGCTTTTTATTCAGCATCTCTCCAGTTTGCAGTTTCAGCAATCTGGTTGCTAAGGTCCAAATTAACTTAGCAACCATGCACTGATTTGAATAAAAGACTGGTATAGGAAAAGTAATGAACATGAATAAAAAATTTAAAATAAAATTTAGCAATTATAATAATTTGTAGCCTTACAAAGCGTTTGATTTTTAGATGGGGTTGGCGGTCCTCATTTGAAAGCTAGAAAAAGTCAGAAGAAAATGCCAATAATTAAAAAAAAACTACAGAAAATAAATAATGAAGACCAATTGAAAAGTAGCTTAGAAGTGACCTTCTATAACATACTGAAAAGTTAACTTAAAGGAGAACTAAGTCATTAGTATAAATGCTTGAGGCTACCTGCAAAGGAAAAATAGTAAATTCCTCAAGGTACAGCAGGAGACAAAATATGACTGAATAGCAGATGTAATACATATTACAGTTTGAACCAATACACATATTTAATGTTAAATATTTATATTTTTATTGTATTTTTAAGCGAAATATATGTGAGCACATTATTCTGAAGACGTTTTCCAACACCTCAGACTGGAATATAAATTGGACACACATGCCTGACTTGAGTGATGGTTTGCTGTTAAAAAACATTGCATATTTCTATGAAAAAGAGAAAAATAAAGGTATGACAATGTTACCCTCCATCGTCTATAAAGTTGTATACAGTGTTGGACTGGGACACCATGGGCCCACCATAAAACCTTAGACCAGGGGCCCACCATAAAACCTTAGACCAGGGGCCACTCTCAGTACTAATATTCTTCATCTCCTCAATCAACCTCTATTCTCCTAGTTTGTTTTCTTTACATACTATAATCTATTATTCCTTCTAGTTAGTCTCTTTGTTCTCATATAATAGGGAATGGCCATGAAATAGGCCAAAAGTTTAGCAGCATGAGGGCCCACTGACACTTTAAAAAGTAAATCACCGGCGGGAAGACAGTTCAGGGAGATTAGTCGCCCGAAGAAGAAGCGATTTGTCGATGGGCGACTAATCTCCCGAAATAGCAGTGTGTCTCTGCCCTAAGACCTAGGTGGGTTGACATCTTATTAGAATAATTAGAAAGAATGGTGCAGAGGGCCAAAAACATTATATATGCACTGCCAAAAAATATATAATAATATAGTAACAAGGGTTAAATAAATAAAAGGAAGAACTCACAATTCACTCCAGTCCAGGTGCACATGAATATACTGCAAAGCTCAGATTCTTCAAAAAAATATATACTGGATTAGTAAAAGTAAGAAAACATCTATTTGGACATTAAGGATAAGGGCCTAACGCATTTCTTGCCTGCTGAGGCACTTACTCATAGGCTCATAGGCTTTGACAGAAACTGCTAAGGTTGGGTGTTGTATTTCCATGTGGGAATTTTGTTAAGCAATCATTTACATTATATTCAGGTGCTCTTTAGGACCTGTGTGGGTTGAAATCTTGTTAATAAGAATATATCTATAACTTACTGGCTTAAGAAATATTCAATAAAAAATGAAATATCAATTGCATGTATTGCAATAATTATTATTAGAAATTCACTTTCATGCTTTATATCCATTTAATATTTACTTCAAGGCTTCAAGTGGATATTTGGGAAGACAATAGAAGATAAGTATTCAATTCTCTGGAACTCCATTTTGAAAGTAAATCCACATGGTGAACAAATACAATCCTATGATATCAGGACAACATCACGTTCTTTCCTTTCAAAGGCTTCCTCGATAATTGGTAATTAAAGCAAATAATTGTCTTCAGCAGATATTTGAGTTTTATTATTGAACAAACCACAACACAAATAAATTATTTTTCCAAATTAAATTCACCAATGTTGCCCAGCTTTATAAATATAAACATGCACATGGCAACTATGATCACTGTGTGAATCATTCTGCACTGTACAAGGTTTATAGATGAGCCCCACTGTATGTTGGCATAGGAATAACAACAAATGCTAGACTGAAGAGATTTGAGGCCTCGATAACTGACGTTGGGGCAGTTGGGGACCTGAAAGTGAACACAAGTAATAAGAGTGGAAGGCATGTAGGGGTCCCCTCTCGCACACACACACACCCCCCACCCATCCTCAGAATTTAGACACACTTGCGTTTGGAGCATTAATATATGAGGCCCTTAACCTCAAGTGTGTAAATTTTAGAGGGTATACATTCTTATGTAGTATAGCACAGCAGCCATCAGTCAAGTCAAGGGGCTCCAGCTGTTAGAATTGTATGGGGTCTCAATGGCAAAATATGGGATTCTAACTGCCTGCTGTGAAGAAAGTGATATATTAGCTCCCTATCACAAATATACATAAAAGGATAGTTAATTGTCCTCAGTAAGTTATAATATTCTCTCATAAATTGCATTTTATTCCTTTAGAAACATTTTCAATCAAATTTATTTAATTTAAAGCTCTCCTAGGTAATTTATGCGGGGGTCTGCTGTTTGTAAAATGTAACTGCTGTTGCAAACCTTGATAATAGCCATTTGACTGACAGTATCATGTCATGGGCTTCAATAGAATAGCACCATGGTCTGTTAGTTTGTTAAGATTTATGCCGGAGCCTAAAAAAGATGTATAATACACCTCTAAGGCACCTGCAACACTAGAGTATTTTTGAAAAATGTCAGTTCTGGTACATACAAGTCAACTTGACACACCAGGGCTCATTTACAAACACAAATGCCATGTGCAAAGTATTTTTTTGGATGCAATTTGCTATGTTTTTTTTACCTGTAATGCAGCTATTTTCCCAATATTCTGCCATCATTCAAATGAATCAAATGTAATTGTGCTCAAAATGGTCAAGGAAGAGTTTGAGTCATTTCCAGAGCTTGCTGTTAAAACGACAACTCCCTAACCCAAAAAGGCCGATGTGATGCCTTAAAAAGCATATGTGCTTTCTGGCTAGAAAGGCATCTAAATTATTTTCAGTCCCAGCAATGAATCCTTCATTACTACTAAGCAGGGAATTCTATAACCCGACTGTCCACATGGAAGGTTCATTGCACAAATATTGGCACAGAGCTAGTATATATTTATATTTGTTGGTTATATTCCCTATAAGGCACTCTTTTCAATGCATAGGGTAATTTTGGGGATAAACATGTCTTTTATCGGATTTGCATGAGCAGACTGCAAGAAAATACATTTCAACTTTTAATCCCATTCAACATTTTCCCCTGTTTTAATAAGTGAGAGATGAGAACATGCCAACTATAGGTCTTCTACGAGCAAAATCTGACATTGTTGAGGAATATGTTGGGGACCTTCTGGATGAATTACCATTTTTAAGCAGGTATTTGAATCTCTCTGGAAATACAAACTGAGTGTTTAAGTTCATGTTAGAATTTAGCACTGTATTTATTAAGCATCAGTAGAAACTTCTATACTAAACACTCACCAGTTTCCATTGGAGTAGGAACTGATTATTTATTCAGTGAAACCTCAATTTTATGTTCCTTTAGAAGTTTACTAAGTTTTCCCTCATTTTACATAATTTTTTGTGGTCCCACCAATACAGAATGCATAATGCATTTCTCTGATGTTACTTTTTCCCTGATTTTACACAATTTTTTTCTGGTCCCCTGAAAAACATAAAATGGGGGTTCTGTTGTATAAGAGTTCTACTTTATATGGATGTAGGAGAATGTGAAAAAAAAAACTTTGAACTGGAAATGTAAACACATTCATAAAGTTTATTCATCATATTTTCATAGAAAATTATGTAAGGGGTCAGTTATAAGTGCTGTTGTGTTTGCACTGGTTTTATTGGAGTAAGTTGTGCAAAAATCCCATTAGTTAAAGATATTTTGCAAAGGGGGGGGGGTCAGTCCTTCCCTCCTCCTGTTTCAAATTGAGTGTAGCATACCTCCCAATTCTCCAGTTTTTCATGGGACAGTCCCACATAAAAACCCCCAGAAATGTGTTCAAACTTTCCATAACCTGCCAAATTTTGTAAAATGGATTTGGAATTTAAGGGGTGTGGCCACAAAATTGGCATGGTCAAAGATTTTCACCACGTTATATGCACCAGATGTTTTTGCCCCCCTCTTTCCTTTTTTTCAAATGTTAGGAGGTTTGGTACGGTTGTGCCAGTTGACACAGGGGGGACTTAAAGGAGAACTAAACCCATAAAGGAGAAGGAAAGCTACTGAGGCAGTTTATTGCCAGTAGATTAGCCACAGTAGTGCAAGCTATAACGATATATTTATTTTGCAGAATGCTTTACCATACTTGAGTAAACAGTGTTTTGTGTTTGTTTAGGATAGCAACTCATATTGGCTTGGTGTGACATCACTTCCTGCCTGAGTTTCTCCCAGCTTGCTCATAGCTCTTGGCTCAGATTACAGCAGGGAGGGGGAGAGGAGCAAACTGAGCATGCTCAAGGCCCTGCCCTGGAGGTTTAAGATGAAAGAAGGCAGTCTGATACGGAAGCCATTGTGTATACAATAGAAGGAAAGAAATGTGGTGTTTATATAGACCTTTCTAATAAAGCTTATTCATTTTAGCCTTTCCTTCACCTTTCCTTCTTTAATAATAAAAACCCCTACCCCCTACCATACATAGACCCCCCCCTCCCTGCTCCCTCCCAGGCTAGGTGTTACCTTTGGTAATTAACCCTAACTGTTAACTTACCCCTCATTGCAGATTCAGTACAGCAGAGTTCCGGCTCTTCTGTAATCTTTGGTTCTTCTTCTGGAGCTTCAGCAATTTCAGTCACTTTCGGAACATGCGCAGTTGTCAAGAACCAGAAGACTGCTCCAACTGCGCATGCGCCGATATGGCGTTTACTTCATGAAGAAGACCAAAGAGAAGAAAATGGCAACTGTGAACTCTGCTGTGCTGAATCTGCAACGAGGGGTAATTAAACAGTTAGGGTTACTTAGGCTGGGGAGAGCAGGGAGGGTGGTCTATGTTGGGTATAGAGTTAGGGGTTTTTATTATTAAGGGTTTGGTTCTCCTTTAAGAGCTACCACACCCTTGAACCATGCAGTAGCTCGAACGTTTCCAGAGTGGCCTCCTTTAATTGCTGCAGCACAGCTGTGGCAAAAGAATAGGGTGCAAATGATACTCACACAACGAAGGACGGAAAAGTGGGCAATCGAATAAAATATGAAATCAGCATATATATGTCTTAGTGCTCCACTTGCACTGATGATGTTTAATTTTATGTTTTTTAGTACTGAACAAAGAGAAACCCCAGTACCCAGAGGGAAATATTTTGATGAACTTACACATTGGCATTCTAGACGTCCGCTAAGTGATGACTATGACAGAACGAAGGGAGGTGATGAAGGTACAGACACTTTTATCAAAGAGTCTGGGGTGGGAGTGTAGGTGTAGGGAAGACTGTAGAGCCAGACCAGATGGAAGGCTGCACCATGCTAGGACAAGTTATGAGATCAGTACCAGGCTCACCTCATATGTGAGAGGTAGCTGTACTAGTCAGTAGGGGCAGCTTGTGGCCCTGACAAGGAGTTAGTGTTTGTGGTAGGACCCCAGGCGAATGTGTGCAAGATAGGGATCAGATCATTCAGGATTAGGTTAGTGGGAAGCTACGAGCTGTAGTGAGAGAGCTCAGCAGAAGCTTGTAACACTGTATGCTGAACTCGGCAGAGAAGTAAGGGGAAAGCTTTATGGGAAACAAAGCCCAACAATAACATTTTGAAACTAAAAGTTATTTAAAGAGAGTGCTTACTGAGTCCTAAGGTCTAGCGATGTCACAGCTGGCTCTTGCAGGAAGAGGCATGGCATGGCAAGATTTTCCTCATCTGCGATACTTTTATTACTGTGCAAATAAGGAATGTAGGAGACAGGGTATGTCCAGTAGCATCAGATGATTGCACTGCCATGGCTCTTGCTCAAAGAAACACTAAAATCTCTACAATAATGTTGGGAGTGAAAGGTCAGCCACCTTTTCTAGTGGGACACACAAGCCCCCTAGACCAAAAAGGAAGTTTGAAAGGAGCTATTAAATGATCCTTAGTGTCAATAGAGACAAACTGGACACTTAAAGGTGATCCACCCCTTTTATTAAAACAATAAACAAAGAGTATGTTCAACAAAGTTCCTTGTACTACTATTACCCCAGTTACCCCTTCTAAAATAGATGTCCTCATCTAAAAGAATAAATAATAAACAATATAAAAAAGATGAAGGTTACTTTTTCCATTTTGAGTGATTAGCAATTGAAAATCACAAGAACAATATGACCAAATTGACGTGGGTGCACAAACACAATATAGTTTCATCTGCCAAACTAATTTTTGTATAAATCTGAGCTGGAGTTTCAAGTACTGAAGAAAGTACAGAGGCCCATGATGATCATAAAATAAACGTATCTAAGTATAAAAGTGGATAAATACTGTTTTTGATCTCCAACAGCACTGAAAGATGAACGCGCTCTCAGAGCTTATCAAAAGCTACAGACCTTTCAGCGTTTTAGTGGGCAATCTTTAGTCTCCTCATCATCCAAGACAATTGTACTACAGAACAAAGAATCTGAGAAAAAGGGGGAGAAAGAAAAGGTTGTTGTGAAGAAAAAGGAATCACAGGTAAGGACTTATTAGTGAGTGGTTATCTGAGGTGTCTGATCTCCTTCCTGAGCAGAGCAACATCAGAACAGGTCTCTGGTTTCATTGTGAAATATCTCACAGACTATACCTTCAAGTACAGTTAATGGAACTGGCCACCAGGTTGGTTGTTAAAAAACAATGATTATATTAGCTAAATAACTTTGAAATTAAAAAAAAAATTCATGTAAATTGCAAACGTGCTTAGAAAAGCCCTTGGGCTTTTAACATCAATATTTTTACTCTGGGTCCTCTATGCAGAACAAATACCACTATCTCCACACACACAACAATTCAATCTAACTGTAGAATACTTGTAAACCATCTCCCAGAGCAATTCCAGGTCCCTTAACTACTGATTTAGGATATCTATACACCTAATAGTACTCAGTATGTAAGATGAGTTATGCAAATACCTAAAAAAGTTTTTGTGTAAATAAGTATAATACCATTTTGTATTTTCTTTCCTTTGCCCTCAATTTTGTGCCCATAGAAGTCCAAAAAAGATCAAATCATAGAAGAAAATCAGAAAAGAATGAATGCCAAAGAAGAAATTAAGGAAGTTGAACAGTGGAAATCTATGGCTTCTTCCATTGAAAAAGAAATGGGAGCAAATTTTTTTCCTGGCTTAAAAAAACTGGAATATTTCATCATAAATACCCAAACCAGCTCAGTGAAGCTTCTTGCAGAACGATTGGGATTAAGAATTTCTCTTGAGGTCTGGGTTGAGCACTGCAGCATGCACAGTATGTATTACTTTTTCCTAGTGTATAATAACATTAAGGGGCAGATTTATTAAGGATCGAATTGTGTTTTCCATGAGTTTTTGAGTTTTTAAGGTGCTGTTTCAGTCAAAAATAGGTTTTTTTCAGGTTTTAAAAAAAACTTGAATTTTTTGGGTTTTTGTAAAAAAAAAAAAAAATAGAATTTGTCAAGATTTATTATACCCCAACCCTGGAAATATCTTGAATCCAAAAATTCTAATCTTAAACCTGTCTAGGTCATGTATAAGTCAATGCCAGAGGTCCCTTGAACCATATGAAAATATATGTAGCCTTCATGATGTTCAAGTTTTTATCGGAGGTTTTGCTCGAAAACTTGAATCATTTGAACAATTTGAGTTTTTTTTTGCGGAAAATTTGATTCATTCGGATTATTAAACCCAAACTTGCTGATTCATGTTTTTTTCTATTCGAGTTTTTTCTTAAATAAGAAACCATTCGAGTTGTGAGCTCATTTGAGTTCATTCAAAGTTTTAAAAAGCTCACATAACTCTAATACTCGATAAATAACCCCCTAACAGTGACAAATCATAATAATAATTTTAGGGGGTTATTTATCAAGGGTTTTGAGTTATGTGAGCTTTTTAAAACCTCAACCTCGAATGAACTCACAACTAGAATGGTTTCTGATTTAAGAAAAAACTTGAATAGAAAAAAAACGAATCAGAGAGTACGGAGTTAAAATCTCAAATCGCTCGAATAATACAAGTTTTCAAGCAAAACCTCCGAAAAAACATCATGAAGGCTAGAAACATCTTCAAATGGTTGAAGGGATCTCTGCCATTGACTGCTACATGACTTCGACAAGTTTTAGATGGTGTATTTTCGGATTCAAGCTATTTCCAGGATCGGGGTATAATAAATCTCAAAAATTCACGTTTTTTTACAAAAATCCCAAAAACTGAAATTGTTTTTTAAAACCCCGAAAAAATTTATTTTGACTGAAAAATCAACTTGAAAACTCAAATTTTTTGTGGAAAACACAACTCAACCTTTAATTAAATGTGCCCCTCAGCATCAGAAATTGTGGAGAGTAATACTGTATAAACAACTGTGTGTGTAAACACGGTTTAATATGTGTAATATATAATGTTAAATAAAACAGAAGAGATAGTTCTACTTTCTCCCAGTGTACAAAACCAGATAAGTCTGTATCTCCCCAATTTAAAGGGGTTGTTCCACTTTGAGTTAAAGGTGGTTCACCATTCAGTTAACTTTAAGGGGCACATTTACGAAGAGTCGAATATCGAGGGATAATTAACCCTCGATATTCGACCATCGAAGTAAAATCCTTCTACTTCGAAGTCGAAGGATTTTCCGGAAATACTTTGACTACGATTGCATTCCTGCGATTGATCGATCGAAGTAAAAATAGTTAGATCAAACGATTTTTATTAGATAAAAAAAAACGTAGAAAATTTATGGGGAAGGTCCCCATAGGCTGCAATGCAATTCGGTAGGTTTTAGTTGGCGAAGTAGGTAGTCAAAGTTTTTTTAAAGATACAGTACTTCGACTATCGAATAGTTGAACGATTTTTAGTTCGAATCGTTCGATTTGAAGTCTTAGTCGAAGGTCGAAGTAGCCAATTTGATGGTCGGAGTAGCCAAAAAATACTTCGAAATTCTAAGTTTTTTCCATTCGAATCCTTCACTCAAGCTTAGTAAATGTGCCCCTTAGTATGTTACAGAATAGTCAATTGTAAGCAATTTTTCGGTTGGTCTTCATTATTTTTTTTTTATAGTTTCCAAATTATTTGCCATTTTCTTCTGATTCTCTCCAGTTTTCAAATGGGGGGGGTCACTGACCCCCATCTAAAAACAAATGCTCTGTAAAGCTACAAATGTTCTCTTATTGTTCTTTTTTATGCAGATCCTCCCCTATTCATATCCCAGGCTCTTCAAATCAGTGAATGTTTGCTAGGGTAATTTGGATCCTAGCAACCGGATTGCTTAAATAGATCTGGAGAGCTGTTGTATGAAAGGCTAAATAACTCGAAAACCACAAAAACCAATTGCAGATTTTTTCAGAATATGACTCTCTACATCATACTAAAAGTTAACTCAAAGGTGAACAACCACTTTAAAATGTGGCATTACTCTTGGATATATTAATATGAATCGGGCACAATTGTGCTCAAAATTGAATTAGGATGGCATCTTTTCCAGCACCTAGCATTAAAATAAAGTCTGTGTGCGATTCTTTAGGAGCTAGTCTGTTGCACCTATTGATGCAGTCTGCAGTCCTGGGTACCCCTGCCTCAACAGGTGCACATGATTCACTAGAACAGACTGGGTAGGTGCAATGGAGCTTGGCACAAATGTGTGCCAGTGTAGGGAGCCTGTATTGGTGCAAGTACTTTTAATCAATGATGTCAAAACACACAACTGCATCGATTTGTCTCTGCAGTTGTAAATTAGTTTTCACTTGTCAGGGAAAATTAACTATATTTGCTTAATATTTTAGGCAGATGCCATTGATGCCATTTACAAGAGGCATGGATGTTACCAGGCGGTATTTGCATTTTGTGCCATTTTTTTGCACTTATCACCTTGCCACTTGTTTTGTTTAATGAGACTTCATTTCCTGATACCATGTATTCATTTTTAATTTCAGAAAAGAAGAAAGATTTAAAAATCGCTGTGGAAATCATGAAGAAGATACAAACACTTCAGAACAAATACAAGGACGTGATGATAAAAGAGGATCAACAAATGATCGCTAAATGTCTCAGTTATCTGGGATTTGAGAATTTGGCATGTACATTGCCATGCTCAATGGTCAGTGACATTATTATTGTCATTATTATGCTTTACTCATATAGTGCCAACATATTCATTCTGCAGCTTTTACAGAGATTTTCATCATTCACATCAGACCAATGTCAATGAGCTGAAAAAGCTTACCAGGGGCAGCAAAAAAAACACTCCTGGTTCTATTTTTAAAATTTTATTAAAATTAGTTTTTTTCTAGTGCGAGAGAGCACAATTGCACTCTCTGCACTACCGATGCACCCCGACCCCTCACTCTCTACGTCATACTGTTAGTAAATTTAAAGGTGAACATCCTCTTTAAAAGAAGTGAGCTAATATGCTGTATTTGTAAGGGCTCTTACACATGGCCGTTTTTTTCTGCGCTCCCCTGCGTTGTGCTTTCTTCCATTCAGCTGCAGGGGAGCGCATGAGTAGATGCACTAAATTTTTGTGATGGGGGCTGTACTCACACAGACGCATGTATGCGCCGAACGCAGGTGAAATGCAACATGCTGCTTCTCACCTGTGTTTACATGCGCTTACATGCGTCTGTGTGAGTACAGCCCCCTTCACAATAATTGAGTGTGTCTACTCATGCGCTCCCCTGCGGCTGAACGGAAGAAAGCACAACGCAGGGGAGCGCAGAAAAAAACAGCCGTGTGTAAGAGCCCTAAGACCGGCTTTGCTGCAGTTTAATATTAAATCAACAGATATGACTGAGGTCATGGATTATTGTTTAAATTGTTTTTAGAACTCAATATATGGATATTCCAATTATGGAAAGATCCCTTATCCAGAAAACTCCTGGCCCCAAGCATTCTGGATAATAGATCCTGTAGTATATATCTGTGTATTTACCACTGGTAGATATATTAAGGACTCTATGCTGTGCCTGTAGTAGTTTCTTGTTAGTGTCTGTTGTACAGTAAAGTTTGTGTGTTTGGAGATAGGATACCCATAAGATATTCAATTGAATAAACCAGAAATGAATACCGTACTCCATGCACATTAAAAAACAAAATTGCAGGTAACCAATACTCAAGAGGACAAGAAGAAGGCTGAGTGCTCGGTTGGAGTTGGAGCAGCTCGTTTCCAGTTGCAGTTCATGGGTCCATACATGTTAAGAGATGAGAGGACAGATCCCGATCCAAGAGTACAACACTTTATACCAGACACATGGCAGGTACAGGGATACATTTTTATCTCCCGTGCAAACAGCTGCTCTTGAATATATCAGTTTTGCTGATTTTCTATTTCTTTGACACAAGATCAGATCATGGCTTTGAGGTTCAGTGACATGACTGTTTCTGGGAGGATATGGAGTCCTGGCTAGATGTGTCAGATTAGGATAATGCAATTTATTTTTCTTATTTATTGGATTAATAAGTGTATAAGAAATGGCTCTTGATAAATATTCTATACTCTATATGACCCAGTCCTATTCATTTCCCTTCACTGCCAGAAGAGTAAATGATCTCTATGACTAAACATTCCAAAACAAAATGCATAAGCTTGTTTAGACAAGAACATTTTTAGGTTTAGATCCCCTTTAATGTCTGCTACTAGTATAACTAAAATAGCACCTGTTATTTTTACCGATGTTAAATATATATCGACTCTTTTCATGAAAAGAATAACTATTTTTTATGTGCCAACAGCGTAAACTTCTTGATGTTGTTGACAATAATGAGTCAGCGGTGATAGTTGCCCCTACATCTTCAGGAAAGACTTATGCTTCGTACTACTGCATGCAGAAAGTTCTGAGTCAAGACAATGAAGGTGTGGTTGTGTATGTTTCACCAACAAAGGTAAAATCACTTTTTAAAGGTAATTTTATTTAATCACAGGGACGCCTGTAAACACAGGGGCCCAAATTCACTAAGCGCCGAAGCGCCGAACGCTAGCGTCAATTCGCTAGCGTTTGGCATTTTCGGTACTTCGCAAATTCACTAACGAACGCTGGCGTTAATTTGCTAGTGTTACTTCGCACACTTACACCAGGCGAATTTTCACTAGCGATGTAACTACGCAAATTTACTAACTTTCGCAGTGTACTGAACGCTACCTTTTACGCTAGACTTCCTTCGCCACCTCAGACCTGGCTAAGCGCAATAGAGTAGATAGGGATTGTTTCCAAAAAAGTCAATTTTTTTTCTAAGTCCCACAAAACGCTGGCGTGTTTTCTACATGATGGGTGATAGGCTGAAAAAGATCGAAATTTTTTTTGGGGCTCCCCTCCTTCCCCCCTACATTTCCTGACTCATGGCAACTTACCTAGACAGTGGGCACATGTGTAGGGCAAAATAAAATTTATATTTGCTGATTTGAAGGTTTTCTAGGCATTTGTAGTGCAGATACGTGTTCCTCCATTGAAATTTGAATTTCGCGCCGTATGCAAATTAACCATCGCTAGCGAAACTTCGCTTCGCTTGGCGAATTAACGCTAGCGCAACTTCGCAAACTAATGCTACACCTGTGCGCAACTTCGGATTTTAGTGAATTTGCGGAGCGCTGGAGAAAATACGCCTGGCGAAGTGCGGCGAAGTTGCGCCTGGCGCAACTTCGCATCTTAGTGAAGGGATTCTTAGCACCTTGCACAATCTGGCTCTGCCTTATTTTGCTGGTCTGAATGATATGTAAGTTAACGGTTGGCATGGGGGATACCTACGCACAGAACCATTGCACAGAAACACTATACGTGTTTGTGTGTATGTATCCATAACCTTCACTACTAGTGACACTGGACTAATGGGTTTCCTTTTGGTTTGCCAAAACAATTGCAACAATATTTTTATATGCGCAACAATTTTTTATGCATACAACTTTTTTACTCTTTTCAAACGAATTAAAGTCAATGGGTGTTTTTTGTCTTGGCAACTTTTTGTCCAAATGCATTAAAGTCAATGGATGTTTTTTTCTGAAGTTCTCACTCAAAATGCATTAAAGTCAATGGGCATTTTTTCTCAAGTCATTTCTCATTCAAAATGCATTAAAGTCAGTTGAGGTTTTTTCCTTGCTGCGACTTTTTGCCTTGGCGACTTTTTTGTAGCAGTGAATTGCATGAAAAGATTCGCAGATAGCAAAATGCTGAATTTTGCCACAAATACATGCCTGCTGAAAAAAATTGCTCTTCATTATTCACTACTTTAAATATATTAGATTTCTCTGCAGTCTGGTTAATCATAAAAATAATCTTACATGACATTTAATGAAATCATGTTAAAAGAACTTGATCACATTGTGCATTTATACCTTGTAGCTTTATAAAGCTTGATAAAAGACCAATGGCGGTCTGAAACGTTGCCAAGTGTATTGGGGTCAGGAACCCATGTCTCAATAAAGGCATTTTAAAACAAAGCGATCCATGGCTGGTGCTGTCGATATCTGCAAACTGTTCCTGTACACTAACAGGAAAGGGGAAATTTGTGTTGGCCACTAAATATATAGAGTTGGGGTGTAATGAGTGTGTTCCGTCAGACAGAAAGTTCCTTCAGACAGAAAGAGATCCACTGTCCGCATCCATATCAGTATATTAGGAATAGTAAGATATTTTGTGCAGAAATCTAATAAATTTTGCACAAATGTATGATGACCAGAGTCATGAAGGCAGAGCCAGGCCAGCCAGGCGCCCTAGGCAACCTGGCCGGTCCTGGCACTGGCTGGGCGTGCATTGACGATTGCGCGATATGACTGACACACATGCATGAACCAAAGTGTGCATGTGCGGAAGCTCTGCTCGACAGGGAAAAAATGGGGAGAGAGGGGACCAGACATGGGGTAGGCGACATAGAAGGTACGTGCCTGTTGCCCCCCAGCATTGTGTCCTAGGCACGTGCCTACTATGCCTACCCCTGGTTCTGGCCCAGCATGAAGGCCATTTCTTGCACAACAATTAATGGGGACATATTGTAAAATATGGTTTCTTGTCAAAAATACCCTGGCAATTTTATTACCTTTTAAAAATATCTTCAAATGGAGCTCCACTTAGACCTAAATACGGACTTCTAGAGGTTTTTGGATTTTTTTTAGTTTTAGAGGTAATTGGATTTTTTTTGGATCGTTCAGCGTTTTTTTCCGTTCGTACTTCTTTTATTGGGATCTTCTAATAAATTTCATGATATTTGAGGTGTAGGAGAAAGTGAGTTTAGTCAAAAACCTCTAAAGCTACTAAAATTTGACCCAGGAAGCAACCATCGCTCTTATTGACAAGCAGAACGGAGGTCCCTCTCCAGGACGCATGGACCACTCCCAGGCCCAGAAGCAGGAGGTTGAACCGTAAGGCAGCAAAGCCTATTAAAGGGAAAGCCTGATTGAAGGGAACAAGAGGTGTATAAAACAAGTTTGTGGCATTAGACTGGATCATGTCAGTGGGTGAAGGTAACCTTCACCCACTGACATAATCCAGTCTAGCACCAAGGCGCAAACTTGTTTTATACACCTCTTGTTCCCTTTAATGAGACTACCAGCTGGCAATGTAAAATACCGTACTATAATGTCTTTAATGTTGCCATTATAAAAAATTGCTCTGTCTGCCTCCATGTCCCCAGATGATTCAGTGCTGTATGTCAAAATGTTATTTGTGCTCTTACCATATATTATTCTGTTAAACAGGCTCTTGTAAACCAGGTGGTAACCACTGTAATCAATCAGTTCAACAAAAATTTGCCAAATGGAGTTGCTTTGTGTGGTGTTTTCACAAGGGATTACCGTACTGATACATTAAAAAGCCAGGTACGTTCTTCATTAATATTATAGATATCATTTTTGAAGAGTATGCTGATTAGATAATAGCTGTTTGCTTATAGATGTATAACTGCACTAGATCAGTAAAAACTAACCACATATTGGTCGCTGAACCCAATACAGACTTTGCCTTTTTACTATACAACCATCATTGTAGGAAGTTTGTGATAATAAATGCCAAATGTTGAACCTAACAGTCATTTTAGTACCCATAAAGATCGAAAGGTTTAATTCTGCATACGTTAATACGTCAGTAACTCCATTCCTCCTAGAGAAAACTAATCCTCACTCGCCCATAGTGGCAACTTATATACACACACACACATGCACACTCAAAATATAATGACATAAGGGATGCTCCAGCCTGTAGAATCAAAATCATATCTGTATTTAATCCGGGTCTTTTTGAGTGCTTAGAGAGGGAGGATTCTAAAGCACAGACATTTTTCCATACACGTCCATCAAGTTCAACCTTTTAACTCTATTTTAATCGGCCTAACTTTAGATTGACCTATACTAGATATAGTTGATCCAGAGGAAGGCAAAAAAAACCTGTATGAAGCCTCTCCAATTTGCCTCAGGGGGGGGGGGAATTCCTTCCTGACTCTAAGATCGGCTCAACTTGTACTATGAGCTAACTATTATAACCCTGTATTCTCTCACTTGCTAAAACACCATCCAACCTTTTCTTAAAGCTATCTAAACAACAGACAGCATGACTGATTCAGGAAGAGAATTCCACATCTTCCCAGCTCGCTCTGTAAAAAAACCCTTCCGAATATTTAGCCGGAACCTCCTTTCTTCTAATCAGAATGGGTGGTCCCTGTCAGCTGGAAAGACCTACTGGTAAATAAAGCATTAGAGAGATTATTATATGATCCTCTTATATATTTATACATAGTCATCATATCACCCCTTATCACCCTCTTCTCCAACGTGAACATCCCCAATTTGGCCAGTCTTTCCTCATAGCTGTATTTTCTACACCTTTTACCAGCTAAGTTGTCCTTCTCTGGACCCTCTCTAATACAATTATGTCCTCTTTGAATGCTGAAGACCAAAGCTGTAAGGCATATTCTACAGTAGATGGGTATTTCCGGCATCATCAATTTTCATTTCCCTGAGACCAACACATTGTAGACATGAAACCCACAACATAATGCATATACAATACCGTAAAACAACGTGCTTATTTTAAGTTATAAAACCAATGAGTATGAGCCCCCTGATTAATTGTGTTTTTCTAATCTTTACATAAATACAATTTATAATAGTAATATATGCTTTTGCTTTTATAGATATTAGTAACTGTGCCTCAGTGTCTTGAGATTCTTCTCCTATCTCCACACCGTCAAGAATGGGCTAAAAGGATTAAGTATGTAATATTTGATGAGGTATGTATGTTTGTATTACTATAGTAGAATAGTAGTATACAGAAGTAAGATTTTTTACATGTGTTTTTCTTTAAAGGGGAATTTCACCTTTAGTTAGACAGAGATATTTTGACACAATTTGCAACTGATCTTAATTTTATAAGAAAAAATACATTTTTTTAATTGGTAGATTTTTGTTCAGCAGCTCTCCACTTTGGGATTTCAGTAGTTATCTGGTTGTTTGGGTCCAGTTTACAATAGCAAGCAGGCAGTCATTTCTTTGAGCAACTGTAAGATGATTAGGAGAGGGCTTGCATAAAAACATAAGTAATAAGGCTAAAGGTACCATTGTCATGGCCCCCTTCTGTATGTGTGTGTATTGACAGGAAAGGGAACAGCCTGTCAGTACACCAGGATTTGGCAGCAGGATTCGGATTCAGCCGAATCCTTCTGCCCGACCGAAACGAATCCTACTTTGCATTTGCATATTCATATGCAAATTATGGACGGGGAGGGAAATTGCATGACTTTTTGTCATAAAACAAGAAAGTAAAAAATGTTTTCCCCTTCCCACCCCTAATTTGCATATGCAAATTAGGATTTGGTCCGGTATTTGGCCAAATCTTTCATGAAGAATTCGGGGGTTCGCCGAATCCAAAATAGTAGATTTGGTGCATCCCTAGTACACACAGAGCAGATTTATGTGCTAAATAAATCTATGCCACTTTTGGTACACACTTTGTGTCTATGCCAATGAAGAAAACAATCTTTGTGTCATTAGCCTAAAAAATAACAATACAATAAAACTGTAGCCTCACAGAGCAAGGTTTTGGTTGCCGAGGTCAGTGGCCATTTAAAATCTGGAAAGAGGCAGAAAAGGAAGGCAAATAATAATGAAAAAAACCTTTACTCAAATACAAATATATACAATTATTATATACAATTAATTATTTTTCTAAGATTCATTGCCTGGGGGGAGAAATTGGTGCAGAAGTATGGGAACATCTTCTAGTGATGATTCGTTGTCCATTTCTTGCTTTGTCTGCAACGATAAGCAACCCCGAACACCTAACTGAGTAAGTGGCATGTTCTCCAAACATATATAGAGGGATGTATGATTTATTAACCTAACACCAGGACCACAATTATGAATTCACCAGTAATGTGCTTGCCGGTATTTTTGCAATACCAAATGCAATGGAAATTACTGTGACAACTGTGCATACAGTCAGCGACAAGGCCCTCAAAAATCTATCCCACACGGAAGGAAATGAAGAGAGAATATCTTGAGAAAGGTCACAGTCGGTGACCGAGACGCATACCTCCCTGTCCCACTTTTGACAGCTCACCCCGCAGTCCCGCGTTTGTACTGAAAAGTCCCGACTTTCTCTGCACTAAACAGCTAGAAAAATATATATATAATAGTAAATATATTTAGGTACTGTTGTTTTTAATATCATATACAAGTAGTACCTACGTGTATATCAAATGCTACAGCAGAAACTGCATAGATAGGATGAGCAGCTGCATTGCCACATACACTGCTAATACAGCAAGAGGTGCAACAAAGAGAGTTGGTGGAGCTTGAGCAGTTTGTGATGTGAATATTAGCAGGACAACAGCAGTAGTTGGTCCGTGTATATTTTGGGATGGCATAGCAGCTGGTGCTCAGTGGTAGCTTAAGTGATGATTGAAAATGAATGTGATGTAGGTGATGAAAATGGAGTTCATGGGTAAATAAATTTGTGGTGGGAAGCAACTGTAGCTGGTAGATGAAAACATGATGGTGAAGAGGCGATTGGACCTTGAGAGTGAAGAAAGTAAATCATGAAGTAGGTCATGAAGTTGGAAAGTGTGAGGATGGGATGATAGTGGAACAAGTAGAGATCTGACATGAATAAGGATGGACATTTTGCTTGCCACCTGCATTAGCCCTGAAATTACAGTTCCCGGCATCCACACTCCCCTTT
Organism: Xenopus petersii; assembly: GCA_038501925.1. Taxonomy (NCBI): domain Eukaryota; kingdom Metazoa; phylum Chordata; class Amphibia; order Anura; family Pipidae; genus Xenopus; species Xenopus petersii. Next base: position 54,653,554 of record CM076672.1, read on the forward strand.
GGAAATGCTGACATTCCAACATAGATGCCAGTACCCAAGAGGGGCTGATGTGATTTTAACAGAAAGTTTGTAAATAAGAGCTAATAATATGCTTCTTTTCATTTTTTCTCTGACAGTCTTAGATTTGTGTTATTCTACAAACTATTTAATTTTTTTTTTCTAAAGATGGCTGCAATCAGTCAAAAATTATTGGCAGATAAGAGACAAATTATTAGATGAAAAACGGGCAGAGAAAGGAGCGAAGGTTAAAGCCCATAAGAAGACAGAACAAATGTCTTACAGAGTGCGTCTAGGTAAATTAAAATAGAAATCATTTTCATATATAAGACAATATCATTTGAATGAGTTTAATTTTTAACTCTTATTTGTATTTGTAAAGTGGTCTATAACAAGAGATACAATGATCTGGAGAAGTACGTGTGCTCTGTGCAAGACTCCAGCATATCTTTTGAGCACTATCACCCATGCGCTGCCTTAACCATGGATCACGTAAGTGCATAAATAAAATGGCGATGACTGAATTGAGCTTTTATCATAGATGGCAATGGTGGGCAATTTCTCTGTTTTTGGCTGCATGTTTGGGGCTTAAAAATGTTGTGAGTAACATGCTTGAAATCTCCCTATGGGCTATTGCTTGTATATTAAAAAAGTACATTAAAGGGATACTGTCATGGGAAAACATGTTTCTTTCAAAACATATCAGTTAATAGTGCTGCTCCAGCAGAGTTCTGCACTGAAATCCATTTCTCAAAAGAGCAAACAGAATTTTTTTATTCAATTTTGAAATCTGACATGGAGCTAGACATTTTGTCAATTTCCCAGCTGCCCCAAGACATGTGACTTGTGCTCTGATAAACTTCAGTCACTCTTTAATGCTGTACTGCAAGTTGGAGTGATATCACCCCCTGCCTTCCCCCCCCCAGCAGCTAAACAAAAGAACAAAGGGAAGGTAACCAGATAGCAGCTCCCTAACACAAGATAACAGCTGCCTGGTAGATCTAAGAACAGCACTCAATAGTAAAAACCCATGTCCCACTGAGACACATTCAGTTACATTGAGAAGGAAAAACAGCAGCCTGCCAGAAAGCATTTCTCTCCTAAAGTGCAGGCACAAGTCACGTGACCAGGGGCAGCTGGGAAATTGACAAAATGTCTAGCCCCATGTCAGATTTCAAAATTGAATATAAAAAAATCTGTTTATTCTTTTGAGAAATGGATTTCAGTGCAGAATTCTGCTGGAGTAGCACTATTAACTGATTCATTTTGAAAAATATGTTTTTTCCCATGACAGTATCCCTTTAATAAGACGATTTGCTATGTGCATTCTTCTAATATTCATGTGATATGTAACAACATCACTCCATTTAACTTAGATGGAGAAATATGGAATTCCAAATGATCTGTCTTGCTCCCCGAGGGAAAGTTTACAACTGTACGACACTATGGTGAATGTATGGCCTGAATGGTCAAGAAGACAGGTAAGAAGTGTAGAAGACTAAATTGCATCAAATGTTTATGGCCATTCGTTATATCATACACTTACACTCCAGGAAATATAAACTCTGAGTATGAATTATTTTGCAAAATCCTTAGTTTTATTGATGGTTAGGAGAATAATTCAAAAATTCACATTAAAAAAAAATAATTTATAATATTTACAAGTTTCAAACCATATAAGGGCAGTGGCCACTGATCGGAGTCCTTTAAGGATCTAGAAGGTGGCTGAGCTGGGAAACAGTAAGACAGGCAGGTATAGGAAGGGTAACAGAAGGTAAGCATTGTATTGGATGATGAGAAAATGTATTGGCACATTGGTGCTGTGGTCCCTTGGTGCATTGCCATTATGGAGCTGTGATAGCTCAGTGATATCAACACCATGCACCAGATGGCATAACCCTTGCAATGGCTTTTTTTTTTTAATAGTGCAAGCATTTGAAAGAAATGTAGGCTACAGGGAAATGTATTAAAATTGTAGATCAAAAATGTTCTTGAGTATATTCAAACTGAGTTTTTAAAATTACAATTTTCGAGATTTATTGAAGTGAAAACGTGAAAACCTGATATTATAGAAGTCAGGGGCATGAGTTTCTTTAGCATTAATTATTTTCAAATTTCGTCAAACAGTTGAGATTTCACAGTCTTATTTTAAATACTTTAATAAACCGGTGACCGCATTTTGCTGAATTCTTTCCCCCTGCAATCCTGAAGATTTTCTAATAGCTTTCATATCTTTCATGATGTTTACTAATTATTGCAATTATTTGGCTGCTTAAACTGTAGAGACTGTAAATCACAATATGTTAAAGGAGAACTAAAGCTTAAGAAGTAGCTAGAAATGTTGCACATTATTTTATGGGCATCTATACCAGCCCTAAGCAACCACAACCCTTTAGCAGGGAAGATCTGTGTCTCCAAATTTACCCCATTAGCTCTCCATCTTCTTTTCTGCTGATTCATTGCTCATGCTCTGTGCTGCTGTCACTTACTGGGCTTAGGGACCAACTCACAATATACAGTACATATAGAATGTCACAATATATGGCTGATCAGTAATTAATACTGATAATTGCTACATGTCAGCACAGAAAACAGTGCAACTAGCATCAGAATTGAAAAATCAGCCTTGTAGCATCAAATAATATTACAGGTGAACCTAATTTTCTGCTTGATAATTTGCGACGACCCCTTAACTGCTCAGAGCCCACTGAGCATGTGAGTGTCGCAGAATCTTTCCAAGATGGTGACTCCCTCTGACAAATTTGAAGTCCTGGGTCATTGCTGATATTGACAAGCTGACACTTTAGGCTGGTGCAATAAGTTCAGTAAATAAAATATGGCATTTTTAGCCATATTACTTTTTAGGGTTTAGTTCTCCTTTTAGTGCTCAATTTGTGGCTGTAACTCTAATCACATTATTTGAGAAATTCTTATAAAATGTACTACATATGTACTCTTTATTAAGGAATTGGACCCTGAAGAATATAAACATTTCAAAAACAAAATCAGCATAACAAAAAATGAAACAGTGGCATATGACTATGAACTAAAAAAAGAATTAATCAACTGGATTAAACAAGGAAACCAGAAAAAGGTAATTACATTTCATTAATCCTTCATTTAAATAATTCAAGATTTTAGGGGTCATTTAGGTCCACAAGTGCAATTTTAACATAAATGGCTCCTTTTATATTTAGGGAAAACCTTTTCAAATATTACAGTATTTATCAGCTTGATTTTTAATCTGCATGTAACACTGGCCTTAAAGAAATACTGGCACTAGAAATTAAACATTTTTTACAAATATCATATCTTTGCATTTGCTTGTGCTTTATAATACATAAGCATGTAAAGGTATCAATTTGATGCTTTTACATTTCCTGTACAATCCCCCCATATTCTTCTGTGAAGGGCTGCCATACTTGTGGTGTAGTATATTGTTGGTGTTACATCAATTTAGGAACTTTAAGAAACAATTACTTACAAAATCAGACCTTTTAGTGAAAAACAATCAACATGATCTACATTTCTATGATCTACAGCTTTTTAGAAAAATGGGATGGGCACTTTAAGGGGAACTGTCGGGAAAATGAAAATGTAATATTAGCTTCAGCATACTGATATAAGAAACTTTCTAAATACAATCAATTAAATAATCTTTACTCTTTCTGAAATAATTAAGTTTATATTAACTATTCCTCTCTCAGCATGGTCTCGGTACTTCGATTGCAGGGAAATAGTTCTTGGAAACTTTAATCTTAAATGGGAACTATCGCGAAATCTTGCCTAGAAGATGTATTAGAGCTCACTCTATCAAAAATCCTGTCTCTCTACATGCAGAATTTGTGCAAAAGGCAATTATTTTGTAAGATTTTGTTTGTACTGGAATCAGATATTTGAGTGAGCTCTAATACATCTGCTAGGAAAGGAAGCATCCATAAGATATTGGATAATTCATCTGACACCCAACTGCTGCATAAAGACAGAATGAAGAGAAACAGATGATGAGAGAGAAATAGTGAATATAAACTTGATTATCTCAGAAACAATGCATCATTTTTAAATGATTGTATTTAGAAAGTTTCTTACTTCAGTATGAGGAAGCTTATATTATTTTTTTTTTATTTTCGGGATAGTTCCCCTTTAGGATGAAAGCTTCCAAGGACAATTTCTGTGCAATCGAAGTATTGAGACCATTTCCTATGGCTGCCTTTAAGGCCACCATCAGAAATTTTGGGGCCCCTAAAAGTTATTTATCTCTACCTCCCCCCATAAACACAAGCATGCAAAACCCAAATTTTTGGCCATGCCTTTGTATGTGCAACACAAATGACCAACTAGCAGGTAGGTAGGATTGGCTAAGGAAAAAGATTGACCTTGATGGCTGTTTAATTTTTCCAACCACAGCTACTATGATACAAACCCACAAATCTTTTTACTGAAAGCAGGGTTGTAACTATAGAGGAAACAGGAACTATAGGGGGCCCCGTGGGACTGATAAGCAGCTGCAATATACGTTCATGGAAAAGGTCTTGTTCCATAATTTTAGGGGCCCAATGTTGTTGCTGTGTAGCCCAATAACTAGTCATTCAACTGCTGTTCATGTAGCAGACACTCATATAATTCTGTAAGTACAGTATATCCCAATAGAAACATCTGATGTTACTTTATAATAAGTAGTTCATACTGTAAAAATAATTCCAGTAATTAATTTGTCAGTGAGTTCATTGGGGGTTTAATGATACCACTGCTGATTTTTTAATAGATTTCTCAAGTGCTTAAGTGTCTTCAGCCACCAAAATCCTCTTGTAATGTGGATTGCATCTCTGACTTCCCAAAGCTCATTGAAAAACTGAAGGAAGAGCAAAAGCTTCCAGCACTTTTTTTTATGTAAGCAATTTGCATGTTTCCTGAAGTAGTTTGCCTTGTTTTGGATTTCTTTTTGGACACTTTAAAAAAAAATGTTTTTATACTGTTTAGAATTACTACTAATTTTCAAATCTAATCCTGGTTGTGTTGGTCTTCTCTATAGTATCTTCAACATTTACCATGCAATTATTGATGCAGTGTGCCACGTGAAGGTGATATCATTTAACAAAACCAGGGACATACACTTGACAAAGAGCACAGCTCGAAACATGTTGTGTTAAAATAAAAGCACAGTTTTTGCAGCAACCCACTGCGTTCGACTGAATTCATCACTCTTTTGCATTTGCAATTTAATTACACGCATTTATTACACCTCCCTGAAATTTCAAGTTATCTGGAATGGTAATCCTATTGTAAGGAGATATGAGTGGAATGCCTTGATGGCATCTAGAGAATTTAAGATTTGAGAACCCATATTCAAATTGAAATACAGGTCTTCTTACCCTGCACTCTCCAGATGTTCCATTGTAGGTACAAGGTTCACTGCACACCCACTGGGCAGGCTAGTCCAAAGTTAGGTGGATGAGGATGAGAGAGCTCAGACAGACCAGTCAAACAGGAAGATGCAGCATAGAATAATCAGGCAAAGTTTGTGGCTAAAACAGAATGACATCAGGGCTGGTTGTGATCACATTAGTTCAAGGAACAGGCAGGAATTTAGAAACACAAGACCTGTCATGGGCATGGAAAGGCTGAAGGCCAGGATTATTAGAGGGGAGATCTAGCGAGTGAACAAAGACAAATGAGCAGCCCCTGTAGGAACAACTGAGCTCAGGTAACATAAACGGAGTTGAATGAATTTCAGCATCTCAGACTATAATTAATAGATTGTCACAGAAATATAAGGTAACAAGCCATCCCTCAGGCAGAGCCACCTGTTCAGATATCTGGGCTTTAGAGATGGTGGACCAACTGTGTCTTGCAAACTTAAATCATCCCTAATTTCCCATTTTAAATATACTCTGAAGAGCCAAATCTTTTTGGGTGGTAACATTACAGTACTCATGAACCAGCATCCTTCCTGTACAAAGATCACAGTTTAGGTGGAGGTACAGCTATCCTAATTATTATATATATAACAGAGCATTTGAAACCTCATTCATGAAGCAAACGTGGAGACTTATATATCATCTGCAGCTCTGCTGTGCTGAAGAGCTTGCTGTTGTCTCCTGAAATTATATCTGGGAAGTGTCATTTTGGCTCTGGCATAATAACATAATAGAGTGTGAGAAGAATGGGAGCAGCTATCAGAATAGCAGATAGAGCAGAGACAAGAGGGGAAAAGACCCAGTCTTGTAGAGAGGTGCTTCTAGTTACTGAAGTAGGCTGGATAGCATGCAGTAAATGGGAGTTGCAGCAGTGTCCATGCAATATTTATGTTATGTGAGCAAAATTAAAAGGTTTGGTTTAAGAAATGAACATTTAAAAGTGATTTAAATATTTAATACTATATTTATTTATTTTATTACTTTTAGATTTAACATTGGACTTGTGGAACGTCTTGCAGAGGAAGCAGCTTTATTTCTTAAACAGAAACAAGACAATAAGACAAAATTGTTGACTGAAAAAGATACCAAAAAGCTTGGCACCAAAGCAAAAAGACTGGAAAAAGCTATAGCAAAAAATAAGTATGTAATTTGTTTTACGAAAACATATTTAATGTATGTGCAAAAGTCAATGTTTTATAACTCTCCTAGTTTTGCATGCATGTATGTTGTGTAAGTAATGAAAGGAGCCTTCAAGCTTTTCAAAACAGCAGATTGAAAATGCCAAAATACATATTTTTTGACCAAAAAAAAAAGTCACTAAAAATTTGGAGATTAATTTTCATTAAAAAAAAACTTGGAGCGCAAACAACAGCTGAGTTTTTTTTTTCAACACATTCGGCAGCAAGCCAAAGCAAACAAGTGCAGGAAACACACGTAAGATCAGGAAATCACTTTCTGCAGTTTCTGCAATCACTTGCCAGAACATGAATGGGTGAGGATTTCAGAAATCTGCTTTTACCACCATTTTAAACTAGAAGAACATTAGAACTGGTTTCAGTATTTCTAAACAAAGACATTTCCACTGCTTCACTAGGATTTGATAGTTTAGTCTTTCTCTTGTAAATGACATTCTGTCAAATAGATTTTGGACTAAAAGCAAAATAATTTGTATTTCTATTTCTTAGATCCTCAGATGTAAATGATGCTTTCTTGGCCAATGTTGCCAATTACGAGAATATAGAGCAGGTGCTTAAGAAGGACAAAGAAATCCCACCAGATTGTACTTATGCTGATACCACAGCGGTGAACAATGAGGTGAGCTATTTTTATTAATATGTATACTGTTTATTTAGCTGATTTGTTCTTTGCCATTGCACTACATACATGTGCACATTTTGAAAATCATGTTACAGGGATTATTTACGAACACAAAGCTTAGATTGTGGATGCAAGTCGCCCTATTTTTCATCCACAAAGCTGCATTTCATCCCCAGAATCTCAAAATAAGAGCAAGCGCCATCTAGTAGTATCAAGCAATATGTAAAATACACCAACCTAGATGGAGAGTGCTGTCCATTTGGGCAAATTGAATGTAAGTTGTGGCGTACATTTTTTTACAGAGTGCAGGGGCATGTGGCAAATTATACAATGCAGGACGCAGAGTGCAAAAAAAACAACTTAATGGTAGTTATGTTGGTTGTATGCTTAATTAAGACATATTTGGGGATCTGAGGAACTGAACCTTTACCTGAAGCAGTAAAAATGTTGTTTTCATGGTGAGGTCAGTGATGTGGTGTGGTCTGTGATGATGGCAGGTTCTATTAATGCCTACAAGTGTGTCTATATAGCTTATTATCCAAGACTGATTATCTCCAGTTAGTATAGTATAGGTATTGGGTATTTATATAGTTATGGGGCAAATTCACTAAGATGCGAAGCACTGAACGCTAGCGTTAATTCGCTAGCGTTTGGCATTTTCGCTACTGCGCAAATTCACTAACGAACGCTGGCGTAGTTTCGCTAGTGTTACTTCGCACTCTTACGCCAGGCGAACTTTCGCTAGCGACGTAACTACGCAAATTCATTAACTTGCGCAGTGTACTGAACGCTACCTTTTATGCTAGACGTCCTTCGCCACCTCAGACCTGGCGAAGCGCAATAGGGTAGATAGGGATTGTTTCCAAAAAAGTCAAAAAAATTTTCTAAATCCCAAAAAACGCTGGCGTGTTTTCTACATGATGGATGAGAGGCTGAAAAAGATCTAAATATTCCCCTCCTTCCCCCCTACATTTCCTGACTCATGGCAACTTACCTAGACAGTGGGCACATGTGTAGGGCAAATAAAATCTTTATTTGCAGATTTGAAGGTTTTCTAGGCATTTGTAGTGCAGATACGTGTTCCTCCATTGAAATTTGAATTTCGCGCCATATGCAAATTAGCCTTCGCTAGCGTAATTTCGCTTTATATAGCGAATCAACGCTAGCGCAACTTCGCAAACTTACGCTACCCCTGTGCGCAACTTCGGATTTTAGTGAATTTGTGGAGCGCTGGCGAAACTACGCCTGGCGAAGTGCCTGGCGCAACTTCGCATCTTAGTGAATTTGCCCCATAGAGAGGTCTGTATAGGCATGTGTATATATGTGTGCAGTGGATGTCATTTGGATTAGATGAACTTGATGGACTATTGACTCTTTTTTAAAACCCAAATAAACTATGTCAAAGAATACAATTATTTGATTTAAATGGACTTTATGGGAGATTTCCTTTCTATATAATGGGTTGCATGAAATCTTTGCACACAAAACTAGCAAACTTTAAAAATTTTTAAATATTTGGCAGATCTTTTTTAAAAAACCATTGCACCACATATCATCTCCTACGTACGTGTTCTTAAGGACCATGTCAAAAGATCATAAATATTAAATCCGCAGAGCAGTGCAACATAGGCTTATGATTACCATAACAAAATGGCCCCCAAAATGTGAATAGTGCATTCTCCAAAATAGATATCCTGGTAAACTTAAAATGAATAATTATGGCTTTTTATATAAAGCTAGCTTTCATTGCATACACTTAAAAGACCCAATCCAGTGTTTACACCGTGCAAAAACAAGTGATCATGCAATGTGATGGTTGGTCAAAATACCTGGTTCAAATTTCAAACGGGGACAGTTTTATTTGGCAAAAACCCTCAGAAGAATACAAATAATCATTAAAAATAGGTGTTTGATGTTATACATATGTGCAAGTGTATTTCTGATATGTGCTTTATAAATACATTTTAATAATCTGTGAGTACAAGAAAAGAACAAAAAAAGTGAATCAACAAAACTGTGTACAAGTAGTACATGCCATTCCAGGAGTATGTCAGGTAAGACGTCAGGCAGATGGAGGCCAGTTAGGAAGTAGGAGATCCCCAATCAGTGATCCCCAGATAGGTGTAAGCAAGCAGATGTAGGAGATTTCTTGTATTCTTTCTTGATCAGTGCTGCTGTATGAATTGCAATTCCATATTCTGTATATGATAGTTACTCTTGGAGGTGTTCAGACAAACAAGTCGGTCGAGAGATGCAAAGCGTCTGATGTTTCTGGCAAAAAGAGGTGTTGGCTACCATCATGCATCTTTGGATGCTAAAGGAAGAAGACAAGTTGAGATGCTCTTCAGGATGGGATACCTACGTGTAAGTATATTTGCTGCTTTTGTAGCAAAATTATAATATTTCCATAGTCTATGTCATTGTATAGCTTTTCTATGCTATTACAATCTATACCATGACCAATGGTGTTTGATCATTTAGAATGTGTTCATTTCAGAGACTAGAACATTCATTTTTCATGGTGAGGGAAGTGAGGTTGTTCGTTGTGTGATGGCAGATTCTAAGTGGTTGACTTCTTGGACAAGCATAATATTAGCAGTAGCAGCAGAGGCCATGAAAACACCCATGTGCCATTAGCCGTACAGCTCATAAGGATGTTGCATGTCTCCCTTTCTGCCATTGCACCACAACACTAAACATCAGTGGCATAACTATAGAGGAAGCAGACCCCCCGGTTACAGGGGAAAAGGAGGGACCGGATGACAGGGTCAGCTTCCTCAAGAGCGTTCTAATCACCCTCCCGGGTGCACTGACAAGCAAGAACCCATGCTTCAGGGGACATACACCTGCCACTGCTAAGTGTAATCCAAATGTGATTAATCAGCTGTTAATATTGCTGATAAAGAAAAGTTCTGCTTGCTATATGAAAGGAGTTATTCCATTTATCACCCTATCACTCTGAGCATTTCTTTATTTCCCCTCAACCTCATTCTTTTAATTGAACTTTGTTTCCACTGGTTTTATTGTATGAATGAGGTCTGCTATGTGAACATATATATTTTGAAGTAAAGCGCAGAACTTACTAAATTGGATGTTGCCCCTTTCTCATTGTTTTCAGTGGACGTATTAAATTCCAAATTTTTTTTTTTAAATAATGTTTAACATTACTGGGCTTTAGTATTTGTTTCTTTCTTACAATAGCCATTCCATTTGGTAAACTATGGCAAAAAGTACAGGTCACATATTTAAAAGGTATGTTTTTTTTTTTTTTAAAAGGTTGTTACTGCAACTGGATCTCTTGCCTTGGGAATAAACATGCCGTGTAAATCTGTAGTGTTTGTTCAAGATTCACTTTATCTGGATGCACTAAATTACAGACAGGTATGGTTTCCAATTAGTCCAATAAGATTATGTAATTAAATTCATGAGATTAAAAAAGAATTTAAAAATACACGTTGTACACACAAAGAATTCTCATAAAATGTTTTTATTAAAAAACATTTTAACATGTAATACATCAATTTATTATTACCAAATCAGTCAAGAGCTAAGGTTTATACAATATACAATGCGGTTGAATCTCCCCACTGTCCTTGCTGTGGCATATTTTAAACCATGGCCAAGTGGGGAGATTTAACCAGATTATTACAAAGGTAATATTTGAGACCTCTATAACCTTCACAGTCAGGCCACAGGCAGATCAGGCTAGTTCGAAAAATGCCATAAGGGGTTCAATAATCAAGGCAGATGTTGGATGCTGAGTCAAATCAATCAACTGTCTTACGACAATTGCCAGAAAAATACAGTTATTGAGCTCGTCCTATTGCACCCTGTTCTCATGAAATCTTTGTACACAAAACTAGCAAACTTTAAATGGATACTGTCATGGGAAAAATTTTCTTTTTCAAAATGAATCAGTTAATAGTGCTGCTCCAGCAGAATACTGCACTGAAATCCATTTCTCAAAAGAGAAAACAGATTTTTTTATATTCAATTTTGAAATGTGACATGGGGCTAGACATATTGTCAATTTCCCAGCTGTCAAGTCATGTGACTTGTGCTCTGATAAACTTCAATCATTCTTTACTGCTGTACTGCAAGTTGGAGTGATATCACCCCCTCCCTTTTCCCCCCTAGCAGCCAAACAAAAGAACAATGGGAAGGTAACCAGATAGCAGCTCCCTAACACAAGATAACAGCTGCCTGGTAGATCTAAGAACAACACTCAATAGTAAAAACCCATGTCCCACTGAGACACATTCAGTTACATTGAGAAGGAAAAACAGCAGCCTGCCAGAAAGCATTTCTCTCCTAAAGTGCAGGCACAAGTCACATGACCAGCAGGGAAATTGAAAAAAATGTCTAGCCCCATGTCAGATTTCAAAACTGAATATAAAAAAAACTGTTTGCTCTTTTGAGAAATGGATTTCAGTGCAGAATTCTGCTGGAGCAGCACTATTAACTGATTCATTTTTTAAAAAAAAAATTCCCATGACAGTATCCCTTTAAATATTTGCCAATCTTTGTGGTTTTTATGAGATCTTTTTTTAAAAAACCATTGCACCACATATCATCTCCTACATGTTCTTCAGGACCATAACAAAAGATCATAAATATGAAATCCACAGAGCAGTGCAACATAGGCTTATGATTACCATAACAGAATGGCACATAGGAACCCCAAAATGTGAATAGTGCATTCCCCAAAATAGATATCCTGGTAAATTTAAAATGAATAATTATGGCTTTTTATGTAAAGCTAGCTTTCATTGCATACACTTAAAAGACCCAAATCCAGTAATCACACTGTGCAAAAACAAGTGATCATGCAATGTGATGATTGGTTAAAATACCTTGTTTATATTTCAGAGGTGGACAGTTTTATTTGGATAAACAAAGCCATATTGAATGTAGTAATTGTTGTGTTTTGTGTCACATCAGATGTCAGGACGTGCCGGAAGGCGAGGACAGGATTTGTTGGGAAATGTATACTTTTTCACCATTCCTTTGCCTAAAGTAAAGAGGCTTATTAAATCAGATGTCCCTAATTTAAAGGGACAGTTCCCATTAAGCATCTCTTTGGTACTACGACTCATGTTATTGGCTGCCAAGGCTGAACATAAAGAAGATGCCAGTGCTAAGGTATTATTTTCTGCTTTACACTTCACAATCCTTACCACAAACGCATGGAGGCCCATTTATCAACAGTCTTTTTTTTCTAGTGGTTTTAGAGGTTTTCGAAACCACGACTAAACTCACTTTCTCTAAAACCACAAATGAAATTTATTAAAAGATCTGAAATGAAAAAGCACAAATGGAAAAAAAGTCGGAGCCGAAAACATCTAAAAGCATGAATCAAAGAATGATTTCCAGTTATAAAAGGGGCACCTTTTATTGACTTCTAGATGATTTAGACAGTTTTGGCTGGAGTATTTTCAGATTTGGTATTATTGTAGTTTTGTTGCATAATACATTTCCAATGACTTTTTCCGATTTTTGGCATTTAAAAGCCCCACAGACAGACTAGTTTCATCATGAGCAAATTAACCTCCTCTTGTAAACTATAAGGATATTATACAGAGGAGTTCCATGATCGTATAAAAAACACAAGGTCATGGAACTCCGAGGTGACTCCTCATATTTTGCAACAATGGTACTTTATTTATTCTAAAACCAGGTGTGGCTGGTACCTTTGAACTCAAGGCTTTATATATCTTAATTGGCCAATTCCTTGTTTATACCTCTGCCACACAACAAAGACAAAGAGCCAGGAGGCTCGAAACATGTTGTACAAACTATAAAAATTCACTTTGAGCAGTTATTCTGCCTCAAAGGCTAGTCCTTGCTACTCCTACTGTACTTTATTTATTATAATACACAAGTTGCAGTGAGTCATGTGACAGAAATGACATCACTAAGCTGTGATTATAACCAATGACATCATTAAGCACCGTTTGTAAGGATATCATTTACAGGATATTCATGGCTCTTGTGTATTATAACGCAATTAAGCACAAGCACGCACAAGTAGTCTCTTGCAGGATGTCTACCTGATCAACCACATGCCGAACTCTGGCACCAGAGAGACAGCAAATTGTTTGGTTGTAGCAAACCAGGTGACGGTCCTAGTCCTGGTCTGCCCCTCACCACTTGTCTCTTCCCACCATCTTTCTTTATCCGCCTCGCATATCTGTTGGGCGGCACAAACATCTTCCCTTTTCTGTTTGCCCACATTAGGTTTTCTTAATGTTACCCAACTGACTGCCTCATCATCCTGCTGCTCTTCTCCTCCAGTACTACCTGTCTAAACTACTGTTTGCTCAGTGAGCTAGTTACACAGCAGATACCGTATGCTCTGAAAAGAGGAGAGGTTCTATTTATACAGTTGGTTCAGGTGCAACGGAGGTCAATTTAACTGCAGTTACTACTGGAGCTTCTGCCACAAAGCCCCAACCAAACTTTGCTATTTAGCACCCGAGAAAGCAAAACCTTAATTAAATAAACAGGACATTCTTAAAATAGTAAATAATAGCAAATAGCACCCATGTTAATACACAGATTTTTTTTTAGTATTCCAGCTCACATTCAAACGTAACTGATAAATATTATGTTATGTATTTAACTTAGGCATTGTCAGTAATGAAGCACTCCCTGATGGCATTTAAAAAACCTTCTGAAACCAAAATGTTAAAGCTCTACTTCCTGTTCTGCATACACTTCTTGATCCATGAGGTATGAATTCTGTATGAAGGATGGCTGCTCTATGATTATACTGTACATGGACAAATACACTCTTAAGTAATACAAAAGATTTTATAAAATTATGACAGTCCATGGGTGAATTGTACTATTGTGTATCATAATATGTGATGGGTGAATTTATTTTGTAAGTGGTTTTGATATTGATAGCTTTACCACCATGAACCAAAAATGTGTTTGTGCCATTCGATTCTTGTAAACAGTGTATAATCCAATAACTTAATTATTAGCTAATTAATTAATAACTTTAATTAGTGATTTTATTCAAATTGGATGTTATCACTTCATTGAGGCACATTCATCAAGAGTAAAACTTCACAGTCCACAAGAGTCATATTCCAAAACTCTCTATTTGCTTGTAGGATTTTTATAAGGCAAAATATGTTTTGTTTATATATATATACTGTCTGTACAACAGTTTTTTCAGTATATTTCCTCATACACATTAGTCTGTTGCAAGAAAAATTGATCATGCCTAAATTTTTGCTACTGAAAAGAGGTAGCGTGAAATATATGGGCAAGACACACATGTGGATTTACCGAGCTTTTCAACACGGTTCGCGCTGCAGTCGACTTGCGATTTAAGCTTAGGCAATGGCACAATAACACTAGCATATACGTGGCGGTCCGCACCAAAAACGCTTGGTAAATCTGCATGTGGTTCTAAAAGTGTATAATTACATACATACAGTACATTTAGGGGCACATTTACTATTGGTCGAATGTCGAGGGTTATTTAACCCTCGATATTCAACCATCAAAGTAAAATCCTTCGACTTCGAAGTCAAAGGATTTACCGCATTCCTTCGTTCGAACGAAAAATCGTTTGATCGAACGATTGAATTCTTCGAATCGAACGATTCGAAGGATTTTAATCCATCGATTGAACGATTTTCCTTCGATCAAAAAAAACTAGGAAAGCCTTTGGGGACCTTCCCCATAGGCTAACTTCGTACTTCGACTATCGAATGACTTTTAGTTCGAATCGTTCGATTCGAGGTCGAAGTAGCGAAAAAAATACTTTGAAATTCAAAGTATTTTTTATTCTAATCCTTCAGTCGAGCTAAGTAAATGTGCCCCTTAGGGTTGCTCCTGCCATGAGGCAAGGTGAGAATCTTGCCTCAGGTGGCAACGAGCAGGCAGTTAGCAGGGGTGGGAAAAATATTCCTCTGGTAACTTTAAGGGGCAGATTTATCAAGGTTCACATTTCAAATTGAAAAAACTTTGAAATTCGAATTCAAAAAGACCAACCGAAATTAAGTCAAAGTTTTTTTGGGTTCTAAAGGTCCGTTTTTGATCGAATAGGTCCATACTCGAATCATTCGAATTAAAGGAATATTGCATTCAATCGAATTAGATTTAAAGTTTTTCCCCAAAAAAACTTTGATTTTCAATTAACTCCAAGTACATGATACATTTAGATATTCCAATCTAATTTTTTTCGAATTCGAATCAAATTTGGACTATTCCCTAGTCAAAGTACACAAAAAATAGCCAGAAATTCGATTTTTTTTATTTGAAAATTAACGTCGACCTTTGATAAATCCGTCCCCTAAGAGTTTTGCTTCCAGTAAGAATTAATTATGTCTTAGTTGGGATCAAGTACAAGGTACAATATAATTGCTACAGAGAAAAAGGAAATCATTTTTTAAAATTTGGATTATGTGGATAAAATTGAGTCTATGGGAGACAGCCATTCAGAGTTTTCTGGATAATGGGTTTCAGGGTAATGGATCCCATACCTGTACTACCATTTCTCTGGCCAGGAAACCACAGGGGCTACAGAATTGTGTGGTTAAGCGAGTGTGGGGTCCCTGTGTATTTGCCTAACCATTTACCTTAAAGGAAAACTATACCCCCAAAATGAACACTTAAGCAACAGATAGTTCAAATCATATTTAGTGGAATATTAAAGAATCTTACCAAACTGGAATATATATTTAAGTAAATATTGCCCTTTTACATCTCTTGCCTTGAGCCACCATTTCGTGATGGTCTCTGTGCTGCCTCAGAGATCACCTGACCAGAAATACTTCATCTTTAACTGTAACAGGAAGAAGTGTGGAAGCAAAAGACACAACTCTGTCTGTTAATTGGCTCATGTGACCTAACATACAGTACAGTGAATCGTACGATCCCAGGGGGCGCCCCTTATTTTTTAAAATGGCAATTTTCTATTTATGATTACCCAATGGCACATACTACTAGAAAAGTATATTATTATGAAAATGGTTTATTTACATGAAGCAGGATTTTACATATGAGCTGTTTTATGCAATATCTTTTTATAGAGACCTTATTGTTTGGGGGGTATAGTTTTCCTTTAAATGAGATAAAGGGGTCCTCTGCTCATAAACTGTTTTTTGTTGAAATGTTTGTTTATACCTCTCTGTTCTCCTCCCGGTCAACTTTAATTTATCATCTTGCAACCATGTTTCAGGATTAAAACACATATTTATGTCATAACATTCACTGTGCTGGCAAATACAGTCAACTTGTTTATTTTTGGATTATAGGGCTGTTTGGATCAACACTGCAACCCTTTGGACTTTACTGGACTGGTTACCCATTTACATTACCATGAACCCTCAAATTTTGTGTTTGTCAGTTTTCTTGAAAATGGTTTATTTCATCGGCTTTGCAAGCCAAAAAACAGAGGTATATGGGCACTACACAATCTGTTTCATGGTATAAACCTCTGCATGCTGAGCATCCCACTATTATTAACCTTTAGGGGCCAATTCATTAACTTCGAGTGAAGGAATAGAAGAAAAAATACTTTGAATTTCAAAGTGGTTTTTTTGGCTACTTCGACCATTGAATGGGCTACTTCGACTACGACTTCGAATCGAAGGATTTGAACTAAAAATCATTCGACTATTCGATAGTCGAAGTACTATCTCTTTAAGAAAAAACTTCGACCCCCTAGTTCGCCACCTAAAAGCTACCGAACCCAATGTTAGCCTATGGGGAAGGTCCCCATAGGCTTGGCTAAGTTTTTTTGGTCGAAAGATAATCCTTCGATCGTTGGATTAAAATCCTTCGAATCGTTCGATTCGAGGGGTTTAGTCGTTTGATCAAACTATTTGCGCAAAATCCTTCGACTTCGATATTTGAAGTCGAAGGATTTTCATTCCCAGTTGAATATCGAGGGTTAATTAACCCTCGATATTCGACCCTTGATGAATTTGCCCCTAAGTGTAATGTAGAGAGTGATACAATTTGAATTTGGTTTTCATTATTTTTGTGTTTTTTTTTTACTTATTTAAATTTTTATTCAGCAGCTCTCTGGTTTGCAATTTCAGTAATCTAGATCCAAATTATCCCAACACCTAGGCATTGATTTGAATAAGAGACTGGATTACGAATAGGAGAGGCCTGAATAGGAAGATAAGTAATAAAATTTAGCAACAACAATAAGGGGGTTATTTATCAAAGTCCGAATTTATCTCAATATTTTCTGAAAAAAACTCCGACCAAATCAGCATGGGTTTTTTGGGCTTATTTATTAATACACTTTCCCGAAAATTTTGTTTGCAGGAAAAAATCCGAAAATATCCCATTTTCACTATTTTTTCTGATGTTTCATCAGATTTTCAAGATTTTTTTTGGATTTTTCACCTGAAAACTCAGAATTTTGCTCGAAACTTTGGGATATTGCCAAAAACCAGTGCACATCAAAAAATCATTGGGACTTCTCCCATTGACTTATATGCAACCTCGACAGGTCTGAGATCCCGGATTTTCAGATTCAGACTTTTCCATCCTCGGGGTTTAATAAATTAGATTTTTTTAAAAGCCCGATTTTATAATAATTCGCAGTTTAGTGAATAACCCCCTTAATGTGTAGCCTTACAGAGCATTTGTTTTTTAGAAAGCTGGAAAGTCAGAAAAATGAGGCAAATAATACAAAAACTATAAAAAAAGAAGAAATGAAGGCCAAATTGAAAAGAATTAGCGATTCTAAAACATACTAAAATTTCATATAAAGGGGAACCACCCCGTTATACTTTTCTTTTTTGTAGAACTTCAATAGAAAATGCTAATTTTAGAAATTTTTGAAATGGTGAGAGCGTGTACTTTCTAAAATAATTCGCTTTCCAGATTTTCCCCCCATCATAAAATGCATTCAGAGGTTGACTTTGCAGCCACCACAATTTGAATGAGCTATTTTAACCTTCAGGCACTGTACATGCCACATACTTTGGAAATCCGGTGGACGTCGGCCATCCATTTTGTCAGATGCTTAATGATGTGCGAGATAACATGCTGTGGGACATAAGCTTTGAGTTTGACTTTTCTTGTTACAGAAGTAGAATTACAGCAATAGATTTAAAAATGGTAGACAGCATCTGACCTGAGCATTTTGGCTTTTCTTAATGAAAATCCAAAACATAAACAAACAGGTTAAGCAGTAGAAAAAGGTATGGAAATTTCAGTTAAAATGAAACTACGCTAGTTTAATATGTCTAACCCTAATATCTCCCAGGGACAAACAGCAAATTGTTAGCCTTTTGGAGAAAAGTGATATAAAACTGGAAACACGAAGTTTGACGATCATCCCAAAGTATCATTCTTCTTCCTGCTCAAATATTTTATTCAGGTTCAAAAATGTTTACCCAATCTGTGATGGAAACCCTGGTGCTGGTTTTGGCAAACCTGTTTGGAAGAAGCTACCTTTTACCATCCATGCTGGAATTAAAGGGCACATTCAAACAGTCGAAGGTAAGAAACAGAACAAACCATTTGATGCATCAATCACAGACTTTACACCAATCAGAGCACTCTTATGATGGATATGGTCATCAAAGAACTGTTTGGCTTCCACTTGTAGTAAATGGGACTTAATGCAGATCATCCCACATAGATGAGTATCACTCAGACACGTTATAAGGGATTATCCACAAAAGAATGCAATAAATAGTTTTATCTAAGCAATTGTCAGCACATTTAACGTCTGGCCTTCATGCTAAAACTTCATATGAAGGTGAATACCCCGTTATATGTTTATTTTTTTAGAAATTCCATATAAAATGCTAATTTTAGCAATTTTTCTAATGATCTATTATATTCAGTGCATTTCTTTAATGTGCCATGCATGCACACAAAGTGGGACATAAGTGGGTCATTTACAAACTTTAAGCAGCGCATATTTATTTGGATATGGGTGGTTTGCACTTTCCCCCTTCCTGCTTTTCAACTCTCTAACTCTAAGTTAGTCAGCAACTTGAAGGGGGGCCACATGGCACATAATTGTTCAGTGAGTTTGCAATTGATCCTCAGCATAAAAAGCAAACAGTTCTGACCCACGTGTCCCCCCCTCAAGTCTATGATTGGTTACTGCCTGGTAACCAATCAGTGGAAACCAAGAGAGCTGAAAAGCAGGAAGTAGTGTTCTGGCTATTATGTTAGATATCCAATCACTCCAGCTTTTATACATTACATTTTTGCCTAACTAACTATATTAGAAATATGTTTTATTTTGCACAGCCTATCTATTTACCCAGTTTTTATTTTGATTCTGAACAATTCCTTTAATGACAACCTCAGCTTTATAACTAAATACATGCACAGGGCAAATACTGTGTGTTCACTGTCCAAACTATTTTGTGCTGCACAAACATTACATATAAACCCCAATGAGCTAAATCGGTACATAGATACTGGCTAAGTTAAGTAGGTTGTAAAGATTTCTTAGGACTTTCTGTTCCGCATATTACAGGTCTTTCTGGAAAGTCTACCAGGTGATTTTGCTGCAGCCCTTGAAGTCTACAATTCTAAAATATCATCAGTCTTTGGCCAGTATCTCCTTGCTGTTTCCCATCTGGCAAATTATGAACCTGAATACAAGCTTCCTTTATCCCAGATAAGTAAGGCTCAAACAATAGGCCACTGTTTTCTAAATATCTTATGTTCTTACAAACTTTAGCTTGACCATTATTATCATGTGGCAAATAAGCAGGAGGACCATAAATGTGTATATCATAGTAACCAAGTATCTACTCCACTGGCACACTGGGTCTAGAATCTATGGCATGTAAATAGTTAAAAATGTACTTATGCAGCAGTTGCAGGAGAGAAAGCAGCTCCATCATTACTAGCCATACAGGTAAAAAAATACACTGCACTCATGAACAACAAAAATAGAATCCTGTATGAATGTTAATTAGACAATTTAGACAAGATGTAAGGAGAAAAGGGTGAGTACAGAAGTGATATTATTATAATACACAAAAGCCATGAATATCTTGTAAATGATATCCTTATAAACGGAGTTCTGATGTCATCAGTTATAAACGGTGAGTTCTGATGTCATTTCTGTCACATGACTCACTGAAACTTGTGTATTATAATAAATAAAGAACCCCAGTTTCAAAATATGAGGATATTAGAAGTTACCTCGGAGTTCCATGGCCTGTATAAAAACACTCGGCCTTCGGCCTCGTGTTTTTATTTGGTCATGAAACTCCTCGGTAACTTAAAATATCCTTATAATTTACAAGAGGGGGTACTTTATTCACTATATAATACACAAAAGCCATGAATATCTTGTAAATTATATCCTTATAAACAGTGAGTTCTGATGTCATCAGTTATAAGCGGTGAGTTCTGATGTCATTTCTGTCCCATGATTTACTGAAACTTGTGTATATTATAATAAATAAAATACCCCCAGTTGCAAAATATGAGGATATTAGAAATTACCTCGGGGTTCCATGACCTGTACCTCGGCCGAATATCCTTATAATTTACAAGAGGGGGTACTTTATTCACTATATAAACTAGACTGAACAGGACATTCTTCACCTCATTGTTTGATTAGTATTTGCATGTAATCTGTGGGTTTGATGTATATACCCTTCTGTTGTACACTGCTGCAAAATATGTTGGTGCTTTATAAATATTATTAATAGTCGGCAGTGTTTAAGTTGACTCAAGTATTATGGGGGAAATGTAAAAGCCGCAAAGAGAAAAACATTTTGCACAATAAGAATAAAAATTCACATTTGGCAAATGTAATCTTCTTTAAGATGTTTTTGCATTGCGACTTTAATTGCACATTGCACTCTTTTAAGACATGCTTCAAGGTGTCGTAATCTTTTCTAACAAATATAACTTTTTCAGTACACTGGGCACTGGGGCAAACTATAAAAATCGAAATTGTTCCTTCACTGATGGAAGTGGTTGCTAAACACTTTTCGGGTTCGCAAAAGCTATATTAAATTGCTTGTTTTTTCCCTAATACAAACATTATTTAACACCTGTAGATAACAGCTTTGTTAATCCATCAACGTGGGGAATGTAATATAGGTCGCTAATGGAAAAAATTGTTGTTGTGATAATGTTAATGGCCTCCTGTTCTAGGGAGTTATTTACTAAACTCAGAATGCAAAAATCACGAAACATTCGTAATTTTTTTTTTTTTTTATAAAATCTGAATTTTAAAAAAAATCACAAATTTTTCAGAATTTATTAAATCCCGAGGTTGGAAAAGTGTGAATATGAAAATCGGCATCTCAGACATGTCGAGGTTGCATATAAGTCAATGGGAGAAGTCCCAATGATTTTATGATGTGCGCTGGGTTTCGGGCAATACCCCAAAGTTTTTGGGTGAAAATTATGAAAAAATCATGAAAATCTGATGAAAAAGTCTGAAAAATTAGTGAAAATCAGACTTTTTTCCCGCAAAACAAATTTTTGGGGAAAATGTAATAATAAATAAGCGTAAAAAACCAGAGCAGATTCGGAGTTTGTAGAAGAAAATATTGACATAAATTAATAAACCAACCACATACAATGTCTATAGAGGTTTCAAAGGACAGAACTCAAATATGTTCTGCTATTTAGTGGATATATTTATTTTGTTACTTATAGAGACTTAAACTGATTTGTCTTTGTAATGTCCTGTGTGTATACAGACTTCTCTTGGGAGGAATATAAGGATTCTGAACTTGTAAACCATCTAATGAATTGCACCACAAGAAGAAGTGCCATATCCCCTTTTGCCTGTCTGTCTGGAAATACAGATTATGATTTACTTATTTCAGAAAATGTGGACAGTGTAAGTCACTGGAATAGAAGAAATGCTGCGTATTGTCATTAGGATCAGGATACTATCAGCATGGCGTATGAATACTGCAGGGTTTATTAGCATCTGTCACAAATTGCTGTGTGTGTGAGCCTGTGGTAGAAAACTGGAGTTCATAAATCATTAAACATTATAAAAGTATTATAATCATAATAATGATGTGCAGCCTCAAACAAAAGGCAATGCACAGGGAATAACAATGGAAATGTAACAGGATAACAGCTCCTGCATTGCTAAAAAAAAAGTTCCCATTCCCCACCTAGTGGTAGATATGAGGATACCACTCAATAGTAAAAATCCAAGTCCCACTGTGTCTACCTTCAGTTACATTGAGTAGAAGAAACAATAGCTTTTCTGAAAGCACTTCCATCATGAAGTGCTGGCTCTTTTTTTAAAGCACAGGATCAGGCAAAATGACCTGAGATGGCTGCCTACACACTAATATTACAACAAACAAAATACATTTATTGATTCAGGAATAAAGTTGTATATGGTAGAATTATTTGCAGTGTAGTTTAAAAATAAAAAGTACACCACAAATCATGATAGAATTATTTTAAAATATTGCTGCAAATGCCACTTCAATTCAATCCAGTTAAATCAAGAATAAAATTTACAACAATCTGAAATTGTTGTAAATTCTTGTGGCATTATTGACAATATTCTGTTAGCATTAATATGTCAAATTCACAAAGATTTCAATTGGAAAATAGCTTTTAGGCCAGACAATTCCTTAAAAAATAACAAACTGAAAACTTCTAAAAATCTGAAAACCTCAAAGTCCGAATTGATTAACGATGGTCCAATAGGATCGGCACAGCTCCCACTGATTTCTATAGGACGTCAACAACTTCTACCTGGGTATTTTGTATTTGTTGTGTTTCTTCGAAATTCAAATTCAAAAAGACCAACCGAAATTAAATCGTTAAGTTTTTTTGGCTGAATAGGTCTGTTTTCAATTGAATGGGTCCGTCGAGGCAGCGCCCCTTTGTTTTCCTGGCAAATGGTCTTTTTAGTTGATGGACAATTCCTACCATTGTACAATCGTTTCGAGATAATCGTGGTCTCATGATGACAATTGGATCTTTTAAAAAGCTGTACATCCATGGCCAGCTGAAGAGCATTTAAGAAAAATAGTAAAAGCACACATTTTTAGAGATTTATGAAAAAAACTGAAATTCCATTGTTAGTAAATTGGCCCCTTAAAAGTAAGGAAGCATAAATAAATACAAAAAATACAGTGTTAAGACAATTGTGAATTTGTTGATGTTCAGGAACAAACGAACATTGTACTCCACTTTAAAACCAAATGTGTCACTTTTGTGAATCCAGCCCTTTGTCGAATTTTGTAAGATCAGTAAAAGATTGTTAAAGTCAATAGGAATTGGATTCTACTGGTCACATGGAAATATAATGTACAACCAAAGATACAGAAACTGATGCAAATGTCCAAATTAAAATTGTATCTTATTGCAACTTCTGATCTCCAGAATCATAGAAGTCAGTTCCTGTACTTTTAGGTTATGATTCACTTATTTGCTCAAGCAAATTATTTGTGTGAACTTATTTGTGTGAATGCTAAACTTGGCACCTTTAGCCAACGAGAGTGAAAACTGATGGAAAGCCTCTCCTAGACTGATGGAAGAATGAAGTGCCTATAATATCAAAATAAAAAATTGTGTCAATTTGGTAATTTCCGTAGTAACATCCTGTCATTATTATAAAACATTTAGGGGCAGATTTATCAAGGGTCGAATTTACGGTTCATGGGAGTTTTTTAAAACTGCCATAAACATTCTATTATTGACAGCACCAATCATGAGTTTCTTTTCTTAAAATGCCTTTATTGAGACATGGGCTCTGACACAAAACACTTTGCAACGTTTCAGACCGCCCTCTGTCTTTTATCAAGCTTGATATCAAGTAATAGAATGTTTGGTCTAAACGGATGGAAGATGGAAACCGTTGGATGTGCACCAGGTTAAAGCAATTTGGAGGTTACGGGTGCTGATTAAGAAACCTGTTTAAACTCCCATAAACTGCCATGAACTCAAATAAAATTTCGACCAACTGCAATTTATGAAAAATTCAAATTTTTCAAAATCGGGTGAATGGGATCGACCCGCAAACTCTAATGGAATTCAAATCAAATTCAATTTTAAGTTTTTTCTCAGAAAAATAGTTGATTTTCAGGAAGGCTGCAAACAACTCCAAATTGATCCCAGGATGTTCCCCAAAGGCTAAAACAGCAATTTGGCAGGTTTAAAGTGACAAATAGTCAAATTTGAATTCTTAAAGGGCCAGTACATGAGAAATTTCGAAAATCAAATTCAAATTTTTTTAAAAACTCAAATAAAATCTTAAGTATTCCCTAGTCGAATTTCACTTAAAAAAAACTTGAATTCGAATTTCAAAATTAAAATTTTCACTTCGACCCTTGATAAATCTGCCTTTAATGTCAATTCTCTACAGCTTTTGTTGCAAACTGTCCAAGTGAGCCAAAAACACATTCCTGTGCTGCATTTAGAGAAAACAGATGCTTGTGGGAGAAAACAGCTACTTAACGCCTATGCACTGGATTTCTTCAAGCACGGCTCCATCGATGCACTGGAAGTTGATAATGGGTATGCACGTTTCTTTATTAATCATTTAACACCATCATCATATTTAATTGCCCTAAAGGGTAACTGATTCAACATTAACGGGCTGTTCGCCATTAAAGACAAAGAAAGCCTAATTCATTGGGGGGGGGGTCAAAATGTTAGGCACCTCCAATTTACATGCACAAGTGTAATCCGGCACTAGAATTCACAGGGGCGTCCCTATAATATTGGCACCCCCTTTCCAGTGCATCTGCCTTTCCTTGTCCTTGAAACTTAACTTGACTGTCATGTAGATAGTGATGTATCAGAAACAATTTGCAATCATTTTCTGTTTTGCCTTCCTGCTCGGTTGCTAGGTAAAATGGGACCCTAGCAATCAGATAAATGGTTAATTTTCAAACAACAGCTCTGCTTGAAAAAGTTTAATAAACTTAAAAATCACAGAAAGTAAAAAAACAACCGCATAGTGTCCCAATATCATTAAAGCAAATTGCCAGGTCACTTCCTTTCCCTCAGCGGCAGCCTTTGTTAAGCTTTAAGATAAGGATCAGCTCATTATACAGAGGCTTCTTTGTACAATTGTAATTTAATATTAAGGGGACACCCCCTTCCATTTGGTGCCATCCATACGAATGCAGTCACCTGACAATTCCCTGCTAAGTTCTTTTGCTCAATGTGACACAAGTGATAGAAATGAGCAGAGAAGCACCTGTCTGTCTGTAAACTGCTTGTACAAAACTGCCTGTCCACTTTTATAAGAACCAGGAAGTTAGAATTTGACTTTTTGGTTTCAGTATTCACCCTGTTTAGTGCAAGAAATAACAACAGCCATACATATTTCTCAAGAAGGAATCACCAACCAAAACATGTTGAGAAAGGGGGGTTTTCTACCACTTTGAGATTCATTTGAATTTATTTCTAGATGCGCCTGGAAGCCCTTCTAGAGGTCCAACTGGAGCGAGCACTTATTTACTGTTTCATTCTGAATCATTTCTATTTCAGGTTTCACAAAGGAGATGCTTTTTACAAGTTACGAGATTTTTCTTTATGCATTGCAGCTATAAGGTAAGATGTTTATTGAAGCCCTTGTTATTTTACAGATAAGTGAACACTACCATTATCTCATTAAGACAAACAACACTAAATCACAACATTTTTACTGTTCCATTGGTGGACTGTATTTAAAGGGGCTGTTCACCTTTGAGTTAACTTTTAGTATGATGTAGAGAGTGATATTCTGAGACAATTTGCAATTGTTTTTTATTTTTTATTATTGAAGGTTTTTGAGTCATTTAGCTTTTCATTCAGCAGCTCTTCAATTGGCATCTTAACCAATCTGGTAACTAGCGTCCAAATTACCCTAGCAACCATGCACTGAACTGAGACTGGAATATTAATAGGAGAGAGGCCTTAATAGAAGGATCAGAAATAAAAAGTAACAATAGCAATACAATTGTAGCCTTACAGAGCATTTATTTTTTTAGAAGGGAGTCAGTGACGCCCATTTGAAAGCTGCAAAGCGTCAGAAGAAAAAGGCAAATAACTATAAATCTATAAAAAATAAATAATGAAAACCAATTGAAAATAATAAAATAAAAGTTACCTTAAAGGTGGACCACCCCTTTAAATACATGGTTTTTAGAGATACTAGCCTGTTGCTAACCTACAGCAACCTTTCAGAGAAGTATAGTTCTGCTACAGCTTTAAAGCTGATTATCCCCTAGATAAAATAGAGATAAAATCTACAGCTGCTTAGAGCATGAAAAGTACAAAGAATCTGAAATTTTATTTCTAATTTATGAAGTGTGTCTCTTTTTTTTCTTACAGTCACAAGCAGACAAAAACTGGCATTTATTTATGGCTGAGTTGCACCTATTTGTTACTAATAAGGTAGAAACCAAGTACAGGTATGGGACCTGTTATCCAGAATGTTTTTCCAGATAACAGATCTTTCCGTAATTTGGCTCTTCTACTAGAAAACCATGCGAACATGAAATAAACCCAAAAGGCTGGCTTTGCTTCCAACAAGGATTAACTATATCTAAGTTGGGAACAAGTGTAAGCTACTGTTTTATAATTACAGAGAAAAGGAAAATCATTTTTAAAATACTGAATTATTTGGATAAAATGCAGTGTATGGGAGACAGCCTTTCCATAATTCGGAGCTTTCTGGATAACAGGTTTCTGGTTATCGGATCCCATACCTGTATATGGTCAGTTTAGTTGCATATTCAGATATGGGAACAATTGTTAAAAACCGCACCACAACTCCTCAGCTTCAGGTCAGACAATACCTTGAGCTGCAATGTGTTTGGCACATCAGATTTTTCTATTAATCCCATTATTTTTTGGACCGTGCACCTACATCCGACTTGTAGAATGCCATCTGTTGACCAGACACCGTCCTACAAAATCTCCTGTGTATTTGAAAAACTTTAGGGGGTAAATTCACAAAACTGGAGAAAGTATTTCTTGTTTGTTAAAACAGGAGTAAATAAACACCATATTCACAAACACAAATCCACCAAAATTCCAGCTCAGTCTTCAGAGATTTTGGAGTTAGGTAGACAGTTTACAGTCCCTTTTGTGAGTTCTCCCAGTAGCCTCTGGCTTGAGTATGAATAATAAAGCGCCTACATAAATAAAACATCCTACATTAAATCAGTACAGACTAACATATTTTACAAGTCTCTACCCTTTCTTGACAGTGTGTCTTTGAGGGAAATGTGTGAAGATGAGGATGATCCTGTTGTATTAGCTCTGGAGCAGCTCAATAACATGTACAGAGAAAAACTGGCCACTGCTTATCCCAGCCACAGAGTCATGTTCGCGTGAAGTCATCCATTTTCTTCAGTCAAACTGAACAGCAATATGTACAGTCTACCTTAAAATGGAATATTGATGGTTTTACAAATGCTATATTATAATGTATTTTGATAGGCCAAAAATCGACATTTTCTTGGTACCATTCTTTATGTCTCTAAGACATGGTTTATAGATGTAGAGGTTTAGGCAAATCAATGGTTACTGAAGCTGAATGAATGCATTGACTAACAATGATACATAAATGCACTATACAGTATTTTTCCTGCTTTCCCCCAGTGACTATTAATGGCTTCTGAATAGCGATGAGCAAGTTTTTGCCATGTTTCGCCTCAAAAATTACGCCCATAGACTTCAATGGGTGAAAAAAAATGTGCCCGATTTTTTGGCCAAGCAAAACAGGTCAGATGCGCCCATCACTACTTGTGAACACTACCCAGCATTTTAAAATATGGGTCGTCTGTAGATGGTTTCTCCCCCCACAAATCCTTGGCCGGGGCACTTTGCCAATGAGGCAAATTGAGGCTCTCGCCTCAGGCGGCAGCGCCCCACTAGGTACCAGGGGTGGCAAAAATGCTGCTGGTACTTTAAGAGTTCTTCTAGCGCAGAGAGTGCAGTTAGGCTCTCTGCGCTAGCGTCCTAGCCCTCTCTGCTGCCCTTGTGGACCCCCTCAGGCACAAAAAGGTACATTTGCATACCTCCAAACATTTGAGAATATGAAAGAGGGACAAAATGTTGGCCATGCCCACACCCCCAGAAGCCATGCCCATTTATAGGAAAAAAAGGACATTTACTGAACAAATCTAGCCCCCTTTACTTTACAAAAAGTTTTGCTCAAAGTTTGACACTCAAGCCAATCTTCTTGGGAAAAAAAAGCAGCAGCGACACTCTTCAATGCTCTTCCCACAATAGCAGCAGAAACAGTGCAGCCTTTAGAGAAACAGAACAGGAGACGACAGCTTGCATGACATCTTCATTACTATACGGGACAGGCAGCAAAAATCGGGACTGTCTTGCATAATGAGGGACAGTTGGGAAGTATGCATTTGTGTTTTTGCCACTGCCAGGTTTTGCTTGCAGTGGAAACAGGTTTCTAATTACACGCTGCTAAAATCTGGCAACAAAATGCTAAATATTTTCTCATCCAAACACATTGTATAACACCTGCTCAATGCCAACATGTTTCTAGTATAAGGAGTATGCCCTAACCGGGCAGGCACTTGATGTAGGTACAAAAGGTGAGCATTTGTGTGAAAATGTCTATGTAAAGCTTCATATCAACTATTTTTGTGCTGCAATTGAAGTTTTTATATTCAAAGACGTTATCCCTATTTCCACAGACTGGGCCTCATTCTTTTTATTATTATGACTAGGTCAGTATTACATGACTAAAAGCTGAGCACACCCATTTCCCCAACCTAGTTTTTCAGGACAAAGAAAGATAGTCATTAGGGGTGGTGCTAATTTGTTAGGCACATGTCAGCAACTCTAATCGCTTACCTCTTTACTTAGGCCAGCACATCTCTAATATGAAATACACATTGGACCTCTGCTGCAGACCATGGAATCAATGGCTCAGTCATTGCTTTTCTGTAGTGCTGGATACAGGCCTGGCTTTCTGTTGCCTAGAAGAAAATTCCAAAGGGACAAAGAACTAATTTCAAGCATGTTTAAACCGGAGTGCAATGTTTCAGGGTCACGCCCTTTTATCAAATGTTGCACTCCGCATTAAACATACAAGGCAATCTTGCTTGCAATTAGTCCTGTGTACCTTTTGAATTTTCTTATACGAGTATCATTTGTGAGGTGGCCGAATCTCTACCTCAGCGCACCAGGTATCTGCGACATTATTTAATTTAGGGTGTGTGAGAGCCGACTTCCTTGCAGTTTCTGTTGCCTAGGACACAGTGGGACAGATGTAGTGCCAGTTGGTACTGCACAGAAACGTGTACAGAGAGTCGCAACTACCAGGAAGGGAGATAAAGCATTTTTTAAACATCTGGATTCATAAGAATTTGTAAAATACACAGTTGTCTAGGGTTTACTTTTTGGCTTACAAGCATGAGTTAATTCAGTATTGCTGATGGTGGGGGTGTTTGATCTGTAGAAGATGGGAATCTCCCTATATCGATACCTATTTGGTACTGGCATGCGCAAGAGTCATAAGTCTTTCCAAATCAGTTGTGTTTTTGTGCATATAATAAAACTTGTTTCTGTACAATAACGTTTTCTTGTTTTTTTTTTTTCTTTTTCTTGGATATAGCGGTGCTTGAAAGTTTGTGGGCCTTCTTAAATTTTCCAATATTTTTGCGCAGATATAACCTATAATCTAACACTAGATAATGAGAAGCCAATTAAATATAAGTGTGAAATATACTAGTTTGTTTCTTGGTTGATCCAAAGTTACACATTTGTGTGTCACACTTTCAGTAGTGGGTGACAGGATCCCTTTAAGCTTTTTTTACCGTGACAATACGGTCCCATCAAGTGTGTAATTTTGGATGATAATTTAGCAAGGGTATAGGTAAAATTACATGGACAATATTGAGGGTAAGATTTTATCTGATCTTGCCCTGCAACACCACAGGATTTGAAGGATCCTATGAAATCAGATCCCCCCTCTATTTAGAATGTAAAGTTGGATCAGATAATGTCGGATGGTGTAGTTTGTTTATGCATCTACATCCTGCAGTCAATGTATTTCAATGGGAAAAGAAATTTTTGTTTGGTCAGTCAGCATCAGATATAATCTTGTTGGATGAAGATGCATCGTTTCCACCCCACCATTGTGATTTTTTTGGTTGGAAAACTTTCCAGACTACACATCAGATTCTTGTATCAGGCCCCTTATATTTTGACCCGGCCGTATCCAACTTGTCGGATTTGTTTTGTCGATCAGACAAAAGCACTTATGGAGTTTAGGCTGGAGTGACCAGGCTTGTGAAGCAGTTTACTGCCTAATATTTTAGACAATATATTTTAGCTTTTTCAAAAGTAAACAATTTCAAGCAACTTTGCAATATACATAAATTAAAAAAAAAATATGCAGACTTTTAATGATTTTTTTTTTTAATGGTTTGGAACAGTTAGCATAGAAAATGGCATTTATTCATATTCTTTCAACAGGTAACTGTGATGGGTATATTAGGGGTTTCTGCGTTATGTTGGCCTCTTTATCAAATTTTGGTTTGGATGCCAGAGTTCCCCTTTAGTATTTATGGATTATGTTGAGTCAAACCAAACCCAAACCCTGTCAGGACATTAGAGCTACAGACTTTTTTTTTGTTCATGCATAATGCACATTTTTTTATGTCAAAATAAACTAGCATCAAATTTTATTTTTTATTCAGATGAATCTTGTGGAAAATGTGGAAAACCAACATTTATAGATCAGTAAATATTTTACCTTGACCCACCATATTTTGATGTTCCGAGTGCTCAATCACATACATATGTCAATAAAATGCAAGCTTTATCTCTATGTATAACGAAGAAGTGGAGGCATAAGACCACATTATGGGGAAAAAAAAGTATTACATTTGTGCTGTTTTATGTGATGTATTTTTTTGAAACTACAATATTCAGAAGTGTAATTAATAGACAAGACCAGTACATCACACACTTTAATTCAGATGTTAAACTGAATCCCACCCCTTCCCCCCAATCCAATGAAACTATGCTTTTCTTTTCTTCCAGTCAAGTTACTTTTGTATGCTGTAAAAATAAAGAAAGAAAGGAAGGAAGGAAGGGTGAGAGAAAGTACATTAATAATATTGGGTTGGCCAATACCATTCCAGAAGTTTTATGTTCCTATTTGAACTGGCATTCGGCAGAGCAGGTTAATATTGGGCAAATAGATGATGTGTAGCAACAGAAGTTAAACTCTCATGGACAGGACAGGACGTTGTAATATAGGGTTACTGTATGTGGGAACTGCTAGTTCTGTTTTCCCTATTGGTCCATTCAGTTTGCACTCCAAGAGCTAAGTAACACATTGTAACAAAGCTGCCATTACTGTCCTTTGCTGCTGCCTCACCATTCAATGATGGACAAGTGTATGTAGTGGCACAGAGCAGTGAATAATGGCTGCTTTATGAACCTTGCTCAGCTTTCACAATTGCCCAAATCCTTCCTCCTTTGCATGGCAGGATTAGGACAAACAATAATGCTCTTTTCCATAGAGCAGCACGGTGGCTATTAAAACACCTCCTGAGAGAACAGACACAGATAACCAGCTTTAATAAATGTGCTAGTTCATACTACAACCAAGTGGTCCCCAACCAGTGGCTTGTGAGCAACATGTTGCTCTCCAACCCATTGGATGTTTCTCCCTGTGGCCTCAATGAAGCTGCTTGTTCCTAAATCTCTGACTTGAATGCAAGTTTTAGGTGCATAAAAAACAGGTGCCAAACAGAGGCTCCTGTAGGCTGCCCGTCCACATAAAGAATCAAAGCCCATATTTGCCACCCCAAGAAACGTTTCGCATGCTTGTGTTGCTCCCCAACTTTTTTTACATTTGAATGTGGCTCACGGGTAAAAAAAAAAGAGGTTGGGAAGCCTGCTATAACCCCTTGAAGTAAACAGGGAAATTGAAGTTACTCCATAGCTGGTTTTTCAAGGCAGAGATCATCAGTATAAGCCCCCAACCCTTTGTCCTTAGCAGGCATCCATTATGTAGGAGGATTATCTACCTTGAAAAGGTAGAAACACGGAATAGCTTCAGATTGTTTGCCCAGTTCAGTTTAAGAAATATCAAAATCCATAGACTGCTTTGGAATTAAAACAATAGGCAAAAATTATATCCAGCACAAGGCCTATTCATTGTACTCATGTTGAATGGAGGAGTGCTGCTTTAACTTTTCTTACTTGCAGGAGCTTTGATATACTGTTAAACAGAGCAGATTTTTAGAATGAAATCCAGGAGTGAAAATGTTCTTTAACCATGCCCACTGTTGACCATTCCCCCTTGGTCACAACCACATAACATCACAGAAACAAATAGTAGAAATGTTGTGGCAAATTCTTATTTAACATATCAAAATTCTAGCATTATTTTAGTTCTGGCTATCTGTGGCATTGAGACTCACATATACCATCCTGCATTGTGCTGCAGCTCAAGCCTTTAAAACTGCAGGCCTGTACTGTTGGGTCCTGCACTTAAAAAATAAAATACAGAAAACAGCAACAGCTCACAAGCTTTACAAAGGAAAAACACCTGTAGGCTAGAGGTGAAGAAGTTGTGCAGGCAGGCTGAAGACAAGGAAAGGGGGTGGGACTGACATGAGATATCTAGTTTTTTCCCCCCCAATATCCTGCAATTCCAGGGGGACTGTTTTGTGGGGCGAGAGCAAGTGAAACAGGGGCGAATGGTCACCTTACTATACGTTGTCCAACTTACCATGCTAAACAGCTGAATTGGTAAATATTCATATCCTCTGTGGCGTTACAGATTCATCCTCTAGACAGGAGTTATCTGGAATGGTCTCTTCAGCCATATCGTCTCTGTCAGACTCTGAATTAGAATATGCATCAAAAAATTCTTCAGATGTTGAATTTGCAGACAAATGGCATGAGGCTGGAAAAAATGGAGAATGTAAAATGTGTGATGGATAAGCAGTGACCAGTTAACTCTATGAACAGAGTTTAAAACATATGCACAACTTATTTCTGAGCACATGGACAAAATGAAATTTGAGGGAACATTGTGGCTGAGAAAAACCCTTTAGTGTACTTTAATCATACATATAGAAGTGGTCTTTAAAATTTATTTTGTTCTTTGAAAATGCAGTTTCAATGCCACGTGAAAGAGGAAAAATAAAGAGTACTCACCTTCATTTACCTCTGTATTTACTGTGTGACCAATGGGAATGGTTAAAGAAAAACCCGCATTTTCAGAGTTAGATGACACTGAGAATGGGCTGCCGGCAAATGTAAAGGAGACGTCAGATAAAAATGGAGCAGGTGCCTGAGCCACAGCTGAGCTTTTTAACCATTTGCAGAAATTAGCTCGGTGCTTATTCTTACTGTTAGTTCTAGGACTGGATGTAGTTCCTGCTTTGCCAATGACAAAGTTATTTGTCACAGGTCTGTTAGTGAGATTGCTTACATCACTGCAGTCTATACCAATAGCATCTGTAGAGGAAGAAAAAGCGGCAGCTATTGCTTCTGATCTGGAGCCAGTGTTATATGTAATACCAGGAAGCTTCAAATTTAAAGGGTGTGATGCTTTGGATATCATGCCTCCTAATTGGCCATGCAGAGAATTTTCCTTTTTTGCACCCTTACTTTCTCCTGCCTGTGGCAATCCATTGCCTTGCTGCTGAAGCCTTTTCTCACGGTCAGGCCTCGACAGGTTATTGGCACAAATAAAGGAATTTGAACTTTCATCAAAACCATCTTGTCTTTTAAGTCTGGCCTCCTTCAGTCTGTTTATTCTGTTCATTCGTATTTGCAGTTTGTCAAAATCTTTACACATCATAAGTGTCTGTTTTCCTGGTATGGAAATAACCTCATTTTTACGGTTGATTGTAGTCGAATCATTGTAGCACTTTAAACGGAGTTCCTAAAATGAAAAAAAAAAAAATATTCTGAGATCATTGGAGATGGCCTTCCAATAATTTGGAGCTTTCTGGATAACGGTATCCCAGACACCATACCTGTATATGCAATGCAATTATTAGACATCATTAAGTAGAAAGTAGCCCATCAAATCATTCTCACACAGGTATAGGATCAGTTATCCAGAAAGCTCAGAATTATAGGAAGGCCATCTCCCATAGACTCCATTTTAGCCGAATGCCAAATTAAAAAAATATTTCCTTTTTCCTCCATTTAATAAAACAGTACCTTGTACTTGATCCCAACTAAGAAATAATTAATCCTTATTGGAGGCAAAACATTCAATTTATGGAGATCCAAATCTACCATGCCTAAAATGGTCTGACTACCAGAATAGGAAAGTTAGAAATTCAAAGTAATATATGTAGACTTAAAGGAGAACTATCATGAGAAAGGGTTCTCTATCTTTAAAGTATTACACAGTAAAGTTAATAAAAAAAAAAAAAAAAAAAAAAAAGTGTTTTTTCTAAATTAACCCTATAACATAATGAAACAATAGCCTTATCTCAGATCTGCATCCTCAACCTAGTTTTTGCTAATCCCATGCAGCCAAACTGAAAAGCAGCATAGTCTGCGAAAAGGCGTCATCATAATCAGCTCCCAGTATGATCCTCCTTCCTACAAATCTGCCCCGGCACGCCTTCTGCATCCCCCTGGAGGAGCCAATAATGCTGATCCCCCCACCCCAACAAAATTGACGTCATAAAGACATACCCTCTATCAGAAGCCTGTCATTTGCAATGAATTATGGGGATTGTAGTTTTTTTTAGTCTTTTTAACCCTCCCCCTCCACAATTGCTTATAATGGGTATTAGAGAGGAAATATGCCAATGTAAAAGAATGCTCTAAACATAGCTATAATCTCAGCCATTAAGCAGTCAGGGATGCTTCTTTTAATAGATATCAGAGGAGCTGTACCAATGTGAAATAATGTTGCGTTATAAACATATCTAGAATATCAGCCATACAGCATAAAGTATGGCACACAGGCAGAGTATGGCAAACACACAGGGAACACTTTCACATTCTGAAAATGCTTGGTCTGGGGAGCGGTTAGAAATTAGTGATAAAGTGTGTTTATAACACAAATTTGATGCAGTTGGGTATAGATTTTATTGTACTAATTAATGATATATATATCCGTGAGAAAAATGGTATGGTTTATAGTTCATGACAGTTCTCCTTTAATTAATTTGTGTTTGTAATATCATTAACAGTATATATAGTGTGCATATACAACCACACACTATATATTTATGGTTAATGAAGTCACAAATAGAGAAGAAATTATTATTATTAAGCCTACATATTTTACTAAGGAAAATAGATGTGTAATGGAACGGTTACCTCATAACTCAAGGCTTTGAATTCAGGCATTAAAGAAATGGATAAATACCGAACACCAGCTTTGTGCACTTGACCACTGATTAACACTGGCTCTTCATCTTCAACGAGCTGTAAAGGAAAATATTTATTCAGTAAATGGTTTACTCCCCACAGCTTTACATTAAAAATAAATGTGTGTGTATAGGATATAAATACATATGCATACAAATGTGAAGAAACATAATATTGTATTGTAATATTGGGAACTTTTGACAGTTACAGATGCCAAAGGAAGCTTTTCCCAGAGTGCCTGCCATTCTTACAAATGAGAGATGGCAACAGACAGGGGCACAAGGACTATGAGCATTGCAGAGGTAAAGATACTAGGTGCACTATATTCCTAGAATGCTGACAGAGCGCCACAAAAGTTCAGCGATGCAACATTCCCCAATCCTCCATCAAAGATTTTGCTGGATACAAAAAATAAATAAATAAATAAATAAGATTGCATATTCAAATCTGGGAGAGGAAAAAAAAAAAAAAAAAGTGTCACTTTCGGTTACCAAGTGCTTTAAGTTCATAAGTCATTTAGTGTTCAGATAGGATTTGACTGAGCATTAAATATTTGAACCCAATGTTTGAACCCAATGTTTAAGCCCAACACCAAACGGAGTCCTGGATTTGGTGAAACCTTAAATATAAACACTACAAGAATTACAATTCATTTACACAGCCCTTTTGAAAGATTGTTCTCAAGGTCACTCTAGACTGAAATATTCTCCTTGTGCCTGAACCAAAGCAGTTGTTCCAGATGCAGGTAGAAGGGTGTTGATTCAAGTGTAGGAGAAGATTCGCTGCTTGTGTTGAGCTGAGAGTCAGCCCAGCGTGACCTTAGCCTACAACCTCAGGCATCGCTGCTTTGTGCCACCCAATGACCATCAGCATAAGTGCAATGAGTGAGTACATACATTTTACAGAGAGATGACAGATGTGATGACAATCCAGGGAGAGTATTAGCAATCAATCCACTTCCTATGCCATAGCCCTTATGATATTGTATGTAGTTGTGGATAAATATCAAGTGGGATTAAGCAGTACATATGCTTAATAAAATGATATGGTAATTGTTTGGATTGCTCTAGCACTGAGAAGCGCAATTAAACAGTTAAGTGTTCCTATTTTCTAACACAATGCAGCAGCTCTGTTATGCTCTTGGCAGAATTAAAGAAAAACAAAGCCTTTTACATACTGTACAATTACATGCTTTCATAAAAGACTTACTCCCACCCTTCTTCCTGTTATAATCTGAACCCAAATTAGTTTCCCCCTCAGTGCCGAGGGATGTTCTATAAACAAGAAAATCAAAGTTGGGACCAGCATTGAAGAAAATAGCAAATAAACCAAAAGGTACTGCTTTTAACAAAATGTAGCAAAAAAAAAAAAAAAATAAATAATAATATTAAAAAAGTTAAAATTCCAGAATTATTGTATACTACAGTGTTAATTCAATTTGCAGAAAATGCTATTTAAAACAGCAAAAAGGAGCTATGCATGAGAGACGATAAAAGTAAAAGTAAATAGCTTACAGAATACTTATCAGAGCAGGATTTTCCTCCGTGCTTCCACAATCTAGTTATGGATTTAAATGAGAAGTTTCCATCTGAATCTTCTGATCTTTTAGTAAAGAAATCTACACAAAGTAAAAAAAAAAAAAAAATATATATATAATATATATGTGTGTGTACAGTATAATGCCTTTTCAGATTTAGACCAACCTTGTGCACGGAGACAGGTGCACTAGGATGACATTATAAAATTCTAATAATCGGAGGATGCAAATACTGAGCTGAACATTTACATGCACACGAGAAACAAGTCTCCCCAAGTTTGATGGTGCCCCCAAATGCTCATCACACTGGAAAAATTAACACTTACTTACAGACTGCTGAATGGGTCACTCTTTTGCCAAATAAAGATTTTATTTTTAACTTCGGATACTATGAAATTTGAATGGAATTACTAGATCTTCCACAGGACTCTGAATAAACAGATACATTGACTTATTTACTCAACACATGGGGGGTTAATATTATAAGAATACTACATGATTAATACTTCTTCCATTCAAACTGGGAATTTCACACAAAGCATGTGAACACATCATCCCTTTAAACTGTTCAACAAACAACCTAATGTTTACCACTGGAAAGGAGACATTGGGAAGGTTTTCCCTATAAATCTTTAAAAAAAAGGGACCCTCTGCATTATACAGCTCCAAAATAAAAGAACCGTTCTTTTAAAATACTTTTGTTGTAGTTTAGTGAAAGTGACCAGTCTGGTCTACATTCATCTGGATGATTTTCCAGGCTGTAAAGGAGAGCCTGAAGCTTCTAGAAGTGGAATATGGGAAGCAATCGTAAGTTTGGCATACCTGCAGTCTATCTTCCACTATGTGAAGCTGTAGAGCAAGCTGTAATTGTTAGGAGTTAGGGCACATCGCTAGTTATTTGTGACAGAAGATGCAACAAGAGCAAATGGAGAAGAAAAATAAGAATAAGGGGGGCACATTAGGCTTCCTTCGGCCAATGATTCTAGTCCATTACCTGCCAACACAGGCTGGTGCTTCTCTTTTTTTAAAAAAATGCACAAGCCTAGGATGCTTTTCCTGTAAGCTCAACACCACCATTTTGTACCAGTGTCACAGTAATTCCCTTTGCACCTTTTGAAGCTGGGACCCTGCACAGTATAGGAATCACAGAAGAAATTCTGTACTGTGGATGGGTTTGCCCAAATCAATGCAGGGATTCCTGGGACACAAGAATATGATGGTGGCATGTGGTCTTTTACAGCAACCTGGGCTGGTGTTTTCTCTAAGTAAAAGCAAATAGAGTCACTGGGGATGCCTAACACCTTTGCGCTGGCCATCAATTTTACCTTTCCTTCGGTTGATGGGAAACTACACAAAGTGTTTTGTTGCTCCTACAGTAGACAAATTGGCCAGAAATAACTTTCCCTAAGTGAAATCAAATCGGCACATGTAAAACACTTTATACATGGCCTACAGACAAATGCAGAAAAAAAGGTCACAATGTTAACACCTTTTAGAATCGACTGAAATCAGGCACCATATATTATTTAGTACTGCCTGATGTGGATTCTAAAAACATGCAATTTGTAACACCACAAAATTAAAAGCATTTTAAAGCAATTCAAACATAATGTACTGTTACTCTGTACTGGTAAAAGCTGTATATTTGATTCAGAAAGATTAACTATAGTTTTTAAAAACAAGCTGCTGTGTAGCCATGGGGGCAGCTGTAAAAAAAGAGAAAAGGTACAGGTTACATAGCAATAACAGATAACCCGTGTCCAATACAATAGTGTTTTATCTGTTATCGTCTATGTAACCTGTGCCTTGAATGGCTGCCCCCCCCCAGCTACACAGCAGCTTATATAATGTATAGTAGTGTTTCTGAAGCAAACAGCAGTTTTAACAGTGCAGTGAAACAGTATTATTTCAAAACACTAATTTTGGGGGGTTACTGTTCCTTTAAGGCTTCCCTCACATGACAAGTTTCCTTTAACTGCATATTTTGGACTCTTTAATATGAAATTGGATCCTACATGATCACATGCTATACTCGCACAACTCTTCAAAGAAACCAATATTGGGAAAGTGCAATAAAAGGTGCAAAGTTTGCTACTACTCTAAACACCTATAGCTACTGAACTTGGGCCAACAGCAATTTTATTGCAGATGTGGGATGCTTAGCAGCTTAAATATGGCCAAACGCTTGATATTAATAGACATGCTTGTGTTAAATGTAGAACAGTACACAAAATAAGCTTCTAAATTTAGGATGTTAATATAGTAAAAGCCACAAAAGTTTGCCCTGGTCTGGTTAGCCATAGCAACTGGGGAGTTTAAAAAAAAAAATACAAATTTTGCACCTATCCCATTACCCCCTAGGAGTTTATACAAAATTGTGGGTGTATGAAAGATTATGTTAAAACTCTGGCTTTCATGAAAACGTTGGTTATCAGAAGGGTTTGAGTCGTTACTAGCTGACTAATGATCCCAGTACGCAACAGAAATACACATTCTTAGGGAAGACAATATGTTGTCAAATAATTATTCTTTATTTCAGTGGAGTCACGGCACAACACGCCACCTAATTCATATAAAGACACACATTTTGTTAATACGAATGAGAAATAGAATACCTGAAATCATATAAGAGGTTATGTCACTAGATGAGAAAGTGTAAGAAAACTTTTTTAAGTTAGATTTTTGAATTTAGGAAAAATGTGAACAAATCTTCTGACCATTAGGCTTAGGCTTTCCTCCAGAAATATTCAGTGCAGATATTGCATCCAGTGCAGGTTTAAAATTTACTTTGTTTAGTTCCCACTTGAACTTTATACTGGAATCAGTGGAAAATCCCATAATGTCAAGGCTAGAGCTCATCCTGTAAGAGAAGCAGGACATCAGATCAATGATTTGCTTGTATCCTCTTCAAGCAGAGATTCCTTATGAAAGCATGTCTGACTGTAAAGAAGAGTATATAAAAACTAGTTCATAATATCCAGCTGTATCTTCTACTTATTTAATTGTGATTATCCAAGGCCAAAAGAGAAAAAGATTGGGCGGTCAAAGCGGCTCATGAGGTAAAAACGACTGCTTTACACAACATTAAAAAACAGGTGGCTGCTGGCTAATGGATGCCTTATTTAAATGTGTGTTGAACCCCCAATAGCCACAATGTGTATCGAGGCCAGAGCACTGCATGTGCATAAATCAAAAAAATAAAATAAATTACATACGTTGTTTTGCTTTATATCTATCTACTTATACATGGGATTGGTACTCTCTTTGACTGACTGGA
This sequence comes from Xenopus petersii, assembly GCA_038501925.1. Lineage (NCBI taxonomy): Eukaryota > Metazoa > Chordata > Amphibia > Anura > Pipidae > Xenopus > Xenopus petersii. The sequence continues at coordinate 54,693,890 of CM076672.1, forward strand.
CCACGAGGGACTACAGACATCATTGCTGCCCTTCTATTGTTCACATGGCTCATTTAAAGAGCTGTGCTGCTCAGTAACAGTAAAATATAATGTACTATCTCCCTGCACTGGTACAACTGGTGTATTTGCTTTAGAACCATTACAATACTTTTATATAAACCAGCTGCTGATGGGACAGGCATTCAAAACACAGGTTACATAGATAACAGATGCACTTTGTAGGATCCCATTGTACTGTTTATTACAGAGTAATGCACTGGCCAATACACTTCATCAGCAGATGAAATTCTCAAAGCTACCAGATTCCTAAACTAACCAACACCCAGTTACGAGCAATGGGCCCTATACATGCGCAGGTAATCAAAAAAAAATATTTGTGCATTTGTGTTGTGGCCAACTTTTAAAGGAAAAAAAAAAAAAAATTAATGTGCCAGTGCATTATATATTAAATAAAGAAGGAATGTGCTCAAAGGAACAATTCAGCGAAGAACAGAACACACCTTCCTGCTTTTCAGCTCTCCAACTCTGAGTTAGTAAGCGACTAATCCCCCCCCCCCAACGGTGCTTCTGGCAGGGACCGGTAACACACTGCCACCCCTCATTTGAAATAGGGACAATGTCATATCTATAAAGAGCTTCAATAAAGGGGCAATTTTTAAAGTTAATGATTCTTTTAAGCCCAGAGTGAACTAGCACCATATAATATTGTTTTATTGTTTACAAATTAGGGGGATTTCATTAAGCACAAAAACAACAGTCTATACTCAAAAGGATTTATTTATTTTTTAAACATTATAGTAAGAAGTATAGACTTTACTGAAACTTTTGTAAAGGACATTTAAGTAGGTTATGTAACTAACCAAGCATGCTATCTAGCCTTACCTTTTATTTAAATCACATGCCACCTGCAAATGAAAAGCAAAGAAACATCATGAAAGCAGGTCACACTTAAAAACATTATGGGTAAATTAATTACAATGTGTCTGAGCCTCTACATATAATGTTGCAAGTACAACAAACTCAAACAGGTGACAGAAAATTGTTCATAACAATGCTGTCAAGTATGTTTATTATGTGCACTTTCCTAGTGTTCTTGGAACATTATTAGGATTTTTAACAGTTTCAGCATGGACTGGGCCAAGTTTGAATACATTGCCTCTGACTGAAAACAAAATTTTTTTATTGGTTTTCTGTGTCAAACACCCGCCTAATCTTGACAAAACAAGTCTGGAGTACTACAACACTACTGCTAAATGGTTATAACACACTAATCTCTGGTGAAACAGTTAGCAAACATCTTTTGCCCACTTATAGGAATAACCTACTAAAAGGTGGGGTTATTTATTTATTTTTTTAAACAAACACGTCAACATTCCTTCCAAGAAAGGCAAGGAGCAACTAATGGGAGTATTGCTAAATGAGCTTTTGGCACTACTACAAATGGGGGCAAAAACATTTATGTATAACAAAATTTCTGTGCCCAGTATACTATCTAGCAAATATAAAGGAGCCCTCTAGATTCTATGGAGCTGCACCTTATCTATGGAGTGTGGTAAAGAAATGAAGTTACTGAAAACATCAATGTGCTGATGATAGAAAGGTATTTGTGAAATACAGTACTTGTCCTAAGCAGTTTAAAAATAGGTCTAACGCTTCTGAAGGAAGAATTGCCTTAGGTAATATGTTTGCCTAAACTACTTTTATTGGCTTAGAAAGTCTGCAAAGGAGATGGAGTAGCATGGCAAGTATTTAAGGCACAAGGTAGCCAGGTCTCACCTTTTGAATAACACAACTGGATGTATAAACAATGAAGAGTAATGCAAGAATAATACCTTAAGAAAACTTTTGGGTTCAAATTCATCAACAACGCTCTCGCAATCCTTAAGAAGTTTTTCAATGGTTTTATTATGATGAGTCTGCATTTGTTTCCACGCCCTATACTCCTTCAATGTGGTGCTCTGTTGTTGCACAGTTAGTTCCAAGAGCTGTTTCTTCTTTAAAGCCAGAGCCTTCTCAACCTCTTCAAATGCAGACTTCTGGAGGCTGATGTGGTTTTTAAAAGCTTCCTGAAAACAAGATAGAGAGAGAACCCATGTTCTTCTCTAGCAGCTGATATGTATACTGTATGCAACTTTTCTACATAAGACTAACTGAATGAAAAGGGGCAGGGGGGTAGATTTAAATGGCATTTTTTGCACTATTTAGCATTTTTTAGGAGAGGAATAGAATATAAAGCCTATATTGAATAAGAAAGACACTTGTATGCGAACAAAACAAGAAAAAAAAAAATTAGTATCAGAATAATATTTCCAAAAACTTTTAAAAAATGGTTTTAGACAACTCAGCCTCAGGACTTAAAAAAAAAAAAACTCAAAGGTGAACAATCTCTTTATGTTAACCTTTAATATGTTATAGAGTGGCCAATTCTAAGCAACCTTTCAACTGGTCATTATTTATTTTTAATTATTTGCCTTTTTCTTCTGACTCTTCCAGGTTTAAAATGGGGGTCACTGACCCCATTTAAAAAAACAAATGCTCTGTAAAACTACAAATGTACTGCCATTGCTACTTTTTTTTAAATTATCTTTCTAATCAGACTCTCTCCCATCCATATTTCAGTCTCTTATTCAAATCAGTACATGGTTGCTAGGGTAACGAACATTCGCAGCCTGGAAAGCGGCTTAATAAACTAAAAAAAAAAAAAAACCCTCACTGTACAAAATATATAATGAAGACCAATTGAACGGTTGCTTCGAATTGGCTAATAGAACATATTAAAAGTTAAAAACGATACCATAAAAATCATGATAAAATCCTTTTATTTCTAAATTACCGTATATACTCGAGTATAAGCCGAGTTTTTCAGCATCCAAAATGAGCTGAAAACGTATACCTCAGCTTATACTCTGGTCAGCGGTACCCGACCCGAGTAGCTGAGATTGCAGTCACTTTTAATCATTCCTATACCAACAGTTCACTTGGGGAGAGACTGCAATATCCCACAATGCCCTCTGTTGGTTATATGAAAGAATAACAGTGCGCCCTCTGTTGGTTATATGAAAGAATAACAGTGACTGCAATATCACACAGCACCCTCTGTTGGTTATATGAAAGAATAACAGTGCGCCCTCTGTTGGTTATATGAAAGAATAACAGTGACTGCAATATCACACAGTGCCCTCTGTTGGTTATATGAAAGATTAATAGTGACTGCAATATCACACAGCGCCCTCTGTTGGTTATATGAAAGAATAACAGTGACTGCAATATCACACAGCGCCCTCTGATGGTTATACGAAAGATTAATAGTGATGGCAATATCAAACAGCACCCTCTGCACATGGTAGTGGGACAATGCACACATTAATCTGTTTGGCAATTCTCTGTCACCATCAACTTTGCAAAGAAGTCCGGTTGATCTCTGGGGGGGGGGGGGGGTTGCTTTGGCAGAATGTGCGCTGCTGGGAGACAGGGCTGTAGTTGTGTCTAGGCTTATACTAGAGTCAATAATTTTTCCCAGTTTTCGTAGGTAAAATTAGGTACCTCAGCTTATACTCGGGTCGGCTTATACTCGAGTATATACGGTACACTGCAAATAATTCACTATCATGTAAAATGTAATTCCTGAACCAGCAAGTATATTTTTTTAGTTTTAATGTTGGTGTGTAGGCGCCATCTCAGGTCATTTTGCCTGGTCATGTGATTTCAGAAAGAGAAAGCAGTTCCATAGTGCAGCACTGGCTGACAGGCTATTTTTTCTCCTACTCAATGTAACTGAAGGAGTTGCAGTGGGACCTGAATTTTTAGTATAGATTGCTGTTCTTATATTTACCAGGCAGCTGTTATCTGCTTACCTTCCCACTGTTCCGCGGGGGGGGGGGGTGACCTCACTCCAACTTGCAGTACAGCAGTAAAGAGTGACACAAGTCACATGATTGGAGGCAGCTGGGAAATGGACAATATGTCTAGCCCCATGTCAGATTTCAAAATTAAATATACAGTGCAAAGGTCCAGCACTATTAACGGATACATTTTGGGGGGAAAAAAACAAAACAATTGTTTTCCCATTACAGTATCCCTTTATAGGTGAACTACCGAATTAAAGGCAGTGTCAGGCTACCATGGTTTTCTCTTTTAATTATTGGACTCTGGTATGTCAGCCAAAAGGAATAAGCTTGTGTAAAAAAAAAAAAAAAAAAAAAAAAAAAAAGGGGGGGCATATTTTCCCTTTATTGGCCATTCCTATTGCATAAAAAGGGTCCTGAATCTGATGGGGAATTATTCATAATAGGGCTTTGAAAAATAAGGAGGAGTGTGTCATTAAAAAATGTAAAGGCCCCCTAATCTATCTCAACCAGGAGGGTAGGGACAATTAAAATTAATTTTTTTACATTTTATTTTTCATTTATTCCCTACCACATTAGGCTTGTCTTTTCTAAGTCTGTTGAACTGCTTTGCTCAGCGCATCCCAACCTGGATGAAATGTAAAGAAACACAATATGCATCCTATTCAGATATTTTGAACTAACTCATGACTTATGGGTAGGGACTGGAATGATTCCAAATGTTCCCTTCCTCCATACATGAATACAGTGTACTAAAATACTGCTGAACAATATTGATCTACTGCAGAAAGAACTATTTTACCACGTGCAAGTGTCTGTTGGGTCATGTAAAAAAAAAAAATGCTGATTTATTTCTTGCTTCATACATTTTAAATCTAGCCACTCCACCCAAAACTTACCTTTTGGACTTCCATTCTTATGGATACGCATAATAAAAGAAAATAAATAAGTGTTTTCAGGTATTAAATGCAACCACAGTCCCTATTCATTACAATAAGAGCCATTAGTGTTATTCCTCTCTGGCTAAAAACATTGCAACACTAAAAATCAAAATGCAATTAGCAGACAACGCAGCTACACAGGGGGGAGGGGCAGAAAGGATTTTTGTTATTTTATAATTACTGACCATTAAATAAATACATAAAATTGCCATTATATTAGGGTACAGTGGAGGTGTCGGTAAATTTGCTGATCATGCCGGACAGCAGTTTTTCTTACTGCTAATCTTGGACATCATAAGGGATCAAAAAACAAAGGTAACAGTCTCACCCACATCAAATTCAGCAGGGCACACTGCATGGGTATTAACTGTAATACAACAGCTTGTAGACTTAACAACTGGATGGGTTGAAAGGATTCGGCCTGATCTGGGGCAGGAATGGGATACTAGTGCAGCTTGTTTAGTCAGAAGAGACTTGGACACTTATTTCTTGAGCATCAACTAGGATGAGTTCCAGGGGGGTCCCTACCCCAAACTTTTTTTTGTACTTGACTTCTAGTTACATATGTATAACAAATCAAACAAATGTTATTTGTCCAGAAAGTTTGTCCCAAAGCAGTGACTTCACTCCCTGTAACGACTAGTAATTAACAGAGCAGCACAGTACCACAAGAAGTGCCACATCACAGACAACGCAATAAGTGGAAGTATAACTTGCCTATCTTTTAAAGGGGACCGTCAACCAACAAAAAAATGATTCAAAATCCTATTTTACCACATTAGTAAAGCAAAATGAACCTTAAATTACACAATATAAATTATTTGAATCTTGCTTGCTTCAGTCTGGGAATTCATAATTATAGCAAGCAGGCAGGAGCCATTTTGTGGACACTGTTAAGACAAGCCTTGCATCATCTCAGAATCTTATTGTGCACTAGAATGAGGTACCCGATGCTCATCCCCATGCACAGGTTACACAATAAAATGGTTAATAGATCAGGGGAATGTTGGGAGAGCAGTGACATATAGAAAGTGCAAGTAATGGTCTGCCCCGGCAGACAATATTTGATGGACAGCTGAGATTTTTTAAATGAGCTTACAACAGCTATGAATGCTTAATTAAAAAATAGAAATTGGATTTCATGTTTAATTTTAAAAGGTTTTTTATTATACAGATTTTTTTGTGTCTGGGTGACCGGTCCACTTTAAAGACTGAACTCAAGCATGTTTCTGGGTTTTGCACATCTTGCACACTGCCATTTAAAGGAACAGTCACGTCAAAAAAAAATTAAAGTTTTAAAGTAATAAAAATATAATGTACTGTTTCCTACACTGGTAATACTTGTGTTTGCTTCAGAAACACTACTATTGTTTAGATAAACAAGCTGCTGTGTAGCAATGTGGTCAGCCATTCAAAGGAGAAAAGGCTTGGGTTGCATAGCAGATAGGCGCTGTAGTGAACTATGAACTAAAGTAGTGTGAACAGATCGATTTTACCAGTGCAGGGCAATAGCACATTATATTTTCATTCATATATTTTTTTTGGTGTTATTGTTCCTTTAAAACAGGTCTGGGCTGGCATGAGACTGAGCCTTTAAAAGAGAAGGAAAGTAATTTTATACTTTGAGGTGCCAAAAGTAAGGCACCTCCAAGTGATTGTATTTACTTACCTGACACTTTGGGCTGGTGCTCCTATCAGCAGAAAACTGTACCGACCTGGGGTTCTTCCAGAGAGCACCAAAGAGCGATTGTCTTCCAGCTTCTTCTTTCAGTTCGCGGCTGCTCATGCGCAGTAGAGCAAAGTGTCGAACTTTTACAAAAAGAACCAGCTATTTTGTTCTACTGCGCATGTGTCTGCCCTGGTAAATTTGAAGAGAGAAGAAGATCACTCTATGGTGCTCTCTGGATGAATCCCGGGTTGGTGCAGTTTTCTCCTTATAGGAGCACCAGCCCGGGTGTTGGGTATGTAAATACAATCAATTGGGGACACCCCAAGTATAAAATGACTTTCCTTCTCCTTTAACAAATCCATAGCTGCACATCAGCAGACAACCACTGTAGAGATGCTAGGCCCAGCCTTTAAATCATCAGCTATGTTAGATTAGTATAAGTCATACATGCTTCACTCACCGAGATGTTAGTATTGCTAGACATATATTTTGTGACCTACATTTCAAACTTTGCTATTGTCCTATCCACATTTGCTATTAGTTTTTTGTCATCTAGGTAATATAGTGGCATTTCCAATCATCAGTTATCTCTATGGATGCAACGAATCCAGGATTCGGCCTTTCAGCAGGATTCGGCCGAATCCTTCTGCCCGGCCGAAGCAAATCCTAATTTCTATATGCAAATTAGGGGCAGGGAAGGAAATCGCATGACTGTTACAAAACAAGAAAGTAAAATAATGTTTTCCCCTTTCCCGTCCCTAATTTGCATATGCAAATTAGGATTCTGATTCGGTATTCGCCCAAATCTTCCGCAAAGGATTCAGCAGAATCCAAAATAGTGAATTTGGTGTATCCCTAGTTATCTCATCAGATGAGAGGTCTGGAGAAGCAGCCTTTGGCTTCTACTAAGTCTAAAATGAAAAACCACATAAAGATGGCAGATTTGCTTGAATAAGGAATAATTACATAGTACCTGTAGGTTATCCAACTCACCTCAATGTCTTTTTCTTCATCACTGGCTTCTTTAACGAGTTTTTCATGAATCTCACGAAGTTTCTTTAAACTGCTAAAAAGGGTTAGCTGGAAAGAAAGAAAAAGCCATCACTTGAGATCTACATGAAATGCACAACAATGAGGTGCTCCCTTGAGTGTTTTTGATCAGAGGTGCGCCTGTCATGTGTCCTTTAGGTTCGTTTTGTTTAAATATAAAATGAGGGCTAGAGACTATTGATGGCAAAAATATTGTATATATTGTAATGGAATGCAAGTATGTAACACATATAATCTAGACATATAAGAGCCAATTTGTATGCCGACACAGTCACTACAAAGCAACTTGACTGGATATGAAAGTGTATGGGGCATGAATGTGGTTGGGAATTGGCCATATAAGTGACAATGCGCTGGGTACTCAACCCCCAATAAATATGATCACTAACCAGGGAATCATTTCATAAGCACCACAATCTTGAGACTCTGCAGTAGCTGAAATGCTCCCCTTATGGCTAGTTTAAAAGGAGAACTATACCCCCAAAATGAATACTCAACTAACAGATCATTTATAACATATTAAAGGGGTTGTTCACCTTTAACTTTTAGCATGAAGTAGAGTGGGATATTCAGAGAATATTTGCAATAGGTTTTAATTTTTTATTATTTGTGGTTATTTAGCTTTTCACTCTGCAGCTGTCCAATTTGCACATCTGGTTGCTAGGGTCCAAGTTACCCTAGCAACCATGCATTGAATAAAAGACTGGAGTATGAAAGGCAGAGGCCTCCATAGAAAAATGAGTAAAAAAAAGTAGCAACAACAATATATGCGTAGCCTTACTGAGCATTTGTTTTAGATGGGGTCAGTGACCCCCATTTAAAATCTGGAAAGAGTCTGAAGGCAAATTGGGAAAAAAAAAAAAAAAAAAAAAAAAAAAAGAGTTGTGTCTTTTGATTCCACACTTCTTCCTGTTACAGTTAGAGCTGCAGTATTTCTGGTCAGGTGATCTGAGGCAGCACACAGGCCATCACAAAATGGTGGCTCAAGGCAAAAGATGTAAAAGGGCAATATTTCCTTACATATATATTGCAGTTTTAGAAGATTCTTTAATACGCAATATGTTGGCACTATATAAATACATGTTTATAACAATAATAATAACTTTGTTCAGTAATTGGCACTTGCGTGCCCTTGGTTTTATTTGTGTTTATTTGTATTTATGGTCCCAGGGGGCAGCGGGGCTTGGTACTTAAAGGAACAGTAACACCAAAGAAAAATGAAAAAGTGTTTTAAAGTAATGAATATATCATGTATTGCACTGGTAAAACTGATCTATTTGCTTCAGAAACACTACTACTAAGAAAAATTCATCCCTACCTCCCTACCCTACATAGACCCCCCTCCCTCCAGTCTAAGTGTTACCCTGAACCCTAACCCTGTTTTGTTTAAAGGGTAAGGCATTTTTTAGTAGCAGTATGCACAAAATGTCGCTGTCTTAAATATATTGATAATGGGTTGAGTGCAGAGGACTCTTGTGTTTGACCTGAGCAAATGTCGCCAACGTCTTACTTACCCCTCTGTGCAGATGCAGGCATCAGAGTTCGCGGGCGACATCTTCAGCCGCTTTGAAATCTTAGGAATGAGGCCGGTAAGTTTCTTTTTTTTAAGTTTTGGGTTGAATTCTCCTTTAAATGGTGGATAACACCATTATGTTCTACAGAGGTTATCTGCTATCTGCTGTGTAACTTGAGCCCAGGGTTGCCAGACTGTCAGGTTTATAGCCATATTGGGCTAATTTTTATTTATTTATTTTTTTTAAAACTACCTGTAGTGTTTTAAAGTCCAAACACGCCAAGGTACGGATTTGGGCTAGTTTTGGAAGTTGCCGCATGTTTGGACTTTTAAAACCTCCCCAATTTTTTAACGTAAATTGAGGTGACATCCCAGTTTGAGTGATGCTGGCTGGGCCTGCCCCACACCCAGTTCCCATTTCACTGTACTGGATTTAGTTGCTGCTGGAGGAATGTGACTGAGAAAGTCCACCAACACTACTACATCCAGGAAACCCTGATGTGGTCAGGCCCGGATTTGCAGTGAGGCCACAAAGGCGGCCACACGGTCCTAGTGCCCTAGAGCGGTGAGGGCACTAGGACCGTGTGGCCTAGGGGCGCCTGCCATTGAAATCCTGCCCTGTGGTTTCAACTGGCAGTCTGTGTGATGTGTAACTGTATAAGGTACAGGGAATGGAATTGGCAGTGTATTAACTGGCCTAACTTTGGGCTACTTTTAAAATAGCTTTTGGCTACTTTTTTTTATAGTCTTTGGCTGGTTTAGAAATGTAAACCTGGCAGCCCTGCCTGAGTCTTTTCTCCGGTGACTGTCTGTCCCATTGCTACACAGCAGTGTGAGTATAGGAACACTATCGAGCCTCACCTTCTCCTGCTGATAGACCATTTCTAGCAGGTTGATGCTGTGGAAGAGGCCCTGGTGCTTGTCAGACACACACTTGCCGCAGCTCGGGACGCTACAGTTCTTACAGTACAGCTCCAGCATCTGATCGGCGTGTTCCCCGCAGAGACTAAAGTTCCGCTTGTACAAAGGCTCTTCCATGCCTTCAGCTCTTCCCATTCCCAGCCCTCCATGAAACTCCTCCTCCTTCTTCTTCGTGGCCCCCATGAGCCGCACCACCTCGGCCAGAGTAGTGTTAATGGGCAGTGACGATAACCCGCCGGGGAGAGAACTAACCTTGCGGCAGAGCGGGCACTGAACCGTGCGCAGGGCAGAGGCAGTCAGCGGGGAGACTTGCACGGTTCGCAGCTCCGACGCAGCACATTCCCACACGCAGAGATTACAGAAGTTGTGCGAACACAGCGGCAACGTAACGGGATCCCTGAATACATTGAGACACACAGCGCACGTCAGACTCGCCTCCATCTCGGCGCACAAGCACTAACCGTGCGCACACGGACTGACAATGTTTATATCTTATATGGCGTTTTATACAAGGCTTCCAATAACACTGTGCGCAGCATCACAACTTCCTGGATTTCATGGTGACGTTCCCGCAAATGATTGGCTGCTGCTGTCACGTTGAACGTTTGATAAGTGTTAAAGGGACAGTGTTTGTGTTTATACTTTCTTATTTGTGCGATTATGTGTCAGAAATACTTTTGCTGAGGCGCCGCTATACCGGCCCTGAGCTGCACCAAATATTCACACAGCAGAACCACGCGTCTATTTCACTGAGACCATACCGCCCAACATTTTGGAAGTAAAAAGAGGGACTAAAATTTTTTTGCCGCACGTAGCGCAGCAATTTTTTGACCACACCCCTTTCTGTGGCCACACCCCCTAATTACCATGTTTGTTTTACAAAATTTGGCAGGTTATGAAAGTTTGAAATTAATTCTCCTTATCTAAACTGTGTTTTTGTGTCTCAAAATTGTTACAAAGTATCTTATTTGCACCTGTTAGTTGTTCTGGGCTCTCTGCTAAAAGCCAATTAAGTGAGAAACTGTGTTTCTTTTTCTGGCTGTTCAGTGCAGAGAAAAGAGGGACTTTCCAGTACAAATGAGGGACTGCGGGATGAGCTGTCAAAAGAGGGACTGTCCCTCCAAAAAAGGGACAGTTGGGAGGTATGCTGAGACCGACAGGGACTTGGCGCTCAGCCAATCACCTGCCTCTTCTCAAATTATTATGAACTCAGTGCAAAGTACATTTTGATGCAAATTGCAGTGTTTTACGCGTGGCTCCAGAATTCCAATGTAGCTCCTGGTGCACTCTTCATATCTTACAATGTTTTAAAAACAAAATTAAAGAACAAAAAGTTCTGCCGCATTTAGCATTGGATATTTGACCACGCCCATTGTATGGCCACACCCCCTACATGCCACATCCGTTTTACAAAATTTGGCAGGTTGTGAAAAGTGTGACGCGTTTTTGGAGGTTTTACAATCAATTACACGTTTGCTAATGGAGGCGAATTGCCCTTTAAAGGAAAACTATACCCCAAACAATGTAGGTCTCTATAAAAAGATATCACATTAAACAGCTCTTGTGTAAAACCCTGCTTTCATGTAAATAAACTTTTTTTCATAATAATATACTTTTTTAGTAGTATGTGCCATTGGGTAATTATAAATAGAAAACTGCCCTTTTAAAAAATAAGGACAGCCTCCTGGGATCCGATGATTCGTGGTGCACACAAACAAATCAAACTTTTACTTTATTGTTAGGTCACATGAGCCAATTGACAGACAGAGTTGTGTATTTTGCTTCCACACTTCTTCCTGTTACAGTTAGAGCTGCAGTATTTCTGGTCAGGTGATCTCTGAGGCAGCACACATACCATCACAAAATGGTGGCTCAAAGCAAAAGATGTAAAAGGGCAATATTTACTTACATAAATATTGCAGTTTTATAAGATTCTTTAATATGCCACTTAATTTTATATAAACGATCTGTTGCTCAAGTATTCATTTTGGGGGTATAATTTTCCCAAGAGACCTGCATATCTTAAATAGTTACAACTTTGTCTTTGCTTATCTTAAATTGTTACAAATATATCGAAGTGCAGCTGATGTGTATTCTGAGCTCTTTGCCAAAAGCCTCTTATTTAATTAAAGGGATGCTGTCATGGGGAAAAAAGTTTTTTCCCCCAAAATGCATCAGTTAGTGCTGCTCCAGCAGACTTCTGCACTGAAATCCATTTCTTAAAAGAGTAAACAGATTTTTTATATTTAATTTTGAAATCTGGGGTTAGACATATTGTCAGTTTCCCAGCTGCCCCCAGTCATGTGACTTGTGCTCTGATAAACTTTAGTCACTCTTTACAGCTGTACTACAAGTTGGAGAGATATCACCCCTCCCCCCAAGCAGCCTAACAACAGAGCAATGGGACGGTAACCAGATAGCAGCTCCCTAACACAAGATAACAGAGTAGGAGAAACAACAGCCTGCCAGAAAGCTGTTCCATCCTAAAGTGCCAGCTCTTTCTGAAAGCACATGCAGACAAAATGACCTGAGATGGCTGCCTACACACCAATATTACATAATGTGGAACCTCAGCCAACACTGCCTTTACCCACTGTATACATAGGCACAGATGGATGGGTGAAGCTACAGGTTTGAGTTGAAGGCTTTAGTAAGTGACAGCAGCACAGAGCATGTGCAGTGAATCAGCAGAAAAGAAGATGGGGAGCTACTAGGGCATCTTTGTAGACACAATTTTTTACGGATAAAGGGCTGTGGTTGCCTTTGGCTGGTACAGAAGCACAAAACATAATGTACAACATTTCTAGCCTATTTCTTTAGGTAAGCTTTATTTATCCTTTAATCCGACAGTCCCTGTCCTGTTGATTTAGTGGACCCCATGAATATCAGTCTGTAACGGAATCACAATATTTAGAAGCAAAATCTCTTTGAGACGAGACCAGCTTGTCTCCCACTATAATCCATACCTAAGGGGAAAGCATCCAGTAGCAATTTTCTATACATTTTGGTTGGATATATTTTCTCCTCAGGGTTTCATCAGCAGTCTGAGGTAAAGGTGCATTAGCCAATTGGGAAAATATGAGCCATGATATATTAATGTACAGGTATGGGATCTGTTATCCGGAAAGCTGTTATCCAAAAAGCTCTGAATTACGGGATGGCCGTTACCCATAGACTCCATTTTTATATAATAATTCAAATTTTTAAAAAAGTATTTCCTTTTTAATAATAAAACAGTACCTTGTACTTTATCCCAGCTAATATATAATTACTCTTTATTGGAAGCAATTGGGTTTTATTTAATGTTTAAAAAAAAAATTCAGTAGAGATGGAGATCCAAATTACAGAAATCCATTATTTGGAAAACCCCAGGTCCCAAGCATTCTGGATAACAAAAATATTTTTTGAAAACAAATCATTCTTGTTACACTTTAATGCAATATGGTTTAAATGAACCAGTCACCTTTAATGAGTGCAGAATTCCTAGTCAAATACAAATTGAACTAAAGCCGTTAAATAACATGTTCAATGTATTTTTGAAAGCAGTTTATTAAATATGAATGAAAAGAACAATGCTGTGATTATCTCGTTGCTGATTAGTGTTCATGAACATGGGAAAAAGTTGAGGCATATACTGTCACTTTAGTTAGTGATTTCTCTTGTGTTTTTGTATTTCTTAGGGATTTCACTTGTCCATCAGTAATCTTGCGTGTCACCAGCACAAATGGCCAGTAAAGCTTTTTCATAGTGTCCTGATGCAAAATGCTGCAAAAACAAAATAGATATCAGCATTAAAATAACTTTTAGCATTTTATAGAATGGCCAATTTTCAATTGGTCTTTATTATTATTTTTTTTTATAGTTTTTGAATTATTTGCCTTCTTCTTCTGACTCTTTCCAACTTTCAAATGGGGGTCACTGACCCCCATCTAAAAATAAATCCTCTGTAAGGCTACACATTGATTGTTATGCTTCTTTTTTTTCTATACAGGTCCTCTACTATTCATATTCCAGTTTCTTATTCAAATCAATGCATGGTTGCTTGGGTAAATTGCACCCTAATAACAAGAGTGCTGAAATTGCAAACTGGAGAGCTATTGAATAAACAGCTAAATAACCCAAAAACCACAAATAATAAAAAATGAAAACCAATTGCAAATTGTCTCCGAATATCACTTTTACATCATACTGAAAGTTAACTCAAAGGTGATCAATACCTTTAAATACAGTTTTTGGTTAAGGTTTTCATATACCAAGTTCATAATTACAAAGTAATTTCCTCACAATAGGAAAATGTAAAAATTCTACTGTGAACCCTCTGTGTTTGCCTCTTTTGCTAGATTTGATGTTTAGTCAGCAATGTAATAACTGATGGGGTGGGAGCATGGAGTGGGGATATTATCCTCTAATGGGAAAATAAGATCTGCCTAATTTTGTAAAGCTTTTATTTCAGCCAATTATTTTTGACATACTGTAGACTTTCATTAGGAAAAATGTTTGTGATCTTACTGTAAAATCTGTGACTCAGATTAATGAAAATCAATTATATTTAAGATTATATGGGATAAAAGAAATCACGTTGAGTAGTTCAGGTGGAATAATGATTCAGAAGTAAATTATAATTGTATTACCTATTTTATATATAGCACTGGCATATTACACATCGTCTTACAGAGAATTTGCATTCATATCAGTTACAGTCCCCCTGCATCTTACATTCTTATAACCATTTCTCAACACACGAATTAGGGTTGTTAGAGGCCACATAGAGGAAACTCACACAGATACAGGTAGCCGGCTGAAAATTCAAATGCATATTGTAAATATGTGGCCCTAGGATTAAGTAAATACTGTGACAGGTGACCTCTGATAGCAAGTTTGGTTAAAGCTTTGGTTTAACCATGGAGCAATGAAAAAGAAGAGTCCTTATTCCCCCACTATTGTTGCTATCACCACACTGTAATGTTGTACCCAGAAGTAACTGTGTCCTGCAGCAATATATTTCCCCCAAACCCCTGGGTCTGCTTCCCTTACTGAATCAAAGAACCTTCTGGAAGAGATATCGGGGCTCATTTATTAATGCAGCGCAGTGCTTAAGTGGGCTAATATATTTGCGTGATATTGTTTATGCGATTTGCGTAAAAGATTGGTCATTTATGTCGCAAACTATGCAGTGTTTGCGAGGGGCGTGGCTACAATGTGCTTGCACTGTGGCCGTCGCAGATTTGCATCTGTATATGCACAAAACTGCACCTGGGCAAAAGCACCAAGATTTTTATGACTGCCTCTTTGTGGCATAATAGTAACACTCTTCAAAATGCGCATTCCTGCCCAGCTGCGTTCGTATTCGCATTTTTTTGTTTCTTGTTGCTTGAAAGAGAATGTTATATATGTGTGCAGGGCCATGCTGCTAAACTGGGTTCTGGCAAATACACTAAATGGGGCTGCTTTTGGATGGGATGTTTGTTAACTCAAAGGTGAACAACCCCTGTAAAGTGCAGATTAACCACGCCTTCCCCCAACATGTTTATTTTAACCAAGGTTCCTTTAAGAGTACCAGGTAGGCTAAACACCTTTGCAACCAAACAAATATTAGAACAGACACAAACGCAGATACGGCACAGTAAATTTGCGCGATATGTAACGCAACTAATTAAATCAGCACATTCATACATGCGCACAACTAATCCTTACCTTTGCTGTATCTTTCTGTGCACACAATTTATTATAAGCATTGTGACAGCTGATTCGCAGTTTCACGCGTCGCATCCTTTCTGCGTCTACATTAGCGCACAGATCCCAGGTATCGTGCACTACATTATTAAATATACGCATGCGCTGGGCAAATATCAGGCCTCTGCGCTCTTTTTAGCGCTGCGTTAATAAATGAGCCCCATCATGTCATCTCTGTAGCCATTGTTGTGTCTGTTGGTAAGGCTGCACTACTTGAGAAATCATGTGCAATGTGTACATTGTGTGTTAGGTTCATCCATGCAAGCAGATGCATCACCATGCCATTAGAAATCACAGGGCCCTGTACAACAAAATTTTCTGGGCCCATCCACCCCAAGCCCCGCTCCAGATCCAGCCCACCCGATACCACAGTTAAAAGACAACACTGACATCAGCGGTAAAATGGTAAACCAGCATTGCATTTATATTATTTATATCATTTATATTATTTCTGCCAACATCCATTACCTTGCATTTATTAACACTGAACCTCATTTTCCAGTTTGCTGCCCAGTTTTCCAATTTAGTCAAATCACTCTGCAAAGTGGCAGCATCTCGCATGGAACTTATAGTTCTGTACAATTTAGTATCAATTGCAAAAATAAAATGCTTTAGCAAAGTCGAAGTAGATTACATCCACTGCCATCCCAAAGTCAAGGTCTCTGCTCACCTTCTCATAAATTAATTAAAAATTTAGTCTGGCAAGATCTGTTATGCATAACAATCTGCTGGCACAAATTCATAGTATTATTATTTGAAGTCAAGTATCTTATCCCTTAATACCCCTTCAAAAAGCTTTCCTCCGACTGATATCAGACTAACCAGCCTATAGTTTTAAGGCTGAGAACGGGATCCTTTTTGAATTATAAACAGTTCAGAATCTCTGCTGACCCCCACACCTTCCTGCTTAATTTTTTTTACTATTTACATATTTAAATAATATTTTAATAATTAATATAATAATTAAAAAAAAATTATAATTACATATTTAAGAAATAATGTTACTGCTTGCTGCAATACCCTTTTCCATCTCAATTTTAGCATGTCTGATAGCTTATTGGCTTCCTTGTATCTGTTCCTTGTAAATGTTTCCGCTGTCCCAGCTAACTTGACCGCCTTAAAAGCACTTGTTTTCTTACGCACCTCAATGCCAACACTTCTACTGAACCACAAAGGTTTTGTTTTGCGGCAACTTTTCTTGCTCACAAGGGGAATATACTGACGTATATTTATTAAGCAGCATTTTAAATTAAATTCCCATTTTCTGTTTAACCGTGTGAAAAGCCTATCCCAGTTAATTTGTTGGAGAGATGCCCTTATACTGGCAAATTTAGTGTTTTAGTTACTCCCCTATAGAGTTGTCTCTGCAGCATAATCTCAAAGGAGACCATGTTATGATCACTATTCCCTAAATGCTTACCCAGACACATGCTAGAGATGAATTTGATATTATTAGTTATTACAAGATCCAAAAGGGAGTTATTCCTAGTAAGTTCTTGAACAAGCTGAGAGTTGTCATTCAGCATATTTGCAAACCTATGAAGGGGAAAGCGGTGAAATTCTGCACACCAGACACTGGACTGTATGTTTAAAAATTGCTGATCTTTTTTCAATCCATATTAAAACACGCTGCTTGCATAACGCGTTTCGAGCACAGCTGCTCTTTATCATAAGCTTCTACAGTATTTGTAAAAGTAGTTGGGCTTGATACAAGGTGGTTTGTAGCATACACCAATGATAACTTTGCAACCTTTTGCCCAGTTGAAATCTCTACCCAGAGGGATTCCACACCCTCCCCAGTGCCATCCATGGTTATTTCTTTAAAGCATGGCTTTAATTCAGGCTTTACATACCACAGGTCTACTTTTTTACTGCAGTTTTGGTTTTATAGGCTTTATTTGCTCTTTCTTTTAAAACTTTTTATTAGCTAACAATACAGCATTAACTTTCGTCATAGCTGATTTTTACATATATTTCTACTTTCAGAAAATGGATATTCTCCTACGCAGAGGAGGACAATGTCATCATATTCAAGTACCGAGAGGGTCGAGAAAAAACTTTAGTTTCCATCATTTCTCACAGCTACAAAGCATAAATCGAAACATTCTGGGGTATATTTATCAAAGAGTGAAGTTAATAAAGAAGTTCCGCCACTAGAGTGAAATTCTGCCACTCTCCATTCATTTCTATGGGATTTTTATAGGCGTATTTATCAAAGGGTGAACTTTCACTTTCACCCATTGATAAATACGCCTTTCAAAATCCCATAGAAATGAATTGAGAGCTGCGGAATTTCACTCTAGTGGCGGATCTTCACTCTTTCATAAATTTACCCCTCTGACTTTGAAAATTAAACTAATAAACTTAAATAACCGTTTCCATGTTTATTATAAAGGTACAATATTGCTCCTAGTTCAGTGCATATGACCACACAACGTTCCATCTTGTAGGTTTCAACACAATCTAACTTTATCCCTTGTTACGGTTTTCAATCATAAAAAAATAAACCATAAAGCTCCTGCCAGATATTTTCATTATAACCTGGTATATAATATCCAAGGTGTCCAGATTTTGGTGTAGACATTATATTTATCTGCAGTAATACTCAACATTCTCTCATTTGTCATAATCCAGTTCATTTTGAGCCGGAACATAATTATGGGAATTGAGTACTTTTTCCAGGATGCAGCAATAGTCTGTTTCGCTGCTGTAAAGATAAATTGTATGAGTTTACAATGATATTTGTTCGAATTGGAATATTTGTATTAAGCAGTACCATCATAGGATTTTTTCGAAGTTTGTATTGGTCCAAATTTGTTGCCATGTAGATTCACTTATTGTAGTGCCCAATTCTTTTTCCCATTGTTTAGAGTAAGTTGGAAGGGAAGAAATCGAGGAATTTAAAATTTCTTTATACAGAATGGATATTATTCCTACACTACAAGGAAATTTAACACACATTTGCTCTCAGACAGAAGAGGTCAGAATATTAGTACATCCTTTAATCACTTTGGTAAGAAAATGTTGTATTTGGATATATCGAAAACATTCTGATTTTGGGGGATTATTTTGAGCAAGATTAAAAAGGTCCAGGGCCAGATGGTATTCATCCCAGGGTAATTAGCGAGCTTAGCTCTGTGATTACCAAACCTCTTTACTTAATTTTTCAGGATTCATTGAGATCTGGCATAGTGCCGAGAGACTGGCGAATTGCTAATGTGGTGCCTCTATTCAAAAAAGGATCCCGTTCTCAGCCTCAAAACTATAGGCCAGTTAGTCTGACGTCAGTGGTAGGAAAGCTTTTCGAAGGGTTAATAAAGGATAAGATACTGGACTTCATAGCAAATCATAATTCTATGAGTTTGTGCCAGCATGGCTTTATGCAAAATAGATCTTGCCAGACTAACTTAATTTCTTTTTATGAGAATGTAAGTAGAGACCTCGATTCTGGGATGGCAGTGTATGTGATTTACTTAGACTTTGCTAAAGCATTTGATACAGTGCCACACAAAAGGTTACTGGTTAAATTAAGGAATGTTGGCCTGGAACATAGTATTTGTACCTGGATAGAGAACTGGCTAAAAGATAGACTACAAAGAGTGGTGGTAAATGGAACATTTTCTAATTGGACCAGTGGACCAGTGGAGTACCGCAGGGCTCTGTACTAGGTCCCTTGCTTTTCAACTTGTTTATTAATGACCTGGAGGTGGGCATTGAAAGTACTGTTTCTATTTTTGCAGATGATACTAAATTGTGCAGAACTATAGGTTCCATGCAGGATGCTGCCACTTTGCAGAGTGATTTGTCTAAACTGGAAAACTGGGCAGCAAACTGGAAAATGAGGTTCAATGTTGATAAATGCAAGGTTATGCACTTTGGCAAAAATAATATAAATGCAAGTTATACACTAAATGGCAGTGTGTTGGGAGTTTCCTTAAATTAGAAGGATCTAGGGGTAGATAACATGTTGTCTCATTCTGGGCAGTGTCATTCTGTGGCTACTAAAGCAAATAAAGTTCTGTCTTGCATAAAAAAGGGCATTAACTCAAGGGATGAAAACATAATTATGCCTCTTTATAGGTCCCTGGTAAGGCCTCATCTGGAATATGCAGTTCAATTTTGGACTCCAGTCCTTAAGAGGGATATAAAGGAGCTGGAGAGAGTGCAGAGACGTGCAACTAAATTGGTTAGAGGGACGGAAGACTTAAATTATGAGGGTAGACTGTCAAAGTTGGGGTTGTTTTCTCTGGAAAAAATGCGCTTGCGAGGGGACATGATTACACTTTACAAGTACATTAGAGGACATTATAGACAAATGGCAGGGGACCAGAAGCCACCCCTTTAGACTAGAAGAAAAGAACTTTCATTTGAAACAACATAGGGGGTTCTTCACAGTCAGGACAGTGAGGTTGTGGAATGCACTGCCGGGTGATGTTGTGATGGCTGATTCGGTTAATGCCTTTAAGAATGGCTTGGATGATTTTTTGGACAGATAATATCAAAGGCTATTGTGATACTAAGCTCTATAGTTAGTATAGGTATGGGTATATAGAATTTAATTAAAAGTAGGGATGGGTGTATGTATGGATGCTGGGTTTTCATTTGGAGGGGTTGAACTTGATGGACTTTGTCGTTTTTCAACCCAATTTAACTATATAACTATGTAACTATAACAGACCAGTCTTTAAGGCCTTGCAAGCCAAGAAATTGGATAACATATATATTATATTATGTGATTTCCACCAACAAAAGTCTCTATCTCGTAGCCCTGGTTTAAAAATAGGATTCCCAATCACAGGCATAGCTGGGCAATGAGGAGATTTCAAATGTGTTTTTTGTATGGTTTGATCCCATACAGATAATGCCATTTTGAGCACTGGAGTGGAAGCAATAGGCCTTTCTTGTTTAGGAATCCATAGTAATAATGCAGGATTTATTGATTTCAGACATGCTACTTCAATTTGAGCCCATAAGGGGAGGCTGGGTCTATAAAAGTGAATTAGTGGCATAATTTGAGCAGCCTGATAATAGTAAAGTAGATTGGGGACATTTAGGCCGCCTTTGTTTCTGGGTAGTAGAACCATTTTTTGGGATAATCACGACTTTTCCCCCCCCCAAATAAATTTAATAAATTGTGATTGTATTTTGTTGAGATGAGACCTTGCAATTTCTATTGGTAAGACCCAAAAAAACCCCAATATTTTAGGTAACAGGACCATCTTAATTGCATTTATCCTACCAAGCCATGATATATGCAGCTTCGACCAAGCCCTAAGTGACTTCTCAATTTCTGTCCAAAGTGGAGGATAATTGGCTCGGTATAAACCTCCAAAAGTTGGAGTTATTTTTACCCCCAGATAGTTTAACTGCTTATCACTCCATTGTAGGTCAAAATTGGGTTGAATCAATTTTTTTTGTGATTGGGTAATATTCAGAGATAAGGCTTCAGATTTCATAGGATTTATCTTCAGTCCAGATATAAGCCCGAATTGGAATAGGTTTTTAAACAAGTGTGGTGAGGATGTAAGCGGTTTCGTCACCGTCAACAATATATCATCAGCAAATAACATTTGTTTGTAAATTTGTTGAGGCTTTGTTTGCTCTTTAATTAGCTTTTGTTTCACAATACAATCATATTTTGCACCTTATTTTGTTGTGTAATTTAACTGGTAAAATGTCAAATGAAATCCATTTTAATTCCAGGATGTAAGAACAAAAAGTCCAAGAGGGCAAAAACTTGCATGGGACTGTATTCGGAATCAATGTTTCTACTTTGCTCAAACCTACATTCATTTCAGAACGGTTTGGTTAGCAAACCTCTAATTTAATTAGCTTTTGTAGCCTTCTGTATATTGCGCAGATTATATTATCCATTCAAATGATTTATTATGAAGAAGAAGTCGCGGAACACATTCTGATTGCTTGATATGCAGTGAAAGCTTACTAAATCAGATGGAAAAAGGGATATCGGTGTTTTTAATAGCATTTGACATTTTGCATTATGTGTACTGCTACAAATCAGCAAAATGGCTGTATACGATTATTACCCCTTCTGGCTTAAATTTGCTACAACTGAGTTGTTTTATAATATGCAATGACAAGCAAACAGACACCTATAAATCTCTATTTTCATGCAAATGCCTGAAATAGAACATATGGTGCTTTGTGCATTGGCAATAAAACACTGTGTAGGGCTTTAGAAAGAAAGGTTAGGGAATGCTTTTACTTAAACGTCTTAAATTTCAGGGTACAATGCCATTTGCATTTTACTGCATCCGTAAAAAAATACAGACATGATAAATGTGATATCACACATGCCAGAAAAAAAACTTTAGCTAATATCGTTATACCTTAATAGCCCCATAGGCTGTTGTGGCTAGTTAATTGTGAGGACAGAATACTTCTTCATTTTATTTGTACTCTAAGTCCATGCCATATTGACAAAGACTATATGATTGCAGAAAGGAGTTCTGGGAATATGTAAGATGGTAATTAAGCATTTATTCTTCAAGACTAGACTGCCTAATCCCCTGCTTTGAGCCCAAGAGTGATACCACAGAGATACTTAAATAGCTCCTTTGCTTTTTTGTCCCGCATAGAGCATAAATAAAATGGTTGCAAACATTGTACTATTCAGACTCAGGGTGCAAGGGGCCCAAAAATTATATCTTTCAATATATAAATTTGATATAGTTAAAAAAAAATACAAAATGTACTATTAAGGGTCCGCATAACACACTCAGAAGCAGAATATGTTAGTGAATTGGAAAATCCAGCTAAAATTAATTGATTTAATTTAATGCAATTTAATTTAAATGCAATAAGTGCAACCTGCAGCATGCATTTATTAGAGGTGTTCCAGAATTTTTATCTGGTAACCCTAGGATATGTATGCATAAAGGAGGTAGGAGGCCACCTGTCACCCCAATATTCTTTCCCTCCACTAGAGGTGTGAGCTAAAAGAACATTTGACATGATGCACATGCCCATAGCAAGCCTCAGCCTTTGACTGAGGGGCAAATTCATCAAGGGTCGAATATCGAGGGTTAATTAACCCTCGATATTCAACTGGGGAATGAAAATCCTTCGACTTCGAATATCGAAGTCAAAGGATTTTGCGCAAATACTTCTTGAACGAACGATTCGAAGGATTTTAATCCAACGATCAAAGGATTATCCTTCGACCAAAAAAAGTTAGGCAAGCCTATGGGGACCTTCCCCATAGACTAACATTGAGCTCGGTAGCTTTTAGGTGGCGAACTAGGGGGTCGAAGTTTTTTCTTAAAGAGACAGTACTTCGACTATCGAATGGTCGAATAGTCGAACGGTTTTTAGGTCGAAGAAGTAGCCCATTCGATGGTCGAAGTAGCCAAAAAAACACTTTGAAATTCAAAGTTTTTTTCTTCTATTCCTTCACTCAAACTTAATGAATGGGCAGCCGGGGTGTCCCTGGTAGACACGAAACGCGTCAGGCTTTGGAGAATAAAATGTAAACATTTTAACCTTTTACAATCTGACTCCGGCTCTACTACTTTGTGGGTCCAGGCTTGTGCCAGCCTCCTTTGATGTTTCCTGGCACATACTAAGTATGCTGGGAGAATCGCTCATTAAGACCATGCGCACCACACAATATGGCCACCCACACCAGGAGCCCCACCATTTTTAAAAAAAACTGTTGTTTCCCCCAACTGGAGTGTGGGATCTATTACCTTGAACCTCCAGTGGAGGAAACAATATGGGGGTGACAGGTGCACTTTAACCTATACATGTGACAATGCCAGCTTACTTCCTTTTTGTTGCACATATAATATATCATAAACTTTCTATTTACATCTAAAATAACGGGCATTACCTTAATGTCGTGAAAGAGAGATTTTCCATATGTTTCTTTATATTTCTGCCTTATGTTCATCAGGTCAATTTCACTTCTTGACACAAGTATCCTTATAATGGTTTTATTGTGAAAACCAAAATCCTATTAGAAAGAAGTAACTCCTTTAATATCTTTTGTGAGTTTTGTGTACATACAAGACAATATACAATAGGAAAGTATTGACTTTATTAGTTTCTAACTGCTAATTCTAGGCCCCATTGTGTTCATCCTGTCCTGTGTTTATCCTATTTAACATAGCTATGGCAGACCATGCAGCTAACTTCATCCTGATTGTGGAAGTAATTCCAGGGTTCCCACAGTGGGTTTTGTAAAAAGGCACAGCAGACTTGTGCCAATGGAATTACTAATGCCCATTATTAGCAACTTGCAGTCGATTTGCATGTCTTTTGGCCCAACGGGTGCATTTGTGATGGGCACTTCTCCCCATGCAATAGCAATTACACTGGAATGCTGTGAAAACGGTTGCACTTAAAATTTATATTTTTGGAGATTTGTATCCAAAAATTGCTTATGACCCTCAAAGAGAGCCGTTGAGCTGAAAGCCTGTCTATCCATCAAGACTGTCTAAAACTGCTAAGCTCAGAAACTACTGAAAACAGAAAATATATGTAAAATGTGCTCAAGGGACCACTCTGATTAAGTTTATATCAATTAATTTGTTGGGTTTAGATCAAAGAATGGAGTAAATCTTCCAAATATGTATAATAGTTAATGGCATCTCCAGACCTTAGGTAAAACTGCATTAACAAAGAGTTGAGGCATGTTAGGAGTTGATTAAAGGGGACTATCGCAAAAATTAACATTTTATATACGCTTCATCGCACTGAAATAGTAAACTTTCAAAATATATTCAATTTAAAATTCTGCACCATTTCTGAAATAATCAAATAACCTTTCACTATCCTCCTCTCTGCATCTGTGTCTCTTCATTCTCTTCTCATGCAGGAGTCATATTTTAGTGGGGATCCCTTCCCTAGCAGATGAATGAAATCTAACTCAAATGACTAATTCCAGCACAAACAAATCCTAACAAAATAACTGACTGTGGCACAAATCCTGCATGTAGAGACAGGCTATCGTGGGATTTTAAAAAAGAGTGATCAAAATCAGACTCTCAACTCCTGCATGAAAACAGAAGAAGAGAAAGAGATGCTGAGAGAGGGATGGTAAGGGTTAACTTGATTATTTCAGGAAAGGGATAGAATCTTTAATTAACTATACTTAGAATATTTCAGTTAGATGAAGCTTATATAAAATTTTATTTTCACAATAGTTTCCCTTTAAAAAGCAAGAACATTTTAAATAAGAGTTGTGAACAAAATAAAAAAAAAACATTGGATACAGGGAAAAACTATTTACAAGATACCTTTCTTAAATAGGAAACATATAGAAAGTAGCATTAAATGCATTTTAACACAGAAACACACTTTTTTACAATGTAAATGGTAGTATAGAGGACCAAAGTGTTGCAAATCTCTATCTACTGTTGGTCAGTTAATAAAAGCTGAATAAAATCAGTGTGCCAACCAAACAGTACTTACGTGAATGGCATTGTAAAGTCTGTATGCAAAATATGCCGGTTTGTCACGCACAGCAGAAACTGTAAAGAAAATACAGGATATGTTTAGAAAGATGCAAAATGGTAGCCTGCGATTCCTTCCACACCTTAGGTCTCACAGTGCTGTCCTTGACTATGGATAACTATGACTATGACTATGGCTAACTATAGCCATAGCTTTCTCTCTCTCTCGCTCTAAATTTTTTTCATTTCATTTACAAACCCCATGTTTCAGTCACTGACTTGTGAGCTGTATTGCCTTTAGAATGGTCATAGTCAGTTACTAAAAGTCTGGTTTTAAGTAAATTTGGAAAAAAACAACAACCTTATTTTTGTTTGCAAAAGACTGTTTGAGTGCTGTACTTCATGGGAGAGAGAGAAAGAGAGAGAAGGAGAGCACCAAATAAATAACTGCTACTGTTTAGCTATTTCAATGTATACATTTGATCAGTGGTGTAAGTAGATGTTACTGTGTCCCACACCAAAATAATTTTAGAGCCCCAACATATCCAGAGGTTTTCCTGCTTCCAAGTTTATTTTGAAATTGCTTTTTATTTTTTCCTCATGGGCCCCCCTATACCTCCTGCCCCTTTACAGCCACAGGGTCTGCATCCTCTGTAGTTACACCCCTGAATCTGAAAGATGAAATACAAGACCTAGTGGAAACATTAAAAACCTGCTGGTACTGTGGATGACTATAGTCAAGGCAAGATCCGTGTGCGTGTTTATGGTAGTCAAAGCAGTAAAGATCTAATAACTTCGTAAAATGTTGCGAACAATGGTAACACCAGTTTCCATATATTATGCCTACTCGAAAGCTGTGGTTATGTGCAAATTTAAGTGGAAACTTGACTAATGGGGCTGTCACTTTAGGACTAGAATTTCAAAGTTCAGATCTGTTGCTGCTGCAAAAACTGTAGTAGACAAATTCAGGAGGTCAGGAGTATGAAGTCAGTAATTAACACAACCACAATCTTGCCTATTTGCCTGGCTTCCTATTATTATGCAGCTTTAAATCTTTACCTTATGGAAATAAGATAATTCATGGAATTCAAAACTGCAGAAGCAGTTTTATAACAACATAGTGTTACCAGCTATTCATGTCAGTGAGCATGGCACTGAAATCTCTAGTACACCTTCCATATAAAATATTTAGACCAGCACCATTGTTCAAGACATATATAGAATCTTTCAACAGAAAACTGAAACAGGAAGCTATGGAAATGGAAGAAATTCTCTCCATGGTAACAACTGAAATAATAAAAGGGAGAAATGAAGAAGACCAGCAACAATCACACAATCGGCTGCTGTGCACAATGCCTTTATACGACTATAGGATGTTTTCAAAATATAAGGCTGATGGTATTTTCTCTGCCAGTGTAAAGACATTAAAGCTTCAGTACTGGTGCTGTCAAGTGTTTCCCATTTAGATAAATGGGAACTGGCAGGGATGCTTTTGGGTGCTTCTCTGCCTGCCGAGAAAGCACACTGTGTGCCATCATCCTAATTAAAAATATATATTGGCCATTGGCAGTTATTCAGAGGGTAAATTATATTTTGTTCCAAAGCAATGACGTTATTTTTACAAATCTAGTACACATACACAGTATGAGAGCAGTCTAGTTCAGTAAATGGCAGTTACATATATTTACTACAGGAAAAGAGAAGCCACTATACATGAGGCCTCAATCGGTTTTCTTCCGACAATCTTTGTGGGTACTCTTGGAGTAAAGTACATGAAGAGAACAAGAAGGCTAACATTTTTTGAAGTCAGTGTACATACAAGTTGTGCAATCCTCCCGCTGAGCAAAGCATAACTGAAAACCTCATCTGGGCATAGAAATGCGGCAATCTTAATATAACAGCATTATCACTTACTTTCAGCGTAGCTGCTATTTGCAAATAATTAAGCTTTTTTATTTTTAATTTGGAAGTGCATTGCGCAAGAGAAAAGTAAACACAAAATGCTCACTTACCAATTGCCAGAAGGAGTTGTTGGAAGTACCCATCAAAACATTCACTAATTGCTGCAGCAATGTCCTGTCCAGAAATATTTTGGAATTCCTGGAATACTTCAAGACAAGAAACACAGAATATTAGAGTAAGACACCCATTAGAAATAATGGGGCAAATTCACTAAGATTCGTAGTTGCGCCAGGCGTAACTTTGCCGCACTTCACCGCACTTCGACACACTTCGCCAGGCGTAGTTTCGCCAGCGCTTCGCAAATTCACTAAAATCCGAAGTTGCGTTCAGTGGTAGCCTAAGGTTGCGAAGTTGCGCTAGCATTGATTCGCTAAGTAAAGAGAAGTTACGCTAGCGACGGCTAATTTGCATACGGCGCCAAATTCAAATTTCAATGGAGGAATACGTATCAGCACTACAAATGGCTAGAAAAACATCAAATAAAAATTTTATTTTGCCCTACACATGTGCCCACTGTCTAGGTAAGTTGCCATGAGTCAGGAGATGTAGGGGGGAAGGAGGGGAGCACCAAAAAATATTTTCGATCTTTTTCAGCCTATCACCCATAATGTAGAAAACACGCCAGCGTTTTTTGGGACTTAGAAAAAATTTTGACTTTTTTTGAAGCAATCCCTATCTACTCTATTGCGCTTCGCCTGGTCTGAGGTGGCGAAGGAAGTTTAGCATAAAAGGATGCGTTCAGTACACTGCGCGCGTTAGTGAATTTGCGTAGTTACGTCGCTAGCGACACTTCACCAGGCGTAAGGGTGCGAAGTAACACTAGCGAAACTACGCCAGCGTTCGTTAGTGAATTTGCGCAGTAACGAAAATGCCAAACGCTAGTGAAGTAACGCTAGCGTTCGGTGCTTCAGCGCTTAGTGAATTTGCCTTAAAGAGTGTCATTGGCAATATTGGAATTATGTTAAATAGCACAATACAGTTTAATTCTGTATTATATCTTCAAAATAAAAAAGTTAGATTTGCTGTGGGTTTCTAGCATATGGAAAATAATACCGGGGGCTATATTTATCGATCAAGGTACCTATTTTTCAATCTAATGCAAAAATGTAATAGCTGTGATATGGTGTATGTAACAATATTATGTAAAGCAAATGTCTAGTCTAGAGCTGAGTTGAAACAGAATAGTTTAAATGGGTGTTCTAAGCAGAGAAGAAATTCCTTTTTGAGGATTTAAACTCATGTTGCCATATCCTTTTACATCTAAAACTTGGTTTTGTGTCACTAGGATTCACCGCCGAGTAGGTAGTATAGGCAACGGCCTAGGGTGCAAACATTTTGGAGAACACAGAGAAGGTGCAATTACAGAAAATGTGTATATTGTAGTATACACAGCAGCATGGTATTAGAGGAGCTCGTCATTGAACCAGCTCCTTGTCTTTTCTGGTCTGTGTCCACCACTAACTTTTCCAGACAGGGGTAATGGTGTGGTGATACCATGATGGATAGGGGGTGAGTGGGAGTAAATAGTGGGAGCTGTTTGTCAAACTCCTTGGCTCGGCTCTAATAGAATCCATACAGGTAAACCACAAAAATACTACTTATAAAATGAAAGCAGAATGAATCACAAGCTACAGTACATGTTCCAGATCTGGAATATATATACCCTTTTATTTTTTACTTTGTGTCTTTTTTATTTTTAATGATTTTTTTTTTAATTTAATAAATGATGGTGTAAATGTAAAAGCATAAAAATGTAAGGTTTAGAAATGCATTTATAAAGATTACCACAAGGTGTCTCTATACATTAAGGTATAAAGATCAGACACAGCAACATAATATGGAACATTATAGCCTTTAGCAGCATTTAGGAAATGTATGATCTTAATAACTCAATATCTTAATATTAAGGACTTAAAATATTTCTTGTTTTTGTGCCCCAGAAATTTCCCCAGTCATGTCATGTGTTTACACAAATAGATAAAAATAATTAAGAGCACTTTATTAGGTATAACTATTGATAGGGAATCAAGTCTCCTTTATTTCAAATAGGGCTAAGGCTCACTAGTGTAAACACATTAAGCCATGGATTCACAAATGTATCATCTATATATTATTCAAACTTAAAGGAAAACTATACTCCAAAAATGAATACTTGAGCAACAGGAAGAAGTGTGGAAGCAAAAGACATAACTCTTTCTGTTAATTGGCTCATGTGACCTTACAAGTATAGTTTGTTTGGTACGTGCACTGTGAATCATACGATCCCAGGGGGCTGCACTTATTTTTTAAAATTCTGTTTATGATTACCCAATGCAACATACTACTAAAAAGTATATTATTATGTAAATGTTTTTTTTTTACATGAAGCAGGGTTTTACATATAAGCTGTTTTATGCAATATATTTTTATAGAGACCTACTTTGTTTGAGGGGTATAGTTTTCCTATAGCAGATACGGAAGGTCTAGCCATCAAATCTTTTACTCCCACCCACAAAATACTTGTATGTTTTCAGTGCCTGGCTGTACACACAAAAAACATTGAAGATGGAAAAAACTTGCCCTTTATTCTTACCCAACCACAATTGTTGGTGACTTTTATTACACAAGATCATCTGCAGCATATTTTTGTGCTCCCCCGTTCTCCTTTGGCAAGCTTCCCAGAGAACCTAGGAAATGTAACAGTGCTATTATCATTATCATGCAATGCCCATTTTCACAATTTGTTCTATTTGATTTAATGTCTAAATCCCTTACCTTACAATTATAATTCCATTTTATTGGAATATGTTAAAGTATGCTTATGCTCTCATATGCTCTACTTGTATACACATTCCTGCTAAAGTGAAAATAGTCAGTTGTATCTGGCCTAAATATTTAAAAATGTCTGTACTTTACCATCGATATGCATCAAAATAAGACATAATCACTGTCTAAAATAGCCTGGGGTGCCGATGTTCTCCTCTGTATTTATAGTAGTACAAAACATCTTGCTACTGTTCTGTATACAGTGATATTGTAGATCCGGGGTCTCCAACCTTTTTTATCTGTGAGGAGTGATGGGCGAATAAATTTGCCTTGTGCAAATTTTTCGCCGTTTCACAAATTTTTCAAACAAGCGAAATGGGAGAAATTCGCTCATCACTACCTGTGAGCAACATTCAGATTTAAAAGGAATTGGGGAGCAACACTACCATGAAAAATGTTCCTGGAGGTATCGAATAAGGGCTGTGATTGACCATTTAGTAGCCTCCATTAAGACTGGCAGTCTATACTGGCCTCTGTTTGGCAGTTCACCTAGTTTTTATGCAACCAAAACTTTTCTCCAAGCCTGGAATTCAAAAATAAGCACCTGCTTTGAGGCCATGGGAAGCAACATCCACGGGGTCGGAGAGCAACATGTTGCTAACACACCCTGACTCATTTACAATTGTGCTCATTACAAAACAAGAGCAAGGTTGATTTATCTGCATTGTGGACCACATTAAAAACAAATTGCAAATTAAAATATATTGGACATATACCACTTAGTTTAATTTGCAAGTTGAATAGTTTGATCCAGATTTCATCCATTGGTAATGAACCATGATCTGGCCCACCACCAAGTTTAATAAAGTTATTGAAAGATTAATAAGGAATAGATTCTTGATAGGAGATGTATGTATTGGAAATTCATATCATACAGAATGTCTGTATCATCAACATGCCATGCCATGCAGTTTTTCATTTCTTTAAATACTAGATATCTCAACATGTTGTGTGTTTTTTGTCCTTTCATTAGTTGAAGTTTGCTTGCTTTTCAGTACATGTCTCTGCAATGATTTCTCCCCAGCAGGGTTTCCTTCACTTTTTCCATGCAATTGGACTGAAATCTGCTGTAGGAGAGTGCTTACCATTGCATCCTGAGCAGCCAGAGCAGGGTCTGCATAGCCTTCTTCTCTCACTCCCTGGAAGAGAAATAATAAGCCTTAACATTTCATTTTTCAGACATAATAACAAATGAAGAGAATGAGAATTTGCAGAAAACATGATTAACTATGGACATAATTATTATACTTTTTCTTAAATTTTATGTACTTTTTTTGTAAGAAAAGCACATTTGGAAAAGCTTTTATGGTTATTAATGATTATAATAAAGTCATTAATTTAATGGCTACTGTATATTTGTGTTTATAAAAATTGAGGACTGTTCTGAAATAGGGCATGCATTAGTATTGCCAAATGCAGTTATATCATATCATAAGTATAAGGCAACAGATTATTTTTTAATTTTCTTGTTTATATGTTGTATGCTTATATTACAGTGCTCTGTCCCTTTATATTCTGGTAAGCTTGTGTTTTTTTACTGGGCTGTATCATTGTTTTTATGATCTCAGTATATAAAGGATTAATAGTGACACCTTTTCTTCATTTCAATAATCAAACTATCTTTGGGGTCAAACAATACAAATTAGACAAAAAAACAAAATCCCATTTTTACTTTCTTTAATGAAAAAGAAACCTATCTCCAATAGCCTTTTGTTTCCTTGACATTGAGCACTTAATCTGTATTGTAATTATATTTTTTATATTTATGTGAATTGTATTTCTAATAATGCACTTATTGTTACTTTTTATTCCAATGACCCCTTGTTTGTTACTACTAATTTATTGTTTTGCTGTACAGTGCTTTGCCCTCAAGGAGCGCTTTACAAATAAAAATATACATACATGCATACATACATATACTTTAATTAAAAAATGTGTACCATTTTTATAAGAAACTGACTGTATGCAGTGAAATTCTCCCTTCATTTACTGCTGTGGATAGGAATTGTCAGATGGTCCCTAACTGCTGAGCAGGGAAACAATCATACTTATGAACAGCAGGGGGAGCCCCCGCCTTACTTCCCAGCCATGCAGAACTCAAGCAGCTTTGTTTATGACGATCCCTAAGCCGCCCAGACCACACTGAGCATGTGCACAGTCTTAGTCTTGCAAAGATGTTTAACAAAGTTACAAGATGGTGACCCCATGTAGCCAACTTTGAAAGCATAAATTATTTGTTTGATTAGGCTTGTGGTGCAGTAAGTTTGTGTTTATATTTAGGATACAAAATACAGCATTTCTAGCCATATTCTATTTTAGACTTTATATGCCCTTTGATCACCACTTTGGGGGGTAACTGTGCAGAGAGGGTGCAAGCAAACAACATCAGTTCCCTGAAATTTAATAATTTACTATGATTTATAAAAAATGCTTTCGCTGCTTTATATCAATTTTGATTCAAACATTATGAATAGATTTGCCATCAAACATATCGTGGAAATTAGGTTATCAAATATATTGGCATTGCTGTCATTCTGTGACAGGTCTCCTGTACCTCCAACCACACTATAATACATTCAGATTATATTCCT
The DNA here is from genome assembly GCA_038501925.1 of Xenopus petersii. Classification (NCBI taxonomy): domain Eukaryota; kingdom Metazoa; phylum Chordata; class Amphibia; order Anura; family Pipidae; genus Xenopus; species Xenopus petersii. Next base: position 54,726,336 of record CM076672.1, read on the forward strand.
GTTGTGTTGAGAGGAGGGAGTTACATTGAATCCTACTGTGCATTTGGGTTCAGGTGGAGCTAAATGGAATGTTATCAGGTTGTTGTCAATGAACTACATACTGTAGCTTGATAACGTAAAGTAGAAAGAGGATGCCCAGTTGCATAGTGTACATGTTAGGGCATGATTGGGTTTACATTTTCTTTTATCTTCTTCCAATGACCCTTATATATATTGTGCACTTAAATATATAGATGCATCCTATCTCAGGCTTTACCAACAGCAGCCAACTATCAGATCATCCCTCCTCTTAGGGAAGGTCCAGAGATTGATATGTGAACCAGAAAGAGTAGTTCAAATGGCGGATAGCTTATAGTTAATGTGCAGGGGCGTAACTACAGATGAAGCAGACTCTCTGATTGCAGTAGTTATAGGGGGCCCCATGTGGCACTAATTAATGAGCAATTTCAATATATAGGTAAACCGGACAACCTCTGGAATTTTGAGGGGCCTTAAAATTAATTTGCTGTGGGGCCCAGTAACATCTAGTTATGCCATTGTTAATGTGTGATAGAAAAGTAAAGCATATGCCCATTACGGCATACATTTCCTGGTTATAGATGTCTCTGACTTCTTCTAAGTTTCACATGTGTGTTTCTTTGTGAATATATTCTGTTTGTTCACCTACTGCTGTTTTACCTGCTCCTGCCAATTCACATTTGTTACCTGAGCAGCACTGACCAAATACATTATTCTTGGTGGCCCAAACAGATCCTTCCACATTTTATTACTTGAGTTTGACAAGGCTTTTGAACAAATTGAGCCCCAGTATTTTATGGTGAACGTCACAGTGTGTGCAAGAAAGCATTAAATTGTGCTTCCAAACTTGACATGCCTGATCTGTCCTGGTCTGCCCTGACATTGAAGTATTTTGGCTTTGCTGTTTTCTGCAATCCCCTACAGCTATGACCATGAGAATAGCAAAATCAGACCATATTGATATCATGGCTGGCTGCAAGCAGGAACTGGTGCTCAGCAGTACATTTGCATCTGCATTCAAACTATGGAGGACTCGATCTGAAAACAAATGTGGCTTTTGTAGGTGAAACACACATTAAAGTAAAAGGTTATAGAATTTATGGGGAAACCTGTAGTGGTGCCTTAACAAGGCAGGAAATAGCATCAAGTGGCAGAGATTAGCATCAACAAAGCAAAAAGACAGAAGAGTCTCCTTGAGATAACAGTACACTGGTACAAACACTGGAATGAGGTCCGGAAATGGTAAATACGCAGAATATCAGGATCTTTGTGATTATAAATATTTCCATTGTTACTGTAGGACATTTCCTATAGACCAAGTAACCATGATGCTTAATGTATAGGTGTTTATTTTTAGCTATGATTGTTATTAACAATATGTGTTGGCTATGCCCTTGAGAATCACAGCAATGAATCATTATGTTATGCTTTTATTCTCATTAGCTGATACACAGGGGACAATGACATTGCTTTCATGCACTAATGTTTGAAAAGCACTTTACTATACCTGCACCAGGTTCATTAAGGCATCTCTGAAATGACCCGAGGTCTCTGAATAAATGTCCTGATCAAGGTTGTTATTGTATTCTAGAAGGAAAACAGCATATTATTTATTAATTTGTTTCTAACTTGCATGTTTGTAAATGGCTATAATTTATTAACATTTAAAAAAAAATGCCAAATGTTCTACACATTGTTTCCAGCTACTGCTTCCACCAGCCAACAGCATTGTGTTGTAGTGGATTGTTGGCCGCTGTTCTTCACAACTGATTTAGGGAATGGAAGGAACAATCTATTCTACCATATCGTTCAATAGCTTTTACCCAAAGTCAAATTAAAAATGTGAGTGTACCTTGCATGGCAATTTTTCATAATAACATTTTAAGAAGAAGATTGTGTTTGACTATAGTACAGGTATGGGATCCTTTATCCAGAAAACTCAGAATTACGGAAAGGCTATCTCTCACTTGGGTAATTTTATGTTTTATTGGATTTTTACAAGTATTAGATAGAGGTATACACCATATGGAATAGAATAAGAATAGTAACTGTTGTGTCCATGGAATATAGTGAAACACACAGACAAGTAGCTGCTGGAGTAATTGTGTAATGCTTAACAGGAAGGAAACTCCATAACTCAGTAAGATAAAAGTAGCATAGAAAACATAACAGCAGATTCAACAGGAAGCCTTATACATAAGACTCTAGTACTAGAACAGCATCAGCAGATTCAACAGGCACAATTACTTTAACTCATATTTAACAGTTCTCTCCCCCATCAAGATTCATGGTGGTAACACCTGTAAAATAAATGGTTAATAAAAGTCACAAGTTATAAGTTAAGTCTATCAGGAGGTCGATGCTCTCTTTGTGGGTAACGCCTAGAAATGTTGCCCTCTTCTATGGAAGGAAACTGGTGCTCGGAACAATCAGGTACCACCGATGCTTCAGAGTATGTACTCTCCATTTCGGTTGGACTTGCAGGGGTTGTTACCTCTGGTGATGTCACAATCTGGGGCTCAAGGGGTACCCCATTAGTATAGGGAATTCCAACAAGGCTTTGTGTCTGGTTTTGCTCAGTGGTAACTGCAGTATTACGTAGCTGGTCAATATGACGACGCCAATATAGATTGCCTGCCACTTTTACCGTGTAACTGCATGGACCTCTTTGAGCAGTGACAATTGCTGGTAGCCATTTATTAGGCCCTCTGTAGTTCCTTGCCAAGACGGTTTGCCCAACACTAAGCTGCCGCAAGGTTCTCCTCTCTCCTCCCCTGAGGAGGTGGTTTCTCACATGACGATTGAGATCTGGTTTCAGCAAGTCTAACCGAGACCTAAGATTACATTGCAGGTGTACAGCTTGTAGTTGTATGAATTGAATTCCGATAGGATAACAAAAACCTTGCCAGTTTATGCTGCAGGGATCCACTGTCATGTGCCATTGACCGCAGTGACTGTTTCATAGTTTGTACAAATCTTTCAGCTAAACCATTTGTTGCAGGATGGTATGGATTTGAAGTAGAATGTTTCATTCCATTGCGTTTCATAAACAATTGAAATTCTTCAGAAATGAATTGAGGACCATTATCACTAACAATCTGTTCAGGTATTCCAATTCTTGCAAACAAGGTTCTCAATATATCAATAGTATATGAGGTACTAGTAGACTTCATGCAGAAAACCTCTGGCCATTGAGAATGAGCATCCACAATAATGAAAAACATCAGTCCCAGAAATGGTCCAGCAAAATCAATGTGTATACGTTGCCAAGGAGCAGAGGGCCATTCCCACAGATGAACTGGAGCTGGTTGTGGCATAGACTGCACCTCTTGACATCCAATGCACTTGTTTGCTAGTTGCTCTATTTGTTGATCAATTCCTGGCCACCACACAAAACTCCTTGCAAGTGACTTCATTTTTACGATGCCTAGATGGCCTTCATGCAGCTCATCTAGTACTCTTGATTGCAACTTTGTGGGAATAACAACACAAACTCCCCACATTACACATCCTTCATGTATGGTCAGTTCATGTCTACGTGAGTAGTAAGGAATTAGTGGGGCCTTGTCTGTATACTTCCAGCCTTTAAGAGTTGCCTCATAGACACATGCTAGAGTGGGATCTCTTTTGGTTTCATTCTCAATCATTTTACAGGTTAGAGGAAGACAATCAATCTGATGTACATTAACATATTCAGAATTTTCCTCAGAACTGTCTTGATCTGGTAGTGGCAGACGTGACAGTCCATCTGCATTTGCGTGTGCAGCTGTCCTCTTGAACTCAATATCATAGTCATAACCAGCAAGAAACAAAGCCCAGCGCTGCATGCGCGCAGCAGCTGTTGCAGAAACTCCTTTCTTTGGGTGAAGTATTGCAACCGATGGCTGATGGTCTGTTATGAGTGTAAACTTACGGCCATATAAGAATTGATTAAATCTTTTCACTCCCCAGATAAGGCTTAGTGCTTCCTTGTCTATCTGTGCATAGTTGCGTTCTGCACTTGTGAGTGATCTTGAAGCAAATGCTATCGGCCTTTCACTTTTGTCTGGGAGAACATGAGATATCACAGCTCCAATTCCATATGGGGAAGCATCACATGCCAGTTTTAATGGCAAGGAAGCATTGAAATGCACAAGTACATCATCAGACGTGACCAATGTCTTTGCTTCCTTGAAGGCTTTGTCACACTGTACAGTCCACTCCCATTTTTGACCTTTCTGCAGCAATTGATTTAATGGGTATAGCACAGTTGCAAGATTTGGAACAAACCGGCTGTAATAATTAATAAATCCCAAAAACGATCTGAGCTGTGTTACATCCTTGGGCAGTGGTGCTTGTAACACTGCTTGGATTTTCTCTGGAGACTTGTGCAAGCCATTGGCATCTATAATATGTCCACAATATTGTATAGAGTCCTTAAAGAAGGCACATTTTTCTTTGTTGGCTCTTAGCCCATATTCTTCCAGCCGTGTTAGAACCCTCTTTAGGTTTTCCAAATGTTCTGTATCATCTGTGCCTGTCACAATTATGTCATCCAGATAACATTTAGTATGTGGAATGCCTTGTAGAACTTGATCCATGGCTCTTTGCCATATGGCAGGTGCAGCGGCCACGCCAAATACTAATCTGTTGTATCGGTATAGGCCTTTTGGCGTTTTGATTGTAAGGTAGTGTTTGGCATTTTCAACTACCTCCATTTGTAAGTAGGCTTGAGCAAGATCAATTTTGCTGAATTTTAGTCCACCCGCAAGAGAGGCAAATATATCCTCAATCAAAGGTAAGGGATACTTATCAGACTGTAGAACTGGGTTAATGGAAACTTTAAAATCTCCACATATTCTAACTGAACCATCCCTTTTTATAATAGGCACAATAGGTGTGCCCCAGTCACTCCAAGAGACTTTTGAAATTACTCCAGCTTGTTCTAGACGATCCAATTCTGCTTCCACTTTTGGACGAATACTATAAGGCACTAGACGAGCTTTGTGAAATTTGGGCTGTGCATTTTCCTCAAGGCATATATTAGCCTTGATGTGTTTTAAAGTACCCATGCCTTCTTTAAATACTTCTGAGGCTTGAGCTAAAATGGCCTTTAATTGTTCCACTGGTTTGGTGTTATCAGCAGACACTGAATGTAACATTTTTATGGATTTCCAGTCAATGGGTATTTTGTGTAACCACTCCCGGCCCCATAATGCAGGACCACCTGTCTCCACCACATATAAGTCCAGCTGGCATTTAAAATTGTTGTACTCTACCTCAGCATTTAAAACTCCAAGTGGCACTATCTTCTGTCCAGTGTATGTTTTTAGTAGCAGTTTCGTTTTCTGAAGAGGTGTGTCTTTAAATATTTTTTTATATTCCGGGTGTGTTATTATTGACACAGCAGACCCTGTGTCTAATTCCATCTTAACTGGAATACCAGCTATTTTTGGTGTTAGCCAGATGACAGATCGGTCACCGGTATCTGCATGATACACATCAATACTTCCAAGTTCAGAATCAGTGCTATCAGCTAAACAAGCATTATGAACATCATGTGTATTTGTAAAAGGCTGTTTTGAAACAGGGAAGCTCATTTTGTCACTTAGGCATACTGATTGGATATGGCCCTTTTTATTACATTTTCTGCAGTAAGCATTCTTGAATTTGCAGGTTGCTGCATTATGGAATCCTTTCCCACATCTGTAGCAAGACCCAGAATTCTGATTAGAATATCTTTTATTTTGACCTGCCACCACTCTATGCACATCAGTTGCTGCTTTCTCTAGTGTTTCTGCTTTGCTTCTGTTCTGTAATTCTAATGTGTCCTTAGCAGCGGTCTCCATTGCTACTGCAATTTCTATTGCTCGTTTAAATGTGATGTTATCCTCTGTTAGCAGCCTTTTCTGTATGTTTTCACTGCATAAACCACATACAAATCTGTCCCTTAGTGCATCATTCAGTCCATCCTTAAAATCACAGTGTTCTGCCAGTTTCCTTAATTCTGCTGCAAACACACAAACTGTCTCACCCTCCTGCTGGTTCCTTTTGTGAAATCTGAATCTTTCTGCTATAACCAGGGGCTTAGGTGACATGTGTTCCTGAACAAGTTGCACTATTTCTTTAAAGCTTTTAGAAGCTGGTTTTTCTGGTGCTGTTAAGTTGCGCACAAGGCTGTACGTTTTGCCCCCTATTACGCTGAGTAATGCTGCCACATGTTTCTCTAGGGGTATGTCATTTACTTCCAAATACTGTTCCAGTCTCTCTATATATGTAGCCCAGTCCTCTATTGAGCTGTCAAATGCTTCCACTTTCCCAATATGTCCAGCCATATTTCCATATAGCATACAACTCTCTGCAGGGACTTACCACTGTTCTGTGTCTTTTTTTTTTTTTTCTTAGCTGCAGCTTTTGGTGTCTCACATTTAGCAGATCTTCCTAAAATCTCATCCTTGTCGCCAATCTGTTGTGTCCATGGAATATAGTGAAACACACAGACAAGTAGCTGCTGGAGTAATTGTGTAATGCTTAACAGGAAGGAAACTCCATAACTCAGTAAGATAAAAGTAGCATAGAAAACATAACAGCAGATTCAACAGGAAGCCTTATACATAAGACTCTAGTACTAGAACAGCATCAGCAGATTCAACAGGCACAATTACTTTAACTCATATTTAACAGTAACAAAGTAGGTGAAGAAAGGAAATACTGTTCTTGCGCAATATCTCAAATATAACAGAAAGCAAATTGTTTCTAAATATTATAAAATTTTATACAAAAAAACAAGCCTATGTGGGACATTCACTAAGATTCGTAGTTGCACCAGGCGTAACTTTGCCGCGCTTCACCAGGCGTAGTTTCGCCAGCACTTCGCAAATTCACTAAAATCCGAAGTTGCGCTCAGGGGTAGCGTAAGGTTGCAAAGTTGCGCTAGCGTTGATTCGCTAAGTTACGCTAGCAATGGTTAATTTGCACATGGTGCCAAATTTCAATGGAGGAATATGTAGCAGCACTACAAATGCCTGGGAAAACTTCAAAACATCAAATAAAATTTTTATTTTGCCCTACACATGTGCCCACTGTATAGTTAAGTTGCCATGAGTTAGGAAATGTAGGGGGGAAGGAGGGGAGCCCCAAAAAATGTTTCGATCTTTTTCAGCCTATCACCATAATATAGAAAAAACGCCAGCGTTTTTTGGGACTTAGAAAAAATTGTAACTTTTTTTGAAGAAATCCCTATCTACTCTATTGCGCTTCGCCTGGTCTGAGGTGGCGAAGGAAGTCTAGCGTAAAAGGTAGCGTTCAGAACAATGCGCGCGTTAGTGAATTTAGTAGTTATGTCCGCTGTGCAAATTCGCCAGGCGTAAGGGTGCGAAGTTACACTAGCGAAGTCCGTTAGTGAATTTGCGAAGTAACGAAAATGCCCGACGCTAGCGAATTGAAGCTAGCTTTAGGCGCTTCAGCGCATAGTGAATTTGCCCCTATGAAAACAATGGCATACAAATAAACTGAAATATCTATTGGGCTACATTTCTGTATGGTTCTCAATAGTAAAAAACAAAAAAAGGAAATATTGGGGCTGTACGGAGAGATATTTCTGGTATCACTATGGATAGTAAGTCTGGTGTAGGATGAGTTCTAGGTACAGGTAGGAAGGGATACATCAGGAGATCAGGAAGCATAACCCCTAAGTTCCCAAATTCCCTATATATCTAAGTGGTGTGGTACTTGTTCTCTAAAAAAGCTATATTTGCTTCGAATTCTCTATTGGCAATGACTCTTTTAATTATCTCTTGTATAGTAGGAATGTTTGGGGGTTTCCAATTGGATACTATTGTCATACATGTTGCTGTTGTGATCCGATTAACCACTGCCTGGCTCTGTTTGTGTACAGCTTGTATAGGTTTAACCAGTAAAATGTGGGTATATCTCTGAGTACAGGATGTGCCAGCATTTGATCAGTAATACTTTTAACTTCAGCCAAAATTGGCTGCAATGCTGGGCAATCCCAAAAGATATGTAGTAGAGACCCAATCATTCCACAGTTTCACCAACATAAAGGGGGGTGATTTGGGAAGACCTTATGTAACCTCTCTGGGGTATAATACCACAACATAAGAATCTTATAAATACTCTCTTTTTGTCTGAGGCCATTTTTCGGGCTTTTCCATAGACTCTATTATATCCAAATAATCCAAATTTTTAAAAATGATTTCCCTTTTCTCTGTAATAATAAAACAGCACCTTGTACTTGGAAGCAAAAAAAACCTATTGGGTTTATTTCATTTTTAAATTATTTTCTAGTAGACTTAAGGTGTGAAAATCCAAATTAAGGAAAGATCCATTATCTGGAAACCCCCAGGTCCCAAGCATTCTGGATAACAGGTCCCATACCTATATATTATCACCCATTGAAGTAAAGACATTGGACAGAAGGTATTGTGTAGTAATAACAGCTTAGTTACGTAGTACGTAGGCTTCTTTAATTTGAAATATTTCAGTGCTTGATCTCAAAGCTAAAATGTCAATTAGGCAGTTTTCGTCTGTTCCTGGTCCCTGCAATGAATAAATAGTAAAAATAGTAAAATAATTTTATCTACTTACAGTATTAACAAGTAATAGTTCATACAGTTTACAATGGGAAACAGTGATAACCCTTTAAATCTGTTTAATACAAGTTATACATTCTCTGAGAATAATATGTCCTTTTAACAATTTCTGAAGCTAAAGTAAATGCCTACTAGAGCCACATTTCTAAATTTTACTTGCAGCTTGCTTTGGCAGAGGGTAAAGCACCTAAATAGTTTAGGGCCAGATGAGTATTGCATCTGAAGCAGCTGCCCATCTTAAATATGCTGCAGTATCTTTTTTTTTTGGAATAATTTGCCTTAAAATGTCCACTTATAAGTATCATTACATCTCTTTCTCATATTACTTATATAGAGGAAAACTGACTGCACCACAAATTATTGATTTAAAATAATTAATGTGTAAATCAGTAAAGTGGAAAATAGAAAGTAAATCCAAAGGGTTAGTTGTGTGAAGAGTAATCCCAGCATTAAAGGGGAACTATCACGAAAATGAAAATGTAAAATAAGCGTCAGCATACTGAAATAAGAAACTTTCTTAATACAATCAATTAAATTCTGTACTGTTTCTGAAATAATCAAGTTTATCTTCACTATCCCTCTCTCAGCATCTGCTTCTCTTCATTCTCTCTTCACGCAGGGGTTGGGTGTCAGATAATCATTGACAGTTAGATCCAATATATCTTATAGGGGGCTCCTTTAGCTTAGAAGATGTATTAGAGCTCACTATTAAAATCACCAGAAATCCAGTCTCTCTATATGCAGAATTGGTGCAAAAGGCAGTTATTATGTTAGATTTTGTTTTTTTCTGGAATCATTTATTTGAATGAGCGCTAATACATCTGCCAAGAAAGGAAGCCCCCTTATAGGATATATTGGATTTAACTGTCAATGGCTATGATAAATAATGATGCAGATTGTATTTACAAAGTTCTTATTTCAGTATGCTGAAGCTTATATTAAATTTCCATTTTCGAGATAGTTCTCCTTTAAGGAAGTCACCTTTCAAATCTATATATATAACTTGCAGAAATCCACACTATCGTTTTCTATGTTTTTGTCTTGAAATGTCATGTGTTATTATAAAACTAAAGGTAAAACTAAAGGTGGGTAAAATACAGAGGTTTTGTATTTTTACTTTTGTCATTTATTAGTCAGTGCTATTTTATACTTGGAATGTAGTGAAGTAGATTTACTCCATGTATTTTTATTAGGTATATCCCAAGCCGTGACCTGGCTCTTTGGAGGCTTTGCTTCTAAAGCAATCAGAAGCAACATCTTTGATAAAAGATGATAAAAGTTGTAGGGTCCTGGCTGTGAATCACCAGTGTGGGGTCTTGAGGCTCCAGAGTCTCAGGGCAGAGAGATTTTGCTTTGAGCACCTGTATGGTATTGCTGCTTTCTGTACTACTCTGTTTGTTCTCTCTTGTATCTAGGAAGCTGTTTATTGTGTAACATCTGTGATTAAACTAATCTGCGGGCTTTTAAGAACTACTGTCATCCAAGTTATTGTGAATCTGTGAAACTATAAGGGGTTATTTACTAAAACTTGATTTTGAATGGTCTGGCTTTTTGGGGCAAATTTTTCGAGATTTATTATACCCCGATGCTGAAAAAAGCCCAAATCTGGATTCTCCAACCTATCAAGGTCATATATAAGTCAATGGCAGATGTCCCAATCCCAATTTGAAGGTACTGTATCGTGGTCTGTGCTGGGTTTAGCCAAATTCTGCATTTTCTGGCAATAACCTGTTAAAAATTCCAGAGTTTCGGGAGAAAAGTCTGATTAAATTGTATGATTCGGGTTTTTGCTCGATTTTAACGAGTCTTTTCCGCGATACGATTTTTTCTAGCTATTGTATTGATAAATAAGGTAAAATAGGTGGAGCTTTTTTTATTATAAAAATTGATAAAATTTAGTCAATAACCCCCTATGTGTGGGAATCAGTGCCGAAGCCCCTATTCCAAGCTGTATGCAAGGGTCCACCTGAGATAGATATGGAGTACATAAAATTAAAGTAATAGCTATAGTATTCACAGGATTACATTTGAAGCCATTCTTTGCCCTTTTATTTTATTTTTCTGTGGCTTTTCTAGTTTTATTTTTCTCTAATTTCTGCTAGTGTAAACACTATTAGTTTGTGTTGACAAACAGCTGATTGAGGCTTTCAATTTGGTACAAGCAGATATTTTTGGTTTGAAGTGGGTTTTCTCTGCATTCATTCTGGATGAAATCAGAACCTATGAGAGGCAATTCACATGTGGTTTTATCATAGGTCTGATTTGTTGTGTTCTAGAGAACATGGAAACACTGCGCATGCTTTAACCTTCACAAAAATGCCTCTGTAGACACAAATCCAATTGAATGCATAACATCTAAACACAAACATCTTTGTGCAAGGGTCCCCCTGAGACAGATATATGCAGTGCATAAAATAAAATTAATAGCTATATTTTTCACAGGATTCATTCTTTGCCTTGTTATTTTATTTTTCTGTGGCTTTTCCATTTTTATTTTTTTCTAATTTCTGCTAGTGTTAGTTCGTGTTGACTATTTAAGTAAGAACAGTTGATTGTGCTTTCAGTTTGGTTCCATTTGGTTTGAAATGGTTTTCTCTGCATGAGAAATCAGAACCATTGAGAAGCTATTCGCATGTGGGTTTATTATAGGTCTGACTTCTTGTGTTTTAGAGAACATGGAAACACTGCGCATGCTTTAACCTTCACAAAAATGCCTCTGTGGACACAAATCCATTTGAATGCATAACATCTAAATTTCATATGAAGGACCTCAATTAATGGTGGAACTAGAAATTACTGGGCCCACAGCAAATTATTTTTCAGGCCCCTAAAATGTCTAGAGATTGACTTTTTTACCAATATTTACTGAAATTGTATATGAATTAGGGCCTCATAGGGCCTCTATATTTCCTGGCCCCCCTGCAGCCGCAGGGTCTGCTTCCTCTGTAGTTACACCCCAGACCTCAATGTTAGCTGCCATTTTGAACTTCACAATCTTGTGTCCGACAACTAACCTTATGATTTGTTATTCTACCATCTGGAAAACCTGCTCAGAATTATAAAGAGATATATGTAGCCCAAGCATTTGTAGGACCTTATATTCTCTTGCGTAGTATAGTTTATATGCTCTTCCCCATATCTAAAAGCTGCATGGCTAAAGAAGATCATGTAATGCAAGCAGCAGTATCACTTAATTTATCATTTAGAAATCAAGAAACTCAAACAATAGACAAAAGTTACATATATACATGGATTTAAAAGAACTTTTAATGTATATGATTATAAATCATACATTTATGCTTACTATGCATCAGCTCGGTTATTTGTATTTGGCCTTTGATTAATGCTGTACTATGGGTTTGTCCCAGTTTTAGAGCAGGACAAAGACATATGAGCTAATTAGCTAGTTATAGTTTCTGCACTACGTGGAATGACAATTACCTTCATAGCATGCCAAAGATCATGGGCGTCATAGGATGGAGGAGGGTACATCAAGCCAGTTATAACTTCTTTGAAATGGCCATCAAGGTTATCTTTTAGGACTGCAAGTAAATCCTTATTGGATAAAAAGCAGAAAAAAATGTCTGTTTGAAGGCATTGAAGGTCTGAAAGAGATCACCATCATTTGCTACATTTTTTTCTTAATTAGTTAATTGTATTACAATGTTAATTATAGATGAAGTGTGAGGGCTTGCAGATTGACTGAGAGGCAGATTTAATAAAAGGTGAGTTTAGAGCTTAATAAATAAAAACGTACCCATGCTCTGTTCATTTCTACTGGATTTTTAGAATTGTATTTATCAATGGGTGAAAGGTAGAAGTCACCATTTGATAAATAAAGTTCTATAAACCCTGTACGAATGTATAAACATTGTCCTATTGGGACATACAGTGCTTGTAATATTCTGTTTGAAATCTCTTCCCAAACTTTATAATAAGCTGAACTTTAGGCAAGACCTGTATAACACACTTTATTGCTCTTTTAGTCTGTCTATCTATCTATCTATCTATCTATCTATCTATCTATCTATCTATCTCTCCCTCTCATTCTCTAGCTTCCCATTTGCATATTCATCTGTCTGTTTTCTTGCTGTGGGGACCTCGATGTCTAGGGTAGTGGTAATTAGTCAGTAGGTGCACTTGCACAATATTTATCAGAGCTTACTGGGTGAAACTCAGGAGAGTGTTTGGGCTCCAATTCCTTTAATGAATAGTGTCAATGTGTGCACAAATTTCCATCTATGTTAGTTGTAAATGAAACATCACAATGTGTGAATATGCATATAAAGCAACACTAGTATCTAAATCTATGTAGTAAATGCTGTATATTTATACTGAATTTTGTATGAAACTTGATCACGTGTAGGCAGGCATGTTTCTGGCAGTAACACCCAGTGTCGGACCAGGGCCCCCCTCCGGCCCCCCGATCCTCTACTGTGATGCGCTGCTCAGCACGCAAGTGCAACAGGCCCCACGCGCATGCACAAGCAGCGCCCCTCAGCATGCATGCACAGATGTGCGGCGCCTGTTGCACTTGCACACTGAGCGGTGCGTCACAGTAGAGGATCGGGCCAGTCCGACCCTTGTAAAACTGCCTGAGGTGGCGTTCACAATGCCACCCCCCGCACTTACCTGAAAATAGTTGACGGGGGTCCGCTGGGGGAGGCATTGATAGCGTAGAGAGCAAAATTGCGCTCATTGCACTAGAAAAGCCGAATTTCCGGTTTAAAAAACAGAAATCCTGCTTTTTAAGTTACCAGGAGCGGCTTTTTGTCACCCCTGGTAACTTCTGGTGAGCTGCCGTCTGAGGCAAGGTGCTCCTGCAATGCCCCTGCATGTAGGCTACATGATGTAGCGTGATATGGTATTCTTTTCATTTTATTTATATTTTATTATATTTATTTATATATTAATATTTTATTATAAAATTATCCGCTGCACAGACACCATCTGAGGCATTCATAGGCACACATATGAGTAAAGTTCATGGTGTTTCTTTTTGTTAACTTCTACTTGTACTGACAAATGATGGGAGAACAGTTTTGGACGTGCTAAGCAGTTTGCAAGAAGAAACTTGTACAACCCCTGTACTTCTCTACATGTCTTTTAAAGTCAGCTTTGCTTAATGCTCCACATGGCACCACTTAATAAATCTGACTCTCAATGTCAATGTCAAACGTATTGACTATGATCATTGATAATCTGCAGCACATTTTAGAAATTTCATACCACGCCATACAAATTCCCATAGGCCTCTGCAATCATGATCCTTTGTGCATTGCTGCGTTGAGTCAGAATATCAATCAGAACATCCTTGTCGCATTCTGTAACAAGAGAAGGTTAAGTATATTTTGGAAGCAGTCACCAAACCTACACAAATGATGAGCATATTGGAGGGGAATAGTTTTTATTATATAAAACAAAAGTGAAATGAGATATAAACTTGTAGACATGTTCATTATCCAACAATTTTCACTCAATAAAATAGTTTTACAAAATCCCTTATTCTACCTGGACAGCAAGTCGTTCAGCTATAAATATATGGTCTGCCATTCAGGACACTGCAATGCATTAATGGTATTCTTTCACTCCAATTCATATCAATTTAATGACACAAAGGGGGTTATATACCTTTAGAGGAAAAAAAGAACTAGAATTTTTTGAGATTTATTAAGCGGCTAAAAGTCTGAATCAGAAAATCATCTCAAACCTGTCAAGGTCATGTAGTAGTCAATGGCAGATTTCCCTTTTACAATTTGAAGATGTGTTGATCTGTGCTGGGTTTTGTCCAATAAGATGAAAAATTAGGGGTTTCGGACATCAAATCAGAAAAATATGTATGATTCAAGTTTTCGATCGATTTTATCTAGTCTTTTCCTGCACCAAATATTTTGAGTTAGTTTATTGATAAATAAGTTAAAATCATGGATGGGAGTTTGGTCAAGCTTAGTTTAAAAATATGAGATAAATTTGTGTTTTAGTAAATAACCCCCAAAAATTGATTATCCTACAAACATTTTAGGATAAAGAAAAAGGTTGGAGGCTTTATATTACCTTTATTGATAGAAAAGAATACAGTTATGGTAAAAATATGACGTAGAACTAATAATTAGAGATGAGCTTTTTTTTAAGAATTTTTTCCCCCACAGCGAAAATCCACATTTTGGCATCGGCGGATCTTTTCACAAAACTGTGACAAAAAGCCGCAGAGAAAAAACTCAAGCTACAGAGAAAAAAACGCCAAAAAAAAATGCCCATTCACAAAATGGAAAAAAAAAGTTGCTGCAAAACAACCCATTGAATATAATGTGTTTCACATTTTTTTTTTTGCGTTTTGAAAATTTTCAGCAGTGTCACAAATATTTTCACGTAGCAAAGCGGATTATTAGTAGATTCACTACTAATAATTTAATGGAAACAACATTAGTTCACTTATATACACATTTATTATAGACAGAATTTTAGTGGTATCAGAACTACAGTATATGAAACCACGAATAAAAAGTTTATAAAAATTTATTAAAAATTTTTTATTGAAAGTTATTAAAAGTACTGATTATAAAAAGTAATCTCAAAAGATATAGTCATTTGAAAAAAAAGCCAAAAACCTCAAACTTCTCATGAACAAAAAAACTTTGTTAGAAAACCTCTAAAACCACAAACAAAAGGCAGATCCTGGCAAGAAAAGAAGGGCAGCTTCCATTGATTTCTACATGACCTCGACATGTTTTACTTGGAGTACTTTTGTATTTGTGGATTTTATTTACACTCGATGAATTACGAAGAAATTGTGGATTAAGGAACCATGAAACAAATGTTTTTTCCCAAAGCGTTCTTAAATCGCCCCCTTAAATATAATGAAGACTTAGGGGTATATTTATTAAAGGTAGGGTTTTGTTTTCTATAAATGAGGTTTTTTTTCATTAAAAATTTACATTTTTAGAGAAAAAAACTTGAATGTTTAGAGATTTATTATGCCCCGAAGCAGCAAAATCCGAAAATACTCCAGCTAAAACCTGGAGTATTCATGTAAAAATCCAATGGCAGAGGTTCCTTTAACCATTTGAAGATGTTTTTTGCCTTCATGATTTTCAGGTATTTTGGGGTGTTTGCCGCTGGTTTTCTGTTTCTGGTAAAATATGAGAAAAAAACAAAAACTCCTTAATAAGGAGTGAAATAAATAGCTTTAAGTCATATAGTTACCCACATCTATCTGTTTCTGGATCACGCTGCCCTTGAATGAGTTTATTCTAAAGAAAATGTGCTCTCTTGGTCTATACTCAACCCATTTAAAAGAACATACAGTGCTTGGAGCTGCAGATACTTTTGCAATTGCAGCATGAAAGTTGGGAGGCCATACATCAAAGGAATATACATATATGAATTTCATGAGCAGATTTTCCATCATAAGGGAGTCCTTATCATTTTAAGTCCAATGACTATCTATTAATAAGGGAACTTGACAATCATATTAGCTGCCTTTATCTTTTTTGCATTATAGTTGTAATAATACTTGGCAGGTGCAGTGATTTTTGTATTTTATAGGGTATATTTGAACAAATGTATAAAGAACTTTTAAATCACAATTAGATATTCAGTATTATATTAATGTTCTTTGAGATGCTCCACTTACAAGAAACAGATTTCACTTTAATCTACCCGCAGGATACTAGTTACAATTCTCCTCTGCTATACATGCAGATTCTCTAATCCTATTGTGTATTAAAGGAGAACTAAACCCTAAAAATTAATATGGTTGAAAATGCCATATTTTACATACTGAACTTGTTGTTTCAGCATCTCAGTAACATCAATGATCCAGGACTTAAAGCTTATCACAGGGGGTCACCATCTTGAAAAGTGTCTGTGACACTCACATGCTCAGTGTACTTTGAGCAGCTGTTGAGAAACTAAGCTTAGGGGTCGTTATAAATTATCAAGCAAAAAATTAGGTTGACCTGCAATACAAGCTGATGCTACAGGGCTGATTATTAAATTCTGATGCTAGTTGTCATTTAGTAATTATTTGTATTAATTACTAATCAGCCTTATATTGTGACATCTATATTCTATATGTACTGTATATTGTGAGTGGGTCCCTAAGCTCAGTAAGTGACAGCAGCACAGAGCATGTGCAATGAATCAGCAGAAAAGAAGATGGGGAGCTACTGGGGCATCTTTGGAGACACAGATCTTTACTGCTAAAGGGCTGTGGTTTCCTTGGGCTGGTACAGAAGCCCAAAACATAATGTACAACATTTATAGCCTACAATTGCTACACCTTGGGACAATGGAGCATATCAGTCACCTGGATCAAATATGGAAATATTTAAACATGTTTCAGTTTAGGCATATAGACCAGATTACTGCAAACTAAAACAGGTCTTTTGCTTTAGTTGACTAAGGAGCACTATCCAAGCCATGGCCAACAGAATAAGATTCCACCTGCCGTTAATCAGTATTGTACACATCACATGTGTGTTTACCCATTGAAGTCTCAGACAAATCATGATGTTTAACCTTAATATAATGAGGGCTCTTGTCTGCTCTGCTACCAATAAATTGTTAATGAGAATTCTATATTTATAACAAAATTCTACTCAATGCCCATTTTTTTTTATTCAAATCAGGTTAATATGCAACACAGGCACATCATTTAAACTATAAACAGAATGTTTCTCTGAAGAGCATCATTTTTGCCTTCAGCATACAGTGCATGGTAATTAAACTTTATTAAACCCTTGGTAAATGGAGTGTTGTGTGGCATAATTGTTAAAAGTGCCTAAATGAGCAGTTATAAGTAAGCATAGCTCAAGTAACAAAACAATACGGAAAAAAAAACTCATTTGAAACTTAATAGTGAAAGATATGCTTAACTACATTAATAAAGGTATTTGCAAGTGAAAACTTTATTTTACAGGACAAGAAAACCCTTACATACATTTGAATGTTTGATGCAAAAATATTTAGCAAAAAAACATTACTTTTTGTTATCCTGTGTTAGAATTGTCATATAGGGGGCTCATTTACTAAGCTAGAGGCAAATTGCAAAACCTGGGCACCCTGTTTCTGTGAGATTTTCTATGAGTACAGCCCTTGCTGCACTTATCAGTGCTATATTCAGAGGGGCCGGGTGGAGGATGGCAAGTAATCATTCTCTGGAACACCCTATATCTTAGTTTAGGCTAGTGGGTGCCAGGGGCTGGATGTACTTCTCTGACCATTCCACCGGGTGTAAATTGGTTAAAATTTAAAATAAAAATTATTCACTTGTATCCGAAACAAGTGCTGTGTAAGGAAAACAGCTTTCCATTATTGCATGTTTTGTGGCTTGGGAGGTTATTTATCAAATTTCGTATTTGTATAATATAAGAGGCTTTTTAAACTCTAAACCTACTAAACTCACATTTTAAAAACCAACATACAATATTTTTACGTATTTATTAAAAGATCCAAATATAAAAAGCATGAATTAATAAAAATGCAGAACAAATCCAAATAAGAATCTAAAAGCCCTGTTTTTGTAAGAATTTTCATGTGATTGTAAATCAAAAAAAACCCTGATAACCTCTAAAAACTCAAAGCAAAGAAAGATTTTACCATTTGCAAACAACAGCTTTTGTAATAGATTTTTTCTACACCTAGTGGGTTATTTACTAAACTCAAATTTATCTGGTTGGGCTTTTTAGGGCAAAAACTAAAATTTTCAGTG
Organism: Xenopus petersii; assembly: GCA_038501925.1. Lineage (NCBI taxonomy): Eukaryota > Metazoa > Chordata > Amphibia > Anura > Pipidae > Xenopus > Xenopus petersii. Next base: position 54,744,657 of record CM076672.1, read on the forward strand.
GAAGAAAAAAGTTAGATTTTTTCTGGATTTATGATACCCCAATGCTGCAAAAAGCCAGAACAGAATCCGAAAATCCCCCATCTCAGACCTGTCAAGGTAATGTATAATTCAATGGGAGATGTCCCTATCCCAATTTGAAGATATTATGTTTGCACTGGGTTTAGCCTGGTAATCCAAAAATTTGGGGTTTTCGGGCGAAAAACCTGAAAAAACAAGCTATTCGGGAAAAAAGTCAGAAAATATTTGATGATTTGGGTTTTCGCTCAATTTTATCAGGTTTTTTCCCTATCCAATTAATTCCAGTTTTTTTTTATTAATTAATAGGGTCAAATCGGGGATGGTCGTGGTTTTTTTAAATTAAAATTAGATAAATTCAAAGTTAAGTAAATAACCTCCTTAATAATTAATAATTTTTTTGTAGTTCAGAGCAATTATTCTTATACATCATTTTAGCACTAAAAAGTTCAATTCGGTGAAACCAAAAATAGATGAACATTAATAAATTGGTCCCTTTGTGTAGATGGCCATTATACTGCAGTCACAATGCTGCGGTGTCTGGGCCCATTCTCATTGGCTGATGACAATATATAACCAACTACTTGGCATACTGAAACCCTCTTGTCTAGTGTACCAAGAGGAAATACATTTGCATCTATAAAGTTATGTAAACCAAATTAATTTTTGGAGGGGCAATCATTCATGTATCTAATTGATTTATTTATTTGGTGCATAATTTATTTACAGCTTTATATTTTACAGATTATAGCAATTTATTTTTATTTTCAAAAAAGGGAGCTTCTCCCCTTAACCTTTCTATTTAGGATATGTTACATTTAAAAAAAATGTGTCTGTTTTAGTGACTTTTATGAATTAATTCAGTTATGTTTTAATTAACTAATATCTGAGCTCCTGTTAAAATGAATTTGTTAATTTAGAACAAATGTTTAGCAGTTTACAATGTTTTCATCTCAGAGCTATAGCTTGGTATTTATTTTGTGTTGCACTAATTAGTGTTATTGCCACAAGCTGTTAGCAACATAAAATGTTATTGAATCCAAGGCGGCGGTAACCACAAAAGGCCTACATCAATAGACACTGCACCCTTCACCAAAAGAATCATGTACAGACATCATTTTGATGCTGAGTGCAGAAAGTGATGCCATCCACATTGTCAGTGCAGTTGATTCACATCAAATGCCACACACAATGGTCACACATACACATCGGACGAAATTGCTTAAAGCACAATGCCTCTTTGAAACTGAATTGTAAATGTATTGTGGGTAAAAATATGGCAATCATGTTTGAAATTGTACTATGTACTGTACACTGAACTTGCAGCAAGATCCTTAGTCTACTCTACTTACAGTATACCGTGTACAAGTATTGACCCCGGGGAAGATCAAAAATCTATTTTGACAAATCCATAAGAGCAAAGAATGGAAAAAAAAGGAGTGCAGGATATACATAGCTATATTATAAAGGCAGTTCAGGATTGACAGTACTTTATTGGGGAAATGTAATAAAAGTCAGAAAGAGCAAAACAATTAGCACAAATAAGAATAAAAAGTCTAATTTCGCAATGTAATACTCTTCCTTAAACTGTTATTACATTGTGAATTTTAATTACGCATTGCCCACTTTTAAGAAGTTCTTGAAGATGTTGTAATCTTTTGGAGCAAACATAACAAGTTTTTCAGAAAGAAGTTTTATTACATTCACTGCCCACTGGCGCTAACTATTAAATTCACAAACCTTCTTCCACAGTCGGAAGTGTTTGCTAAACAGTTTCCGGGTTCACAAAAGCTGTATTTAATTTGCACAAAGGCAAATTTTTTCGCACAGAGGCATTACTTTTCGCATTCAAATATTTTTTCCCTTATCGACTTTTATTACATTCCCCCATTAATATTTTATCAAAATAAACAAATGATTAAAGTAGTTATATATAAGAATTAAATAACAGGATACACACCAAATCCTTGAAGAGCTCCTCCAATCATTTGGGCATCGATCACAGGATCACAGCTTGGATTTGGAACTATTGTTCCTTGAATCTGTTAAAAACATCATGAATATTTTAAGCATGTGCCCATTTCACCATTGCCTATATACATTGATTCATCTTAGATTATCCGTCATCCTTGAAGGTGTCCTTCATAAATAAAACCATAGTGTTTCTGGTCTGCTATGCCATGCCACTGTTTACAAGATCAAAGAACTAACCATGAGCATTAAAAGTTTAAATAGCTCTAACAGATTTTTAGAATATGATTTCTGTTTCTAATTGACCAGAATAAAGTGGCATTGCCAAACGTGTTATAACTAGCAACTAAAGCCCTACAAACAAATAGAACAATAAAACTCAGGGTTACTAAATCAACTCCGAGGAACAGTTGCAAATCTATACCACTGAATTAAAATAAAATAAGTAAAATAATATGATTGAAACCATTACCACCCCACTCCACATTCAACAGAATGTTCAGTAGGCAAAAGAAAAGAAAAACATTTAGGGGCCGATTCACGAAATTCAGGTGAAGGGTTCGAATAAAAAAAAAATCGAAGGATTTAAATTCCCAGTCGAATATCGAGGGTTAATTAACCCTCGATATTCGACCCTTCGTGAATCGGCCCCTTAGTGTGATTAAAGAGATACAGGTCAACATGTCCCTCTCCCCACACATTCCACGTTCATGTTCAATGTAAAAGGGGCAAAGTTTGCTACTGGTTTAATCACCTATAGCAACCAATAAGCATATAGCATTTGCTGGTCACCTGTTTAAAACAAACATTTTGTTGGTTTCTATGGCTTACTGCTCCTGGGCATACTTAAAAGGAAACTATCATACTTTCTAAATATAAGCAAATAAAAATTCTGTATCATTTCTGAAATAATTACGTTTATCTTCACTATCCCTCACTCAGTTTCTGTTTCTCTTCATTCTGTTTTCATGTGGGGTGTATATATATATATATATATATATATATATATATATATATATATATATATACACATATATATATATATATATATATATATATATATATATATATATATATTTCCTAGCAGTTGTATTATAATCCAAATCACTTTTTTGGATTATTTGAGTCTCCCTACTCTCAACATGGAGTTAAATGATCCAGGAAGCACTTAACTTCCCTCTGCTCATTTCTGGTGGGATCGGGAATTATCTTTGGGGAAAGGGGTCTGCAACCTGACATTTCTTTCACTGAATCAATGTAAAATAAAAGGTAATAAAAAATAATATGATTTGAATTTGATTATTTTTGTTGCTTACAACATCACCATCTGACTGAAACGCCTACTAATTTATCTGTTAGACTCCAGGCTACAAAAATGTTTTCTGAAAATACCACAATAAACAAGGGGATTTGGAAAGAAAAGATTTTTTTGGGGCACATTTATAATAGAGTTTAGTCTACATAGATTTTTGCAGACCTGGAGGCAACATTCAATATTTCATTGACTGGAGAGCGTTGGTCCTGAGGGTGCATCCTGAGTTGACACTAAAGATTTGCTCCTGTTATCAAGCATTTTCACACAGCCTCTTCTTGGGCCTTTGGATTCCCAGAGTGTGCTGCTGAGCAGGGGTATTGGCAAACACAGTTTTCCAACACCCCTTTCCAGATCAGGTATGCAGGTTTCATGGTGCATTAGTGCCTCTGTATGCATTGCATCATCAACTCTCTGAAGCTTGGTATTGGCCATGCAAGTGTTTAGTTCTAGGAATCCATGAAGCTTTTTTCTACCATTCTTGGATGCTTGGTTAATTGTCTTTTGCCAGGATCTGTGCCTCTTGCCACATTCCTTGACACTTGAGTTAGATGCTAGTGATGAGCGAATTTATTCGCCAGCCATGGATTCACTGCGAAATTCCGAATTTGGCCATGTGAGAATTTTTTCACTTAACTGTGGCGAAAATTGGTAGCGGAAAAATTTGCAGAGAAAAAACCCCCATTGACTTTAATGCAAAAAAAGTTGTGTGTAAAAACGCCCATTGACTTCAATGCGTTTCACAAATTTTTCGTGGTTCTGCCAATTTTTTAGGGTACAGATTCACTCATCCCTATTAGTTGCAACACTTGCTATCTTCCCTTAATCCTTGGACTAAAACTTTTATTACTTATGACTACTGCATGGCCTGCCCCTATGCCTCATTGACTACACTTCCTTGAGTGCTGCTTTATTCTCCTGATGTCCTCATGGAGTTGGAAAGTGTCATGCCCAAAAACTGCCATGTGCCAAGCTCTATAATTCTGCTGAAGGTTCCAGATAGTCAGAACAGGGTGTTGCAATTTTGGGTCTGGAAATTTAGGGCAGAGACACATGGCCGACTTCGGAAAATGAAGCGCCATCCCGCCGGCGATTTTCATTCTAGCAGGGGAAGGCAGTTTGGGGAGATTAGTGGGCCCGAAGATTTGTCGCCAGGTGACTAATCTCCCCGAATCTGACAGTGTGTATCTGCCCTCACACTGAGTATGTTTGTTTACATCAGCTAAAGGATTGTGGACATGCAGTGTAGCTAAAAGGCCACTGTGTGAGGAGAAGATAACTATTAATCAAGAATGGGAAGCTCTTTGTTGATCAACGTATGCACTTTGTACCCAAATGCACAGTATGTCTGAGAGCAGATTAAAATATTTGGGGGAACATGGAGATGATTTTGTGATTGGATGCAGAGCGGTTTGTAGCTGTGAAAACAGATTTGTTACTGCAACAGGACTTGAATATTTTCCCTTCGGCTTAATTTCAGTTTAACTTTACTGATGTATAAATAAATATACGGTTCCCTGTATTTATATTTCATGGATGACAGTATTAGCAAAATATTGGACATTTCACTTGCACTTCAGAATTAATCCATCGAGAGAAATTTCTCAAAGGCTGCATTTTGCCTGTCATTTCAACACCACGTGCATCTATTTAAAGAAAATATTTAATATTTTCAAGAGGCAAACTGGAGCCTAACAGATGCAGTGTGATGATAATAAACATGAAATGTAGGATACTAGCGGCATTAGCAGCTCTCCTAGAATCACAATTTTTTAGCCTGTCTGGTCAGATGACACTTGCACTATTAAATAGAAGTGGGTTCTAGAGACTCAAAATAAATCGTAATACACTGCACCTCAAAACACACTTTTCCAGACCTAAAATAGTTCAAAACTCTAATTAAGATGATTTTATTAGTTTGAACTAAATAATGTTTTATTTTTATTCTAGAAAAAAAGGAGAATAAAATGCAAACGACTGTAAATAGCTTGACAGTATGAAATGTTGTATTAAAAAAATATATATTCTTTTTACAAATAACATGAAACAACCTGCAAGAACACTGGTACTGTTTATATTGTGGCTACTTTATAGTGTCACTGTACTCTTTGATTTTTGCTATAGAATAAAACATACTGCACCACTTGGGCATAAAGGCACTTACAGAATTGACCGCTATATGGAATATAGTCAATATAAAAGCTTCAAATATACAGTCAAATATAGCCTTAAGGATATTTTATATTATTAAGCCACCAAGGAGTTCCATGGGCATATAAAAGTCCAATGGGGTTATGTAATAAAAGGCACAGAGTTTGCCCAGGGGCAGTAACCCATAGCAACAAATAAGATGTTTGCATTTAAACAGGTGGCCAGTAAATGCCATCTGCTAATTGTTTGCTATGGGTTACTGCTCCTGGACAAACAGTGTATTTTATTACATAACCCCAGAGGACTGCAGGCCAAGTGATTTTATATAGGTCATGGAACTTCAAGATGACTCCTAGGGGCAGTTTTATCAAGGGTCAAATTTTCAAATTTTCTTTTAGCGTGATTTAACTAGGGAATAGTCCAAATTCGATTTGAGTTAAAAAAACCAAATTCGAATTTCAAAACGTATAATGTACTGTCCCTTTAAGAATTCAGATTCGACTATTCACCATATAAAACCTGCGGAATTGGTGTTTTAGCTTCAATTTGGAGTCGTTTGGTGGACTTTTACAAACCAAGTATATATATATATATATTTTTTTTTAAAAAACTCAAATCGACTTAGATTCGAGTTTGTGGGTCGATCCTATTTACCCGAATTTAAAAAATTAGATATTTTTAATAAATTTTGATTGGTTGTTTTTTTTGAATTTTGAGTTTATGGGAGTTTTTAAAAAAACTCCCATAAACTCAAAATTCGACCCCTGTTAAATCTGCCCCCTAATATTGCTGTACTTTACATTGGAGTACATTATTCATTATAGGATCCATTATCTGGAAACCCATTATCCAGAATAGGTCATCTCCTATAGAGATAGACTGCATTTTAATTAAATAATTCAAAATTTAAAAAATGATTTCCTTTTTCCCTGTATTAACTAAACAGTACCTTGTACTTGAGCCCAACTAGAATATAATTAATCCTTACTCAGGGCAAAACAATATTATTGGGTTTAATGTTTTAATTGTTTTTAGCAGACTTAATGTATGGTGATCCAAATTATGGACAGATTACTTATTCTGGATATCAGGTCCCATACCTGTAGAACACAAACTTCACTAGTCATGTGATACTACTAAGCAACTGATGACATCCCTAAATTACCGTTTATAAGAATATATTTTATCCAATATGCATGACACTTGTGTATTATAAGGATATACAGAGCTGAAGAAAGGTGCATTTTAAGCCAGACCAAGTGCCAATAACAGCTACAAGATGCCAAGGAGTTGACCAGTGCTAATGTCTGTGTTCAGTAAACAAGGTGCTTACAGAATAATAAGTGGAAGAATTTTTGTGTAGCAGTACATAGGAATATTTGCTCATCAATAGTGTTTTGGGGATAACTCTGTTTTCCAAATTCTCTTTGGATATGAATTTGTGCAAGGACTTGTATTTTCCTTTAAAGAGGAGTTCACCTTTAAGTTAACCTTTAGGGGGAAATGCAATAAAAGGGGCAAAGTTTGCTACTGGTTTAATCACCTACAGCAACCAATAAGCATATAGCATTTGCTGGTCACCTGTTTAAAACAAACATTTTGTTGGTTTCTATGGCTTACTGCTCCTGGGCATACTTAAAAGGAAACTATCATACTGAAATTGATAACTGTCTAAATATAAGCAAATAAAAATTCTGTATCATTTCTAAAATAATTACGTTTATCTTCACTATCCCTCTCTCAGTTTCTGTTTCTCTTCATTCTGTCTTCATGTGGATGTAGATCTATCTATCTATCTATCTATCTATCTATCTATCTATCTATCTATCTATATTATCTTTTCCTAGCAGATGTATTAGAGCTGACCCAAATAACTGATTCCAGTACAAACAAAATAACAAAATAACTGCCTTTTGTACAAATCCTGCATGTAGAGAGACGTGATTTTAATAGAGTGAGCTCTAATACATCTTCTAGGCAAAAGGAGATACATTACATATAACTGTCATTCAAAATCAGACTTCCAACTCCTGCATGAAGACAGAATGAAGAGAAAGAGATGCTCAGAGAGGGATAGTGAAGTTGAATATTTCTGAAATAATTCAGAATTTTTAATTGATTAAATTTACAAAATCAGAATTTTTACAGAATTTTTAATTGATTAAATTTAAAAATCATTTCAGTATGATAAAACATATTTTTTATCAAAAAATTTTAATTTTCACAATAGTTCCCCTTTAAGCTGGCCATAGACGTGCAAATATATCCTTATGTCCGACGAATGCTCGTTTGTCCTCTTCTGCTTCTTTTCAGTTTCAGTTTCCACTGACCCCGACAGCTAGAAACAATTACTCTGCGAGGCTACAATGTTATTGTTATTGTTACTTTCTATATCTTTCTATACATATGTATTCATCGTCTATGCATATCCCAGTACCTGGTGGCTGTCGGATAAATTGGACCCAACTGATACCATCTGAATTTTTCTAAACAAAAGACCAATTGTCTCAGATAGTAATGTTACTTTACAAGTGAACTATTACTACTACGGTTACTTTTAAGAGGCGCATTGTCAGACAGTAAAAGATGTTCTAGTTAAGAAGACAGACTTGTGTGCTCCCACTGCAGGTTTTGCTTTGATGTACTAGATGCTGTTTATTTCTTTCTTATATAAAGCTTATTACATATATATGTTCTAGTTAGTACTTTATTACTATTTCTTATGATCCCTATGATTTGATTTAATATTGTCTCCCACTACTTCAGCAAATATTTTGTATGCCATATAAGCTATTGCCATATACACTAGGGCCTTTGTTTACAGAGTAGGGTGTAGAGGCTAGAACTGTATCCATGCCCATGAATCCATGCCTTATTATTTTTAAAGAAGGACAAAAAAGTGTGTCCTTTATTTTCTCTTTACAATAGTACATAGTGTATCGTATTATGTAACACTAAGCAAATAGTAAAGTACATGAACAGGATATATACTACCTTGTATTTTATTGCATATTCACATGATCATATTAATAAATACTGTATATATATTCAAGTGTCCAGCACTCCCCTTCAGTCATACAGATCAATATACCCCAGAGTAGCAGTGGAACTTAAACTGGACACATGTACAGTTTAATTAGTTTCTAACCAACCTGAATAAACCCATGTATTGCTCTCTAAAGGAATGATTTTGCTGGTTAATAAAAGGGGTTAGTGGTTGCAAAATCCAATGTCTATGACCAAGAGCTGACGAGCCCGAAATGCATAAGGCCCCACCCTTGCTTATTCTTTTAAACAAAGCAAATAAAGCCCATTTTTTTTATGGATGATTGTGCTGGGGCAACCCTGAATTTGCAGGCCATTGGTTAACCTGGAGCATTAAAGGCCTGGAGTTGGCCACATCTGCATTATTATACTAGGCACTTGTGAACATCAGAAATATAGTCCTCATAGAGGAGCTAGTTGATTCCTTTTCATCTACATTCAGTTATGCATATGGCTTCTTTGAAATATAAGACTTGATTTTCTATCACATTCTATTTTTGGTTAATATTCATTGTTGTTAGCAAATATAAATAGAAAAGCATGCATGGATATTTATTTATTGGTTATATAATTAAACACCTTTAGGGGGTTATTTATCAAAGTCTGAATTTATGTCAATATTTTCTGCTACAAACTCCGATAAAATCTGCTCTGGTTTTTTATGCTTATTTATTATTACATTTTCCCACAAATTAGCTTTGCAGTAAAAATCTGATTCTCGTGATTTTTTTTGATTTTTCATCAGATTTTCACGAAAAACTCTAAAACCTTCGAGGTACAGTATTGCACGAAACCCAGCGCACATTAAAAAATGATTGGGATTTCTCCCATTGACTTATATGCAACCTCGACAGATCTGAGATGCCGGATTTTCTGATTGAATTTTTCTATCCTCAGGGCTTAATATAAAAGTCAGATTTTATAAGAAAAAAAAAAAATCAAATTTTTTGGGATTTTTGCATTCAGAGTTTAATAAATAACCCCCTTAGTGTACTAATATTAATAATACATCAAATCATATTAGAGTCTTTTTCATCAAATAAATAAACATAACTCTTTACTTGTTAGCAATGTCAAATGCCTAAATTGTAAATAACATATAGTTTAGATCCTTATATTTTAGTAAAAGTGATTAATACTAGGGCCTTTAAAATATGCAACCATTATTGATAATGCTATTAATAACTGTACAATACCCTATCATCCCCTAAAAGATGGAGCCATGTTCTTTACACATAATCGACGGAGGTAACAATCATGAACTTTTTGAAGCGGTATGCAAAACTCGGCAGCAATTTGCTAGAACATAATCAGACCTTTAATATTAAAGAAATTACTGTTAAGTTATCAGAAAACCTCAAGCAGGTACTTTCCTAAATATATAAGTGTTTTGAATTATTAATCACTAAAAAATACCAAAAACAGCTTTCTAAAATATAATGATAACTAAAAAAACTACTCACATAGATAGGGCAGAACATTATAAAGCTGGTTTTGTAGCTTGCCGAGCGCTGTGACACGGGGACGCAATGAGAAATGCGATCCCAGAACATTTGGTGGAGCCTTTCAAAGAAAGAGTGCCAACCCCACCCAATCTGATAATGAATCCTCCACCCTAATCAGATTCCGTTTGTTTAAAACAAAGAAATGTACTTCTTGGTACCAGCTTTGTGTGCTAACCCATCAGTCATGTATAAAGAAGTAAATTCATTTTGCAAGACAAATAGAACGTAATCTGTGCATGGCCAGTTGCTGATATGGAAACAGCCAATCATAATGTGAATACAGTGAAAAGACTTTAGTTAATAATTAATATTTTGGAACCATTTTAGTGTTTCTTTATATACTTCTTCTTAACAGGATTGGGCTTTTTCGGTAGAAAATTCTATGGTTAAATTTTTTTAAAGATTCATGGTATAATTTTTTTTTGATATTAACCCAAAATGATAACCCAAACAAAAGTAATATAGTTCTTTTCAGCAGCAATATTTCTCATCAAATCAGCAAAAGCACCACTGAACTTGACATCTAAGGGGAACATTTATTACAGAGCCTCATCATAGTGAAATTCTTCCATTTAGGCCATATTTATCAATGGGTGGAAGTTAGAGTTTAATAAAAAACATTTGATCAAAATCCCATAGTGAGTGGTGGCATTTCACTTTGACTGTGACAAGCTCTAGTTTCACTCACTAATAAATAAAGAAACCCCTGTGTGTATATAGGATTACTAAATATTCCTATTTGATAATGGTTGTTATAGAGTCATCTGAAATGCTGCAGAAGGTACATAGGCAACACATTTAAGCGTTTGTTTGTGGTTTTTTTATGCAGTTACGCAATTTTCACTGGTGAACAGTAACAAACCATTTTTTGACTATTATAATTACTAATTAGTAATGATGAATGATTTCTTTAAACTGACTGGTCTTAAAAGTGGGTTAAAGGGCAGAACTGTGTGTCGTTTGATTTTAACTGACTCAGAGAAAAATACATAACTTGTACCTACATTTCCAGGTGTGGTGACATGCTGTGGCTGTGAACAAATGATTCACACCCAGTGCCGCATATACTGTATGTACTTATATATCACTTTGACTACAATGCAAATGTGTCTGTCCCTTTATTATTCTCTCCCCTGCTCATTCTGATAAGTGTACCACTGATTTAGGGGCAGATTTATCATGGGTCGAAGTGAATTCAAGGGAATTTTCGAAGTAAAAAAAGTTGAAATTCAAAATAATTTTTTGGATACTTCGACCATCGAATAGGATTCTACAACTTCGAATTTACTTTGAATTCAATTCGAAATAAAATAGTTTGAATATTCGACCATTCAATTATCGAAGTACTGTCTCTTTAAAAAAAACTTAGACTGCAATACTTCGCCAAATTATATCTGCCAAAGTGCTATGTTAGCCTATGGAGACCTTCAACAGCATTTTTCTAAGTTTTTTGAAGTCAAAGTAAAATCGTTCGATCGTACGATAAAATAGTTCGAATCATTCGATTCGAAGGATTTAAATGTTTTTAATTCGACGCAGAATACCCAAATTCAATGAAAAAAGTTTGAATTCGATATTCGAATTCAAAGTATTTTAATTTGATGGTCGAATGTCGAAGTATTTTTTACTTCAAAATTCGACCCTTGATAAATCTGCCCCCAAGTGAAGAGGCAGTTAGCTCTCCACCAGTCAACACTCCCTTTCATAAAATGCCATGCATGTGACCTATGAAGAAGCTGAATCCTTGAAGTGTACATTGTAGGAATTACAGTCTTGGCTGAAGTATCTGTCCACAGGACCACAATAATCCATTCACTCCGTAGAGCTGGACTCAACATCCTTAACTCAATATTCTCTTGCCATGAAAAAGCCGCCTACAGCCCATGCAATGTGAACATAAGTAGTGATGAGTGAATCTGCAAAAAAAAAGTGAAACGGGCGTCAATTTTTTTTACACGCAACAATTTTTTACGTGCATGACAATTTTTCTCACTACAAATGCATTAAAGTCAAAGTTTGTTTTTTCTTGTGGCAACTTTTTTTTTGTATCTGTGACTTTTTTTGTCCAAATGCATTAAATGACCATTTTTCCTATGGCGACATTTTTGTCTCTGTGACTTTTTCGGAAAAAATTTGCAGATGGAGAAATGTGGAAGTTCACTGAGAATCCATGGCTGGCGAAAAAATTAGCTTGTCACTAAATATAAGCATTTTACAAAAAAGCCATTTTAGCAAAGAAAAAAAAGGGTTTCATACCTCAACCTTGCAGACTCTTGTAATCTCTTCACACTGAAGGTTTACACATTAGCTAGAATTTTCATATTAAATTAGTTCCTGAATACCAGAAATTCATGTGTGTTTTTAAATTCAGCCAATATACTTACACATTCAAAAGGAATAACATAATATTCGCTGAAGGAAAAAGGCAACAGAAAATATTTCCTGAACCTTCTCTGTAAAAAAATATACGAGCACCAGAAATTAATCATTAATTAGATGGTATTAAAAAATTGAAGCTGCCGTGAACTTTATTCTTTGTTTTGTTAGGAGAACATAACATATCAATAATAATTGGATTATTAGTGTTATATTTCTCCCCTTTGGCTACTGTAATGCTCTTGAACTCCCCATGAGAGTTCTCTCGCTCACCAAGCAATTGAATAAGAACATTTTTATAGTTTTACAGTTTTTATGAGCCATATTAAATATGATTTATACACATTTATTTAATCATCTTTAATTATAATTATAGTTTTACTGAACAATACTTTCACAGTTCAAATAATCAGCCTTATAATATAATACACAATAGTTATAGATTCTGACACCTATTTTTTACTAAATACAATTACAGTCAGGATTAAAGATGGTTGCAAATATGATTGTATTATGAATTTTACACACAAATTTGACACCCCGCCCCCCTTACCACCTTTTTCAGCTGAGGACAGGGAAAGCAGCCAGCAAAATATTATCCACAATGGGTTGAGTAACAGTAGCAAAAGGCCCACAAGAGAAGGCAAAAGTAAAGAACATTGCTGACTTGTATTGTCTGCTTATTGCCTGTGTTGCTTTAGATCTCTGAATCATAAAGGGAAAGGCCAATCTCAGAGCTCAACTTGATGTGGGTGTCCAAGCTCAGTGATAGCTACCCACTCTATGTTTTCTTGCACATGTCACAACTTACCTTCACAGAACAAGAACTGTGGAATTTAAAATTCTGCCTTCCAGAATCTAGACTGTGTTCAGCTGTCTTTCACAGCTGGACATCCTGTAAAAAAACCCATAGTTATACATTGGCATCCAGGGTCGCACTGGGCCGGGAAAAAACCTGGTGGGCTCAGCCAGCCCAGACCTGCTCACTGCTGGCAGAGCCTTGATTCTTCCTGACCTCCCCCTGCCGCATGAAGAAATAACAAATATGGAAGAAGGTATTCACTGGTGTGCAGGGGGATTTGTGGTGGGGGCGAGTTGCTGATTTCAGCTAGTGCATTGCATTTTTGTATTGCTTAACTCTCTGATGTAATGTTTACAAAAGTGAAGAAAGTCCTGCCTTACTGTATTCCTATCTGAGTAAGGGACACAAAGCTGAATGCCCTTTATCACTGGCCTGTATGATGTATTATGTCATTAATCAGTAATTTAGCATTTTTATATCTCTGGAAATTACACAAATCATATATCCCTGTATTGCTGGTCTACCAAGGACCCTACACATATAGTAAAAGTACTGTGTAGTTGGTATGTTATAAGGGAATATATTCCTAAAAGCCAAGCTCTTGCATTGTATTGCTAAGATGGTGGGTGTATTGTAGAGCACAAAACCTTAATCAACAAATATCTACTGGTCAGTGGTGAATTACTGGAATCATTTACTGGTTTGTACTACCCCTGGTAATAACAGCATTTGCATATATTAAAAAGGAGTTTATTATGTAGTCTAAAATGATAGAAAATAGAATGGATGGGGTAACTGGCACATGGCTAGCAGGGTAAATCAATCTTGGAATGAGATGTTGTTCCCAGCAAAACTAACATGTATGAAATGATACAAAAATGATATAAGAGCTATAAGGTAGGTGCACCCTGGACCCTTCCCAGCAGCACCAAAAGATCAGCAGCTTACTGAAGATATTTATTTAAGAATACAAGTAAAACAAATAAATGCCCACCTGTCAAACATTAGGAAAATACAGAAGAATACAGAAAGCAGAAATTCTTATTGACACTTCCTGTAGTAGCAGTGTAAAAAGTTGCACAGCTGAGTTAAGACACATTAAAATGATGTTAAATTTGTAGAATAGATGAATCTGAGTCCCAGTGTTTTTTTTTTTCTTCTCTTGTCTGACCTTCCCTGTTTTTATCTGTAATTTCATGAGCTGTGTTCCTGGGAATGGTGCCATTCTTGAGGTATGGCCGATTAGCAATTAAAAATAATTGTGCTCTAGGTGCGTTTTTTAGTATTGCTGAGAATGACAGCTTTTTGTCTGTTATCCTAAATGATTATGATCATGATCTTGGATGGAGATAATCTTTGTAGCAGGAGTTGTGGAAGGGGGGCAAAAGCCAAATTGATTGTAGGACATGTTGATGATAATGATGATGGGGTGCTTATTGTATAGAACAGACTCACATTTATTGATCAGGCATTAGAAATTTATTATAAAATACTTAGGGGCATATTTATCAAGAGTCGGATTTCTAATTGAAAAAACTTTGAAATTCGAATTCAAAACGAGCAATCGAAATTAAGTCAAAGTGTTTTTTGGTCGAATAGGTCCGTTTTCAATCAAATAGGTCTGTATTTAGGCGAATTTGAATTGTATGAATCAAAGGAATATTGCATTCTATTCATAGTTTTTCCCAACAAAAACTTCGATTTTTCAAAGTCCACCAATTGACTCCAGATAGGTTTTAGGATGTCCCCCATAGGCTAAAACAGCAATTCGGCAGGTTTTAGATGGCGAATGGTCGCATTTTTAAAGAGACAGTACATGATAAATTTCGATATTCGAATTTTCAAATTTTTTTCAAATTCAAATCGAATTTGAACTATTCCCTAGTCGAAGTACACAAAAAAAATCAAAATTTGATTATTTTTCATTTGAAAATTCACCTCAACCTTTGATAAATCTGCCCCTTACTGTTGATACTATTTAATATAGTGTCTTAGAGGCCGCTTGAATTTGTGTAAATTTTAGAGTTTTTTTTCTACTTTGGATAAAAAATACTTTAATGTTTGCCTATTTAAAATAAATCAGAGTATAAAAAATCTTGAATGAATAAAATTGTGGCAAAAAACTCAAATACCTCCTATTTGTGTCTTGTTCATCATTTAAGTGACTTTACAAGTTCAAATGAATGACAAAAAACTCAAAAACAATACATTTAATTGAATACAGCTCCCACCCAAGTTTTTTTTCGCTTTTTTCTCTTATTAAATCATAAATATTAGTGTTTTTCTTAAACCCATTATTCAAGGGAAAAAATATGAATGTTGTTAACTAACCCCTTAGTCTATGTTGCCAAAGCAATACTTGACTTCTCTTGAAGAGTATTTATATTCTCTTTTGCTAAGCACTTAGGCTTGGGTACCTGTTCGGTTAGATCCCCCTCCAGAGTAGTACCACAATTATATCTCCTTTCTATTCCCAGCTTCCTATCCCTATATGTCTAGTACATAATTTCTCCTTACTCACTTAAGGGCACCATCCATTAGAGAAAACTATTCTACTATATTCCACCATATACACTAACTTCAATAATGGGGATATCCCAATACATGCCCTCTAGCTATTGAATATGGCAGCTTCCAGAATCATCAGCAATTTAGTGACTTGTGGGCTTTGCAGGGCAGTTTTTCTTCGTCTATGAGGCCTCTTGCTATTCTCTTGAGGCCCAAGTGGACTACTTTGCTCTTTCTTGAGGATTTGTTGTGCAAAATGTAAATGTTTGACCAAAAAATTTCAAATTTGAACTTTCACCCTTAATTGTATCTATGTACGTGTACCTGCATATTGATATACACATTGCCTTACCAAAATAATTTCTTACTAAATAGCAGATCCTAAACTAAAAATGTATCATTTTATGTACAATGAAAGTTTACCTTTTTATTTGAAAGCACTGAAAAGCAAAATTGTTTTTTTTTAACGTGACATTGTTTTATGTTGGAATAATTGCAAGGAAATAAAAAAGAAACGGAAAAACATTCTATTAAGTATTTAATCTCCTTAGTCTGTAGAGATACCTTTTGCAGCAATACCAGTTCAAAGTTTTTTGGGACTGGTAACACTACACCCTGTTCTGGACTTATTCTGGTCAATTCAATGCAGCTTGTTAAGACTGAATAGAGCTCATGTAGCACAGTGCAGCATCTGGTGGGCACACATTATGTACAAAGCTCCCAATGCACTTTTTACTTACTGGAATTCCTTCTTGTGCTTTACTAATGATGTGCAAGCATGGGCCATGCATGTGGTCGCCCTCAGGACTTTCCATGAGCCATGAGTAGGGTTGCCACCCATCCGGCCTACCCGATAAAACACATGCCAAGGCCAGGGCCGGTATTACAAATTTAGCCATTAAATTTGTAATACACCTAACAAAAACCCGTGGCCTGCCCCCAGTCTGGTCAAAACTCACCTTTTTGCCGGCTTCTGGCCAATCGCGCACCATGGCGCCGCCCCCTTTCACGCCACAGCCCGCCACTCCACCGGTTGGTGGAAATTTTATTAAAAGGTGGCAACCCTAGCCATGAGATATGAGTCTGCTAACTATTTTCTGTAGTATGCAAATCTTTCCACCCCAAAGTGGAGGCACGCAAATTTGTACCTGACACTTTTCTTCACTTTCCATTTGTCTTAATGAGAATTCATTGTGGCTAATAAACATTTAGTTCTGCTGTAATGATCTCTGTGCACTGTGGTTTATTTACATGTTTGTATTATGTTGTAACTTCCATGCACCCTTAGCAGATCCTTGGATAAATAATTTCCACTGACTGTAAATTTATTTAATTTAAATAAAAGCCATCAGTCTGCAATCAGTACAAGAAAGCTAACTACAGTTTTTGACTTCTCATTTCACTTTAAATGGTAGCCTTTGGCAGGCTCACAGCAGTACCTGTATACATAAGTGTGCTACAGCAGTTGTGAAATGCTGGTGAATACTGACTGGCCCACTAAATTGCAGTGTAGAACTAGGTTTTAGATTAACATAGATGTATAGAAAGAACTGGTGACTAGTGATTGGTGAATTTTTTCGCCAGGCATGGATTTTCCACCCGAGAATATTTTGGCGAAACAGCAGCAAAAATTAGCAGCATCCAAAAAAAATGATCTTGCGTCAAAATTTGCATGCACTTAAATATTGTCGTGCATCAAAATTATTCGGACCCCATTGACTTTAATGCATTTGTACAAAATAGTTGCGCGTATAGAAATTGACGCTCATCAAAATAATTTTGACGCTCATTGACTTCAATGCATTTCATGAATTTCTCGCCATTTCGTGAATTTTTCGGCGAAACGGGAACGATTTGCCCATCACTACTGGTGACTGGTTACTGCAGTATACAGTAGATGACATGTAATTTTAATGCTCTTAAATATTTTTTTTTATATTGTTCTTAGTTGGGAATGAGAAAATAAGGGCATGGGTGTTTTAGCTAAGGTCGGAGATGGTGAGAGGCCATATCATGATGATGATGAGAAGATAGTTGTGCCATTTTAGAGGTACTATAACCTAAAAAAATGCTTTTGCCTTGAGCCTAATTCCAAGCAAGTAGCCCTGTTTAGTTGCAGTGCATGAAGTAATTGCCTCTTAGGAAATGGGATAAAACTGGTGCAGCGACTGAGATATTTATCAAAAACTTAATAACTTTTGAATGAATCACTTCCTGGCTGTTCCTACTCGTTTATTTTAAATAAAGCTCTGTAACAGATCTGATTGTTTTGAAAGCCCATTTCAAATTAAGGGGACACTTTTACTCACTTTAATTTCCTTTTGCCTTAATGAGAATCAATTGTGGCTGAAGCAGTTTAGTTCTGCTGTAATGATCTCTGTGCCCCTGTGGTTTACTTTACTGTACATGTTTGTATTCTGTTGAAATTACCATGCAACCTTACCAAATCCTTGGATAAATAATGGGCAATGACTGCAAATGTATTCAGTTTAATTGAAAGCCATAAGTCTGCAATCAGTGTAAGAGTGCTAAGTGCAGTCTTTAGAAGAGTCTCACTTCATTCTCATTTCAGTCTACTATCAATGAAGGAAGCAAAATACATATACCCACATATAGTTTAAAGGAGAAGGAAAGTAATTTTTACTTGGGGGTGCCAAAATGTAGGCTCCCCCAAGTGATTGCATTTTTACTTACCTGACCTTTATCTTAGATGTAGACCGAAACGTTGGCCTGTTCTTTTAGAATGACCTAATAAATTACATTACTTTCAAAGGCTCCCAGTGTGTAGCTGCTTACATCAGACATTTATTACTACAGCTTTTCAGAGGTAGCACCTGGGTCATTTGCAAAAGAATTTTGTAAGTATATATTGTATACAGAAATCATTAGAAGAGGTCGCACTCACAGGTCTTAAGTGAAAATAAAAAATGTTTATTATAAAGGATGTCTAACGTTTCAGCTGCATCAACAGCCTTTTGTAAGAGACTTACCGATGCGTCGGGGATGCCCGCCGCATGGCCCGCCATCTTGGAATCTAGGGCGTGCCTCTTAAAGGCACAGGCACGCTGGCGCATTTGCGCCAGCACGTTTCTGACGCCCGTTTGGCGCGAAATTTGAACCTATTTAAGGCCCATTCAGTTTCCCAGCCAGTGCCCGTGATAGAACTTGTTTCTTGTGGTTCCTGAGCCTTGTGCGTTTGATCTGTTCTGAATCTAGTCTGTTTGATTACCCGTGTTTGACCCAGCCTGTTCCTGACTATTCTGCATTCTGTATCCTGACCCTTGCCTGCCTACGACTACTCTTCCTGCTTAACCCCTTGATTGACAACCCGGTTTGACCCTTGCCTGCCTGACGATTCTGATATCCGCCTGCCTCGACTCTGCCTGTCTGACGATTCTCTTGCCTGCTCCTTTTGTATCATGACCTTCGGCCCAAAAGACTCTGTTAACAGCCGTGCCCCTTCGCCAGCCAGAACATCTTGCCTTGCACCCCTCGTTAAGTCCAGGTGGCACCCAAGTAAGCTGAGGGCTCCTCCCGAAGCCCAACGGTGGTCACACTACTGGTGAAGCCGAGCCGAGACCAGGGTGCTTGGCATTTGTTCTGGTATTCGGGTGCCGGTTGTGACACCTTTATCGATAAAGGCTGTTGTTGCAGCTGAAATGTCAGACATCATTTATAAAAAAAAAAAATTATTTTCACTGTAAGACCTGTGAGTGTGACCTCTTCAAATGATTTCTATCTAAACGCAGCGTTCACTTTGAGAAAGGCCTGGCATTGGGCCAAAAAGTTCGTTTTTGCTTTACAATAAAGTAAGTTGTTAAATTTTAAGACCTGTGCCGATCTTTCTAAAGGGATGGATATATATATATATATATATATATATAAATATATATATATATTGTAATAGGCAGACAAATGAGGATGGATTCTATCAAATGGCAGAAGAGACAATACTTACAATACTAAAATGAGAGAAACAGCAACACTTCAGTATCTGCCTGTATTTTATTCACAGTAGGGTTTTTAAACAAATAGGCACTGTACACAACCCTTCAATTACAAAAGAATTAGCTAATGCTGGATAAGAATTACATTTTATCGATATAAACTGTAAGTGTATCTTTAAGAATGTGGATACTGAGAAGCAATAATAGCTTATATATGAGAGACAATAGAAAGTGGATAAGGAATGGGAATGGTACATGTCCTGCAATGACAGGCACCTTATTGGTTAAAGTATAAACCTAACAATAGGAATGAGAAAGTAATTCATCATAATTTGCAATGCATTATGATCACTTGATATCAGTGTATAGAACAGACTGTTTACGTAACTGGGCTACATTATCTCATGGCCTGGATAAAACTTTTTGCTGAGATAGAACTGACATAAACTGCCCTAATCTTTTCTTCCCTGTCATACTAGTCTACAAATGCCTTGCAGTAACAACCACTTACTGTATCTTTTGATTACAGTCCGTTAAGGATCTTTCTGCATTTATATCAGAATGAAAAGTGCACTTGTAAAGTGGCGGTTCTGATGGTTAAATATAGTGGACTAGACACTTTTTCCAGAAGATGCATCATTTTCCATGGCTTTTACAGCCTTTTACTTTCTCTGTGGCCTTGACTCATGTCTATTTTCAGTTATAAACTATGTACAGTAAATACGTTTAACAAACTTACAATGGAGTGATTTGCAGTGACTTTTTGCCATAAAGGGGATGAAAAGAGAAATGCATCAGTCATAAGGAACAAGGTAATTTATTGTCCAGTTACATCATTAATGTACAGAACATTGATTTAAAACATGCCCTAGAGTGCATTCTTCATATATTTTATATATAGTACGGCTCCTGTTTCCTCCAAATATTAAGGGTAAATGAATTATATTTATGAGCCTTGTTGATCTTTTATTTCTATATATGGAATGGGATTTATGGGATCATCCTGGAAAAACATGATGTCACAAAGGAGCTCCCGTCACCTCAATGGCACCCCAACAGCTGTAATGTGTTTCTCTGTGCTCCACTAAATTCTGCTTTACTAGCATACATAACATTGCTTTCTTGCATATACAAATGCTATACTGATTACATACAGATTATTCATATTGTAGTTAGATTTCAGGCACACAGTGCCACATCTATTTTCCTACATATAGTGAGTTGGGAGAAGAAAACACATATCTGTGTTTAAAATGTTGAACTTTCCAGTAATAGAGCAGATTGGACTTAACTCAAATCTTAAATTGTGGTCTGTTCATGTTTTTGGTTTAAAGGAGAAGGAAAGACATTTTACGTGGAGGTGCCAAAAGTTAGGCACCCAAAGTGATTGTATCTATTTACCTGACACTCCAGGCTGGTGCTCCTATCAGCAGAAAACTGCACAGACCTTCTAGTGAGCACCACAGAGCAATCGTCTTCCTGCTTCTTCTTTCTTCAAATTTCCCGGGGCCAAATGCATGCACCATAGAATGAAATCGCTGGCTTTTTCTTTAACGTTCTACTTTTCACTCTACTATGAATGCGCAGCTCCAAGAAGAAAGAAGAAGCCAGAGGACAATCCATCGCTCTGTGGTACTTGCTGTAAATAACCCTGGGCCAGTGCAGTTTTCTGCTGATCGGAGCACTGGCCCAGGATTTCAGGTAAGTACATACAATCAATCCTAATTTATGGCACCCCCAAGTACAACATGCCTTTTCTTCTCCTTTAAATAAAAAGAGTTTTATCTTATTATGAATTAAACAACAAAATGATAACAAAATGTCATTACCATTGTAATGGGGAATCTAGGTTGGAACTTGAAGACCAGATGCCAGTTAAATCTTTGTTAAAGAACAAAGACCTTCAAGAAGACATCACATTCTAAATTTTTCAAGTTTTTTTTTGGCTACTTTGACCATCAAATTGGCTACTTCAACTATGACTTCGAATCGAACGATTCAAACGAAAAATCGTTGACTATTCGACCATTCGATAGTCAAAGTACTGTCTCTTTAAAAAAAACTTCGACCCCCTAGTTCGCCACCTAAAACCTACCGAAGTCAATGTTAGCCTATGGGTGGGGAAGGTCCCCATAGGCTTTGGAACAATTTTTAGGTCGAAGAAAAATCGTTCGATCGATGGATCATTCGATTGAACTATTTGCGGTAAATCCTTCAACTTCAATATTCGAAGTCGAAGGATTTACATTTGGCAGTCGAATATCGAGGGTTAATTAAGCCTTGATATTCGACCATACGTAAATTTGCCCCTCAGACTTATTACAAGCACAAAAAAATTACGGTGCTCAATTTAATCTCAAAGTCAGTATAAGAGTAAGCATGATCATGATCCCCTCCTGACTTTGTTTGAGACAAAATGAAGCAAAGGAATGTCACCCAGCCTGTTGCTTATTTCATGGACTGTTTATACCTATTGCTAGATGGAGATGCCAGAGAGAGGGGCACGTTGCAAGACATAATGCTAGTTGAACAGGTATAACCTGTTTGCTACAGACTACAGAGTGGGTTTTTTTAAGGCATTGCTGAAGCCTGGCATGTATACATGGGGCACTGCAGTAAGGGGGCCCCTTATTAACAAGCCAACCACCGTGGAGGCCCTGGTGTCTAGTGGACTAATAACTGGGACCTCCTAGTTGGAGACCCTGCTATCTTAGCACAATGGGGTCCCTGCCTCTGGTGTTATGGCTCATTTATTTTTCACTGCACGCATTTAGGGACAGAATTCAAGTTGACTTTTTGGTCAAAACTCACAAATTCGAGTTGGGAAAAATCCATACTCGATATTCAGTAGGTCACCGCCTAAAACCTGCCAAGTTCATGTAGACGTCAATGGCAGAGGTCCAGTGACCCATTTGAAGATGCAAATAGCCTTCCTGGCATTCAAGTTTTTTTCAGACAAAAAACTCGAATTGAGTTCCTTTTAAATTAGAGTTTTTGACTCGGTAATATTCATTCGAATTTTAGACATTTTGGCGCAAATTCACTAAGCGCCGAAGCGCTGAACGATATCGTCAATTCTCTAGCGTTTGGCAATTTTGGTACTTCGCAAATTCACTAACGAACGCTGGCGTAAATTCGCTAGTGTTACTTCGCACCCTTACGCCAGGCGAATTTTCGCTAGTGATGTAACTATGCAAATTCACTAACTTGCGCAGTGTACTGAACGCTACCTTTTACGCTAGACTTCCTTCGCCACCTCAGACCTGGCGAAGCGCAATAGAGTAGATAGGGATTGTTTCCGAAAAAAGTCAAGTTTTTTTCTAAGTCCCAAAAAACACTGGCGTGTTTTCTACATGATGGGTGATAGGCTGAAAAAGATTGAAAAATTTTTTGGGGCTCCCCTCCTTCCCCCCTACATTTCCTGACTCATGGCAACTTACCTAGACAGTGGGCACATGTGTAGGGCAAAATAAAAATTATATTTGCTGATTGGAAGGTTTTCTAGGCATTTGTAGTGCAGATACGTGTTCCTCCATTGAAATTTGAATTTTGCGCCGTATGCAAATTAACCATCGCTAGCGAAACTTTGCTTCGCTTGGCGAATTAACGCTAACGCAACTTCGCAAACTAACGCTACCCCTGTGCGCAATTTCGGATTTTAGTGAATTTGCGGAGCGCTGGCGAAAATAAAAGTACGGCGAAGTACGGCGTAGTGAATTTGCCCCTTTGAGTTGTTCTTAAATAACATACCATTCGAGTTTCTTCTATCACTCGACTTTTGATAAATAACCCCCTAAATCACTTCCTGCACTAGGGGTATGACCAGCAGGATCCTCACAGCAGTGTAGAAGATAGTACAAAGCCGCACACACAAAATTGTGTGCAGTTAGGGAGCTTACCTCGTTTATTGTGTGATTTTAGAAAATTCAAGTTAGCATCTAACATGAGATACAGTGTATAACAGAATGGCTCTCTGGAAGCAGGAAATATACTAATTTAGGAGGATGGAAAGATCAACATCCAAGGTTATAAGGAATATATTATTTAGAGATACAATTATTTTTATGTGGAAAAATCTATTTCAACAAAATTGTTTTAATTACTTAATCTCACTCTTCTGTTCTCTACTTAATTTTAGATTAGTCTGAAAGTCAGTCATTGAGTCAAAAAAATGACACATATATCCTGATACAGGTGAACCACTTTAATGGGAATTGATTAAACAATCGTTTAAATTTCATGAATGTGAAAAACTTACTGCTCATGTTTTAAACTAATATGTGAAGTTGATCTGATCCAGGAAAAAAAAATTTAGCCGTAAATAAACATCCTCTTGAAGGGATTCAAAAAGTAATAGAGAAACTTTCCCTGAATAATATTTTTAGTAATTTTTAACCATTTAAATTGCCGATGCTCACCCTCTAAAACACACAGTAAACAAATGATCTCTATGCTTTAATACTACAATATCACCACAGCAACTTACATTATCATTACATAAGTAATTTCAATAAATCTATCAATTCTGAAATTTGGAGGGAATCTGCATTTTAGAATAGTTCACATAACCAATCCAATCGTCTTATCTGAAAGCTCCACGTAACTATTTTGATGTTTGTAAAATGTCTCTTCTGTTTCTTTAGTGTTACTGCTGTGATAGACATCTTTATTGATAATTTGATATGTAAATGCATGTTTATTCAGAATGTTTATATAAAAAAACTCAATAAAAATAACTGAAAAAGAAAAGAATGTCTTAAATTCATGTTTTTTTTTCCAACCTGAATGTTAACACATATCAAACCATAACGGTTGTGAGTAGCAACATCTTCCTGTGCTTACTAGGGAATTCACTGACATATACACTGTATCTGTTAAGCAGCAATTACAAGAAATTCCTTTTTCTTTTCTTATACTGCCAATGTTTGTATTTCCTGATACAGGTGACTTTTCAGCTTAATCTCAAAATAGACCATGTTATGATCACTGCTCCCTAAATGCTCACAGACACAAACACTAGAGATCAATTTGGTATTACATTAGTTATAACCACACCCTAAAGAGCATCTCTCAATGTCTGGAGAATTGAAGTCACCCATAATAATAATCTTACCTGTTTGTGAAGCCACCTCCATTTCTTATAATAGCTGGGCTTCCTTCTCTGCATTTACACTGGGCTGCTGGTAGCGTGCCACAATACAAATTTTCTTTGTAATCTTAAATCCAACTGAAATGTTTATTCATTATTCATAGGGCTTCCATACACACCCCAGTGTCCTACTTGACAATTCCTTTATTGCACAGTTTTAAATCTGTATTTACATAAATACAAAGCTCTGCCTTTTTAAAAGCTCTCTGGCTGGAGGAGACTGTATGCATTCCTGGTAGCACTGTCCCATTGTTTCAACCCTTTGGACTGATATTTATCAAATGACCTCTCAGATTACAGGGGTGACAATTGAGCCCACTATCGAATCAGCTTTATTGTCTCTATCTTAGCCTAAGATAGTGCCAAATTTGTGTAAACTGGTTTCCAAAATACTGGCAGATACCCATTGGGTTATAGCCTTACATTGGCTTTCCCCTCTCTATCCATTCTTTTAGTCATACATAGGCTTAACTTTATCCAGTCAATGCACTTTCTGCCCTTCTTGATGACAAACTGTCCATAGGAATGGAAATACTCATTATCAGATTGTGATCTAAATGAGCTTTAATTTTGCTTTATTTTCCTTTTTTCATCTTTTGTTGATTTTTTTTCCTTTATGTTTGATTTTGTCTTTGTAACTGTAAAACTGCAATAAATAAAGAGTTATAGAAAAAAGCTTTCTGTCCTTTCTAAAAAGGGCGTAACCATCTAAATTCCCAGAATGTCAGCCAGTAGTGTTCCTAGAGGGGGACGGGCCCTGGTGCGTGACGCGCAGCCGGGCCCCACCCCCCTCTGTATGGCGAATTTTAGTGGGGATTTCAGTGGCATGCGGCGCTGCCGGGGGTCCCTGAGGGGTGCGGGCCCTGGCCCGCTCGCACCCCCTGCTCCCCCGGTAGTGCCACCACTGATGTCAGCATAAATACTACTCTCTATCAGAAGTATGCTTTTGCAACAGTAGGTATCAGTACAAATGACACACTGCACTAATAAAGATTAGCACAAATATGTACAATGTATTTGCTGTTTATTTTCATCTATAGATTGTAAAGCCCTTAGAGGAGAATCCAACCCGTAACTAAAAAACCCTACCCCCTACCCTACATAGACAGTTTGCTGCATCCATCTTCTGGGTCTTTGTGTCTTCTTCCGTCGCTTCCGTCCATTTCGGCACATGCGCAGTTGTCGCAACCCGGTAAATTACTTATGGGTGGCTGTTTAAATCTAATTGCTGATTGGCTGCCTCAACATCTTCAGAAATCTCTCCAGATATTTATCTCCGATGATAGTAAACACGTTTCTTTACAGTATAAAATGACCTAAAGTGTTACAACATTTTACATATACTTTATTTTACAATAACTTTAAAGGTATCATATAACCAAGACTTTTTAGCAGATACAATTAAGCTACAGAGTCATTTATTACCTTCCTTCCTGTCATCATTTTTCATTTTGCCTTCGGATGATGCATTAAAATTATTTCTGCCTGAAGGCCATAAAATATAGAACTTGTATTTTACTCCGTGTTCTCTTCTAAAACTTTCTTTTTCAGACCTTTTCATTTTATTCATATGATTAATATAAGCATTGTGAAAGTGTGTACCACGGGCCCTATTAAAAACTGATGTCAAGGGCCCTCTATTTACTTTTATAGCCAGAATATTAAATTGTATTGAATGTTATAAAAGTCATGAATATTATAAAAGTATTTTTATATTTTGTTGGTGTTTTAACTTCAGCTGTACTTATACATTTCCTAAGGTCTAGAGAGATTTTAACGTTATAGTGTTGCAACTCTGAATGAATTAAATGGCTTTTAGCCAGTACCCCAGTAATTGGGGTATACTCTGATGGTGTGGTTAGACCAATCATAATAATGGAAGAGATCTTTTGTACACATGAATTAAACAATGATAACTTTATTGAAAGCTACAATAATCCTACTGCAGTGCATAGGCAGCAGAAGATGGTTTTGACAGGGGTGGCCAGGACGAAGGGCAAATGTGCCGCGGCAAAAATTTGGCCACGCCCCCTTTTGGTCACTCCTTTTGGACTGCACCCCCTTTCCTGTGTGCTTTCACTGAAAATCAAAAAAAAATCAGGAAAATTAAACCGTAGCAGTGGAGGCAAAATTTGCTTAAAGTCTGGCACTGCAGGAAGGGGGTAATAACACCACATGTACAATTTTAACTGAGAGCTGTGAATGCTGCACTACAAGCGCATTATGGGGTAAAGGGGGAAAAAGATTCTGGCACCTAAAGTACATTACATGCAGAGACTACGGGTACTAAAAAGACATAAAGGAGCAGTAGGTACTGATCTCCAAAGAACATAATATAGAGAAGACACCACAAGCACTATAAAGAACATTATATAGTAAGAAGCCGAGGCACTGGCACACCAAATACATACATATAGAAAAATGGACAACGGCCACACAAGCAGTAACATATAGAGAATACTGACAGGCTCACGAGTAAAAAAGGTTGGGGACCCCTGTTCTAGCTGATACAAAGGAAGGAGAACAGCCACTTCTAAAGCTTATCCAATTTGCTTCAAAAAATGTCTTCCTGACTCCAAGATGCAATTAGACCATTTTCTGGATTAACTTTGTACTAAGATCTTTAACCCTGTATTTTCTGTATACCCCCCCCCCACACAGAAAGCAGGATGGCACAGTAGAAATTCCATGTATAAATACCCCTAGATCTCATAGCAGAATGGCAACTTAATTTATAAATCCCCCAGAATTCACAGCATAATTGCAACTTCATTTATAAATAACCCCAGAATTCATAGTAGAATGGCAATTCCATGTATAAATACCCCCAGCATTTATATCAAGTTTGGACAGTGGCAATTCCAAATATAAATAACCCCAGAACTTATATCAATATGTCACAGTGGCAATTCCATGTATAAATGCCCCCAGAATTCATGGCAGGATAGCACCATGGCAATTCCATGTATAAAACCCCCAGAATTCATAGGATGGCAAAGGGGCAATTCCATGTATAAATACCCCCAGAATTCATAGGATGGCAAAGGGGCAATTACATGTATAAATGCCCCCAGAATTCATGTCAGGATAGCACCATGGCAATTCCATGTATAAAACTCCCCAGAACCCATAGCAGGATGGCAAAGGGGCAACTCTATGTATAAATACCCCACAGAACCCATAGAAGGAGAAGAGAAAAGTAGATGAGCACATTGACAAATTGGCAATGATCAGCCACTCACCAATGGGTGTTAAAGGGGTTGTTCACTTTTGAGAATACTTTTAGTATGATGTACAGAATAGTATTCTGAGACAATTTGCAATTAGTTTACATCTTTTATTATTTATGTTTTTTGAGTTATTTAGCTTTTTATTCAGCAGCTCTCCAGTTTGCAAATTCAATCTGGTCACTAGGGTTCAAATTACCCTAGCAACAATGCATTGATTTGAATAATAGACCAGAATATGAATAAGAGAGAATAGAAAATGTAGTACTTAAAAAGTAGTATCAATACATTTGTAGCCTTACAGAGCATTTGCTTTTTAAATGAGGTCAGGGACCCCCCTTTGGAAGTTGGAAAGAGACAGAAGAAAAAGGCAAATAATTAAAAAACTATAAAAAATAAATAAGGAAGACCAATTGAAAAGTTGCTTAGAATTGGCCATTCTATAACATACTGAAAGTGAACTTAAAGGTGAACCACACCATTAAGAAATGCATAAAGCTATTAAAATAGATTTGCTATAGATTCCTTGACATAGATTTGCCTGGGGTAAACACGGTTCTAGTTGTCTGCTGTTCCTTTTATTCCTGTCGCCTGCGATTAAATTATAATACATTTATAATAAGTTAGGGCCAGGGATTGAGACCTTAGCACAGTATTTCCATTT
The DNA here is from genome assembly GCA_038501925.1 of Xenopus petersii. Taxonomy (NCBI): domain Eukaryota; kingdom Metazoa; phylum Chordata; class Amphibia; order Anura; family Pipidae; genus Xenopus; species Xenopus petersii. The sequence goes on from CM076672.1 coordinate 54,773,329, forward strand.
AAATTGTGCCAATACGTGTATATCAGAGTCCAGGTATAAGATATATCTGTTACAATGGAAGATGCATGCATCTTCACATTTCACAAATATATAAGGGATTTTTCTTTAGATAGCATTATTTACCATTAAAATAATCACATGCAATGACGAGTATTGTACTGTAAGATGCATGAGAGGGATGAGAGGCGAAGCTGCATTTTGCCGATTTGCGTTGCACAGAGACAACTTTGGATACTGCGCTCTATTTGCACTGTATGGAACGCATATGCAGGCCTATCCGTGCATTCCTATGTACTCCTTACTCCTGACAGGCGCTAACACGATGCTCGCTTCTCTTCCGGACTGCAGCTGTGCGGCAGGCGGAGCTTCCTTTCATTCGCTGGCCAATTCAACTTTACCGGCTTGGAGGGGGTGGTGCAAAATGAAAGTGGACTGGCTGGGTAAGGGAGCCAGCCCAGATACGCACCAGCTTACTCACAGGCGCCAACGCGATGCTCGCTTCTCTTCCGGACAGTAGCCATGCAAAAGGAGGGGCTTCCTTTCCGTCGCTGGCCACTTCCACTACAGGTTTCTAGGGGGTGGTGCAAAATCGAAGTGGAGAGGCCAGGTAAGGGAGACAGCCCAGACACGCACCGGCTTAAAAGAAAAAAGGCAAAAAAAAAAACTGTAAAAAAATTCAATTTTTTTTAATTTAAAAAATGGTTTCAAATTGGAGGAGGAAAATTCTGGGGGGGGCCATGGCCCCTGTGGCCCCCCCGGTTCTGAAGCCTATGCTGCAGTGTATGCATGGGCAATTAGTAAATTGATGAACGAGTTTTGTTAAAAAAACCAAATGAGTCAGGATAAAATGATTTTCTATAAACTGAATTTTTTGTTTCAACTATTGCACAAGGTTCATAAAATCTATAAACCACAATTCAAAACCTATAGTACACTGTGTATCTTTTGCTCACTTTTCTAACCAATTAGAATATTCCTGTATCTGGAAACTTATTGACACCCAGTGGCTAACTTTTAAATAAGATGAATTCACACATACATATAGAATGTGTATACTAGTGGAGCTCAGAAATAAAGAACAGAAATTATCTTGGAAATCAAAAGCATCAAAAACCATTATCATAAGCATTTATTTATTTAGCACCAATACTCTATGCAGGGCATTATAATATTCAAACAAACAGGATTACATATTAAATAAACAAATAAGGGATGAAGAATGAAACAGGATTAAGGACTTGCAATAATGCAGGGCAGTTCAGCATTAGCTTTTCTCTCATTAGTGTTAAGATTTGGGGAGAAGCTGACACAAGAGAAGTGAGGATAGTAAGATTAACTTTTTGGATGTAGTCCTTCACATTGTTGGTGGAAAAGTAGAAACCAGCCTGTATAGAAAGTCCACCGATAGGAATAACCTACTCAATGCTGCTAGCTTCCATAACCCAAGAGTAATCAGGGCAATCCCTAAGGGACAGTTTATGAGAGCACATAGACTAATATCAAATGACCATGAGTTTGGGAAGGCAAGTGATGACCTGATACAAAGATTTAGAGAAAAGGGCTATAAGGTACAGAATTTACAGCATACCTGGGCATAAGTAAAAGCAATGCCCAGAACAGATCTGTTAATTAACAGACATAAGAGTACGAAGGAAACAAAAAACCCGATCTTTGTAAGTAAATACTGTACTGTTAGTAGGGAAATGAAAAATGTAATGAAACGGTACTGGCCCATAATGCAAGATGATAATACTTATGGGCATCTGTACATTGACAACCCCATATTCAGTTACAAATGGGGGAGTACTATGCCCAAGTAAATTTAAACCAAAAACATGTACACAGATGTTCCTTGGCACTGCTCCCTGTTTAAATTGTGTATGTTGTTCCAGTGTGATTAAAGGTGACACGGTTAACCACCCAACTAAGGGGTATCCAATTAAACTGAAGCATTTTTCTACCTGTGACACAAAATGTGTAATATATATGTTCGAATTCCCTTGTGAAAAGGTATATATAGGGCAGATGGCGAGGTCAGTTAAAAGTAGAATAAAGGAACATAACGGTAAGCCGCGAAGCGGCTAAAGCTAACGCAAATTCACCAGCGTGACGTAATTTCGTTACTTTGCAGATTTACTAATGGGTGTTGGCGTAAATTCGCTAGTGAAGAGGACCTACTCTAGCGCTACTTCTCACCCTTAGGCCAGACGAAGTTGCGTTATGGTGAAGAGACGTAACTACGCTAATTCACTAACTTGCGCATTTTACTGAATGTTACCTCTTGCGCCAGACTTGCCTTCGCTACCTCAGATCAGGCGAAGTGCAATAGAGTAGATAGGGATTGCTTCAAAAAAAGTTGCAATTTTTTCTAAGTCACAAAAAACGCTGGCGTCTTTTCCTTTTTTAAGGGTGATAGGCTGAAAAAGATTGTACATTTTTTTGGGGTACCCTCCTTCCCCCCTACATTTCCTAACATATGGCACTTAAACTATACAGTGGGCACATGTGTAGGGCAAAACAACTCTATTTTCTTTTATTAAGTTTCCCTGGGCTTGTGTAGTGTAATGTATTTGCTGCTACATATACGTCCATTGTACTTTAACTTGGCGCCGTATGCAAATTAGGCATCGCTAGCGTAACTTCGCTTTCCTTGATGAATTAATGCTAGCTTAACTTCGCTACCGTTTGCCTCCCTGAGCGCAACTTCAGATTTTAGTGAATTAGCAGCACCCTGGCGAAACTTTGCCTGGCGAAGTGTGGTGAAGCCTGCGCTAGCTCAACTCTGCAGGTTAGGGAATTTGCCCTAATGCAAAATTCTGGATGCAGCAGAGTCAATTAAATGATATGAGGCTGCGCAGCTAATATGCTAGGAAATTAATAATATTGAGACATTTTAACTCACTCATGTCACTTACAGATAATCCTCTATCAACTTTACCAAAACATTTTAAACTTGCAATAAACAAGTTTGATGTGCACCAAACCTTATGTTCACTAAACTACACTAAAACAATATCAGTTCCATTCTTTGATTAAACAGGTAACAATTACATGTTATACCCAGAATTAACAGCAAGGATACTGCAAGCATTTCAATAGCTATTTAAGTACAAACTGATGTTTGAGGCTTTTTTAAAAACAATTTATCAACCTTCCACAGATGAGTCTTATCTTTATATTTATACATAACAATGAATTCCACAGAGGCCATTAAAATACTTTATGAGCTTTCTATTTGGGCTGAGAACTTTCTTTGTGAAATGTTCTTTAATGGTTATTTGGGCTTAATATAATCGTTCAATTAATTATAAAGCAAGGAATCTGACAAACCAAATGGATTTATGCAAATAAACTTTTTTTGTCTAGATTTTTCTTTTTTATGTAAAAAATGGTGAGACAATATATATTACTATTATATGTCCAGTATTAAGTTATTAGTTAATTAGTTAAAGTAAGAGTTAATTGTATTTGTGCATTACCAGCCTCAATACAATTGTTCTCAGTTTTGTATTATGTGTATATATTATGTATATAAGCAAAGTTCAAGCAGATGATCAGATGATATTACTGCAGGGCTTTAAAAGTCCTCCCATAAATGTTTTTATTTCATTATCTAGAATTAAAATGACTAGACTATGTAATGTTTTTCATTCCAATTGATTAATAAAAAATATAAATGAGACAAAAAACAACTAGGAAGAATTTTCAACCCTTGCACATAGCCATGGGGGCAAAATGCTTGGATTCTTCCATTGTCCTGCTGCTATGCCATAGGGCATACGGGTATATTTACTGAATGATATGACACACACACACACACAGACACACACACTCATATTTACATGATATGATAAAGGCTAGAGTGCTAGCTGAAACGTCAGTTCTTTTCAATAAATAACCTTTTGTCAGGGGGCCTAGTTTGGACCAAGGAGGAAGCCAGGAACCAGAGTTCAAGATCCAGGTATCCGAAGGGTTAAACAAGAGAAGGGTCAGGTCACAGGCAAAGTTCTTCAGGCAGGCAGCGAAGGGTCAAAGTCCAGAACAATCAGGGATCAAGATCAGGAATCTTCACAGGTACAATGCAGGCAAGAATACCTATAATTGGGCAGCGTCTCAACGCCCTTTTATTATGAATTTTGGCACCAACCGGTGACGTCATTGCGTCTGCATTATTACGCCTGCGTCTGCGCCGATGTCTGCGCCGGCATCCATGCCGACGTGGTTGCGCCGGCGTACCATCTCTCATGTGGCCTGAATGGGCGGTGCCATCTTGGATCTTCCGCCGCCGGGAGAGGACGCGCTGCTGAGTGCTTCCGGCGGCCTTGACACCGTTTCACTTTTTCAGACCTGAGAGTGTGGGCATTGTTGTTCGATTATTCTACATTTTATAACTGCACCCAGGCACTTATATTTTTTTGTAACGTGAGTGCCGGCTAATTTTGATGTTTTATATATGGTATATATATAGGGTTTGAGATATATATATATATATATAACAATAATGCAGATGATACCCGCACTTCTTCACAATATGTCGTTTTTCGGGTGCTTGGTCAAAATAATATATAAATAATTGTAAAGAGGACCAGCACTCCATTTCAAAATATATATAGGATTGTTCGGAGCGCCCGCACTTCTGATGTTCAATGATTGGAGATGAATCATGTAGGAATAAAGGATCACACTTCAGTGAATGAATGCTTTTACTTTTGCATATTATCTGAAAAAGTGGGGCCGAAACGTTGTATAAGATGCAATATTTGAAAAATGAGTGTGCTGATCCTTTATTCATATATATATATATATATATATATATATATATATATATATATATATATATATATATATATATATATAATAATTGCAGTGTAAATGTATATACAGTATACTGTAGGGGTATACAAATTACACTGTATTTACATTTGTATAATTGATGTATTTGTAGTTTTCCAAAGGATACCGATTATCCGAAAAACCTGAAAGCCAAATTGGTGCCTGTGCAATCTATACGTACAATACATTCAATATCTCTATAAAATGCAGATGCAAGAAGCTATAAGACAATCCAAGCCATTAATTATGAAAATACCCACTGCTATTTTAAAGACAACTGCAATCCATCGATCATACTTCACCATTTTTTTCAAAGGCTGTAGCAATGCACTTTAATAATAGAAAATAGGAATTGAAGTATAAAGGGAACGGAAATTACTGCATGCTCCAAAAATCAGCAAGGTGTCAGAGTTCTTTCCAATGTGTGTTTGATGGTCAGAATAACACAGGCAGTATACATTTACAAAGGAATATATCAATATTTTTAGTTGGAAAAAAGTGGGGGATTTATAGAACAAATTTGTAAATATTTTTATGACTACTGTGTACCTATCAGTTGCCAATATAAGGTAAAAATAGCTCCATACTAATAAAAAAAATAATTATTTGCTTCATTTTTTATCTCATTGGCCTATTATTTCAAGATGATGTTTATTATATTTCCACATTGAGTTAAGAAGTTCTTCATTTTTAAAAAAAACTGTGTTTTTATTTTTAAATTTCCATTTTAAATCAAATTTGCTGAATGTATTGCCTACATCACAACGCCCACATTTTTATTCTTAGGTCTAACAGTTAATGGTTCTCACATGCGTAAATATGTTGACCGTGCCCACAAGTTGGTGACCAGCAATAGGCTAATGTAAGTTTTAGTTGAATTATGTGCATTTTTTGCTACGGCTCTGTTAATATTATCATACTCGGTAACAAATCTGCAGTGTTCGAATTTTAATTCTATGAATATTTTCACTATATTAATTTTACAGGAACGTAAAGAATATCAGAATATCAAGAAAGCAGTGGGAATTAACTAGCCACTAAGCACTGCACAACTTTACTTGAACAGATTTTTGACAGATTTCTACCTTCCTTATTTTCATGTTTTATTGATGTTTTATTTACCTTTGAAAGAAGCAAAGGGAACAGATGTATCATGGAAGGTTTCTTTTAATTTACTTGTATAAATATCAGTATATAAGGCTGACCAAAGCAAATCCAATAAATGACAGACTTCTGACCTATTTCTACTTTGAATTTTCTAGCTCTTTTCATAAATTAGAAGTTTGAGCACATCCAAATGCATGAGCTTAATGATATTATTATATTCTTCTACCTGGTAGTACTTACAAGCACAGACATCTGAGTATTAGTCCCAGTTATATTTTGTTGCATTGTTTTGCAATATACCCTATATTAAGGGGCCGAATATATACCCTATATTAAGAATGCTTGAGCCTTCACGACTTCCAAGACTCTCACGTGGCATTCAAGAGTTCCTAAATTTTTGTGTGGTTTTTTCATTCGAATGGCTTTCTGTTGATTTTTTTTTTGAGCAGGTTTTGCAAATAAATAAAAAGCTTGGCACATAAAACCTGGCAAGCTTTTTTTGTTGAGGAAAAAAAACTGATCGGCAGGAAACCAAGGTATTCGAATGAAGAAACCACACAACAGTTTAGGCGCTCTTGTGGTTTTAGCAGACAAATGATTACATGAGGTAAAAATATAAAATACATTATTATGGTCAGTAGGTATTATGTGTAGATAAATTGTCAGCTGGCAATCTGTCAAGAAAGTATTATGGTTTTACCACATTGCTGGGAGTAATAGGTTTTACTTGCAACAATCTTAGGGGCCCATTTACTAAGGGTTGAGGTGAATTTTAAAATTCAAAGACTTCGAATTTCGAAGTAATTTTTGGGTACTTTGACCATCCAATAGGCAAAAATTTGATCTGTATTGAAATAACTTCGACTTCGAAAATCGAAGTACTGTCTCTTTAAAAAACCCAACTTTGCCACCTTAAACCTGCCAAATTGCTGTTAAGCCTATGGGGGCCTCTTATAACCTTTCTGAGTTTTTGGCTAAGTTTTGAATATTCTAAGTATGTTTTTGTAAAATCGTTTTAATAGATCGATCGAAACTATTTTTACTTCTATCGAAATCTGCCATTTTCGATTGAAAAAATTCAAATTTTGAAGTTTTACCACTTCGAAATTCGACCCTTAGTAAATGTGCCACTTAATGTTATACTATGGCAAGTAATTTTAGGGAGATTTGTCACCTGCAGGTGACCAATCTTACCATGTGCCATCACCCTTAGTCTGCTGTACTGGACTAGGGCAAGAGCTGGGGGTCTGCCAAACAGGTAAATATAATGCAGGTAACATGCTAATATTTTATCCAAAGCACACAAACCTGAGCGAGCATTATTGACCAAGTCTGATAATCCTGGTGTCAAGAATTAGGTAGGGGGTGCTGTGGAGGCAGCAGGAAGAAGGCGAGTCAAGAACTATCTGAACCCACAGGACACAGACAGGAAAAGGACAGGAACAGGGTGACGAGGGCGATAAGTCAGACTGGATCAGGTGCAGAGCAGAACAGGATGGAGAGGGCAAAGATCAGGACTGGACTAAACTAGACAGGATGAAGAGGGCAATGAGTCAGGACAGGAGCAGACTGGGTAGGAGCAGGATGGAGCAGGTGTAGAACAGGAACATATGGGGAGAGACAGGACGGTGCAGACATAGAATTAAAACAGGACGGTGCGGGCATAGAATCAGATTAGACTGGGGATAGGGGAGCTGAAGGACTTTAGCAAAAGGACTGGAGCAGAAGGATCTGGAAAGCAGGAAAGGACAGGATAGCCGGAGAGGAGACAGGATAGCCGGTGAGGGAGGAAATGGCAGAGCAAGATGCAGAGCAAGATATAAGACAGTATACAGGTACAAGTCAGAACAGGACAGGTAACAGGACCAGGCAAGGTCAGCTCAAGGTCAAGGCAGAAATAGGTTATGGCAAGGTTAAAAGTAGGACTGGAGCAGAACCGGGAGGGAAAGACATGGCAGGAACAGAATAAGGTAAGGTAAAGAGGAAAGGTTCAAGGTAAGGAAAGTAGGCTAGAGCTGGAATCCTTAGTTAGGGACAATGCGGCACTGCTAGTTTGGGAACTCAATGCTCAGGCAAGGGGTGTTTGGAGGGCTTGCCTTAAACAGGGCAGAGTCAGCCCTGATTGGTTGCTGCTGGGCTAAGGCTGCAAAGGCCAGGTAATAGACAATAAAGGCTGCTCATCTGGCCCAATGGTTAAGGTGCAGATCCAGAAACCCAAAGGTCCCCCAGCAACGCCTGACACCTCAATCCCATGTTGTTCTTGATCTGCAGATGCTAAATGTGCTTTGATGAGACGACTTTTCAATGAAATCTTGATCATTTATATTGCATTGTTAAGATTATTAGTGGCAATTCATTAAGACATGAGCCTCTCAAAGACATAGGTTATAGTTATTAATTGCAGAGCACTGTTTCTAGAATGGAAATCAGTAGTAGTAGTAAATTTGCCGTGAATATGTCACCCATAGACTAACGGGTGAAAAAAATTTTTAAGCGCCAAACAAACATTCTGTCACCCAAACTTTTAAGTGAATTTCACAGTTTTGCGAAACAGGTGAGATTGTCCCATCACAACAATCAGAACAAAATGCAGCTCTAAAAATGTATACTCTAATCCTGGCCTTTATTAACGGGCAGATTTATTAAGGGTCGAATAGAAAATGTTTTCTTAAATAACCTCCCATTCGAATTGTGCGTATATTAGAATTTATTAAGTAAAAGAAAATTCACTTAAATTCTAAATTCGACCTTTGATAAACCTGCCCATAAATGTCTGTTGGTAAGACAGAATGGTATAAACAAACTGTTATCAAATCATGTACAAACACACACAAAAGTTCTAAGAGCATTTAATAACTCAAAACAGTACATGTTTGGGCCTATTTTTACTGTGGAAAAAAAGGACGACCAAACACATCACCAGACATGCTTTATAAAAAACAGCATATTTGATTTTTGATTTGATAGTGTATTGATTTTCAGGGATTGCATTAAAAATAAGGTGTAAACAGAAGCAGCTGTTTAAAAATGCTATGGGAAAATCCAGCGTTCATCATTTGTTTCCCATATTTTTTTCCAATAGAACTTACTTGCTGATTGAATTTTTCCCTTTGACTTTAATGGATTACGCACTACGCAAGGTCTGAAGTGGTGTAAAATAAAAGTGTCAAACACAGCCCCTGGGCAGCATAAAATAAAACACACAACTTGATAAATTTGTCATTCATTTTACACAACTTTTTACAACATTTTTCTGGCTTTAATTGTTTTACGCAGTATGATAAGTTGTCCCCTTATGTACAGTGTGTATTTTTCTGTTCTTTTATAAGGCCCCCAGTAGTGAATGCATTCCTTCTAGCCTACTGTAGCCTAATTTCCTTGACTCCCAGTGGGGAAGATTCATTCTGTCCCAAACCCTATCCCTAGAGATTTATCCTGGGGATAATATGCAGTAGCAAATACAAGTGTGGGAAATGTCAGTATGCTGAGACAGAGTCCTCCAGGGCCAGAACTAGGGGTAGGCAGAAGAAGCAGCTGCATAGGGTGGAATAATAGGGGGGTGCTGGGCAGTTACCTCTAAAATTGTCTTCTGCCTTCCCCTAGTCCATTTTCGCATCCCTCAGTCTTACTCCCCTTCCTGTCACCCACCCCTCCATGGCTCTTCCCTCCCTCCTGTCACCCTCCCCTCCATCGCGGTTCCTTCCTCTCACCACCATCACTCACCCCTCCCTCCCCTCTGTTGCTGTTCCCTCACTCCTCTCCATCGCTCACCCCTACCTCTCCCCCCTTCATCTCTTCTCTCTCCGTCGCACCAGGTCAGGCGCGAGAGCATGTAACTTATTAAAAGCTGACTTAAAGGTGAACCACCCCTTGAACAATACATCCAAAAAAAACATGAATAAAATACATGCATTGCCAGTTTTTCTGTTGAAGGTAAAACACCAGTTTGTGATACAGTATCTATATATAGAAAATGTGCCCTGAAACAATAGAAAGAAACAAAACAGCTAATGCTTTAAGCACAAGCTCTCCAAAATCAAGGTAACCTAGCAACCAAAACCGCATATACATAAATACATAGATAAACAGTCTCTCGTCTAGTTCAATATCTGCATCATTTTCTCTGCCACATTCCCTAAAACGTATGTAATGTATAAGGGACCAGTTTGCTACACACTAAAGAGTGAAGAGTCTAGAAGTACTGTATCTTTAAAATAGAGGTGCTTCCAATATGTTTTTTTGTTAATTTAAATGGATTTTCCAGGAGGTACTTTCAACAAAACTTCAAGTCTCTGTATAATGGTACATACAGAACCAATGTATGTAACAAAAGCTGCAAAGAGAAAAAACAATTGCACAAATAAGAATAGCATTTCACATTTCACAATGTAATATTCTTCATTAGACTTTTAGTCAATCTTTTTTATTGCCAATCTCAATTGCACATTGTGCACTTTTGAGGCAAGCTTGAAGGTGGCATAATTTTTGGAGCAAACAACTTTTTCAGTAAGAAGCTTTATTACAAACACTGCGCACTCGCACAAACTATAAGATTCACTTCCACTTCTACCACTTCTCTGTCTGAAGTGGTCGCTAAACAGTTTTCGGTACGTTATATTAAATTCGTGCAAAGAACATTTGTCCACACAGAGGCATACATTTGTGCATTGCAATATAATCTGCCATCAGCTTAGAATTAAGTGGTGGAACAGTATCATTAGACTTCTGTAATGTCTTCTACTCAGATCCATTCATTTCCAATAACCACTGTTTCCAGTAGATCGTGTAGTTCTCTAGATATTGCAGAATGTGCACAAAAATAGCTTGGCTATAGCAACTAGGCTATTAGAACCCAATGCCTTTTACATGTTGGGGGCTGTAATATCAGTAAATCCATTAATTAGATACATATCTACTGTACATTGTGAAATGATGAAAATCGAATGAAACCTAAAGCAGACTATAACCCAAATACCTATAAGCACAAAAACAACCTAGTCCCTTTCTGAGTGCATAATCATAACCGCATGACCTGCTTATTTACTTAATGTTACACAATATATAGCCACTCCATGCCATGGACATTAAGTGCTGGTGACATGCCTCTTGCTATCAGCAAATGTGTCTTAAGCTCTGATGGCAGTTTTTCTGTATAAATATGCATATCTTGAAATACATTCTCGTATTCACGAACCATAATTTTCAGGAACCTGGCGTAAGTCCTAAAAACAAACGTTTAAGGCAATAACCGCCTCTGTAATGTCTCAGAAATGCTCATGCCATGGGCTTCTTAGGCAAACGTTTATAGGTCTGCAGCATATGTTTTATTTTAGACCAAATCTTGTGGTTAAATTTTATTTGCTACTTTTCAGAATGCGAGCACAGAGAGATTTCCTTAGCTCATAGCTGGAGTAATTCATCCATCATCCGTATTTTTTTCTTCCCAACAGTAGAAGTGTTCATAAGCATAATCACATTCTTCTTGGCAGTAGGCAGCCAGAGGCCACAAACTAAATGTGTTGACTCCAGCTTGCATTAACAGGATTCCTTCTGAAATATTTGTATATAATGTGCTGTGTATACTACCTAAACATTCGCCCCACACACAAATGTGCTTATTGTCTCAGTCTACCCTAGACCCCTTACTGTTTATAGATTTCTAAATCACCTATTCTGTGACTGATGAAACAGGAAAAAAAACATTTCTGTGAATAAGCGCAGCAATAAATTGCAATAACAATGAAAATCCTTGAAAACATATTATTGAAAGATTTAAAAGCTATAGCTTGAAGGGTTTTCATATATAAAGATGGTGCTTCTTTCAGAAATGAATCTAGGACGACCATCAGGTTGTACAGGTGGTTGCTACAATGGTTGGTAGTTGGAAAAACAGTGTTTATTATGTTATTGTAGTATTTCACAAATTTGGTTCCTGATGGTGACCATGGTTCAACCTTCCTCCCACAATGCTTCAATGATAGCTTACTGAATGCAGTAACTTCACCTATTTCTTCCTGTAGTGTAAGTGTTTGACTATTCCTCTTTCAAGCAAGCAGATACTGTACTATGAGTTTATAAAGTAATAAAGTGGAGTATTCTTGTTAATTACAAGGCTGTTCTTTAAAATAAATAAAGCCAGGAATGCAGGGGCACAGCTGCCATGAGGCAAGTTGATAATACCAGGTTACAAGGAGTGGCAAAATGCTGTTCCTCATAACATAGAGTTGAAATTCTGATATTTAAATAAAAATCTAGTGCAGAGAGGCTAAAAAAAAACTCAGCATGTGCAAGGAGCAAGGGGCAGCATCCAATAGGCTGCATCAGAAACACCCATCTGCTTTAGCACTATACGCATTGCTCTTCTGTTTTGCTTCTTTTCCAAAATACAGTTTAGGGTATACTTAAAGCTCTTTGCTGGGTCATCGTTTTTTTAAGACTGAAGCACTGATGTGCAAACATGCTCCTAGGGAAAATAAAGCCAAGTGCCACTGATGCAGTAAAGGTAAGGCTAACTGGCATGTTTGCTAGTGCTATAATTAAACAATCATACAGAGGAAGTCATCGGGATTTCACTTTTCTTTTTTTTGCACCATGTAATTTTTTACTGCTAAATCCTGCCTCTAGATCAGGGGTCCCCAACCTTTTTTACCCGTGAGCCACATTCAAAAATAAAAAGAGTTGTGGAGCAACACAGGCATGCAAAAACTTCATGGGGTGCCAAATAAGGGCTGTAATTGGCTATTTAGTGGTCCCTATGTGGGCTGGCAGATTATAGGAGGCTTTATTTGGCAGTACACCTGGTTTTTATACAACCAAAACTTGCCTCCTAGCCTGGAATTCAAAAATATTCACCTGCTTTGAGGTCACTGGGAGCAACATCTAAGGGGTTCGTGAGCAACATGTTGCTCACGAGCTACTGGTTGGGGATCACTGTTCTAGATGATGTTAGAGTGCAATGGCCAAGTCCATCAGAAGCAATTTATTAAAAAAATGCACTCTATCACCATCTAGAGGCAGGATTTAGCACTAAAAATGGTGTCTGGACACAGTGCGTCAAAATGTGAAATCCCGGTGCTTTCACTGTGTGGTTTGCTCTACATTCCCTTTAATATTAAACAATTATTACAATTATGCAAATATTGGCACAATGGGTTTAGTTATATTAACGAGGATTCACCAATATCCTATCTATACCTATTATTTTGAGTTTGTTTTAACATGTTTAATAATGGTCTAAGGATGTGCTAAGTACCAGTCATAGTAAATATGCATTTAATATGGTGTTTGCTCCCTACAGAGAGAAGAAAACAAGGACATAGTGTTGGAGACAATAATATTTAGAAATATTTTGCAGTCCCACTGATGTATGTAGAATATATGGCTAAAAGTGACTAGTCTCTTTATCATGGTATGCATCTAGGTATGGATCTGTCTAATGTGGTAATGCAACTTTTGCAACTCTTTTTTATACAGTATTACCCTTTAAGATAAGAATGTCTTAATAAAATTTGAATCTGGGAAGTAGTCTCTATGAATTCTTTATGCCCTTAGATATTACTAATTTTGGTAGTAGTGGCTCATTATAGTTTCAGTGCACTTTATATTAAAAACTCTATTGCACATAGCTAAAGCTATTTATACTCACTGGAAATTACTCTTTCTATATATAATTATTATTATGGCAGACACATGCAGTCACCAAATTATTTCTCACTAAAGAATTCAAAAATATGTAATTTTTATATAGTGAAAAATATAAAAAAATCCAGCTGTGCAACTACAGATTTGTAGTATATTCCGTGGACTTTCCTTTATTGCCAACAAATATTCCCAACAGATTTTACTCTATGGTTACATGTAATCTTATTTTCATATTTTTATTTTTTTCTTCACATTAGTAATGATGGACGGGAACATGATTATGTTATTTAACGTAGGCTTTAAAAACAGCGATTTAAAAGCACAACCATAATCTCATTGCTACACTGAATACAATGCAGAATTTGTTAAGACTTAGCTGTCACTGTGCCAAAAAGCAGGCATATGTTCATTCTTCTTATTCAAATTTGTATAATTTTATGGTAATTTAATGCTTTTCCTTCCATGTTTCAGAATTGACACAAAAAACCACTAGAATGAGACATAATCAAGCTCATACAAAAGCAATGTACTGTAGGGAAGGTTATTCTAGAACACTAGAAGCTTGGAGAAAAAATCTACATCTCACTGATATTGGGGATAAAGAATAACTAAGATCCCGAGCCTGGGTTATTTTCTACCTCTAAAACAACTGTGTGATTTCTATGATTCACTTTTGTTTTCATATGCAACTGTAGTCTCTATCCTGCAGAATGTAGAAAATATTATATTCCTGATATTTTGGGAGACTGCCCTCTGGTGAGCTCATTATTACAGATGTTCTCCTCCACAGTCTCCATTTTTGGATCTGACATTTAGGGGGTTAATTACTAAAACTCAAATTAATCAAATTTTTTAAATTAAAACAGTTGACCAAACTCCCTTCCATTAATTGAACTTATTTATCAATAATTTTTCTCAAAAAAGTTGGAGCGAAAAAATGTTGCAACAAAATTAAGCATCAATTCAGATCGTATGATCGACACTTTGAAAACTCGACTTTATCGAATAGTCGCTGTGAAAACCCTACTTTTTCGGATTATCAGATGAAAACCCAGACTTTATCTGATTATCTAGCGCAGATCAAAATGTCAAGAAACAACTTTCGGGACATCTGGCAATGACTTCTACTGTACATGACCTCAACAGGTTTGTGATGGAGTATATTTGGATTCGGATTTTAGCAGGTTTGGGGTAAGATAATCAAGTTTTTTTGTCCACAAAAAAAAAGTTTTCCCCCTTTAAAACCTCAACCAGATAAATTTGAGGTTTAATAAATGGGCCCCTTAGTTGTGAAACCTGTCTCTCAACAATCCATGAGTTAGACTGGGCTTCCTAGGCAGATAAATGTTATAGGTGTTAGATTCTTCAAAAAACTATAGGTACCTGGATGCAACAATAAAGAGACTAGTCATTTTTAGCCATATATTCTACATACATCAGTGGCACTGCAAGTAGTTCCAAGTATTCTTATGTGCTTGTTTTCTTCTCTCTGTAGGGAGATATGAATTGTCTTCAATAATTATTATATTATTATATTATTTACGAGTACCATGGAGATAAGAAAGGGTTAAAGGAAAATGGTCATGACTATGGCCAACTAGGGATGGGGTCCATATTGTAGAATGAGTTTTACTGAAGGCTATGGAATTAGCATAGGATGCCATCTCCAATTTGTCACATTTCTGTCCAGCCCCATTCAACTGTTACTGAAGTGATTCTGCTTAGGTCAGGAGCCTCTCTCAGTTTAAGAGGGACATTTAGGCTTTACATGTAATTATACTAATCTTATTACTATCAAACTATCAATTTACTTTCTGGTTTATTAGAAACCAAATATTATTTTAAATTATTGCCTTCCACCAACCATACTAATACTAATGCATACAGGCAATCTGGAATACTCCGGACCTGGGGTTTTCCAGATAAGGGATCTCTCTTATCTTATAGTGATGGGAGAATTTGTCACGTTGCGATACGCCATCAAATTTCCAGTGAAAAACAGAGACAATTCCGTGAAACGCAAATTTTGGTGCCAGCGTCAATTCGCAGACGCCACAATCGGCGCCAGCAACAATTCAGACATGCATTAAAGTCAATGCCATGCGTTTAATTGTCACGGGCGTCAATGTTTTTTGACGCTGGCAACAATTACAACAAATTTGTGAATTTATTTGTGGGAGGCAAACGCAAAAAAATTCGCACCTGGCGAATAAATTTACCCATCACTACTCTGTAGCCTTTTAAATCTTTTCCAAGCCTTTTAAAAAAAACTAAACATTAATTAAACTCAACAGGATCATTTTGCCACTAAAATGGATCCATGCAGTTTAGTTATCTTTAAGTACAAGATACTGTTTTGTTATTATAGAGAAGCAGGCATCATCAAAAAATATAGCATTATTCTCTTGAAATTGACTATGCAATATGTTTTATTATAATTCTTCATATTCCATTTCAATGATCCTATACCTGTACCAACGAGAACCTGCCTTAAATTTGGCATACAAATAAAATATGAAAGTAACTGCAAAGGCAAACACTAAAATGTAAGCTGACTTGGGAGCACATTGATGCCATTCATAAAAACATAGGAAAACATACAAAGTGACATTTGAAAATGTATAACAAGATTGTCATTACTCTCCCTACAAGAAACAGTAACATTTTTATTGTATTGCTATTAAAACTCTTTAAGGAACATTCTGTAAGCTATTCATATTCCAACTAATACTAACACAGAATTACTTTACTGTACTTAGGCTCATTTATAGAATACTGCACATAATTTTCTGCTTTGCGTACTAAACTTGCTTCTGATCCAGACATTGTTTATTGTAAATTGAGCAATAATTAGTGCCCTTGGTAGATGATTTTTTTTACTTTATTGTTTTTTTCAATAAAAATGGAATAGTAGGTAACAGAGCATTGGCTTTAAGCCTTTAGAATATAGCACAGGGCATTACACACAGGGAACATCTGTAACATGGGTCCAGGGCCAAATATGCCCAACAATTGTGGTTAGTATGCCAGGAAATATATTATATATATATAATTATGGCAATGAACAGATGTTGATAGAGGACCATAGACTTTTTTTAACAAGCAAATGGCATATTGATGAATACATGAATCTGGTCTCCCAAACAGTAAGTATATTATATAGTGAATAAAGTACCCCCTTTTGTAAAATATAAGGATATTATTAGTTACCGAGGAGTTTCATGACCATATAAAAACACGAGGCCGAAGGCCGAGTGTTTTTATACAGGTCATGGAACTCCGAGGTAACTTCTAATATCCTCATATTTTACAACTGGGGGTACTTTATTTATTATAATACACAAATTTTAGTGAGTCATGTGACAGAAATGACATCACTACTCACCGTTTATAACTGATGACATCACTACTCACCGTTTATAAGGATATAATTTACAGGATATTCATGGCTTTTGTGTATTATATGAAGATAAAGAACATGATCAGCGCAGAACTCCATGCAGTGGGCCCCTGATAAAAACTAACCATAGTGTGTGTGTGTGTGTTTAGGGACCTTAGATTATAAACTGCACTGGCCCAGGGACTGATATGAATGAAGTATAGTCTCTGTATAGTGCTATGGAATATGTTGTCACTATATAAATAAATCTTACTAAACACAAATTAGTAGTATTGGGTAGAATAGGGTTAGGGAGCAGTAGCATTGAAACTAGTTCCCTAAATCACAGGGACAGACGTACACTACAGATGGTGAAATTAGGATTTTCTTCCCAATAGGTTTACTTTATATTTGAACTGTTTTTCTAAAATGTAGGACTTCAATATGAATTAGTTTGATTTTCCTATATTCCCGTATTGTTACGGTTTAGACAACCAGCGGTCTGACTTATTCAGCTATTCCTGGGAAACATAAGGCAGGACATTTTTTTTAAAGTTAAAACAAATAGACACCGAGTCAAACAAATCATTATTTGCAAAATGATACATTTTGCAAAAGAAAAAAGTTTATTAGCCATAAATAAATGCTTTGGGTAACGAATTAAAAATGGCAACCACTAGCCACGTAGCATTAATTAGTTACCTGTTTGAAAGCAAATTGTAGAATTAGACTTAAAACAAACTGTTTGAAATTTATTACATTACCCAAGAAGTCACATGACCAGTTAGCCGATTTCCTATTCTCAAACAGCACATTTTAATTAAAGTGGTGGTTCACCTTTAAGTTAACTTTTAGTATATTTTAGAAAGGCCAATCTAAGCAACATTTCAAATGGTCTTTATTAATTTTTTTATAGTTGTTTGGATGATTTTCCTTTTCCTTCTGACTCTTTCTAGCTTTCAAATGAGGGTCACTGGCCCCATATAAAAACAAATGACCTCTAAAGCTACACACTTATTGTTATTGCTACATGTTATTACTCAGCTTTCTATTCAGGCCCTCTCCTATTCATATTCCAGGCTATTAATTAAATCAGTGCATGGTTGCTATGATAATTTAGACCCTAGCAACCAGATTGCTGAAATTGCAAACTGGAGAGCTCAACCAGTGGTCTGATTTATTCAGCTGCTCCTGGGAACCATAAGGCAGGACATCTAAACTAATTTATTTTTTTAAAGTTAAAACAGACACCAAGTCAAACAAATCATTATTTGCAAAACGATACATATTGCAAAAGAAAAAAGTTTATTAGCCGTAAATAAATGCTTTCCATAATCCTCTTCTATTCATATTCCAGTCTATTAATTAAATCAGTGCATGGTTGCTAGGGTTCTTTAGACCCTAGCAACCAGATTGCTGAAACTGCAAACTGGAGAGCTGCTGAATGAAAATCTAAATAACACAAAAACCACAAATAATAACAAAAAATTAAAACCAATTGCAAATTGTCTCAGAATATCACTCTCTACATCATACTAAAAGTTAATTTAAGTTGAACAACCCCTTTAGTGAATCTAATTTTAGGGAAATGCTTTGCTGTGCTTGGGACAAAAAATATGTTGGTTGTCCATATGGTGCAGGGCTGTTTGCTAATAAGCCTTGTTCAGCTGTGCATTTATGTCTGATAAGATTAATAATCAGCATTGCAAGCAGATCAATATGGGCAAATTGTACTTGGTTAGTAAGATCTTCGACAGCACGCAGTCAGTCAATAATCATTAAACAGACTCCAGAAAATTCTGACCTTTGTGAGAGATGTAATGCTTTATTTTTCCAATTATCTATAGCTATTTTCTTAGCAGCTATTGGTTGGGGGTTGGTATCAGTTCATGGCTTTCCCCTGTCTACTGACAGCTAAGGAATATGAGTTATCAATCAGTAATTACCCCAGGCATCCTTTGCTTTAGGGTGGAGTAGCAGACAACGAGAATACATTAGTTAAAGGGGTAGTTCACTTTTAAGTTAACTTTCAGTATATTATAGGATCCCGTATTTTTAGTAACTTTTTAGTTGGTCTCCATGGGGGGATTTCTTAAAACACATCTATTTAGAGAAGTTTAACCTCATTCAGTTTAGCATAACTACACTGTGCTACTAGGTGCAATACCCTATGCTATAGCTCTCACATTGCATATATCTGATCTTGCCCATCCTCTTTTCCTTTTCCTTGTAAGCTCTTTTGGGCGGGCCCTCTTCACCTTTTGTATTTTGTATTGGTTACTGGTCACTCTGTATGTAAGTTCTTTGTTTTAACCCATTTATTGTACAGTGCTGCGGAATATGTTGGTGCTCTAAAATAACGTTAACAGTTACAATAATCAGTGCTTATCAATGTTAATACTTTTCAATTGCTTCTCTCTCTATTCAGACCCTCTTCTAATGATATTCTCATAGGGTAAGTTGGACCATAGCAATCAGATAGCTGCTGAAATTCCAGACTGGAGAGCTGCTGAACAAAATATTAATTGCAAAACGCTGGTAAAATTCCAGACTGGAGAGCTGCTGAACAAAATATTAATATGCAAAATGTAACTGAGACACAGGGAAAGTACAGCAACATGTAGATAATGGGTATGAATGAGAAAGAGAGATGGAGAGTCAGCGGGGAATGAGAGGGAACAAAATGTAAACAAATTGAATATGGAGAGAAGGAAAGAAAATTATGAAAAAATGATAAAAGTGCAAAAGGAGAATAGGAAAGTGGGGCTGAATCAGAATGAAGAAATATATAAGTAAAGATTGAGTAAAGCAAGGAAAGAGATGAAGAGGGTCTAGAGAGAGTAGAGTAAAACCCCTGTTGAGATAGCCAGTAACTTGAGACAGAAAGGTCTTGAAGCTGTGAAATACAATCATGAACACATGATAAGAAACTTTCCTTCAATGGGCATTCCCTTCAATCTCATTGCTTGTGACATAATTTGTGAGAACTTCAGATTAGAAATGTTCTAATTCTTGTTGTGTCCACTGGAAAGATTCTGAAATACTATGGACCTGGCAAATAAAGAAATAGCAAAGCACAAAAGCACCTGAATTCCACCAAAGCCGGATTTATTTATTTTTTCACATTAATAGGCAACATAAGGTAAATTCAACTTTGTTACTAAGATACTGTATTTCAAGTGTTAGCCTCCCAGTATAAAGGAGACTTAATAATGTAGTTATCGTTGCTGTACATCTGCCTGGTCTGGGATCTTGGCACCTCATGTGTCTTAATATTTTGTTGTCTGCAAGTATATTTACTTTTGGGAGAGGCCACAGATATTAAGTAATTGGACTGTAATTGGAGTGTCATGGTCCAATTAACACACAGGTTAACGGCAGAGACACACGCTGCAATTCCTGGCAACAAATCTCTTCTTTTTCAGGACGACTAATCTCCCGAACTGCCGAATTGCTGGCGGGATGGCACTCAGAACGCTTCATTTTCCAGCGATTTTCATTCAAACTGGCGGGAAGGCAGGGGAGGCAGTTCAGGGAGATTAGTCGCCTAGAATAAGAAGAGATTTGTTGCCGGGCGACTAATCTCCCCAAATTGCGTCTCTGCCCTTAGTGTAAGTATAAGCCCAGAGTTATTTTCCAGCATAAGTACATGTAAATGATCCATTATCTGCAAACCTATTATTCAGAAAGCTCATAATTACAGGAAGATCATCTCCCATACATTACATTTTAATCAAATTATTCAACATTTTAAAGCACATTTCCTTTTTCTTTGAAATAATAAATCAGTACTTTGTACTTTATCCCAATTGAGATATACTTAATTCTTATTTGGGGGTCAAAACAATCTTATTGTGTTTATTTAATGTTTACATAATTTTGGCGATCCAAATCACTGAAAGATGCCTTATCCGGAAAACCCTAGGTCCTGAGCATTCTGGATAATCCATACTTGTATATGTATATCTTTTAGATATGCTCTATTGAGCTGGGCCCTCTTTACCTCCCGCATCAGTGAGCATTTTTATGTCATTTGGATGTTTAATTTATACAACGTTTTATTGCACAGATATGTGGAATATGTTGGCATTTTGCAAATAAACCTTATAATAATAATAATAATAATAATAATAATAATAATAATAATTATGTATGCTCTAACATTGTTATACAGTGTGCACCATTTCAATTCTACCCTCAGTTTCCTGTATGTTAATATAAATGTTCACTATTAAACTGCATTAAAAACACACCTTTCAGTCTATCAACTATGAACTTTTCTACATACACTGCAGGTAATCCACTTGTACTACTGTAAGGAAATTCTTGAGTTAATACTTGAAACGCATGATATGTGAAATGTAGCTTATTTTACCAATAACATGTCCTTGTGAGAATTGCAGCTTCTTTAACAATAACAAGTCTTTGTGATAATTTGAAACAGTGCATTTGTACGCAGCTAACTGTCCCCTGAATAAATGACGTGAACGTGGGGCCAGATCAGCTGCAGAAAGATTGTAACATTTTACAGTATCTATAAAAAGCCAGCTACTTTCTGTATTAGCGGGTCAACCTGCAGCTTACTTCTGTATTGCTTGTCCCCTCGCAGCGAGAATAAAACTTATCACATTCCTCTGAACCCTGAATGGTCATTGGCAGATTTTTCTAACAACTTGGTCCTTCGAGCTGGAAACCAACATCTGTCTTCTCAAATGGGAAACGTGACTGTGATCACTGCAGAGGGTTAATCCTACTCTCTCTGTGGACTGAACCGAAAGACCTCCGACAGCTGTCGTAAAGAGAGGCCAGTTGCACTCGTTTGGGGAAACAGTGACGGTTTCCAAAGAACACAGAGACCAGGGTCACTGGAATCTGGTAACGTATATGTTTTCTTTTTGTTGTTGTTGTTACTAGTTGTCTACGTAAAGGTCCCTTCACTAGACTGTTGATATTAAGGTGTTGTCAGGAACCGTCAGGAGGGTAGGAGCCACTGGAGAAGAGCTTAGCAGTTAAAACTGCTTTAGTGTACAGCAGGAGCTCACAGGTGGTATCAGCAGGCCGTGTTAGAGAAGAGAGGAATCCGTAGACAGGCAGAGATCGAAGGGCTGGCGGAGTTCAGGCAAACCGGAAACAGGCCGAGGTCAGAAGGCAGGCGGAGTACAAGCGGTAGTCCAAAACAAGCAGGGTCGATGGCAGGCAGAAGTCAAGCGGTGGTCAGAAACGGGCCGAGGTCAAAATCCAGGAATCAAGTTCAAAGCGAGGTATAACAGCAAAGGTTCAGGAGCAGGGAAAATAATCACCAAGCACTGTTTGCTTTTTCCGACGATAATAAATAGGGGCAGATTGGCGCCAAACGTAAGGACGCAGCGTCAGGACGCCGTGCGTCAACTTTAGCGCGCCCGCGACCGTCGCGACGTGCGCGCGTCCGAATGAACGGACGCGCGCCCGCGCAAAGACGCGGGCGCCGGAAACAGACGCCGAGAATGCGCAGAAACCTGCACACCCCTGCGCCTGCGCCCAAGAGAAGACTGAGCTGCGACCAAAGGTACCTTACATTGCCCCCCCCTGAGGGGCGGCCTCAGGACGTCTAAAGCAGGCTTGTCAGGATATTTCCTATGAAAGGCTGTGGTTAACCTCGGAGCATGAACATTGTTCTTTGGTTCCCAGGAATTCTCTTCATTTGGAAAACCTTTCCACTTGACGAGGTACTGCAACCTTCTGCCACGAATTCTGGAATCCAAGATCTTTTCCACTTCAAACTCAGCCTCGCCTTGACAAGAGATAACTGGAGGAGATGGAGAAACACGACCTGGAAAGATGTTAGGCACAAATCTTTTAAGCAGAGCAGCATGAAACACAGGGTAAACTTTAAGAGAGTTAGGAAGATCTAATTCAAAGGACACAGGATTAATGACCCTCTTGATAACGAATGGACCCAGAAACTTTGGAGCCAACTTCTTGGAAGGAGAGGCGAGCCGAAGATTCAAAGAAGAGAGCCAAACCTTGTCACCAATCTTGAATTCGGGATCCTTCCCCCGTTTTCTGTCTGCGAAAGTTTTGAAATTTTGTTGAGCCTTACTTATCTGTTCCTTCAAAAAAGACGTATTTTGTTTAAGAAACTCCAAACGATCTTGTAATGTAGGAAGGTTCACCTCAGGAAGGACGTCTGGAAACATGATAGGATGAAAACCCAGATTAGAAAAGAATGGAGTCTGGCCCGTAGAAGAGTGCATAGAATTATTATAACAGAACTCAGCACATGGAAGAAGTGACACCCAATTGTCCTGCAAATAGGAAGAAAAAGTACGAATGTATTGCTCCAGCGTTTGATTAGTCCTCTCGGTCTGCCCATTGGTCTGTGGGTGATAAGCTGAAGAACGAGACAAAGAGATACCAAGGGATTTACACAACACAGTCCAAAACCTTGATGTGAATTGGGTACCACGATCAGAAATAATTTCTGAAGTCCATGAAATTTAACTATTTCTTTAATGAACACATCCGCAGTCATGGCAGCAGAGGGGAGCCGGGGAAGAGGAATAAAATGTGCCATCTTGGTAAGGCGATCGACGACCACAAAAATAGTATTACACCCATTGGATGGAGGCAGTTCAACGATAAAATCCATGGAAATAGAACTCCAAGGTCTCTCAGGAAGAGGCAAGGGCCGGAGAAGACCCGAAGGGTTGTTGCAGGAAGATTTGAATCTAGCACAGGACTCACACGATCGCACATAAGCAGTGCATTCCTTTATTAAAGAGGGCCACCAAAAAAGACGTCTGGCCAATTCTAAGGTCTTTCGAATTCCAGTATGCCCAGCTAAAGGATGGTCGTGAACTATTCTCAAGGCCTCCACACGAAGATTCGGTGGAACTACCAACTTATTGTTCCTTAAAAGTAAGTCATCTTGAGCCACAATATCTTCAACACCTGGATAATCTGTTGGAGCTTGAGGAATCTTCTTTAGACGATCAATAAAAGAAGACTGCAGAAGTAAAAAGTGTCCGGACTGAAGAATTGTATCAGGAACCATGGACACTTTCTCCACCGGAAAAACTCTGGACAGGGCATCAGCCTTTGCATTTTTGGCTCCGGGTTTGTACGTAATATGAAATTGAAAACGAGAGAAAAAGAGTGCCCATCTAGCTTGACGAGGATTTAAACGCTTTGCAGATCTTAAGTATTCGAGATTCTTATGGTCAGTGAAAATGATAAAAGGATGAACGGCTCCTTCCAATAAATGACGCCACTCTACCAAAGCACCTTTAATCGCCAACAACTCACGATCTCCAACATCATAGTTCCTTTCAGTAGGAGTTAACTTTTTAGAGAAGAATGCTACTGGATGTAAGTTGTCTTTGGGGCCAGCTCGCTGTGAAAGAATTGCTCCAATTGCTACCTCAGAGGCGTCCACTTCAAGAACGAAAGGTTTGGAAACATCGGAATGGACTAAAATAGGAGCAGAAATAAAAAGTCTTTTAAGAAGTTCAAAGGCTTGTTGAGCAATTGGAGACCAAGAAAATTTGATTTTACAACTTGTGAGGTCTGTGAGAGGTTTGATGATGGAAGAGAATTTATTGATAAACCTTCTATAAAAATTTGCGAATCCCACAAAGCGTTGAACCCCTTTTCGGTCATTCGGGGGTGGCCAGTTAATAATCGCCTCAACTTTCTTAGTGTCCATCTTGAAACCTTGACTAGAAACTTGGAATCCTAGAAATTCAATGTGAGATCTCTCAAACTCACACTTTGAAGCTTTGGCGTAGAGGAGATGTTTCCTAAGACGAAGCAAAACCTCCCTCACATGAGAACGATGATCTTCTAAAGAATTCGAAAAAACAAGAATATCGTCCAGATATACGATGACAAATTGATCTAGTAAGTCATGAAAAATATCGTTGATGAAATATTGAAACGTGGCAGGGGCGTTACAAAGGCCAAAAGGCATGACGGTGTATTCGAAATGTCCATATCGGGAACGAAAGGCAGTCTTCCATTCGTCCCCTTCACGTATTCGAACCAGATTGTAAGCACCCCTCAAATCTAACTTAGAAAAAACTGTAGCACGACCAAGTCTTTGAAAAAGATCAGAAATGAGCGGCAACGGGTAACGATTCTTAATTGTCACCTTGTTAAGTTCACGAAAGTCAATGCAGGGTCTTAGGGAATGGTCTTTTTTCTCGACAAAAAAAATACCTGCACCGGCAGGAGAGGAAGAATGACGTATGAAGCCTTTAGCCAGATTCTCATCAATATAGTCCTTTAAAGTAGCTAACTCAGGCTCAGATAAAGGATATATTCTTCCAAAAGGGATGGATGCGCCAGGGAGAAGATCGATCGGGCAATCATAACTCCTGTGGGGAGGAAGTGAGTCAGCCGCTTTCTTGTTAAAGACATCAGCGAATTCATGGTAAACTTGTGGGACAAATTGGAGAAGTTCATCATCGGAAATGGTTGCACACAGCATCTTTGGAAGAAAACAATTCAGACGACAATAATCCGAGTTGAAGAAAACTGTTCCAGCCTGCCAGTCAATAGTTGGATTATGAGCCCTCAACCAAGGAATGGCAAGAATTACGGGAAAAAGAAGGTTTTCCATCATATCAAACTTTATTAATTCAGAGTGACCCCTTAATGAAGAAGCCAAAATATATGGGGTTTCTTGAGAAACAGAACCAGAAGAAACAAAATTACCATCAGCCATTCTAACAGGTATTGGCTGGGCCTTGGAAATAAAAGGAATCTTGTATTGACTCGCGAAGTCTTGGTTTATGAAGCACCCACAAGCTCCGGAGTCGATTACGGCATCCACCTCAATCTTTCTTTGGTTCAACTGCAAAGAGAGACGTAGAAGAACATAAGACTGGAGAGAGGGAACCAAGGGAGTATTAGGAGATTGCTGTGAGAGGAAATTACCATTGGGTCGAGTGGGGCAATTTCTTAACAAATGTCCAGACAGACCGCAGTACAGACATAAATTCAGCCGTCTTCGTCGCAGTCTTTCCTCCGTGGACAGGGTTCTGCGTACCACCCCGATTTGCATGGGCTCGCCATCAGAAGAAGGAGAAACAAGGACTGGAGGAGGAGCTGTAGGAAGCACCAATTCATGGCCCCATGCCTGGCTTGGCATACTGGACCCTCTTTCCTGGCGTCTCTCCCTTAATCTTCTATCAATCTGAATGGCAAGAAGAATCAACTCTTCCAAAGAACCAGGAAGACCCACTCTAGCCAACTCATCCCTGAGTTGATCGGACAAACCCTTGCGAAACTGATGCCGGAGGGCTCTGTCATTCCACAAGGTGTCTGGTGCCCAACAACGAAAGTCCGTCACATATTCCTCCACAGGTCTACGGAGTTGACGTAAATTACTAATAGCCGCTTCAGCAGTCTCTACTTTATGAGGATCCTCATAGATCTTGGATAACGCCTGGATAAAGGAATCAGTGGAGGCAAGAAGAGGGCTATTCTGTTCCAACAAACGATGGGCCCAAGCTTGTGGTTGTCCTTGCAAAAGGGAAATCATAACCCCCACTCGGATCTGATCTGTGGCGTGAGAGTGAGGCTTGAGGGTAAAGAGGAGGCGACAACCATTAATAAAAGTTCTAAAAGTCTTGGGATCGCCAGAAAATTTGTCGGGCATCGCTACCTTGGGTTCCCCATGAGATGCACTAGCAACTGCAGTTCCCGAATCCGACTGTCCCGAGGAGGAAGGAGGCGAGGCAGCAGTGGACATCCGAATGTCTTGAAGTTGTCCTTGGACATTCTGATAGTCTCCTCGAAGATCTCTCACAACGCGGGTCAGAGCAGCAATCTGTTGAGACAGATCGACTAGAGTTGGCAACTCTTCTGATGGCTCCATTCTGGCTTGGTGATTCTGTCAGGAACCGTCAGGAGGGTAGGAGCCACTGGAGAAGAGCTTAGCAGTTAAAACTGCTTTAGTGTACAGCAGGAGCTCACAGGTGGTATCAGCAGGCCGTGTTAGAGAAGAGAGGAATCCGTAGACAGGCAGAGATCGAAGGGCTGGCGGAGTTCAGGCAAACCGGAAACAGGCCGAGGTCAGAAGGCAGGCGGAGTACAAGCGGTAGTCCAAAACAAGCAGGGTCGATGGCAGGCAGAAGTCAAGCGGTGGTCAGAAACGGGCCGAGGTCAAAATCCAGGAATCAAGTTCAAAGCGAGGTATAACAGCAAAGGTTCAGGAGCAGGGAAAATAATCACCAAGCACTGTTTGCTTTTTCCGACGATAATAAATAGGGGCAGATTGGCGCCAAACGTAAGGACGCAGCGTCAGGATGCCGTGCGTCAACTTTAGCGCGCCCGCGACCGTCGCGACGTGCGCGCGTCCGAATGAACGGACGCGCGCCCGCGCAAAGACGCGGGCGCCGGAAACAGACGCCGAGAATGCGCAGAAACCTGCACACCCCTGCGCCTGCGCCCAAGAGAAGACTGAGCTGCGACCAAAGGTACCTTACAGGTGTTAAGCGGCATAATCGCCCGCCTTTGATAAAGAGACAGGGAGTGATAGTGGGTACGGTCACCTAGACTGTTGATATTAAGGCGTTAAGTGGCATAATCGCCCGCCTTTGATAAAGAAACAGAGTGACAAGCGGACGAGTCCATAGTCTGTGTGAGAAGACTACAGGAATAACTAACTCCGTGTGCACGTTAAAGATAAAGAGTACTCCGGGGACCGCTGAATTTGTGTTTGAAAGTGTGTGAAAGAGAGTGTTTGGCTGTCAAAGAGGGAATGGTCAACCCCTCAGACAGGCCGTAGAGGGCGATACACTGACCGGTGAACGTTTTCGGCAAACGTACTACCTTGCTTCTCAGGTTTTACTTGGCCGAGCTCCAAGCTGTGAGGCCATATCCGTGAGTACTGCTTCACCAGGCGTTTGACTCCACAAAATTGTTTGTCAATTGTTTGTCATCTATGCTTACTAAACATGCGAAACAAATGCTGTTAAAGTATCAATGATCTAACTGAGGACGCTCGGTTCATGCGTAATCAGAATCCAAATAATATCAGGTTCTTAAAAGGTAGAAGGAGGATTATAATTCTAACCCTATATTAGACAAGGAACAGTAAATTGCTTGTTGGAGAGGTACTGACGATAAAAAATCGTTACCTATAGGTCATGTTGATCGTTTTTTTGTAAGTAATTATTAGATGAAGTTTCTAAACCTGACTGTTTTGCCAACCTGACTGTTTTGTCAGCCTGTCAGTTAGAGATTCTAATGCTAACGGCCTCCTGCTGCACACATATGGTAGCCTCCTCATACAGGAGCATTGTGCATCAGACAGGTAATGTAAAAGCATTGTGCAAATATGTTATTGTGAAGTTATAAGTTTCTTTCCAATGCAATATTATGAGGAATGTAATAGGAGGGAAAATAAAGAAAGGAATGCCAAGAAAGGCAAGGTACAAGAACAACTATATGTCAGATAATAAGATAATGAAGGGATTGTGGATTGATATTATAGTAAACTGAAATAAGTCTTTGACACATATAGTGGTGTGCCTATACCAGATCAGGGCATGGTAAATGATAGTCCTTATGAGCTACAACTAAAAAATGCATTCCTATGACGATGTCTTTGCAGTTTTGTGAGTCAGCATATGGTAGACCACTGGGTAGCCAGTTTGCAAGCAGTCCTTGAGTATGCCGGACATGCTGAAAGACATCTCCAAAAAACAAAAACAAAAAAAAAACGAGGGTTAAACTATGTGTTTTAGTAGAGGAAGATGTGAATGTGGTAAAGCAGGATAGAGGACGAGATAGGCAGAGAGAAGGGGGGGGTTCAGACCCCGTTGAGATGACAAGCGAGAAAGAGAAATACGTAGGAGAAATTAGTTTTTTTCATTGTGAGAAACCGGTGCATTTTGCTAGAGAATGCCGAGCAGAATTGAGCAATGGGGATGACAGGAGCCCCCTTGGAGAGGCATGGCTATCTAAGAGTATACATTCCCCTGTAAATAACTTAGAGAAAATTAGGAAATTCTTAATCTAGAATACATAGAATGTAGTCTCTTATGTAAGTCGACACCCCAACTCATCCTTGAAGTTGGGGGAAAATCCATTACCTTCCTATGTGACACTGGGGCATGTAGATTCCTTATACACCCCCCTGTCCAAAGAACTGAGGAATTTACTTTTCTAAGAATAGCAGGGGGACAATTAGATAAAGTATACTTGTCCCCACTATTAGCCGTAACTGACCCTGACATTCAACAGACTATTCTTAATCAGTTCATTCTCTCTTCCCATTGTCAGTTCATCTTACTGGGAAGGGACATGTTGGTGAGATCAGGAAAGTGCCTTATAACCACCCGGATGGTTAATTGCCTTTGGCGACCATCCACTTAATAGAATAGCAGCCAACCCGAATCAAATACCAATCAAACCTCTAACACAATCACAAAAAGATGAGGAAGCTAGAAAGCTAGAGGGAGAGATAAAGCTGCTAGCAAAAGGGTTAAGTCAGAAAATAGAGAACAGTGAGAAACAACACCAAAAGGAAAAACACCTTAGAAACAATTTATCTTTCAGTTCTGAAAATAGCAGCTCTGATACTGAGGAACAAGCAGTTCCCAGCCCCCCAGCCAAGTTCTACCCCATCGGTAAATACAAACTAGAGAAGAGGGGTAGAAGCGGGGGCTGCTGCTTCAACACGTCACATTACACACACAGAGTACATTCCATGGGCAGCATCAGATCTTAGAAGGATTTTTCAAGACGTTCCACATCCCCACACCAATCCACACAAATTTGTACAGGAACTCATGTTTGTACAACCCTAATTGGACTGATGTTAGTTGTACTCAAACATGTGTGTGGTCCAGGGGCTTACCAACATTTGTTGGTCAAAATGAATTGGGACACTAATCCTGCTGACCCAGCCCAAGTAGGGGTCTGCTTACGTGCTCTGGAAAGTACCAAAGGCACTATTTTTCCAGAAGTTTATTGGGAAACAGTTTTCAAATTTAACCAAGATGCTCAAGAGTCTGTTGTCCAGTATGCAACCAGATTTAAAGAGAGGGTCATTGCCTGTGGTGGACCTGCTGCCCTAACAGATGAGGAAATCTGATGGGAGTTGTTGCATGGTTTAGGACCTACAGGCAGTAAATCAGGCCGTTTTCCAAGACTGACCCAGTCTCATTAGGAAATGCCAAAGCTGATGTGGCTGCTAAAGCACATTCACATTCAAGCTTTAACTGCATCACCAGACACAAACTTTTTAGATCAAGGGTTACTCAAAGACATGCAAAATAATGTCAGTGAAGCAGAACGCCACAAATGGGTTTCTAAAGGGGCCCAATTTAAACAGGGCATATATTATTGCCCCAAAAGGAAAACCAATCCTTCCTACTACACTATTTCACTATGCTGAAATTTTGAGTCATGGGCAAAGCCATGTCTCAACAGGAGGGATGGTAAATAACATACTCATTTTAGATTTTAGATCTGCATGGATTTTAACAAACTCAATAGATGTGAGAACAAGAAATATTGCCTTGTAATTATAGATGCCTTTTTCAGATCATCGAGGAAGAGGCAGACCAAAGTTTAGCGGAACACGTGCAGAATATTAAATAAACAAGATCTTACTCCAAATTCTCTTCCAGATACCGGAAAGCCCATCCCAATAGAACTTGTGAAGCCTGGAGGCTACATGTGGGTAAAGGTAATAAAAAGGAAGAATTGGGCGACTTCATGGTGGGAAGGGCCTTATCAGGTAAAATCGCAGAAAGAGTGTCCTGGGTACACTCCAGTCATTGTAAACTAGTAAAATAACTAGGGCAAGTGGCTAGGGAACCCAAATAGTCTTTTGGATACAGTCTGACTACAAAGGGGGTTCTCTCCACTAGGGAGGGGGTCGTCTCAACATCAGTGAAGAACCATGGGACTATTTGGGAGCAGCAGCAGAAGTAGGGAAAGAGTAGAACAATATGATACCTGGACACCATTCTTAAGGTGGGGTTGTGCAGGCATGTTAGCACTAATTATGTTTTTCATCTTATTCCCTTGGCTTTTCTTCCCCTTATATCATAATGCCATCAACCACAAGTATACACACCTGTTGGGGAGCATCCCTCATTCCCAAGAAATAGGACTCCCCAGAGTGTAGGTACAACAGGCAGACAGGATTGGGGACCACCTCCCAAGGATTATTCATATCCACCGTGGAGCAAACCTCTAGACATTACCATTATCGAAAGAACCACTACCACAGTTGAATTTGATGCCTGTGAATTCAGTGTGATTCCTTAGAGACCACTAGGTCCTTTGCCTAGGAAAATAAGTATATGTGCATCATTGCACACCCCAACCCCGGACTAAAGCCCTGCCCGGATTGGTCCACAGTCTGGTGGAGTACAGATCGCCAAGAGTGGGAGATAGCACCATGGGTAGGAGACTTAGAGAAATTCATGCAGCAGCGGATTTCCATAATAAAGAAAGCCCCATCTGCTTACTGCATAATCAAGTCATGTAACCCACTGCTCCTAACCATTAAAAATCCACATCCCAGAGACCAAAAACTTTTTGATCTCGGGATTACCATCACAGGAACAGACCCCATGGGATTAATTAATGTAACCATAGATAGGGCAAAGGCCATAGAGAGAGATTCCACAAACCCATTCCTCAAAGAAAAGATCTCTATCTCTGGTTTTCTGAGCCCAGGCTCTGAATGGAGGGTGAATTACTTACTTACCCAATCTCACCCTTGAAAAAGCTTTTGGAATAGAGACAGGTGTCCCCGAGGGGAACAAATGGTTAAAATCTGTCCCATACATGGCCCCCCGCGCAGGGAAAGATAACTGCTTCGCTTGCGCAAAAGCACGGCCAGCCCTTGGTACGGTGCCATTCCCACTAAACCCTGATAATGACTTAGAAGGGCTGTAGTGTGTGCTTAAGTTATAAACTCAAAAGCAACCCGCAAATGGTACCACCCTGTCCTTTCTCTGCCCTGTTGATTTGCCACCTTCCATTACAGTATATGCAGGTAACCACATCTGTTTCCATAGTCAAGGGCATAGTCAGAAATTACTGGCACTGCCAGCCTCCTTTTGTGCCTGAAATATAGTTCTGACACAGAACGACACCACATTTAAAAATGATGGTTCCAGGACCACCGTAGTGTGCGGGCAGATATATGGTGGTTATGTGGAGACATGAATTTGCGCCCCTTACTTCCAAGTCTCTGGAGTGGGAGCTGCTGTTTAGTACAACTGATATTGCCTTTCTATGCTTTTCCCGTAACCTCTATTCCGCAGGTACCAAGATAGGAAATGATTCACCGCTCCAAACGAGAAGTCCGCCTTAAAGGGTCTTTCGACAATCATGTATACATTGATGATATAGGAGTACCCTGAGGAGTCCCAATGAAAATAAGGCCAGAAATCAAATCACTGCTGGTTTTGAATCCTTCCTCGCCTGGTGGGCAACTATAAACAAGAACGTCGATTGGATCAACTACAACCAACAGAGATTTGTCAACTTTACCCGTGATGGATTTAAAGGTGTAGCAAGTCAACTAGAAGCCCCTCCTTGGTTGCCTGGCAAAATCATATAGCCTTGGACATGCTTCTTGCTGAGAGAGGTGGCATGTGAAAAATCTTCGGTGACATGTGTTGCACCTTCACCCCAAATAACAAGGCTCCTGATAGGAGTAACACTAAGGCCTTGGAAGGACTGACTATGTTATCTAATAAACTGGCGGAAAACTCTGGGATAGCCAACCCTTTCACCAACTTTCTTCAGACTTGGTTCAGGAAATGGAGCGGACTTGTATCCAGCGTGATAATTGCAACTGCCATACTTGCAGCTATTTTGGTAACCTGTGGGTGCTGTTGCATCCCTATATTCGTGGCTTATTGCAACGTCTTATTGATACTACCTTTACTAAAACCATGTATACTGCAGCTTCACTCCGCTCTTATGACTATGTGGATAATTATGACACAGATATATGATGCGAAGGATGAAAATCTATACTAGTCCTAATCACTGATGTTTTCCTGTCACACATAATGCATTCACAAGTATAAAAAGTGTGGAAATGTAAGGAAATTCTTGAGTTAATACTTGAAACGCATGATATGTGAAATGTAGCTTATTTTACCAATAACATGTCCTTGTGATAATTGTAGCTTCTTTAACAATAACAAGTCTTTGTGATAATTTCAAACAGTGCATTTGTACGCAGCTAACTGTCCGCTGAATTAATGACGTGAACATGGGGCCAGATCAGCTGCAGAAAGATTGTGACATTTTACAGTATCTATAAAAAGCCAGCTACTTTCTGTATTAGCGGGTCAACCTGCAGCTTACTTCTGTATTGCTTGTCCCCTCGCAGCGAGAATAAAACTTATCACATTCCTCTGAACCCTGAATGACCATTCAGGGTTCAGAGGAATGTGATAAGTTTTATTCTGCAGATTTGGCAGATTTTTATAACAACTACTCACTAATAATGAGTGAACTGATTTGCTGCAACAAAAAGAATCTCATATCATTAAAGAAACACACTATTTTCGACAGAATTTTGGATGTTTAACAATAAATTATTGGAAGTATTACCCCCCCATCTTAGCTCAGTAGGACTGTAGTCTCAATCATTTTGCGTATACAGTACTACCAGATTAATCTCCACTACATAACCCTTCCCTGTTTCTATTTTTAAGTTCTTCTTTAGCTGCTTTTGTACTTAAGATCCAGGAACATAAATAATGAATAAAAGTATAGAGCGGGTTTTCTACAATCATAGTCAGACAGCAGAGTCTGTGGGTTTTACATGTTTCTTTAGTGTGCATTAAGGTAAATTAGATCATGAAACCCATTTAATTATAGATGTCTTTACTCTGAAAACATAGAGCTGCACAATCCTCTTCAAAATCCATAATTCTGAGTACAAAGAATTATGGATTTTGTTTCAGAGAATCTCAGCGTTCCTTCAGCTACATTATTGGAATGCAGCAGGAGAAGTATGGAAGTTCAATGCCACTTCATGACCCAGCATTCTCACTCCTGGAAAGGAAACAAGTGATTTTTAACCTTGAAAGCAAGTACGGTTTGAGTGGAGCTATTTATGATAAATTGCCTTTTAAATGTAATCTCTCCCTTGTCATAGGACTTAGCTTTCAGCCTCACCTTTTCTCCTGAGCTTATATGTTTTAATGCTACTGCAAGTCCAATGCATTTTAGTGCTGTATAGTTTGTTTTACTATAACGGTGCACATGTGTAATTCAGTCTATTTTTATAAAAGCATATGATGTAAAGACTCTTTAAGCATAGCTGTTAGTGATGCGCGAATTTGTCCCATTTCGCTTTGCTGAACAATTCGTGAATTTCCCAGGAAAAATTTGTGAAACATGAATTTTGCCGCCCACGTCAATTTTAACACGTGTTAATTCTGATGCTCGCGTCAATTTTGACGCTGGCATTAAGTCCTTGGGCATCTGAATAATGTTGATGTGCGCCGGTTTTGACACAAGCATTTTTTCCGACCTGCGTCCAAAATATACATTTTGCCGTAAATTCCCCGCAAAATCGCCTGGCAAATTTATTCGCTCATCACTAATAGCTGTACATAATATGATGCAGAGCCTGAATGCAATCACAATTTTTTTTGCAAACATTTTTATTGAATTCTTCAATAAACAATGGCACAATCAATGCAAAATGAGTACCAGCAAATATATATAGATATCCAAAAAGTACATAATATTTACATTTTTAACAGTCCAAAGTACACAGAGCCCAGGGTAAAACAAATTAAGTCCATGTTTGTATTCATCGGCGGAAGCCATATCTCTGGATAACAGAAAGGAGGCAGGCGATGGGTCATTTAAGTACACAGTATTGGTGTTGATGTGCAATAAACTTTAAAACCAGATCTGCTGCTATATAGGCATTTAGGTATTTGCCTCTGAAATGTCTTTAGGAAAATAAAAGTCACTTTTGGCAAGGAATTACTTCTGGTAATGATGATGTGTGGATACCTGTGTCAGTAACGTGACTGTCAGTAACGTGATAGTTTTCCCAAAAGGTCTGCCTCTCCATAGCCTTGTCTCATTGCCTGCATAAGTCAGTTGCAGCACATTCTGTTTCCTATTTAGACATGGCTGCTGAATTATTTTCTGCCCAAAGCCTGACCTGTATTTGATCCATGTCTCTTTTTCTCCTGCAGTTGCCTTTTTGTTCCATATCTGCTGGAAACCTTTGCTAGACTTGGAGATCATTAGATTATTTACATTTTTCCCTAGAGCTTACTTAATATTACATTATCCAACCTGTTGAGTTGCTGTACTTTATCTGTCGCCACACTTGAGACCCTGAATATACTTTGTACGTGTGTATTTATTTAAAAGCTTTTGGACAATATGTCAGTACAGATATTGACTTTTGCTTACTGCAGATATTTTCTTCTTTTTTTTGCTTTCTTTCTTGAGCTGAATTATTTGGGGCTACTAATATAACAGATGTTTTTGCAATAATTACTACCCTAAAAAAACAGTTGCTGATAAGTCAACCAGTTGCAGAGATTAAATAAAACCTAACCAATTACTGTAGAAAGGCAGCTCAAGGCCCAATGCTCCAAGCACAGGAGTAAATAGACAGGAATAAAAATAATAAAATAAATAAACAAATAATATAGTGCAGTATCTCCTAATAGGAATGCACCCTTTGTGGTAGTATGAAAATTAGAAAAGGTGCATGATTTTAATAACTCCCATAACACCAGCATTCACACACCATCCATAACTTGCTCCTTCTTAGGCCAATACAAGTGGATGCCACTTTAACAATTTACAGACACTGCTTCTATGGGCAAGGGAGGGGAGCACCTGGACTTGTACTTCATAATAAAGAATATTCTCTTGCCATCTGAATATATATATATATATATATATACAGGGCCGCCATCAGGGGGGGACAGGGGGGACAAGCGTACCGGGCCCGGGCATGAAGGGGGGCCCGGCAGCACTGCATTTTTTGAAGATCCGGGCCCCCCTTACGAGCGCCCGAGCCGTACGTCTTGCCTCTGTGCTGCCGAATGCGGAAGTGCCGAAAAGCCGAAGCCGATGCGCCGAAAAGACCCGAAGTCACGGAAAAAGCCGAAGTCACGAAGCGCCGAAAAGACCCGAAGTCACGAAAACAGCCGAAGCCGAAGTCCTGAAGCAGCGCAAAGACCCGAAGTCACGAAAACAGCCGAAGCCGAAGTCCTGAAGCAGTGAAAAGACCCGAAGTCACGAAAGGAGGTGAAGTTGAAGTACTGAAGCCGTGAGTTCAATTCTACTGAACACCAGTTTGTGTATTTTTTTTTTTTTAATCTCCTGGCCACCAATGTATTATTTTAATATTCTATAGGCCCCTGCAACCAATCTTTTTTTTTAAAACATGTTTTTTTGGGGACCCAATTTTTTTTTTAACTCGTAAGGGGCCCCTGACGCCAATGTTTTTTTTTTTTCAAAAAAATTTTTTTTTTTTTTTTAAATTTTTTTTTGGGGCCCCAATTTGTTTTTAACTTGTAAGGGGGCCCCTGCCGCCAATGGTTTTTTTTTTTTTTTTCAAAAAAATTTTTTTTTTTTTTTAAATTTTTTTTTGGGGCCCCAATTTGTTTTTAACTTGTAAGGGGGCCCCTGCCGCCAATGTTTTTTTTTTTTTTTTTCAAAAAAAATTTTTTTTTTTTTAAATTTTTTTTTGGGGCCCCAATTTGTTTTTAACTTGTAAGGGGGCCCCTGTCGCCAATGTTTTTTTTTTTTTTTTTCAAAAAAATTTTTTTTTTTTTTTAAATTTTTTTTTGGGGCCCCAATTTGTTTTTAACTTATAAGGGGGCCCCTGCCGCCAATGTTTTTTTTTTTTTTTTTTCAAAAAAAATTTTTTTTTTTTTCAAATTTTTTTTTGGGGCCCCAATTTGTTTTTAACTTATAAGGGGGCCCCTGCCACCAATGTTTTTTTTTTTTTTTTCAAAAAAATTTTTTTTTTTTTTCAAATTTTTTTTTGGGGCCCCAATTTGTTTTTAACTTATAAGGGGGCCCCTGCCACCAATGTTTGTTTATTTTTTAGTTTTTTTTACATTTTTTTTGTTGGGGCCCCAAGTTTTTTTTAACTTATAAGGGGGCCCCTGCCACCAATGTTTTTTTTTTAAAAAAAAAATTTTAATTTTTTTTTTTGGGGCCCCAAGTTTTTTATAAGGGGGCCCTGACCATCAATAGCTTTTTACAACTTGTGTGGGGGGGGTTACTTTTTTAGCGCTGATGTCTGTGTGGTCTTTTAACTGCGATGT
Organism: Xenopus petersii; assembly: GCA_038501925.1. NCBI lineage: Eukaryota > Metazoa > Chordata > Amphibia > Anura > Pipidae > Xenopus > Xenopus petersii. Next base: position 54,810,580 of record CM076672.1, read on the forward strand.
GGAGTGGGCGGGAAATGGGGTGGAGCTTGGTCGTCAGTGTGGGCGGGGCCCAGGGGGCCCCAAAAATTTTGTTGTACGGGGCCCCGTGATTTCTAATGGCGGCCCTGTATATATATATATATATATATATATATATATATATATATATATATATATATTAATTTGTTCTCTTTTGTATGAACACATTTCTTAAAATGACCATTAAGAACATGCAATAAGCTTATAAAAGGCTTATATTGTATGGCCAGCACCCCTTCAAATAATGGACCATCCCAATTCCTATTCTACTGCTCAGACAAGCAGTCTGGTTCAGCTCTGCCTCCGTGTGTGTCTGTTTGTAGAATGAACTGTAAGGGGCAGATTTATCAATGGTCGAGGTGAATTTTTGAATTGAAGAAATTTGAGCTATTTTTGTGTACTTCGACTAAGGAATAGTCCAAATTCGATTTGAAATTTGGAAAAAAATTGAAAATTTGAATATCAAAAGTTATCATGTACTGTCTCTTTAAAAATTCTACTTCGACCAGGATTTGGCCCTTTTCAGCAGGATTCAGATTCGGTCTAATCCTTGTGTCTGACCGAACTGAATCCAAATCCTAATTTGCATATGTAAATTAGGAGCGGGGAGGGAAACACGTGACTTTTCATCACAAAACATATCTGATATAGATATAAATATCTATAATATTATAATATATATTTTGCCCCTCTCCTGCTTCTGTCTTGTTTCCACCTCATTGTTTCTTTTTGGGTGTCTATTCTGCCACTCTGGGAACAAAGCAGCTTTCCCCTAGACTGAAATGCATAAATATAGATTCTATAATAGTGACATTTTGTTGGGCAGAACCTTCTGCTGCTGTTGTTACTCTACTTTATGCACAGTAGAACCTCCATTTTACATTTTTCAGGGGACCAGAAAAATGGTGTAAAGTCAGAGAAATGGCAATACATTATATATTGATGGGACCACAAAAAATTATATAACAAATGGAAAAAAAATTCAAATGAGGCTTCACTGTAGGTATTCAGCTGTAACTAGAACTCTAGAGGGAATAACATTCTACAAACTTCTGGCTAGTAATTGTGCCAGAAAATACCAAGCGCTGTCCTGGTAAACAAGGAGTTTGTGTCACTAATAGAATGGCAAAGCTATACATGTGTAACACTTACTACTTTATAGATTTATAGAAAAGCTGGTTGTTAGGTGTTATGTTTTGGTAGCCGAGGATGATTAGAGTATAACAGTGCTTTATTAGCAGGTTCATGCAACCATTACACCACAGTAAGCAACTCTAACACCACAAGCTGTATAGAAAGTATGCACAGTATAAGTCTTGAGCACAGTGACATCTACAGGCCATTTGTATAAACACCACATTAGGTTTGTGTGGAAACCAAAATATGGGTACAAGTAATTTATGTCATATGTTTTGTTCCTTGCCCCCTCCCCTTGGAAAATTTTCTGCGGATGCCCATGACTGTTTCTGGTGTAGGTAGGTACTCACAGAGGTATGTCATAACCCCAATGATACTCTAGGGAACTGTGCTCAAATAGTGTGAAAAACTTCTCTAATACAATAAAACCAGATAAACCCACAAGATGCACGTAGCTCCAGTTTTGGTTTTGCAGCCTGGAAGGGATACAGAGAAAATAAAATGCAAAAGGGTAAATTATTCAATACTGAGCACTGGATTACAAAGAAAATCATGCATTATGCATATTTTGACAAGAAATGATTAATTCCTGACAGAAACAACAGTGCAGTTTACAAAAGCAAAAGAAAGGGGCACCTTGGCATGTAATGTAATATATCACTTTTTAAAATCAACTTCTAGTCACAGTGACAGTTGGATAAGCCTTTATGAGGAAGGTGTTTTCTTTACAGAGCCCAACCTAATCAAATGTAATCAGTCATTAAATGATATAACAATGGGCCAGTGTGCCCTGCATTAGATTACAGAGAAGCTGTTATCAATGTACTTAGACGTGTTTGTGTTACGCATAAATAATTTCTCAAACTGGAATAAATATACTGAATAGTATAGTATAGCAACCAGATACTGTAGCTGCTAAAATTCCAAATTGGAGAGCAGTTGAACAAAAAGCTAGATAATTAAAAAAACACAAATAATAAAAAAATGAAGACCAATTGTATATTGTCTCACATATTGACTCTTTACAGCATGCTAACGATTAATTTAAAGGTGAATAGGACCTTTAAATGAATGTTTACTCATACAAGAAGCTTGACTGTTTAAAGTAATTTTTTAGTCAAAGGATAATTGGGTGTGCGAAAGAGTTAGGGGGATATTTATCAGTCCAAATTCATCTCAACAATTTACAGTCAGAAACGCCAGGTTTTTTTTGTGTATTTATTATTAGATTTTCCCAAAAATTTGCTTTGCGGTACAAAATCTGAATTTTAAGATTTTTTTCAGATTTTTTACCCTAAACTCAGATTTAGTATGCTTTTTCCCAAAAACTCTGAAATCTTCGAGGTATTGCACTAAACCCACCGCACATCAAAAAAATCATTGGGACTTCTCCCATTGACTTATATGCAACCTCAACAGGTATGAGATGCCGGATTTTCTGATTCAGACTTTTCCATCCTCGGGGTTTAATAAATTACGAAAAATTCATGATTTTTTGAAAGTCCAATTTTATACTAAAAAAAAATCACAAATTTTTCAGGATTTTTGCATTCGGAGTTTAGTATATAACCCCCATGGAGTTAAAGTCAAAACAAACCCCTTGACATAGGGGGTTATTCGTCAAACTCCGAATACAAAAATCACAAAAAAATCTAAATTTTTTTGACAAAAAAAAAATCTTTTCGGAATTTATTTTACCCCGTGGCTGAAAAAAGTCAGAATCCGAAAATCCGCCATCTCCAAGCTGTCGGGGTCCTGTAAAGTCAATGGTAAAGGTCTTATTTCAATATCATGGCCCTCGCTGAGTTTTAGCCAAAAATACTATTTTTTTTTTTTAAGAATTTTGGCGCCAAAAGTCGTATATTGGTGAGAGAATCAAACTTTTTGTGGCAAATCAGACTTTTAGCGGTAAAATCTGATTTTTCAGATTTTTGCCCCAATCTGATTTTAGCGATCTTTTTCTATGATAAATAAGGTCCAATCTGCAATTCGGAGTTGGTCTGACTTTTTTAATAATATAATGACTAAGGAGCAAGTTCTATATGTGACTGTTACACAGATCTACAGTATTGGTGTATGGCTAGAAGTCACTGAGGACACATTTAAAACCACTTTAAATGCAGAGCATGAAGGATTGATTATTCAAATAAATGAGTGAGACGTGAGTAAATGAAGAAAAGTGAAAGGCAATGAAGTAAAAAAACGAGATTGTCACTAATACATGTCTCGCGGGCAAGCAAGTTTGTTTTACCTTTACACAAATGATGTTATGTATGAAAAGAAAAATAAACTCACTGGTGAATTGGCTTTTTTCAGCGCTTCATTAATTTTTCATAGTGAATATGCCATGGGCATTAAATGTGTGAGAAAGAGACAGTTATTCGGTTGTCCACAATATATCTTCTGTGGAATGTTTAATAGCAGCCGAACCATAACTAACCCACAGAGTAAATAAGCCGAGTCAGATGAATTATAATGTTTATTCTGCAAGTATAATATGCAAATCACGCAATTTTATTGGTGGGTCCCTATAAATATATTTAGGTAGGACATATATCACTGAGTTCTGTTCACCGTGTTTATATCATTTAACACAGCATTAAACTATTAAAAAAAAAGCATATGATTGTGGGCTGTATGTACTTCACGAGTCCCTCTCATACAGTAGCCTTGTGCCTTTACCGAACCACTCCATTATGCTGGGTACATACAATGCAGTCACCAAGTGAAGAACATATGGAACTTGTTTTGCAATGGACATTTATACCTGGAGCAAGAACACAAAAGCCCAGAACACACACACACACTCATATTATATTAGGTGATACCATTGCCATATAACATTCAGCTGCACAAATTCTTTCCTCTTCAGTCTACACTAATAAAGGACTCAATAATGTTCTGAGCACATCATTTCATGCAAACTCTCATGTTAGTTACATTAAGTTAAGTTGGGTTGAAAAAAGACCAAAGTCCTTCAAGTTCAACCTCTCCAAATGAAACCCAGTTCATATATATATATACACACACTCACACCGACCCCTCCATGCTCTCACATTAACTATACAGTATGTATACCCATATCTATAATTGTAGATTTTAATATCACAATAGCCTCGGGTATTATTTCTGTCCAAGAAATTATCCAAGCCATTCTTAAAGGCATTAACTGAATCAGCCATCACAACATCACCCGGCAGTGCATTCCACAACCTCACTGTCCTGACTGTGAAGAACCCCCTACGTTGCATCAAATGAAAGTGCTTTTCTTCTAGTCTAAAGGGGTGGTCTCTGGTACGGTGTAAAAAGGGGTAAAAAGGTCCCCTGCTATTTGTCTATAATGTCCTCTAAGATACTTGTAAAGTGTAATCATGTCCCCTCGCAAGCGCCTTTTTTTCCAGAGAAAACAACCCCAACCTTGACAGTCTACCCTCATAATTTAAGTTTTCCAGCCCTCTAACCAGTTTAGTTGCACTTAGTCTCTGCACTCTCTCCAGCTCATTTATATCTTCTTAAGTAGCCCAAAACTGCACTGCATACTCCAGATGAGGCCTTACCAGGGACTTATAAAGAGGCAAAATTATGTTTTCATTACTTGAGTTAATGCCCTTTGTTATGCAAAAAACTACTTTATTTACTTTAGTAGCCACAGAATTACACTGCTGTTTCATTTATCACTACTCTTTATAATCTATCTTTTAGCCAGTTCTCTATCCAGGTACAAATACTATGTTCCAGGCCAACACTCCTTAATTTAATCAGTAACTAGTGATGGGAGAATTTGTTCCATTTCGGAATTTCGCGTATTTCCCGTGAAACTTGCGAAACTGACGAAAAATTCAACATTTATACATTTCACCATTTATCGTTGCTGGCGTCTAAATTTTTTCGCCGCAAATTTGCAAATTTATTCACCGGTGGTGAAACAGGCACATTCACTGTGAACTCACGACTGGTGAATAAATTCGCCCATCACTACCAGTAACCTTTTGTGTGGCACTGTATCAAATGCTTTAGCAAAGTCTAAGTAAATCACATCCACTGCCATCCCAGAATCGAGGACCCTGCTCATCTCCTCATAAAAGGCAATTCAATTAGTCTGGCAAGATCTATTATACATAAAACCATGTTTACATGTACTAGTCTCTTTTGAATTTCTTTTTGCGTGAACCATGCATCATTATTACTAGAATTGAGACTTTTAATAGGAAAATAAACAAACAAAAATGGCATGTACATCTGCTTCTATGAAGTAAGTATATATGTACAGATTACCAAAGATATGTCACCATGTGTTCTCCTCACAAAAACCCCAGTCCAATCATTGCCAAAAATTGGAAAAACTCAAAATAGGTGAAAAGATCTGCAATTAATAAATGCAGTAGCAAGGTAAAATTTAAAAAGTATTTATTAGGACATGTATAGCCTGCAGAGCATGGACTTACTGTTTATCCGCACGCTGAATTTTAAGATTCCAGGCTGAAGTATTTTGTCTTGTTTCCTAATCATATTGCATTTCTATGAGTCGTCACTTTGATGCCCTCAGAAATAGAGGCTTCAAGTATTTTAAATATAAACACCATGCTTTCTATAATATACAGCAGATGTTAGAAAACAATGGATCCATCTTTATAGTGTTTGAAGAAACATTACTCAGCTCTCATCTCTATCATATTCTCATAACAAAGATAAATTATTTACCCCTCAAGATATACTAGATGCAATAAAATCCCTTTCTCCACACATAGCATCCAAGGGTTTCTGACACTGCCAGAAGTTTTACTTCTCCCCAAATTATCTAACTAAGGCCCATCCCCAGTAAAAACAACTAATATTATGTGAAAAGTCTAATATAGATTGCTTCCCTTGCAAAGTCTCTGTTAAGTGCAGTCAATTGATCAACTGGAACAAGGGGACACCATTCAGGCAAAACAGGCTACTCATGCTATTTGGAGATTGGTAAACTTTATACAGGTATGGGATCTGTTATCCAGAATGCTTGGGACCTGGGGTTTTCTGGATGACAGATCTTTCCTTAATTTGGAACTTCATACCTTAAGTCTACTAGAAAATTCTGTAAACATTAAATAAACCCAATAAGACACTACTGTCGGATGAAGATGCAACATGCAGCCTTCGCATCCGACAGTTGTGTCTTGGATGCATGCAGCGACACCTGCGATTTATCACATCACGTTGGAACAGATGCTATCGCATGTAAAATCACTTGTGTAGTTCTACCTTGAAGGACAAGAATCACAGAATTGTGCAAATACTGCTTGCAGTAGCAGTTATTGAATAATTGTAATTAATTGATATTGGACAGTTGCTAAGAACTGCATCTTGCATTCAGTTCTACAGTATATTTGGGTATATAATCCCTTTAAGAATAAAATTAGCAACACGGACTTTCGTTGCTGTCTGCAGAAAGTGAGACAGTATATACAGCCTGTGTCTATTCAAGTGATTAAGGGTAACCACATTTATTGGCTATACAACGATCAGAACAGGGGCGTTATTCCTTTGGTATAGTTTATAATGTTTGTGTTTTTTTTATTTCCTCAAATCAATTTTTTTAATTCTAAAAAATTGTATATTTAAAGGGACACTGTCATGGGAAAATTTTTTTTTTCCAAAATGAATCAGTTAATAGTGCTGCTCAGAGCAAACAGATTTTTTTATATTCAATTTTGAAATCTGACATGGGGCTAGACATATTGTCAATTTCCCAGCTGCCCCAAGTCATGTGACTTGTGCTCTGATAAACTTCAATCACTCTTTACTGCTGTACTGCAAGTTGGAGTGATATCACCCCCTCCCTTTTCCCCCCCAGCAGCCAAACAAAAGAACAATGGGAAGGTAACCAGATAACAGCTCTCTAACACAAGATAACAGTTGCCTGGTAGATCTATGAACAGCACTCAATAGTAAAAACCCATGTCCCACTGAGACACATTCAGTTACATTGAGAAGGAAAAACAGCAGCCTGCCAGAAAGCATTTCTCTCCTTAAGTGCAGGCACAAGTCACATGACCAGGGGCAGCTGGGAAATTGACAAAATGTCTAGCCCCATGTCAGATTTCAAAATTGAATATAAAAAAATCTTTTTGCTCTTTTGAAAAATGGATTTCAGTGCAGAATTCTGCTGGAGCAGCACTATTAACTGATTCATTTTGAAAAAAATGTTTTTTCCCATGACAATATCCCTTTAAGTAATTTCTCTAAACCATCAAAACCTTTTATATTTATTACGTTTAAGAACCATGAAAAACTCTAATATAAAACTTCTCCATCTAAAAGCTGGTGAGGTCATGTAGAAGTCAATATGATTTGACCTTTGCAAAAATCTTTCTTTGCTTTAAGCTTTTATGGGGGGTTTTTTTCCCTTGTAAATGCATGAAAATTTCTTAAGAATTGATGGTACTTTTAGTAGTACCATTTTGACCTCGTGTAAGACAAAACTCAGTAAAGGAAAACCTTTAGTAATAGTCAGGCAATTTATTCTTACATAATACAACATAACAGTTTTGTCTGGGTAAGCTGTTGGAGTAACACACAGAATGTCAGCCAAGGACTTACCAAAGACCCACCTCTTGGTCCAGGCATTATATAGCTATCAGAAGGCTTTTACAATAATTATGACAAGGGTTTCACGGAAATACCATACATAGTCTGTCTCCTCCTTGTACAATTAATGTCTAAATGATTTACTTAGTCATACATGTTATCAAAGGAATGTTGTAACATACTGTGCCTAGCTCCAACGGTCCACAGCCTCGCAATCAGCTATCGGCTAACCAAGGCCATTGTGGTATTTCCAGTAATCTGAGCCGCACTTCAGTAGAAAGGGGCCCCAACAGACACTCTGGAATTTAAGTAACAGAGTGATGATCTTTTGTTTGTATGGCCTAGTATTAGCTATATGATTGACCATTGTCCACAGTAGACCATTAGCCCTTATATAGTCCATCCTGCCTTGGGCCCTATAGCATTATGGCATCATAGAGGGCGGGGGTGACAAATATCAACCCTCTGACACTAGCCATTCGTCCGTCATAGGAATTGGACCGTTCCAGATATTTTTATATTATATAAACAGAATACAAGGATTTCAGATTTGGATTTGTTCCGCATTTTTACTTGTTTGTGTTTTATATATTTATAGATTTTTTATTGATCTTATTTATAGATATAGATTTTTTATACATTGGTGCTTTTTGAAAATATATTTAAAAACAAGTTTGCACTCACATTTGGTTGAAGGCCAGTCACACATAGATATATATATATATATATATTTCACAGGCTATTTTGGCTTCTATGTAGGGACCCTCCCGCCTGTGCCAGAAACTTCGTGCCAGAAACTTTGTGCCAGGACTGGATGGACTGGATGGACTGGATGGAAAGCTGCCTATCAAGAGGTGGAGACAAATTATAATGCCTGCCTGTGCCAAAAGCTCAGATGGTGGGCAGTTGGAGTGATGAAAGGCCAAGCTGTCTGCTCCTAGGTTGATTGCAGAGAGGGGGCTGGCGCCAACCTGCCTGTGATGGAAAGCAGCGTCCTTGCTAAAAAAATGGCTGTTGGCAGTACACATTGTTTAAAATGGTATTGCAACTTTTTCTTTCAATGGGGTTACATGTAAGATGCCCCCTGCCCTTCTTGGGGCATGCCTTGCATCAGGTCGCAGTGGACCTGGTCAATTGTTTAACAAGGACAAGCTTCTGAAGATAGCTTGAAAAAAAACATCCCAGATTGATTGCAAAGAGGGGGCTGGTGCTAACCTGCCTGTGATGGAAAGCAGCGTCCTTGTTAAAAAAAATGGCTTTTGGCACATTGTTTAAAAGGGTATTACAACTTTTTCTTTCAAGGGGATTAACTGTAAGATGCCCCTTTTGGCACATTGTTTAAAAGGGTATTGCAACTTTTTCTTTCAAGGGGATTACCTGTAAGATGCCCCTCTGCCCTTCTTGGGGCCGCCTTGCATCAGGTCGCAGTGGACATGGTCGATTGTTTAACAAAGACAGGCTTCTGAAGATAGCTTGAAAAATAAATTGGAAAAGCTGGTTAGCAAAGGCAGCTTTCGGCGCTTTACCGAATCGTAAATATCAGTTACTCATTTATGCAGCCTGAAAAAAGAAAAGAAAGTCAACTACCGCACAGGCTCGAACCCAGGCCATTTCAGGAAGAAACCAGGCAATTTGCTGCATGTGTCATAAAACAGACGTGTGGGGAAGCTGGTTTTTGCTGATTCTAAAGTAGCAGTCATTCTTGAATACAGCCTGAATTAAATGACAACCCTCAAAGGTTGGGGAAAATATCCACACCGGGATTTGAACTCTGGTCTCCTCGGGGGAAACAACGTGCGATTTATCCAATGAGCCACTGAGACAGTTCCTGTGTGGAACGGTTCCAGATGACCATAACAACCCAATGTCCTAAAGTAGCAGTCACTCTTGAATGCAGCCTGAAGAAAATGACAACGCTCAAAGGTTAAGGAAAGCATCCACACCAGGATTTGAACTCAGGTCTCCTTTGGCAAACAACGTGCAATTTATCTGATGAGCCACTGAGACAGTTCCTGTGTGTAATGGTTCCAGGTGACAATAACAAGCCAATGTCCTAAAGTAGAAGTCACTCTTGAATGCAGCCTGAAGAAAAGGACTACCCTCAAGGGTCAGGGAAAGTACCCACACCGGGATTTGAACTCCGGTCTCCTCAGGGAAACAACATGCAATTTACCCAATGAGCCACTGAGACGGTTCATGCATGGATCAGTTCCAGATGACAATAACAACCCAATGTCCTCTTGGGCCTCTTCATTGACTGGCAGTACCGGCAGTCCATCATCCGCCCCTCATGACTCTTCCTGTGGTCTCTTTGTGATGTCACTTCCTGCCTGACGTGTTTCGCTACTCAGCTCCTCGGAGGCATGTTTCCCTTTTCTGCACGCTGCCAATTAGCGGTTGTTATGGTAAACCCAAGTGCTCAAAACTTTGCGTTTCAAGACAGTTCCAAGAATATCTAGGACAGCAAATATGTGTTTACCCCAGATCTCAACCTAACTGACCAAGATTATTTCAGGTGTAGACTCTATTGCCTACTTCTTACTCTTACTGGCCTTCAGGTTGAGCCCCTGCCATGTGCACCCGACCCTCCTCCCACCACCACATTTCGGAACCACTGCTTTGCCTGGGTTAATGTTCCTGTTCTGCAAGTCTCGATATGCCAGTAGAAGGTATGGAAGGATGAACATGCTGTTGCCTCTGCTGCTATGATATCTGAAGCATAGGTATACAATTATAAAAACGAATGAATTAAAAGAATTGCTGACATAGCTGGAAAACAACCATCTCTAAAAATAGAGTAGCAATATGATATATTAGGAGGCAGCTGCAAAAAAGGATAAGAGCAATTGAGACCTGACCTTTAAAAGAAATCACAGACATAAACATAAGCAAAAATGATTGCGCATCTAGCACAAGTCCCTGAAGCTGTTTATTATGCTGTCAGGTGTAAATGTATGTTTTTTTAAAAAAAAAAATAGAAAAAAAGACAATTAACAACTTGCTTTTGCCTTTCTATTCAAAATGGAAACTGTTAAGTGAGGTGTAAAAATCCCCTGAAATTCAAATGTGGAAACTGGATTCATGTTACAATGTATCATATCAGCTGCCCCGCGCACTCAGCCGATGGTTCATTATGAAAATTACAGTCTTTGAGCAAACGGCCGTAAAATGACATAAGTCCTTACATAGAAGCTGCGGTTGAAATGTTCATGCCTTACACAAATGGCTAAATGGATTTGCTGCATGTCAAAATGGAATTCTTGTAAAAGATTGCAGAATCTCTATTTGAAAAATACATTTCTTTGTCTAACAAAGTGTTTTAGAAATAATTTCTTCTTCCTTGCAGATTATGCAGGCTTAAACATACCAGCATTGGAATGTAGAATTTAGTAGATATAATAACTTAGCTTTATTAAAGTCAGTAAAATGAAATTCCAGCGGTTTCCCTTCTTGAACCATTTCTTGAGCTGTCATCAAATTATATTAAAACACCCTTTGTAGCAACTAAAATTTGACCTGGGATAGAAAAGGTAACATTTCCACTATAAATGTAAATAATGAGTATGGGAAAACCCTAAATCTAACTTTTTATAATAATAAATGACATAACATAGACTTTCTATATTGTCAGATATACAGTACATCATCCAATGACAGTAACAATATTTTTCACCAAACTCCCTTTGACTCTGCAGTGTTCTTCCACACTGTCCATGCTCTCTACTTATCCCATAGCCACAGCCTTTTCTTTTTTTCTAAAAGTGTACCAGTAAGTATATAGTAACATAGTAAGTAAGGTTGAACCAATCAAGTTCAACCTTTTTTTTTTATATCAGCCTAACTGCCAGTTGATCCAGAGGAAGGCAAAGAAAACCCAAAAACCTATCTGAAGCCTCTCCAATTTGCCTCAGAGGGGGAAAAAATTCCTTCCTGAATCCAAAATGGCAATTGGACTAGTCCCTGGATCAACTTGTTCTATGAGCTATCTCTCATAACCCTGTATTCCTCACTTGCTAAAAAGCTATCCAACCCCTTCTTAAAGCTATCTAATGTATCAGCCTGTACAACTGATTCAGGGAGAGAATTCCACATCTTTACAGCTCTCACTGTAAAAAACCCCTTCAGAATATTTAGGCGGAACCTCTTTTCTTCTAATCGGAATGGGTGACCTTGTGTCAGCTGGAAAAACCTACTGGTAAATAAAGCATTAGAGAGATTATTATATGATCCCCTTATATATTTATACATAGTGTCATATCACCCCAATTTGGCCAATCTTTCCTCATAGCTAAGATTTTCAATACCTTTCACCAGCTTAGTTGCCCTTCTCTGTACCCTCTCTAATACAATAATGTCCTGTTTGAGTGATGGAGACTAAAACTGTACGGCATATTCTAGATGGGGCCTTACAAGTGCTCTATACAGTGGAAGAATGACCCCCTCCTCCCGTGACTCTTTGCCCCTTTTAATACAGCTCAAGACCTTATTTGCCCTTGATGCTGCTGACTGGCATTGCCTGCTACAGCCAAGTTTATCATCTACAAGGACTCCAAGTTCCTTTTCCATAATGGATTTGCCTAGTGCAGTCCCATTAAGGGTATAAGTGGCTTGGATATTTTTACATCCCAGGTGCATGACTTTACATTTATCAACATTGAATCTCATTTGCCACTTAGCTGCCCAGATTGCCAGTTTGTCAAGATCATGTTGCAAGGATGCCACATCCTGGATGGAATTAATTGGGCTGGATAGTTTTGTGTCATCTGCAAACACTGATACATTACTTACAACACCCTCCCCTAAGTCATTAATGAACAAGGTAAATAGAATTGGACCTAATACCGAGCCCTGGGGGACCCCACTAAGAACCTTACTCCAAGTAGAGAATGTCCCATTAACAACCACCCTCTGTACCCGATCCTGTAGCCAGTTTCCTATCCACGTGCAAATGACTTCATTAAGCCCAACAGACCTTAGTTTAGAAAGCAGTCATTTGTGGGGCACAGTATCAAACGCTTTGCCAAAATCCAAATATATTACATCTACTGCCCCCTTCATAAAGCCATGCTGATTGCTGCTCATAATGCCATTCACTAGGACAAACTTTTGAATGTGATCCCTGAACAAGCCTTCAAATAATTTGCCCACCACAGATGTCAAGCTTATAATTGCCAGGCTGAGATCGTAATCCCTTTTTAAATATTGGAATAACATCAGCTTTTTTCCAATCCATAGGCACCATACCAGATGAAAGTGAATCTGAAAAATAGGGGCAGGTCTAAAACTGAACTAAGCTCTCTTAGAACCCGGGGGTGTATGCCATCAGGCCCTGGAGTCTTGTTTACATAAATTTTTATTAAAGCTTTATGAATCATATCCCGAGTCAGCCACTGACTAGATTGAGCTGAGCCATTAGTGCAGCTATAAAGTGATTCAAATGTGTAAGAGAGAACAAGGTGCTCCAGAATTAAATGTAAAGTAACTCACCATACAGTGAAAGTGGTCCGAGTGCACCAGCCCCAGACCCCCAGCTTTAGGTAGCGGAACAACAGAAGATAAGGAAGCAGAGCTGTCCGGCACTCAAACGGATCCACAGGACCAGCTTTTGGAGATGCAAATATATTTTTAATTTTTCTATTAATAAAAATATCTTTTAACTGAATATATCTGGTCCTGTGGATCCGTTTGAGTGCTGGACAGCTCTGCTTCCTTATCTTCAGCTATAAAGTGAGCCTGGGAACTCAGACTCCTCTTTTGTATACACTGAAGAAAAGAACTGATTTAACACATTTGCCTTTTCTGTATCTGTTACAACCATACTGGTACCATTATTTAATGGAGCAACACTCTCAACCTGCATCTTTTTACTATTAATATAGTATATAGTTTTCACCTCCATCGCAATTAACTCTTCATTTCCTTTCTTTGCCTTCCAGATTGCTGATTTACAAAATTTATTATGGTGTTTATATTCATTAAATGCAGATTCTGTCCCAACAGATTTGTAGTTTTTAAATGCCTTTCTCTTCTTTCCCATTAACTTCTTTACTTCTGTATTAAGCCACACAGGATGATTCTTAGAGCTTCTACATTTACTCCTTAAGGGAATAAATTCAGAACAGTAATAATTTAATATCATTTTAAATGACAACTATTTCTGTTCTGTGTTTTTAGTTGAAAACGTAATGCCCCAATCAATACTCTGTAGGGAAGCCCTCAAGGCACTAAAATTAGCTTTTGAAAAATTCATGGTTTTTGTTGCCCCAGTATATATTTGTTTTTTGCACCTGACATTAAATGATATAACATTATGTCCACTATTACCCAGGGGTTCAATAACTTGCACATTTGCTATAAGTTCTGTGTCATTTGAGATCACTAAATCCAGAATAGCATTTTTTCTGGTAGGCTTCTCAACAACCTGTGCCATAAAATTGTCATGCAACAAGTTTATTCCCCATCATCATTACTTTACCCAAACTAGCAGCTTTTTCTATTTGCATGAGGAGCTTCGCCTCTTCCTCCTCATGCAAGACCCCTAGGGGGTCTATAGCATGCGCCTACAATTAATTTGCTGGACTCTTTACAATTCTCAGCTGTGTCCATCACTGCAAGCAGCAATATTGAACAACTGTGATGTGCGGGTTGGGTTTTCTGGAAGTCGTTGAAGGTGGCGGATGGGGAGAGCAGGAGGAAGAGCAGGAGGGGGGTTCGGGGTCGGCCCGAACCCAACCAACTGTGCTGTTTTTTATATTTTACATTTTTATACAATCTTCACTCACTGTCACTTATGAAAATAACATGGTTCATCTTGCACTACATCTGCTCTGCTGCTATACTTAATTTAAAAATGTTCTTAGAATTCTTATTTTTTTGATAATCCTTTGTACTTAGTTGTAGTATTTAACAAGTATGTTAAATATTGCACAGTCTAGGAAAGAGGATCAGGATGCATTTCACTGCATGTTGTACCTGTATAACTATGCATGTGACAAATAAAGAATCTTATCTTATCTTGCACTCCAGTTTTGTTGCACTTCTCCATCTCTCTTCCTGTTCTCTATTGCCATAGGAAGACCCTGGAGCTACTGAGAGTTTCCATAGCGGCCTGTGTCAATAGACAGAGCTTACTTTACCTACAAAATCGAGTGCACGTGTAATTTTTACACTAAGCACTGAAAGTGATGTCATCTCAACTTTAAATGCAAAATTTCAGTGCAATTACATGGCATTGATATTGTTTTGCATATTTTAACACATCAGTCACACAGATCAGATGTACCACCACCTTGAAGTCGCAATTACACTGGAATTATGGGAGGTGATGCATATAAAACCATAAAGTTGCACTTTGCACTTGTATTCGTAACTGAGCTATCTTATCTGCTCCAATTTAAATTGAGTCCTTGGAAGAAGCTCCCACAAATAAGAGATAAGGAATGCGTCTTCTGATGTTACCCTTCAACTCATTGGAAAATGGATTTCTATGGAGCTCATTTACGTTGCCCCATGCCATGTGTAAGCTTTTCATCAGGAAGGGAGCTTACACTAGAAAGACGAGATGCGATGAGTTGCAGTTGAACCAAATTTGTTTTATTAACTATGACACACTTAGGCCAGTCACAACCCGGAACACTTTCACAGGGCTCAGGTCTCCCATTAATTCCCCTCACAGTACTTTGGTAATCAGGGGGATATACACCTCATGCATCCTTCAGGTGAACTTCTTAGTTCTCCAGTGTCCCTTCCCAGTCATACCTCAGCCTGCAGTGTCTCACCAGGGAGTCCAGTTGTCCCTTCTCCCCTAGCTCCAAAGCCTTGCCTTGACAATGCCTTCACTAGGTGGTTCCAGTGGGAGTCTTACTCACCTCACCGGTTCTCCCTTCTGGCCCTACCTATACTTTTGTGCCCTCGCTATGCCCACTCATTCCTGGTTGGGGCTATAGCTGCCCATGCTAATTACCCTCTCTCATCTTACACTCCTATAGTGTGCTATGACACAGATTAGGCCTCGAACTAGTGCAATTCAGTATTTCTCCCTGGAGATGACGCTACTGTGTCAGTCCTTTCCTGCTTGTCCTTCTTCCCATGATGCATCTTTGCTCTTTCGCGGGGGCCTCTCTTTTTATAACTTTCCTGTCTTTCCCTCACTCTTATGAAACTACTATTACTCTCTAGCTCCCTCTGGTGGCCAACCCAATTACACATTAACCATTAAGTGAACAATTTGCATTTCAACACCTTACAAGTGTGCAAAGTGCACAAAATAAGACTACAATCAGCCTTACGAATCACTTTAAATTGAGTGCAGTTTCCATTAGACTGCACTACCTTATACCTCTCGCTCTTGCTCCTCCTGATGACCCTTAATACAGTATCTAGGCAGGGATGTAAGTGAACCATACTAGAGGCACTGATTAAAATGATTACAGTAAATACAACAGTGGTTGTTACTGTGTACCAGTCACCATATAACAATGCACAAATCTGTGTTTCTCCTTAAAATACATTCCACAGAGACAGAATGGTCAGGCCAATATAAAGCCAAAGCCTTCACAATGGTTTATAGCAGCATGAAGGTCATCAGTTTCTCTGCTCAGAACCTCATACTACACAGTATGCCATCTTAACTACAGGAATTTAATTAGTTTAGTTTCAGATAGGAGATGCTCTTAGCAGCACAAACATCCATCGCTTTAAGTAACTCCCCATAGTGATGGGTGAATTTGTCTTGTTTCGATTCACCGGAAAATGCGCAAATTTCCCACGAAATTCGCGAAACGTCGAAAGACTAGCAAAACACAAATTGTGACACTGGCGATAATTCTGACTCCCGCGACAATTACACACGCATTCAATCAATGGCCGTCCATTTAATTGTCGCAGCAAATTCTTGAATTTCTTCGCCAGTGACGCCGCAAATTCATACCTGGCGAATAAATTCATCCATCACTACAGGCCATATGTATAGCACAGTACAGACAGGGGCTGAACGTTTCAGTAGTTAGACAGGGATATTAATTGTCACCTCTTTATTATATATATAATCATTTAGATGTTTCTAGGAATGATTTTTTGTGCCATAGCCATGAAACTGAGTTGTATTTTTCATTGCAAGGCAAACGTTGTTTTTAATTGGAATAAAGGAAATAAGAAATTTCAGAAGAAAGCGCAAACATTACAATCTTGGCAATTACTGAAGCCGGTTTCACTGCTGCCATTGTGACACAAAGTAAACCCGTATGCCATTACGTGTCAGGCTTACTTCTGTAATGATTTCTGCTCCTATGTTACACATGCATAGGAAACATGTTAGCAAATAGCACATGGCTTGGTTTGCATTGCCCTTGTCATAACAGTAGAATTTTCAGATAATTAAAATTTTTCTCTTACTGCTGTATTGGAAGCTATTCATATCCACATTTTTTGAGAACAAATCTACCATTTTATGATGATAAAAGGACTGCTTTGGAACAGCAGATACAACACAGTGGTTTTAAATAGGTACAATATAGAAATTGAATACATATAAATAGATATTTTCTTTGGTTATGTATGCCTTGAACTCTTCACCTGACTCCGACTACGCTTTCTCTTTATCCCTGCTGGTACCTCGTTTACGTTCTTGCTACACACTTCCTTGGCTTCCGCAACAGAAAGCCCGGGGCCCCAAAAGGGCGTTGGTGAACCCTGGAACCCATAGGGCGTTGAAAGTTACCGTTCATTACACAAGGTTCCTAATAACGAGATTGTTACAATAAAGGTTAAGACAGCTAAGAGCTGGTTCTGTTTTTCAGTGGAGATCAAAGTGTTTGCCTGGCAGTTTTATAGTTGGCCAGAAGGTGTCAGGCTTCATGTGCTCTGTCTCTTTGGATCCAACCTGTTGGATTTACTCATAGCCTAAGTTGGAGGTAGGCCTTAGTAGAGGTTGCTAGTGTAAGAAAACACTTTGTTATAACTTAATCTAGGCGTGAAAGTAAGGATTAGTGCAGCTAGTGAGCAGCCTGATGTACCAACAAGGAGATTAAAAGGATAAGTAAGTACTGGGTTGCACCTGGCAGAGACTCAAGTCTACAGACTTAGGCATAGAGGTACATCTCACAGAAGTTCCATTAGTAGGAGCTTATATTTGAAAATTGGATATTTTTGAGCAAATATTACTGAAACTTAACTGAGCAAGCGATGTTAGAAAAGCCATCTGTGAGCTACTTGCTGATGAACTGTATTGTATCATCTTTATTCATCCTCCAATAAAGCAATGTATTGCAAGGGAATTAACAATACCTTACTATTTATAAACCACTGGCACCCTATTCCTTTATAACTGATAAGTCAGGTAGCCCTTTCTTCCACTAATACAGCAAGGTCCTGAATCCCATGTGGTGTCTGCTGTACTGGAAGTTGCTGGGAGTCGTCCCTCAGCTGGATTGAATGAAGTAAAGGTAAAAGTACAGTGTTGGAAGGTAACTGAGTACAGCACAGCATTTACCCGTAGCTTTACACTTGTATACCTAAAGCTAAAGTAAATTCAGAATATAAATCAAACATGTACTTTCTTTTTTTTTATGTGTATTTAACTTTCAGCATTCAGCCACAAATTGTCAAATCCAATTTTCTCTCTCTTGGGGTTAGACGAGGTTTCTTTCATTGCACTGCAGACAAACATAGTACATAGCAAGGCTTGTATGCTATCAAAGAAAGTTTATATACACAGAATACAGTATAGCACTTTCAAGCCCAGGAGCCGTTGGGGTCACAAGGTTAACAAATGTTCAAATTAAAATCTGTGAACAGAGAAGCAACACTTTCAAGTCAAATAAAGAACTATTCCTAGTGACCTTGAGGTGCAGCACTTTCAACGTCTCAGAATTTCCACAATATTAAAGACTAAATGGAATTCCCCGAGAAGCATGAGATAACGAAGTGCAGTTTTTATGCTTCAATTAGCGCACTAAATACAGTTTCCAAAGGTAAAGTTCATTCGGAATATTCAGTAGTCCTCCCAAACGAGTCTTTAAAGGGGAATTTGTATTGTGATAAAAAAGATGAACTACAGGTATGTGATCCATTATCAGGAAACCCGTTATCCGTAAAACTCCAAATTACAGAAAGGCTGTCTCCCATAGACTCCATTTTATCCAAATAATCAGATTTTGTAAAAATTATTTCTTTTTTCTCTGTAATAATAAAACACTATCTTGTACTTGATCCAAACTAAGAAATAATTAACTCTTATAGAAAGCAAAACCAGCCTCTTTGGTTTACCTAATGTTTACATGATTTTCTAGTACTTAAAGGGATACTGTCATGGGAAAAACATTTTTTTTCAAAATGAATCAGTTAATAGTGCTGCTCCAGCAGAATTCTGCACTGAAATCCATTTCTCAAAAGAGCAAACAGATTTTTGTATATTCAATTTTGAAATCTTACATGGTGCTAGACATTTTGTCAATTTCCCAGCTGCCCCATGTCATGTGACTTGTGCCTGCACTTTAGGAGAGAAATGCTTTCTGGCAGGCTGCTATTTTTCCTTCTCAATGTAACTGAAGGAGTCTCAGTGGGACATGGGTTTTTACTATTGAGTGTTGTTCTTCCAGGCAGCTGTTATCTTTATCGGTTACCTTCCCATTGTTCTTTTGTTTGGCTGCTGGGGAGGGAAAGGGAGGGGGATGATATCACTACAACTTGCAGTACAGCAGTAAAGAGTGATTGAAGTTTATCAGAGCACAAGTCACATGACTTGGGGCAGCTGGGAAATTGACAATATGTCTAGCCCCATGTCAGATTTCAAAATTGAATATAAAAAAATCTGTTTGCTCTTTTGAGAAATGGATTTCAGTGCAGAATTCTGCTGGAGCAGCACTATTAACCGATTCATTTTGAAAAATTTTTTTTTCCCCATGACAGTATCTCTTTAAGGTATGAAGATCAAAATAACGAAAAGATCCGTTGTCCGGAAAACCCCAGGTCCAGAGCTTTCTGGATAACAGGTCCCATACTTGTAAATTGTATTTGATTATTATGTAGCCATTACTATTATTTTCTTATACTTTTATAGATATATAGGGGCACATTTGCTTAGTTCGAGTGAAGGAATACAATAAAAAAAACTTTGAATTTCGAATGATTTTTTTTGGCTACTTCGACCATCGAATTGGCTACTTCGACCTTCGACTTCGACTTTGAATCGAACGATTCAAACTAAAAATCATTTGACTATTCGACCATTCGATAGTCGAAGTACTCTCTCTTTAAAAAAAACTTCGACCCCCTACTTCGCCAAGTAAAACCTACGGAACCTCAATGTCCCCATAGGCTTTCTAACAAATTTCTGGTTGAAGGAAAATCGTTCGATTGATGAATAGGATCGACCTGAAAATTTGAATCGAATTCGAATGTCAGGAAGGCTGCAAACAACTCCAAATTGATGCCAGGACGTCTTCCATAGGCTAAAACAGCTTATTCTACAGGTTTAAGGTCCAGGGTATGATAAATCTCGAAAATCGAATTTGAATTTTTAAAAAAACTTGAATTGAATTTTAACAATTCCCTAGTCGAATTTCACAGTTTTGGCCATAAAAAAAACTTGAAAATTTGATTAAAATTTTCACTTCGACCCCTGATAAATCTGCCCCTTAATGGTGATGTGTGTTAGTAGCTGCAGGCCTCTATGCAGAGCCTTGCTCCTTGATCCAAGAGGGAAGAACATAGGTCCACCAACCTGCCCGACATAAGAAGAGCCCAACTTACCATGGGGCGCAAGTACTTAAATAAGCACTACTGGTAAGCCACAGAGCCCCAGGCTTAATATGGCAAAAATCTGGGGATGCTATGCTGTTTGCTGGCCATATCTCCACTGGGAACTGGGCAGGGGATTTTGAAAGAAGCTTGATTCTCCTACCTGCCCAGTCCCCAGTTGAAGTAATTACACCACAAGCGAAGAAGCAGCAACAACTTGGGGAATCTGCAAAAAGCAGGAGGGTGATCGGTGGTGGTGGGTGGGGGGTATGTGCTGAGCAGGATCTGGGGCCTAGGGGTGCAGAATCCTTAAATCTGGCCCTAAATAAGAAGTCTGCACTGGTGCCCCTTAGCGCTTTAGCACTTGTGCATCTTGCTATTGTAAAGGACACTTGGGGGCACATTTACTAAGCTCGACTGAAGGATTCGATGTAAAAAAAACGTCGAATTTCGAAGATTTTTTTGGGTAATTCGACCATCGAATAGGCTACTATGACCTTTGACTACAACTTTGACTTCGATTTGAACGATTTGAGCTAAAAATCGTTTGACTATTAGACCATTCGATAGTCGAAGTACTGTCTCTTTAAAAAAAACTTTGACTACATACTTTGGTAGTTTAAACCTACTAATGTACAATGTTAGCCTATGGGGACCTTCCCCATTACTTTTCTAAGGTTTTTTTGATCGAAGGAAAATCCTTTGATCGATGGATTAAAATTGTAGAATTTCATCGATCGGACGATTTTTCCTTCGATCGTAGGATTTGCATTAGATCCTACGAATACGATAGTTAATCAGTTTCTGCATATTAGATGCCATTCCTGTAGCAACAGTGTGAGACACATTTCAGTTTGACTTTTTATGGTTTTTGAATTTCTAGAGGGATAATGCATACTAGGGATGCACCAAATCCAGGATTCAGTTCGGGATTCGGCCAGGATTCGGCCTTTTTCAGCAGGATTCGGATTCGGCCGAATCCTTCTGCCTGGCCGAACCGAATCCAAATCCTAATTTGCATATGCAAATTAGGGGAGGGAGGGACATTGCGTGACTTTTTGTCACAAAACAAGGAAGTAAAAAATGTTTTCCCCTTCCCCACCCATAATTTGCATATGCAAATTAGTATTCGGATTCGGTTCGGTATTCGGCCAAATCTTTCACAACGGATTCGGGGGTTCGGCTGAATCCAAAAAAGTGGATTCGGTGCATCCCTAATGCATACACATAAGCCATATACAGATATCAAAGTCAGCATTCTAGCATGGTGTCACCCACACAAAGATGTTTGAAATGTACAAAGAATGTAGATTTTGTTAGTCACTGCCCTGTAGAGCTTACAGTTATATCACTTACAAACTCACACACGTGTCCATTTTATTAGGAGCCGCTTATCTGCCTGAATGTTAATTCAGGCAATATTTCAGGACAAAACCTAATATTTCAGGACTGAACAGGACAGAAAAATGCTATTTGTAGATTTGTTTATTCTCCAGACATGGCATAACCAAATGCAACTAAATATCTCAGGGACTCATGCAGGTGGAGGTCAACAACTATTTTGGTTCAAAAACACTGAGGCCCCAAGTGCAATTGCCCTGGGTATCTCTGACCGATTACTACATATTATTTGTTTGGACACAGGATGCAAAGCTTTTCACTAGCCATACTTTCATCTGGAAAGAGGTCAATGACTAGATTTTGTTCGCAAAAACCCAGTAGCCCTGTCTACCAATCTCTCTGGCCATTCAGAATTGTGCATTCCATAGGGCACGACCAAATGCAACAAAATATATACGAGTGTTTGAAAAGGTAATGGCCTTTAATTTACCCATTTACACAAAAATCACAGGCCTATGCATGTGATCGATAAGATTGTGCCTTTTAATAGTATCAGAAACTACACAGAAAACTGTGTCAAAACAAAGTTGCCGAGTTTGATTAAGTGTCCCATTGTCCTTGTCTGTTTTTCAGAATTCTCAGGGCCTGGGGTCTTCTGGATACCGGATATTTCTGTAAATTTCATACCTTAAAGAAATACTGACACCAGAAATAAAACCTTTTTTTGCATTTATCATAATATTGGCTTTTGCATGCTACTTATAATTTTATAAGTATTGGCCTGTCTTACACCCTGTGTTAGTCTATAACGGGGGCTGCCATATTTGTGCAGCAGGAGCCCATTAGTATTAGAAACTTTAACTGACAGGCTGAGATGGGACAGTCAGTTTGACAAAACAGTCAGGTTTAGGAACTTTAACAATTACTTACAAAAACAGACATCTATGCAAAAAACAATCAACATCATCATTTTTAGTGTACATTCATATTTTAAAAAGTAGTTTTTTAGTGTCAGTATCACTTTAAGGGTCAGGGCACACAGGCAGATTCGGGGAGAGTAGTCAGCCGGCGACAAATTCTTCATTCTTCGGGGCGATTAATCTCCCTGAACTGCCTCCCCTGCCTTCCCGCCGGCTAAAATGTAAATCGCCGGCGGCATGGCACTCGGATTGATTCGTTGTCCAAAGTCCCCCAAAGTTTCCTCCTCAGGCAATCGCTCTAAGTGCCATGCCACCGGTGATTTACATTTTAGCCGGCGGGAAGGCAGGGGAGGCTGTTCGGAGAGATTAATCGCCCCGAAGAAGAGGAGATTTGTCGCAGGGCAACTAATCTCACCAAATCTGCCTGTGTGCCCTGACCCTAAGTCTACTAGAAAATCATGTAAACATTATATAACTCAATAGGATAGTTTTGACTCCAATAAGGATTCATTATATCTTAGTTGGGATCAAGTAGAAGGTACCGTTTTATTATTAAAAAGGAATAAGGGAATCATTTTATGATGGCCTTTCCATAATTCAGAGATTTCTGGTTAATGGATTTCCGGATAAGGATCCCAAACCTGTACTTGATTGACTTTTTTCTCAGGCAATGCTGCTGGGTCCTGTCCCACATACCAATCTGACCAATGACACTCGGCTATTCCATAGTAATGGTGAACTACTAAACAGTGCAAATGTTCTGCAAAACAGAGTGATTTCTTTTTAAATTCTCTCATTTTAAAAGAATATAGATATTGACTGATTTTCTAGCTGATCAATCAGAATTAGATTTTAAATAGTTCATTCTGATTCAATCTAATTGAATTGAATTGAATATTTTGCATATCATTATGCTTTTAATTGTTTCTGATCCTTTGTCAATCTGCTTCCCCAGTTCAGGAAAGCAAACCAGTTTAACATCATGTCTTCAACACACAGATTGAGGTGATACTTAATCATAAACAAAAGACATGGTTGTCATTTAAAATTATATTATTAATTATATTATCAATTATGGTTCTTAAGTTCTAGAAAAAAACTATAAAATCATTAAAGAAAACCAGTGTGGATTAAATGAGATGCATGGATATTAAACTGAAGAGAGAAAAAGACTAGGAATGGATTTCCTCTATTAAAAAATCAATCCCCACAACAATTTTGTATACCGGTATGTCAGCAGTAGAAACATGTTTGTTGAGTGTTTGGGCCTTTAAAGTGTGTTTAAAGTGGACTCTGAAAGTGTTTTATGATTTTGTTTACTCAGTATATTTAATAGAGGAGCAGATGTACACGACTTACAATGTAGTAGTACAGATCGCTAAGCACAACCTCATTTTCAGAGGCTTACACGGAACATTGGGCGTGATGGAATACTGTATATCCACAAGTAATTATGGCTCAGTAAAATATCGAGTCATTCTAAATCTGCCATTTAATCATTTAGTGGTAAACCCTACAGGGAACAAGTCCTGGTAAGAAACTGTGTTTTAATTACATGTTGTACTAGCCTTTATTTTTGTGTCCTTCAATGAAACTGATGTTTCTCCTTTTCTTCCCTGATGAATATTACGCATGGTACTCGGTTAATTCTTACTATGGGTTCAAAAAAGTTTTTATGCTGTGTCTCAATGGCTAGATATCTCTCCTTCAGGGTATCAGAAGGAAGAGCTGTCACAAATTAGTGTCATAAACTTTCTTTATGACCTGTGCAAGGAGCCACCACCTGTGATTATAGATATTAATAAATTGCTGACCTACTGGGGTACAGTATCAGTCTCAAAATGCAGCACCAAGACTATCATGCTTATGGAAAATGCTAGTGACTCACATGTCATATAGGAAATTATAGCATCAGCCGTTTCAAATGTATGGAACTACATCATTTTGGGCTGTTGCATTGATGCTAACATTCTAATGAGCTTGCAATCACTCCTCCAAAGCTTTTTGTTGTTGCTAGAGCTGCTTGTTCAGCTCTTGTTGGTCCTTTAGGGCCATATGTTGCTTGGCCAAAAGATGGGCAGATATTCACTTGCTGCAGGGAGGCATTAACCTGCTACGCATTACCATGCACCTGCTGCAGCCTGCAGGTATGTTTTCTGCTTTAACTTAATCCATTCTATGAAGCATTTGTAAGGGCTTGTACTGTACATAGACATGTTTGTCTTATGTTTAACCTCAGCTCTCAGGGTTAAATGTTGAATCAATGTGGTGATCACAAATAGGTGAAAACCGCACCCTGAATAAAAGTTATAACGCTGCTTGTCTAATTCTAACAATTTTATGTACAGAATGTTTAGATTTAGTTTTTCACAGTACAGATATAGGACCTGTTATCCAGAATGCTCAGGACCTGGGGTTTTCCAAATAAGGGATCTTTCCGTAATTTGGATCTTCATACCTTAAGTCTACTATAAAATCAAGTTAACATTTAGGGGGTTATTTATCAAAGTATTTCTAACATAAAAATCCGGTCAACTTCCAATTCCCGATTGGACCTTATTTTATTTATTTATTTTCGTTAAAAATAAATCGGGTCGGGCAAAAATCCGATAACCTCGGAGGTTTGCCCGAAAAGCACAAACTTTCCACAAATACTACAAATTTTTTCTGAGCTTTCAGACCTTTTTGGTCCAAATTCCCCTAAATTATTGTTATCAATACGGACAGCAGCGCAGACGCTGGGACCTTCCCCATTGACTTATACAGGACCTCGAGAGCTTTGAGATGCTGGATTTTCAGACTTTTAAGACCATCAGGCTTTAATAAATTTCGAAAAATTTGTTGTTTTTTTTTTGTCTGAAAATGACGAATTATTTGAATTTCAGATATTCAGAGCATAATAAATACCCTCCTAAATAAACCCAATAGACTGGTTTTGCTTCCAATAAGGATTAATTATATCTTAGTTGGGATCAAGTACAAGCTACTGTTTTATTATTACAATGAAAAAGAAAATCAGTTTGAAAAATTTGGATTATTTGATTATAATGGACTGTAATTCTGAGTTTTCTGGATAACGGTTTCCAGATAATGGATCCCATACCTGTATTGATAATTTGCATTGCTGCAGTTAAATAGCTAATACGTTCTGCTAGAAAGAGGACTATTACATCTGGCACATCTTTGTTTTGCCCTTTCCTTATGCTTTAACAAAGTTATGTAAGAGCTGTATTCAGATATAACCTTTAAAGTGCATGGAAATGTTATGAGTCTTGACTACAAGGCTATTTGTAATAGTGAATAGAGTGGACAAATATTACTGTAAAACAACAGCCTCGGGAGACTGGCTCAGCTAAATACAGAGAGAAAAAACGTAACTTTGAAAAGTGCATATTATAGGCATATTAAAAGGCCATTATGATCTTTGGCTACGTTACAGTAAGCTAAGGATAAGTTAATGAAATATTCATTATTGATTTCAATTGATTTCATGCCATTTGCATTTTCAGCAGCAAAGAGTGCCAGCGTGGATATATTTTAGTTGATTTTATTGTCATTGTAACTTAGTAATGAATGTACTGAATACAAACACCAAAATCTGTATTCATTTTGCTTCAAGCCCATGCTTTGATACAAGCTGCACAAGTATAACTTGACCTCTAATATGCTTTGGTTTTTTCAGTTTGGGGAATGTTAGTGATGTTTACATTTGGTCAGTAATTTACTCTATTTGAAACTTATGAGATTTATTGGCCGGCGGTCTTAGACTGTTGTAAATATCAGGGGATTCTGCTCTTGCCAGTGATATACATCTGCAGCCCTTTAGCTGTATCTGAACTTATATTTGCAGCACTTTGACTATCCTGAGTGGTACAGTTCTGCAATAGATGGCGGAGAACTGGTTGATATTTCTGTTGTATCGAGCAATAAAGTTTGGTAACTTCATTATCCCATATTAAACACATCAAAGCACAGACAGCTTTGTCAGTGGATGTTGTAGTTCCCAGATAACTGCATATGGGATGTTGCTATACTATAAGACTGGATATTTTAGCTGTGATGTTTTATGCTGGATATTTTTGTTTGAGATGCATATCAATATATTAAGTCTCTGTGGATCAACTATAAATGAAAGAAGAATTCAACACTAAAGTTAAAAAAAAACCCTTCCCCCTTACCCTACATAGACCCCCCCATCTTCCCCCCGGTGTTACCCCGGGCAAATGCCCCTAACATTTTACTTTCCCTTCGTTGCAGATTCAGGCATCGGAGTTCATGGGTGACCATCTTCTTCCCAGAAATCTTCAGAATAAGACCACCATGGTGGCGCATGCACAGTTGGAGCAATTTTCTCATTATCGACAACTGCGTATGCACCGAAACTCACGAAAATTGCTGAAGCGCTGGCCTCATTCCGAAGATTACCGAAGTGGCTGAAGATGGGGCCCGTGAACACTGATGCCTGAATCTGCGCCGAGGGGTAAGTAAAACATTAGGGGCATTTGCGGGGGTAGCACTTAGGTTGGGAGGAGGAGGGGGGGTCTATGTAGGATAGGTGGTTATGTTTTTTTTTTAACTTTAGGGTTGAATCCTTCTTTAAGATTGTTGGATCCAAAAGGTAGATTTCCTCATTTAAGTTTGCAAAGACGTATATATGATACTGAAAGTCTGTTGTAAAAGAGAAGACAAATGGGTGATTTAAAATTCAAAATGGTTGGATCACTGCTGAATTTGAATACATTTTATCCTGTCTGTACTATATAACATATATGACCAGTTTGTATGTGTTTGGGGAAAGGTAACAGACTAAACTGATATTACAGCATGCTTTGGCTTGCATAGTGCTGATGGTGCTTATCCCGTGGACATTAACACTCCACCAATAGAAAAAGAAATTCCCTGTGCTCCTAGGGTAAACTTAGCATCATTTGGTATCAAATAGATGGAGTTATTTTAGCATCAGAGCTGTATTTTCCGCCTGTGCCCCCCTATGCAACAGACTTCAATGCACCCCTCCCCAGGATGCGTTCTGTGCATGCGTATAACATCACATC
This sequence comes from Xenopus petersii, assembly GCA_038501925.1. Classification (NCBI taxonomy): domain Eukaryota; kingdom Metazoa; phylum Chordata; class Amphibia; order Anura; family Pipidae; genus Xenopus; species Xenopus petersii. Next base: position 54,838,355 of record CM076672.1, read on the forward strand.
CCCAAGCACATGACGTTGCCTACCAGCCAACACAGCACCAGGCTTCCCTCACCACACCCACCAGCTCCACCGCCAAATATACACAGGAAATTTCTGATGCCTGGAGAAATATTATTTTGTTCTAGAAACAACATAGCATCATGCAGCATTATATAGATAGCATACCATGCTTTGGAACTTTAATCATATACTGTAGTGATCCTTACAAGTGAAGAGTCTTTTCATTCATGGGTTAAATCCAGTAACTTGCATCTATTGCATCAGAAAGTTACAATGGCAATTAGTTAAGCAGTAACGAGATGGGAAACCTTGTGAAGAGTTAATAAAATGTCATTGAACAGCATGTTTTTTGATTCATAGATTGTATTTCTGATATTTATACTTTATTCCTGCAATAAAAGTTGCCTGCCTTGCGCATTTCAGGATGTCCAAACAGTTAGACATTGTGCAGCTTGTCTGTCCATGTGGGTGATCTATTGGACTTTTTGTTCAAGCTGATATCTCAAATGAGTGAATCTGACAAAAAGTGACGAAGAACAGAAGATGCTCTCATTCCTCATATAACAATGCCCCATCCACCTGCTGAGAAGCGACATTTTCAATGTGGAAAACCAGACTATAGACAAATTGTATTGCCTCCACCTCATGATGCAATATACATGCCCAGACAGTAGGGCAGTCAATCTGGACAAACTGTCAGAAAATAATTGGCATGTATGGCCAGCTTAAAGGAGAACTAAACCCTTTAAATGAATATGGCTAAAAATGCCATATTTTATATATAATGACCTTATTCCACCAGTCTAAAGTTTCAGCTTGTCAATAGCAGCAACAAACCAAGACTTCAAACTTGTCACAGGGGGTCACCATCTTCGAAAGGGTCTGTGACACTCACATGATCAGTGGGCTCTGAGCAGCTGTTGAGAAGCTAAGCTTAGGGGTCGTCACAAATTATCAAGCAGAAAATAAGGTTGGCATGTAATATAAGCTGATGCTACAAGGCTGATTATTAAATTCTGATGCTAATTGCACTGGTTGCTGTGCTGTCATGTAGTAATTATCTGTATAAATCACTAATCAGTCTTATATTATGACATTTATATTCTATGTGTACTGTATATTGTGAGTGAGTCCCTAAGCTCAGTAAGTGACAGCAGCACAGAGCATGTGCAGTGAATCAGCAGAAAAGAAGATGGGGAGCTACTGGGGCATCTTTGGAGACACAGATCTTTACTGCTAAAGGGCTGTGGTTGCCAGAAGCTCAAAACATAATTTACAATATTTCTAGCCTACTTCTTTAGTTAAGCTTTAGTTCACCTTTAAGGCAATAAATTATTATATAAAATGGGGCAGGTGTTATTTTATGGTTTATCCTATAATGACTGTTCAATAGGTTCCTTCCTCCAGTTGCCTTCATCATAATATTGTTATTTTGCCAAACAAGAAAGCTGAAAGCAAGCTAACTGCTAATCAATTGTTTTTCATTATTAAATAAATGAACAGCCTTAATGTTCTGAAACAGATAAATCTTTATAGATACAGCACAGTTGCTAACAATGGCATCAACATAATCATGATGATTAACAGCTAAATGAGTTCTACAAGAGTTAATTCTTTCTGCACCAGTTCGGGGGAGGGAAAGGGTTTGTTTCAATACGCAGTATTAATTAAAAACATGATTTTTACGCCAGTCAGTTTTATTATTCCAGAGATTGGAGAACAGAGGTTTTCTCTAATTTAAATTGGTTTGTTCTTGTTATCAATTATTCATATTACTTCTTTACTTTTTATTTGCAAACTGAAAATGTTATTACTCTGCGTCTCTGGAGATATCACTTATTTATAGCGAGACATTTTAATTAGTAAATGTTTGCAGCTTCTCCAGATGCAAAACCCTGGATGGTCAATGAAAGTCGGGGCACAATTTGTATTTGATATAGCTGCAATAGTTTGTATTTTACATGGCATGTTAATAAATGATTTACAATAATGAGTAATAAATACTAGGGATGCACCGAACCCAGGATTCGGATCGGGATTTGGCCAGGTTTCTGCCTTTTTCAGCAGGATTCGGATTCGGCCGAATCCTGCAGCCCAGCTGAACTGAATCCGAATCCTAATTTGCATATGCAAATCAGGGGCGGGGAGAGAAATCGAGTGACTTTTTGTCATAAAACGAGGAAGTAAAAACTGGTTTCCACTTCACATCCATAATTTGCATATGTGAATTAGGATTCGGTTCGGTATTTGGCCGAATCTTTCGCAAACGATTCAGGGGTTCGGCCGAAACCAAAACAGTGGATTCGGTGCATCCCTAATAAATACTTCTTCTTATGGCTCTACCCCAGCGCCATTACTACATTACATAAGTATTGCTACCTGGAGCTAAAATATTTTGGGGGTGAAACAGAGAGGCAAAATGAAGATGGAATTGTAAAAATAGACAAACAGCATCGGCCCTCACTTTCTACTGAAATTAGTAATTGGCATCCCTTACCAAGGGGCAGATTTATCAAGGGTCAAATTGAAAATTTGAATTTTTAAATTCGAAATTCAAGTTTATTTTAGTGTAATTTGACAAGGGAATTGTCCAAATTTGAAAAAAAATTTGAAATTCGCATTTTGAAATTTATCATGTAGAGGAACCAAATAATTACTGCATTCCAATTTGCATCATGCCCCAGCCCAAAGCACTGCTCTTAAAATAAGTTTTCATTTCCTTGTTTGCATCCACCATATTGGATTATACTGGTGGCAACAGATTCATTGAACAACACAGTGATCTGAAGGAAAGGGGATCTGGATGTGACGTCACCCTAGCGATACTCACTGCTAGTATGTCTGCACAATTATTACCATGGCTTTATAATGGAACAGAGGCACAGACTATGCCGTACAATGACACATTTATGTAGATGGTTTTACTTATAGAACAGCAGCGAAACCGGCATTTCAAAAGCTTTAAAGGTATAAAATTAATTTTAATAAATAATACAATTGCCACAAGTAATATTTTGGTGATATTAATGTATGTTGTTTCATTTTACTTCTTATATAGGGAAGAATATTGGTCATTAACAATGCACCATGTAGTGTGTAAGTTAGAAAAAGGCAGCAATTGGGCATTGCTTTTTTTTTTTTTGCACTTTGCACACCATACACCACATTTGAATAATGGTGCAGGCATCTGTGCTTCTTTTCAGAGCTTGGAAATCAATGGCATTCCCCTTGAATCAAGCGCTATTTGTGTTAAGAAATGCTCTGCTCAATGTAAGAAGGGTGAGTAGAGCAGGCCCAGACTGGCAATCTGTGGGCTGCTATAAGTTCCCATAGAAAGTCAGTATTTAGTGGGCCAGTAGGGGCTGTTTGGGCCTCTGCGTGGGCTGATTGGGCCTCTGTGTACCTGAAATGCCAGGGCCTACTTTAATTCTCAGTCCGGACCTGGAGTAGAGAGAGGCATTTAGGCATCCACCAGTCCCCTAACTTGCTCATTAGCAGATTTTCTATCCCAAAGATCAGAGCACAGATTACCCTAGGGTGCACTTGCACCCCTTAGTGCTCTAGCATTTGAGCCACAGAGTATAGTAAATGACCTCTACTGTCACTAAATTAGGGGCCGATTCACTAACTTCGAGTGAAGGATTCGAAGTAAAAAAACTTCGAATTTCGAAGTTTTTTTTGGGCTACTTCGACCTTCGTCTACGACTACGACTTCAAATCGAAGGATTCAAAGTAAAAATCATTCGACTATTTGACCATTCGATAGTCGAAGTACTGTCTCTTTAAAAAAAAGAAGGTCCCCATAGGCTTGCCTAACTTTTTTTGATCGAAGGATATTCCTTCGATCGTTGGATTAAAATCCTTTGAATCGTTCGATTCGAAGGATTTTATCGTTCGATCGAAGGAATAATCCTTAGATCGTTCAATTGTACTATCTGCGCTAAATCCTTCGACTTCGATATTCGAAGCCGAAGGATTTCAAGTCCCAGTGCTTTTTGTACTGTGTAAGATTTGCTGTGTTTCTGTAGTGGGGATAACTCCACTTCCAGTGAGCATTGCTAGTAATGGCATTCCTGTTTGATTTGCTAGAATTCAAATACCTCTGTGAGTAGTGTCAATGTGGACTTAATATATTGCTGATTCTAGCTAGCACTTAGGCGTTTGTGTTTACATTTGTAAATGAGCTTTCTAGTTTCATAACATTAGTTAAAATCACCTTTTCTGGCTCTTGATTTTTCCCTTAATGAACAAATAAATCCATTAAATAATCGTACACAGAATTTGTGAGAATCCTTCTTAGTAAGCCTTTTGTAAATGTTTCAGCCGCAAGTTGGGAACTGACATACTTTATTTTCACTGGGCCTGTGTGGGCAATAGAGCATTCTATTTTAATGAGTACCTTCCTTAGTGTTTTATCAACTTCCAGTTAACATTTATACACTAAGAAAAAAGGGTTTTCTAAGCCCATGAACAGCTATAAGTTTATGGAACTGGAAGAATGGAACCCGATTTATATAATGAATTTGTGATTTTAATATAGTTAATGTAGTGTCTTCAGTTCATATATATATATATAATTTTTGTCTACTTCTTAGATATAGACATGCACTCAAAGTTTTTGAGTGGGACTTCAGGCATAATTCATTATTTGTGTACATATATACTGTATGTAAAACTGTATGTGTTTAGAGTGCCCTAAGCAAAACTATAAAAAATACAATAAATACAATTTAATAGTAAAGCTAATTTACGTCATGGATAGAAAGAGGCCCCTTCCCTGAAGATCTCACAATCACAGAACGTATAATCTATAAACAATGTTGTTTATACCCATAAACAATAAAGTAAACAAAGCAGAAAAGAAGACATTCTATTGTTTTTACTTACTAAAGCTATCAAATCCATCCATGAACCTGGAAACAGGCTTTACAGTAAGATTTGACAGTTGGTTAACTTTAAAAGTGATCGTTAAAAGGAGCATTTTGTGCAGCATGGAATAAAACACTCGAAAATACCCTCCCTGCTGATTTGACTGCCCATCAACTGCAACCACCAAAACACAACAGAGGTTTGAAACCCTTTTAACTAAAAGAGAACTTAAAGTGGCTGCAAAGCACATGCTTCAAAATGAGTGCAGGTATAATAGCTGTTTTATACTCCTAGAGATGATGATGACAGTTCCAACTCCAGCAAAGAATGTGTTGTGCTACTCGCACCAAAAGAACACAGTAGTTGACATGCAGAAAAATCAAGCAACTCAGGATCCTACAGAACCAAGGCCAATTAGATTAATATCACCACTAGACAAATGGAAACATTGGAGTCCAACGCATACCTGAGGTGGATCTCTAAGACATTGAGGAGCACCCCTCGAAAAGAAAACTGGTACAATGGGTTGACCATGACTTCAGTTTCACCCTAGAAATTGGAAAAGCATCTCTAAAACAATAATTAGCAGACTTAGAAGTGAAAAGCAATCATGTCAGGGTGCAAGGAAGTCAAACATATCAGTGAATTATGGTAATACTATATAGATTTTATAGCTACACTCCTGCAATTATGAACGAACAATGGCTTAATAGAGTACATATCCATAGGCACACTAAGGGGCCCATTTACTCACAATGAAATTTTTTTTTCCCCACGAAGGTAAAGATTCAAGCAGACTGGCAAATAATAACAGGAATATGTTGGTAACAAGATGCAACAGAAAGGTGAGACCTAATTAGATTCTGTCCATAATAAACATATAGACTTGCTCCTTCTGTGAAATTATCAGTCAATAGGCTTTACTTTATCAACATTTTCTCACTGACTTACACTTTGAACACAATCTGGTAAATATAGCAGGTCACCCGTGTTTAACGTTTTGCAAATACAGGATTGATAACACTAAGCTCCCTAGATCCTATGCCCCTGCTCAAGCTCTACACTTATTTGCCCCCCTCTTTATTCAGTCAGTCCAGTGTCAAGTAACACTAGAGCTATGTCTCTAACTTCCACCCCATTTCCTTCTTAAAATTAGTCTTTAAACTCTTGGAACATCTTCCTTACGAGCAGATTCCTTCTCATCCTTAATCTGCTAGACCTCGTGCATTCTAGTTTCAATATGTATACTCTTCATTGACATTAAAGTTGGAAATGATCACCAGAATGCAACTCCAAATGGTCAAGTTTCAATTCTTGTCTTCTTATTTATGCTGAACCCCTGAAATTCAGACCAAAAATACTAAGTGCCTCATAGCTACAGTATCTCTTCCTAACTACATTTTAAAATGAAGCTCTAAAAAAAGGAACAATTTTCCTTCCACCCAAACCAGACCCTATGACCCCTTTTACAAATAATGCAGTATATAATACAATAATGCATGCTCACAAACTGCACTCTGTCTTGGGTGTTTTAGTTTTTCTACTAAAATTAATACTACTGTCCATTACTACTGTGATTTTTAACCATTGATTGAATAGATTTTTTTACCAAGGGAAAGACATAAGTCCCATCTTATTATGCTGTTTTATTTAATTTCCCCACTACATGGTGATATATACTTTAATTAGATACTATTCACATGTTCACTTTTTTGCCTTAGACACCTCTTTTCAAATGATAGCAGTCCGTATTTTTTAAAATGCATTCCTGATTCTGGTGTCAAGTTTCATCACATATAACTTTGTTTAGATTTCATATATATCTTCACTCTGCTGATTAAAGCTTTTGAGAACTGATTTTAGTAAGTACTGTCAACAACATTATGCCCAGGGTTTCCAGAAACACATCGGCCTTGCAGTTATTTTTTCACGGTAAACTAATGTCTCATAGCAAAGCTTTGTTATAAGTTTTACATCAAAGAAAAAGAGCTGAAAGTCAAAAAGTTGACCTGAAAAGAATGTTCAAGCCAAGGAAATACACGAGAAAAGAGTAAATAAATCTATTTGTGAGTCCCATTAAATCTATGCATAACTGGCAGCTGCAGCACTTCAAGGAATAGAACAGCAACACTAACATCTAAGTGTTTTTTATATGGAGGAGCATATTGCATAATTACAATATAAATATGTCGCTTCTTAAAAACAAAACTTTCATCTTGCTCAAAAAAGCAGTTTTACTTTGATTTTCCAACATTCTGGACAGAGAGGCTATAAACTGCTATATCAGCCTACAGCAGTGATAGTGGCCAAACTGATTGGGATTTTAACTGGTTAAATTATAGCACAAGCACTTTTTGAATTTATAAGATTACTATAAAGTAATTAGTAAATTTGCACGCAATTGAGATTATTATAATTAGGTAGCCTTAAACTACCAGAGACTGCTGAGCGAGTTGGAAGCTAGTGGGGTACTTTTTCCTCTTTTTTAATTCATTAACTTGTACTGACTAAGGTCAGACCTCCGCTTCTACCGCAGGATAAATTTATTTAATAAGGGATCACTTTTTTTGTTTGATTGATGGATAGGGATGTAGCGAACTGTTCGCCTGCGAACTAGTTCGCGCGAACTTCGACCGTTCGCGTCCGCCGAATGTTCGCGAACGTTTGGGAACATTCGCATTTTGAGTTCGCGTTCGATCCGAATAAAAATCGTTCGACCATTCGATTCCTTCGACCGCTAAAAATCGAACGATTTCCATTCGTTCGAACGATTGTAAGCATTCGATCGAATGATTTTCATTCAATCAAACGCTAAAAATCGTTCTAATCGTTCGATTCAAATGATTTTAGCATTCGATCGAATGAAAATCCTTCGATCGAATGATTAAAATCCTTCGATCGTTCGAATGGAACGATTTTAGCGGGTGTTCGAAGTTCGCGAACTGTCCGTGAACGTTCGCATTTTTTGCCGGTGTTCGCGAACGGCGTTCGCGAACACCAAATCGGCAGTTCGCTACATCCCTATTGATGGAAAATAATTATCAAGTCAAGTAAAAGAGAGCCTTAAAATGTCATCCACTTAAAGGAATTGTTCAGTGTAAAAATAAAAAGTGGGTAAATAGATAGGCTGTGCAAAATAAAAAATGTTTCTAATATTGTTAGTTAGTCATAAATGTAATGTATAAAGGCTGGAGTGACTGGATGTCTAACATAATAACCAGAACACTACTTCCTGCTTTTCAGCTAACTTAGTTTACACTGATTCATAACCAGGCTGTAACCAATCAGTGACTTGAGGGGAGGGGGGCACATGGGTCATAACTGTTTGATTTGAATCTGAGCTGAATGCTGAGGATGAATTGCAAACTCCCTGAACAGTTATGTCCCATGTGGCTCCCCTTCAAGTCGCTGAGAGCTGAAAAGCAGGAAGTAGTGTTCTGGCTATTGTGTTAGACATCCAATCACTCCAGCCTTTATACATTACATTTTTCACTAACTAACTATATTAGAAACATTTTTTATTTTGCCCAGCCTATCAATTTACCCATTTTTTCTTTTTCTTTACTGAACTGTTGAAATTGATATTGAGTGTTTATCGAACTTTGAAAGTTATTATTAGGAATCATGTGATTTTCTTATTCCTTTTCATAAGGAAAATCAGAGGAATGATATTGCTTTTTAATCTGATTTGTTTTCAAGGAAACTCACCTGCGCAAAGGAGAACAAAAGGTAAAAATCAAACAGTTGCTGTCAATATGTTATTAAGCTAACCTTCTACCCCAGTCTGCCTCCAACTCCCCTTTAATAATTGGTAGGTGCACGTGGAGTGCAGAACATGCTGACTCTCAATGAGGTTAATGAGGTCCCAAAAGAAACACTGCATATTGCTGAAGAAGTGAGCATGTTGCTGATTCCCCTAGGAACACTTATAAATGAGATTCACAATTGTATTGTGCAAATTTGAGTATACATTTGGCTTCGAAATTTGAAATTCGTGATTAAGAATAAGGTTTAACTCTGTATGTGTGATAGTTGCTTAAAGGATGCAGTAATTCCGGGAATGGTTTAACCTGGATACCGTTGCACCGAGAGTGATGTTGGTGGTCTCACCTAGTTTTTTATTTCACCATAACAGTATTAAGCATTGAGTCCATTTATATGAGCTTCCTCCTTGATTTCTTTTACACTGGATACTGGCTTGATAAGGGTTTAGTTGCTCTGCCACTGAGTAGAATTTGTATCACTTTCTCTATACTCTCTGCATTCATCTTCCTTAAGCAATCTATTTTTCATTACTGCAGTCACATTCCATTATTTGTTACTCTGCCCAAATTGTCAATATTTTGCCTTAGAGATTCCCCATCTAAAAAAGCACAGAAGTAATCAAACGGCTTATTCCTATTTTCCAAATTAAATCAAAAACAGAATCATTGTGTGTCCATGCTATGTTTTTGCCCATTATCTGAGCCGTGAGATGTTTAAGTTTTTGTTGTCTAATAAATTATAAATACTTAGAATGCATTCACTGGCTGCAGCCTCAGGAAATGTTTTGTTTCTGCTATAGTAATGGCAATTTGCCTGATGAAATATATTGTGAAGAGGAAACAATCCTGTTATTCATGGAAAAGTACATTATAAAACAGCAGGTTCTAGTATTTCAATAAGAGCATAATTTAAGAAGTACTGAATCATTATACATGCACACGGATCAAGCGAAAGCAAAGCCTTTTATCTGAAATACCGTATTTTGTAAAATTATGTAAAAGTGGGTCACAAACAGACTTATTTGCATAAGTTTTAAACAGTCTGAGACATTAAAGTGAAAAGTGAAATCATGAAGATCAAGGAAACTGGAATCTTATGTCTTGATTAAACAATCTTTGCACATGAGATACAAAGCACGGGGATGACTGTATTTTCAAGCTGCTTATGGATTCATTTGGTAAATTATTTTTATAGCATTACTAATGATACAAGTGGAAATACCCTGTTTGTTATGGGAATAGAAAGCCCTCAACTTATAAAATCACAACTGATGTGGCACTTTATACAATATTGGATGCAAGAATAATGGTAATTGTGGAATTATTATATAGTGGAAGCAATACATTTTCATCCCTCAGCATAGTAGATGGTTTTGTCACTCCAAGCATATTATACAGTTAGAGGCAGTGAGTAATTGTATCTCAAATACATCAAACGAGAAGCAGTGGGTACCAGCATCTCCATTTCATTATACAGGTACGGCATGTCTCACCCAGAAACCTAATATCAAGAAAGCTCTGGATTATGGAAAGTCCAAGAGAGTGCAATTCTAACAATTATTAATTATTTCAGAAACAGTAGCTTGTACTTAATGAAAACTAAACAGCATTAATCCATATTGGTGGCAAAACAATTCAATTGGGTTTATTTAGTGTTTAAATGTTTTTTAGTTGACGTAGGGCATGGTGATCCAAGGTATGGAAAAATCCATATCCAGAAGACTCTAAGCCCCAAGCATTCTGTATAATAGGTTCCATACCTGTATAATGAGAGCAATAGAAACATGCACTCCAGTGACTTTTTAACCTTAGATCAGTGGGTTGACACTTAGGCAATGATGCAGTTAGAGCATCTTCCATTTTTATGCCCACTCAAAACCTCACATGCAGTCAGTATGACACTTCTAGCTACTGCATCAGCTTAGTGCCATGAATCAATGGTGTAGCATTAGAGCAGCCATTTTTAAATGGTAAAACACAGGCTCCTTGCATGCTCTTTTCCTATTTATAAGAAATAAAAGTACTGTGCCTGGAAAGACTCAAATGTGCGGCCAATGCCTGAACTACCTCTGCCTAGTCTGCAAAAAATAATTTTGTCTATGTTCATGCTATTTTAAAAATCCATTTATTGTATCATATTAAAAAACATGACCCCACATGGAGCCTTACCTCTGCCTAGTCACACTAAAGTTTGACATCAGAGAGAATTTTTTGAGAATCCTGAAAGCTTCTGTACTATTGGAATAAAGGCTATACTGCCGTATGGAAGAGCAGGAAAACAGGTTCATAACCATACGCCATATTTTCTATGTACATGAGAAACACACCTAACCACTCACCTCTTCGCTTCCCCCATTTGAAACATTTTGTACTTTGCTCCCTTATTCTCTTTTGTGTCCAGGAACTTGTTATCCTTCTGGTTTTCTCTTGTTTTCAAAGTTTTTCAGCAAACGCTTATCCTCTTGTTTGTAACTTTTTACAGTAAAATCCTTTATCTCCTTTTTCTACTTGTAAAATGGTTTTCTCCTGTTCTATTTTGTGTCTCTCTTTTCCTTCTTATGTTTTCTCTTCAGCTCTCTACTTTGCTTCTTTCGCTCTATGTTTTACTTCACCCCATTTTCCTTATTCACTCCCCTTTTTACTATTTTGACTTCACCCACTTTTGTAATGATTCCCCTTTTACATGTCCCTACCAGCCAGTCCCACTGAGGGAAAGATGAACTGCAGTCCCCTGTCAGGTCTGCCTAGTTTATGGATTGTTAGCATTGGTTGGCGTCCTACAATGCATGTTCTGGGGGCTCTTCTGCACAGTCTGGATTGGAGTGGCTGGTTGATAATTACATTTTTGAGATGAAAGGTCAATTTCCAGCATTGTCATTGTTTCCCTTTTAAGTGAAGGAGTGGTAGAAATGTTTGGCAGGTTGCAAAAATTCTATGCAATAGCCCTAAAAGACATTGGTGTAACTACCAGGAATTGGAGGGGGGTGTTAGTGTTGCAGGTGAATCGTGTACATGCAAAAAAATGAAAAAAGTATATTGCTTGCGTCATGAGTCATCAGGACTGCTGAAGTTACAGCCCTGCCAGTAAGAGTTAAAGTGAGATGAAGATGCAGCAGAAAGTAAAAGTAGGAAGTCTGCAGCAGAACTGCACTGACAGTTAAGACAAAGCATAAGGATGAAAATGAATGCAGAAATAATCTCTGGCATCTTCCCAGTGCCAATTTATTTTCTTTTTTTTGAGGCAACGGGACTGGGATAGCTTCAAGCTACATAAATATATAATGAGTTATATGAGTCAATAGATGAATGGTGTGTAGGGATCCATAGGGTTAACAACCCCTATGGCTTTAATTCCCTAAACTTCCTATTCCCTGTTGCTGGGAGAAAGCCCATGTATCTAGTTGGGTCATTAGCATAATGTGTAAAGTGTAATATAGTGTTTGGCAGGGGGTAGAGGTTCTTCTTTGGCTTCCACATGCGGGGGAAGGTGAAAGTCTACTGGAGAGCCTGGTATTTAGGCTCAAGTAAAGGAAAGGCCCCAAGGGTGATGAAGGCCTTGGTCACATCAAGGATAAGTAGACCCCATGATTGGTGTAGTCAGGAAAGGATAGTTCTCTGTAAAGCACTTTCAAGGAAAGTGAAGAAGATAGAACTAATTAGCAAATAGGATGGATAGCAAAGGGGGTAGCTCTCCCCTCAGGCAAAACCAACCTTTAGTGTAGGGATCACTAAGCTGAATAGGTATTTAGGTAAGAGCATTCCCTGATCAAACATGAGGGGATCCAGGTCACTGTACAAAGACCCTGAGGGTGCATGTATCAATCTGGTATGCTAACTCCACAGGGTGCTCACAAGGTGCCGGCTCTGAATGGCTGTGATGTTACCTGACATATATGTGAATCCCTCAAGCATAATATGATACCCCTGGTTGCACTTTAAAAGAATAAAGCCTGATCTTGTTATGTTCAAGAACGTTCCAGTTTTTTATTTAGTCGCACAGCCTAAATTAAGTTTAGTTGCACAACACAATTCCTTCACCATTCCAAGTAGTGAAGGCCCATTCTGTGGAGCGATGGTCAAACCATTGCTCTGCCTGTTTCCTAGCTGGTCATGGTCTAGCCTAGATGGATTAACAGGTACTTTCATTTACTGCCATAACCACATTCAGGGCCGCCATCAGGGGGGGACAGGGGGTACGTGTCCCGGGCCTGAAGGGACAGTTGTACCACCTGGCCGAAAATTTTGTTGTACGGGGCCCCGTGATTTCTAATGGCAGCCCTGACCACAATATTCCAGACTAGGTCACTAAAAAGGAACAGTGGGAGTCATTTATGAAATGGACAGTATACTTTATTGTTAAACACACGTGTAAAGGGGAACTCCACACAAACATAAGTTAAGCTTTTTGAAAAGTAAACATAATTTCAAGCAACTTTGCTATATACATCAATTAAAAAATATGCAGACTTTTCACTTTACCCACGTATAGGGGTTATATAATAAAAAGCACTACGTTTGCCCAGGTCCAATAGCCCATAGCAGCCAATCAGCAGGTAGCATTTACTGGTCACCTGTTTAAAAGCAAAGATCTCATTGGTTGCTATGTGTTACTGCTCCTGGGAAAACTTAATGCCTTTTATTACATATGGGGGATAGTCTTTAATTTTCTTGGTGGGGTAGCTAATCAAGTTACCAGTGCACAGTCAGTTGAACTGATGAAGCTGCTCGGATGAGTTGTGAAACGTCTTCATTGATTACTCAGCAAGTCCAGTTGTTTTTAGATTTACCTATACTAGATACAGTGCACACAGATTAACTCCATGGATAATACATTTATGCTTATCTGTAAGCAAAAGTTCATTAATAAGTTTACTTCTTACTGTCACAAACTACAAAAAAATATACAATGATCCGTAGTTAATTCAATGCAAGCATTTACATAAACCAAGTTTTCTACTGTAAAATAAACAGTGAATTATATAAATAAGGAATTAGATATTCAGATATAGATATTTGCTAAAACAGTTACAACCTGTAACCTTTTATTCACTGATGGAGCAGCTCTCCTTCATGCCATTGTGTGCTTAAAACTGCCATAGCAGAAGTTGCTGTTCTGCAATTCACAAGTTACTTTGCTGTGAGCTGAAGCTATGAATTCTATGGCAGGGATCTCCTGTTACTGTAAACTAATCTACTATGGCAGTTACCATTATGGAGACCAATCTGTTCCCTGAAGTGGTATATAAAAATAAAGTTGTACTCTGCTGACCCCATCAGCTCATCTATAGTGCGGCTGAAAGGTCAGTATTAAATATTGAAGACGGTAGTGATTGACTAGTTCAATAACCAGAGAAAGAAGGCAGCATTACAACTAGAAAGTCTTTTTGGCAGTGTTTGCAGAACAATATTTTCTATGGTTGCAATGAGTTGGCCAATTTCATATCTAGGAGTCATAAAAACACATTGCCATAACAGGCACACTTCTACAAATTGGTATTTAATTGGATTCATATTGCTATTATTTTCGTCTCAATCGTTTGTAAAGTATTATTTTGTTTTAGTTCTCTTTTTAGTGGTTTTCTACATAGAATATGCTATTATACAGGGTAACAGATTAGAAGTCAAGTGTTAAGGGACACAAGAGAAAATAGGCCCTGCCCCACAGAGCTTACGATCTTATTACCTTTATTATTTTTGAAAGTGAATAATGATACACAATGTAAGCTGATAACTAGGGTCTGAGGGGAGATATATTTTGTAATCCCAGTTGGTAACCAAAACTAGCACAAGATTTTCAAAAAAGTGCAAATGACCATGTTTATCTCCCACAGCGCATGTGTGTGTGCTCCTAGAATTCCAGCTTATTTGCAGACATGATTCAAGTAGCCATAGAATTTTGCAAAACTGGTGAAAGTGGCAAATAACGTGGTACTATCTCTCTTCCGGTGCAGCACTACAATCTGATTCATAAGTTAGTTTGCCCCAAATAAAGTAATTCTTACAACGAAAAAATCTGACAGATTTTGTAAGTGCCTAACTGATATTATGAGTACATATCAGTTCTGTTATCCAGAATGCTCTTGATCTGGGGTTTTCCGGATAATGGATCTTTACATAATTCGGATCTGCATACCTTAATTCTATTAGAAAATCATACATTAAATAAAACTAGTAGTCTGGTTGTGCTTCCAATAAGGATAAATTACATCTTAGTTAGCAAATATAAGGTATTGTTTTATTATAGAGAAAAAGGAAACAATTTTGAAAAATTTGGATTATTTGGATAAAATGGAGTCTAAGGTAGAAGGCCTTTCCATTATTCAGAGCTTTCTGGATAATGGATCCCATACCTGTAATTTTGTTTTACCAAATTAAAAAAAATATAAAACGGAGAAGGAGCAAAAGTCAGTTAATGATGGAAGAGACGGACTGCAGCATGAGTTCATTTTTTAAGTGCCCGGCTGAACATACTTTAAAGGAAGAGTAACACCAAAAAATGAAAGTGTTTAAAGTAATGAAAATATAATGTACTGCACTGGTAAAACTGATGTGTTTGCTTCAGAAACACTACTATAGTTCATATAAACAAGCTGCTGTCTAACAATGGCAGAAATTGAAAAAATGCTATATGGCGCAGGATAAATAATGGATAACACCATTATGTTCTACAGAGCTTATCTATCTGCTGTGTAACTTGAACCTTTTCTCCTTCAAATGGCTGACCCTATTGCTACACAGCAGCTTATTTATATAAACAATAGTAGTGTTTCTGAAGCAAACATAGCAGTTTTACCAGTGCAGAGCAACACTGCATTATATTTCATTACTTTAATAAGTAATAAATTGTTGCTTTAATAAACTGTTGCTTTAAGTTGCTTACTGCAGGATGAAGAATGTCAGGTTGAGAGAGCTCAAGTCATAAACCAATGTAAATCTCAATTTTAAATAAAAAAAAGAGAGAAGTATAACTAGTATAAGATGGGTATTTCTATTTGTCCAAGTACAAGTATGGGATCCTATATCCAGAAACTCATTATCCAGAAAGCACCAAATGAAAAAGGCTTAGACTCCATTTTATACAAATAATCAAAGTTTTAAAAAATTATTTACCTTTTCTCTGTAATAATAAATCAGTAGCTTGTACTTGATCCAAACTAAGATATAATTAATCCTTATTGGAAGCAACACCAGCCTATTGGGTTTAATATTTACATGCTTTTTTATTAGATTTAAAGGAACAGTAACACCAAAAGGTAAAAAAATCCCTTGTAGCCCCCTCCACTAACACTACAATCCTGAACAAAGTTAACAATTTTTCATGCTTTATTCAAAAATACCATGCTAAAATTCTGCTTCCAGTCTCCACAAATAGGGTGATGTGGCTACATGCCCTCTTCTATATCCATCAATCTTATCTCTGTATTTTTGTAAGAGCCTTGAGCAATGAAAATGGTTTTCGGTGTTCCTTACAAGATTTGTGGCTGACCCATGTGCTGCCTTCACTGATTAGAGTACTTACTGAAACAACTCACATTGAAGGAGAATACAGGCATGCTTTAAAAACCTTTCAAGTGTGGCAGTAACTGGCCTCTGGTTTTAGAAGAAGTGGGGCAACTAGATCTGGAGCGCGCATGTAGCATGTAGCAGAAAGCATGTCACTATATCGCCCTATTTGTGAAGTCACTACACAACCGGAAGCAGAATTTTAGCAAGGTATTATTGAATTAAACATTAAAATGTTTAACTTTATGCAGGGTGGAGGTGTTACTAAAGAATGTTCTTTTACTTACATTTTTTTTAGTGTTACTGGTTCTTTAAGGTACGAAGATCCAAATTACAACAAGATCCGTTGTCTTGAAAACTGCAGGTCCCAAGCATTCTGGATAATAGGTTCCATACCTGTGTAATGTTTCATTATAAAATTCTGCAACATGCCAAGCATTTCTTCTAGTATTTATTGTATAAAACTGCAAATGTGTTGTTCATTTGTAAAAAATATTTTCATTCTTTTATTAAAATAGCAACTTCCCACAACAAGTCAAGTAAGAAGATATAACATAATATAATAAGAAGGAATACCAGGAAATATAGTAAAAAATATATAACATTTTGGAAGCTGACCTGAAATCCATTTCTCATTTATTTACTATTATACGGCTTTTGATTCCAAAGCCTTTTCTATTTAGGGGAGAAATTACCTGTCAATTTTCTTTGTATGGAAATTAATGGGGACAACATTTTCCTGCAATGTCATTGGGGAAATATATGTATTGTAACTGCCCGTGATGAATCCAATCATTTCATTGCTTAACAAAAATAAAAATTGAACTGGAATATTTAGATGTAAACTGGCCAGAGGGAATGGTTAATTGGAGTGCTGCACAAACATTATAAAACAAGAGTTGCACTGTTCAAAAATTAGCACAAAATTCCCCAAAATAATCCGCTATGGCACTTCTGCATGAACTTATTTTAACAGGTGATTGTTTCCAACATGCACTCTTACAAGCCCTTCCATAGCAGATTTGTGGAATGATTGCCATCAACATCAGTTAAAAAGTACGAATTTAAATTTTTTTGTAGCGATTGATGGTGGTGCCATAAGGGAGTCCTGGATGGAGCCCTACATCCATGAGCTCCACTTGGGACCCCATTCCATGTGGCCCCAGTGTTCCCCTTAAAGGGGACCCGTCACCCAAAAAAATTATTCAAAATCCTATTTTATCACATTAGTCAAGCAAAATGAACTTTAATTACACAATATCAAATATTTGATTCTTGTTTCCTTCAGTCTGGGATTTCAAAATTATAGCAAGTAGGCAGGAGCCATTTTGTGCACACTGTTATAAAGGCAAGCCTTGTATCATCTCAAAATTTTGTTAGTGCACCAGAATGGGGGACCCGATGTCCATCCCCATGCCCTGGCTATACATTTAAATGGTAAAGAGAACGGGGGAATGTGTGGAGAGCCGTGACATCTAGGAAGTGCTGAATGGAAAGTGAAAGTAATCGTCTGCCCCGCCTCTATGCCCATGGCATAGAGGTGGGGCAGACAAAATTTGATTGACAGCTGAGATTTTTAAATGCGCTTACAACAGCTATGAATGCTTTAATAAAAAATAGAAGTTGGATTTCTTGTTTAATTTGAAAAGGACTTTTATTATACAGATTTTTGTGTCTGGGTGACAGGTCCACTTTAAAGTACATTAGACATATGCATGAATTCCTATTGTTGTATGTGTGCTTATGTAATGTCACTCTATAACAGCCTTATATAACAAATTCCAGGTGCCTAATTTAAGAAATGTATTTAATAATTCTTTATCTATAGTTATAGGTATCAAATAAACTTAGTCTGTATAACCCAAAGACAAGATCTGACAACAAGTCACTACTAGTAATGTATAAGAGTAACCTAGAAAAATAAACAAGAACAAAAAAAGAAAAAAACACTCAAATAATACATTAAGATTACTTAAAATACCTTTAATAATCAATACTTTTTTTTTTTAAGAGTTGGTGAGATAGGTATTTTTAACATACAGGGGCCCATTTACTTAGCTCGAGTGAAGGAATAGAATAAGAAAAACTTCGAATTTCGAATGTTTTTTGTGGCTACTTCGATCATCGAATGGGCTACTTCGACCTTCGACTACGACTTCGAATCGAAAGATTCGAACTAAAAATCGCTTGACTATTTGACCATTCGATAGTCTAAGTACTGTCTTTTTAAAAAAAAACCTTCGAACCCCTAGTTCGCCACCTAAAAACTTCCGAAGTCAATGTTAGCTAATGGGGAAGGTCCCCATAGGCTTTGCTATTTTTTTTGGGTCGAAAAAAATCGTTGGATCGATGGATTAAAATCCACGAATTGCGGTAAATCCTTCGACTTTTCGAAGTCGAAGGATTTCCATTTGACCATAAGTTAATTTGCCCCACGATGTTCTACTTTGTCAAGTTATTATATCAGTAAAGTTTAACCAAGGGGACCCTATTTCCCAGTAATATGTATGGTATGCTTAATTTCTTCCATTTGTTTTATATCTTCTATGGACGAAATCCATTCTGCTATTGTAGGGGCCACTGTAGATTTCCATGTTTTTGGTATAAGGGATTTAGCAGCATGTAGTAAGTAGGAAGTAAGAGGTTTTGAGATCGATTTGTTCTCTTCAATTGAAAAATTCAACACAATTTGAGTTTGGTTATTGTCTAGTGACTTTATTTATTATTTCAATGAAAGTCTTCCAAAATTGTTTTAAGAAAATATTTTACCTGTACCACATGCGCTCATTATTTCCATTCTTCATTTCTGACCATACCTGTGTTTGCATGGTGACTGAGCTGCTTGGCATACAGAAACCAAACACATATCATGGAAGCTATTTTAAAATGCTTCAGGCAGTTATTATTTAGCTCTGGTTTTGCTACATTTCCTTAAAGCATTATAAAAACATCCTGTGAACTGTGGGTCTATTGTAAACACTTCTACATAGGGATTTTTTTTATGAGACCTACACTTCATTTTGTGAATCAGAGTAATGTACAGTACCCTGGAGGAGAGGTTTGTTGAAAAAGAAAAGAATTCTTCTATTACAAGGATCATTAAGCAACATGCTTAGTTCAGTTTGTGCTCTAAATTCAGCCATTTCTAGCTAGTGCTGCTCCACTTCCCTACAAAATAACTTATATTGCTTTCCTGCTAATACCATTTGTGCTCAATAAGCCTCTGTTTTAACGCTTTTTCCTCCAAAGCACCCCCCAATGTATTGGCAAATGTATTTAACTTGGCTGGCTTCCTATTTCTATTAACAATTTCTAGAAGAATGCAGCCATTGTAACTCAAACGTTCGCACATAATAGTTTACATTTCTGTAGGCTAAATGTTTCAGGTTCACTTCTGAGATAACATGCCCTCGTGGAAATTTCCCTTTTACCTTCACTCATTTAAGTTATTCGTGTTTTGCTAGGTCATTGATGGATAATTTATACAAGATCATTCTTAGTTTTATTCCTTTTATTTGTTAACTTTTATTTTCTAAAGTCATTTTCAAAAGCATTACCGCAAATCTTGGTGGAACCAAGGAGTTGACAAGCATTTTTGTGTAGTTATAGAAGAAGACTACTTTCTTTTCTTGATGGGAAAATATTCCCTAATGTTGCACAACAGCAGAGACAAAACACACCCTGCTTGAACATTTTAGGGCAACAATGGTGTATGTGGAGTTCAGAGATGTTGAGTGGGAATTAACTCCAAGTATTTAGAGCTCCATGACATATAGGGAAATTTTATAGAGCGTGACAGGCAGGACGTCTGAGAATAAATAACATGCCATTTGGAAGACTGAGTGAGAGGGTAATCATTCTTACCTGATAGCAGAACATTACTTGGCATGACATCAAGAATTAATTGCATTTTTAGGGTATTGTTAATGTCAAGCAAATAAGGAGGAGGTAAGAAAAAAAACTGTTATAAAAATATGATGGTGTTCTGTATCAGTACATTATGGGGCAGATTTATAAAGGGTCAAGGTGAATTCGAGGGAATTTTTGAAGAAAAAAGATTCTAAATTCAAAGTAATTTTTTGGATACTTCGACCATTGAATAGGATACTACAACTGCGACTTCGAATTCGATTCAAAGTAAAATAGTTTGAATATTCGACCATTCGATAACCAAAGTACTGTCTCTTTAAAAAAACTTCGACTTCACTACTTCGCCAAATGAAACCTGCCGAAGTGCTATGTTAGCACGAAGTCGAAGAAAAATCGTTTGATCGATTGCTGAAATCCTTCGAAACGTTTGATTCAAAGGATTTAATCGTTCGATTTTACTTAGACTGCAATTGGCCAAACTCGATGAAAAAAAACTTTGATATTCAAAGTCAAAGTAATTCGATTTTCGAATTTCGAAGTATTTTCAACTTCGAAATTCGACCCTTGATAAATCTGCCCCTAAGTACCAAAATACTATTTAGCATGGATTATTGATGCCACTTATCTATTGTTGTATATTTTTTACAATACAATTGAGTTATCTCAGTAAAAAATTATATATAAAAAAACAATAGATCATGTTCCCCTGCTATTAAGTAGTTTCTAATAAGTGTCAAAAGTGGCACAAACAGGAAAGAGTATTTACTGAAAGGATATTGTTGTAAACCCTTAGCCCCATTTGTATAATGCAAGTTCACTCTCTACTGGTACTTTTCCATCCTTATACAAACAAGCACTAAATATAACAGGTGTAGTAACCCTTAGCAACCAATACGATTTTTGCTTTTAAAGGGGCACCTTTAAATTAACAGTTGATGTAGAGGGTGATGTAGAGGGTGAATTCTAAGACAATTTGCAATTGGTTTTCATTTTCTATTATTTGTCGTTTTCTGAGTTATTTAGCTTTTTATTCAGCAGCTCTTCAGTTTGCAGTTTCAGCAATCTGTTTGCTAGGGTCCAAATTACCCTAGCAACCATGCATTGATTTGAATAAGAGACTGGAATATGACTAGGAGAGGCCTGAATAGAAAGATGAGTAATAAAGAATACATTTGTAGCCTTCCAGAGCATTTGATTTTTGAATGGGGTCAGTGACCCCCCCATTTCAAAATTCAAAACTACCCCCCCCCATAATTCAAAAACTACTAAAAATATAAACCAATTTAAAAGATGCTTAGAATTAGCCAACCTATAACATACTAAAAGTTAACTTACTGCTAATTAGTTGCTCCCTGGAATTTCTAAACAACTCACTAATTATTTGACCCCATTGCTAGATTTGTGTTGGGCTTCTCCTTTATTAAATATCAGAAAGGTCTCTTTCTGAAGTGCCCCTGTGAACCTGTATGTTGCAAAAATGGTATTGGATAATCAATTATTTGTATACCCAATTAAACAAAATCAAGGCTTTTTAAAAGAGATAATGAAACAAAAGAGAATTCAGCTATACGGATAACTCTTTTTATTGCTATTTATTGCTTTTTTTTCTGCTACAAAGGCAAAAATGGAGTTGGCTAGAATAGGCTTTTGTTGGCTTCCAGATGAATGCAACGGGGATTTGGCAAACGTTAAACTTGTTGGACTCACCTTCTCTTTTTACTTCTGTCATATTTAATTCCTATGTCCTGGAGAATGTAGTTCATAAATCACAATCCAGAAAGCAAATATATCCATAAGAAACTGCTTTCCAGACGTATGACATGAAAAAAAAACCTGTGTTTACTATTCACACACTGGTTTAAATAACAAAACAAGAGAATTACAAATGATGTGTTGAATTGACTTACATTTGCATACATTTGTTCCTGAGATCTACAGCGGGACTTGTCATCTGAATCCTTCTCAGCCAACGTTAGACAAATACAAACTGAAACATGTTTCATTTTCAGCAATAGGTTTTCTTCTTTGGTTTCAACAAATTCATCCACTAAATGACAAAGCATAGGCATTAAAGCACGGAGACCAAACAATTAACAGTTGCTACTTTACTATTTTACAGAGCATGGATGACTACATAATTACCTTCAATAACACTTGAAAAGCTTTTGGCCTGATCACCCCTAGTCTGAAATCTGTAAGAGCCGAATTTAAATTTCAATTGGCCCAATATTACTTGCATATGCTGTTTACTTCTGCTAGATGTTATTTGCTTTCTAGTCGAACATTTTACAGTTTATGTAATTCACGGTCTGCAGTTAATGTGTCCCCTACAGGCAGACTTTTCATAAATTAGAAAGAAATTCAATTACTGAACTCTTGATAACTTATCACAACAGAATACAAATGTATTAAGATGTTTAGAAGTATCGTCAGAGCTGCACGTTCGTTTGTTGCAATAATTAAAGGGAATGTATGCACTTGTTTATTAGTAGTAGTGTAAGTGTTTATATAATGTTAAGTTCGTAAATTATAAATGCATAGCTATGCAGCGAACTGGAAGCAGCAGAGATCTCCTATTAAACACATGAGCGGGAGCTGCCATTTTGAATGCTTTGGTTGAAGCATTCTCCAAAGGCAAAAATGACACTGTAGCTGTTTTCGGTACACATATATTTATTTTCTTTGTTGCACATCATCAAACAGAAAATCAGCTTCACGTGCAAATTACACTGGTTTCTGAGCTGCCATGAATCTGAATTAATTAATAATCATCTGTGTATTGTGACTTTTATATTTTATATATGGACTAAATTGTGAGTCAGTCCTTAAACCCAAGTAACTGACAGCAGCATAAAGCATCAGCAGAAAAGAAGATGGTGTCAGGAATTCTTGGTTTAGAACCAGGGACCGGTCATTCCTTCTTCAGGTTGAGCCACAGGAGACAGTGGGGCTCATTTATCAACACTGGGCAAATTTGCCCATGGGCTGTTGCCTATAGCAACCAATAAATGATTAGCTTTGTAAAGCCAGCTGCAAGTAAAACAATGAATCTGATTGGTTGCCATGGGTTACAGCCCATGGGCAAATTTGCCCAGTGTTGATAAATGACCTCCACTGTGTTTTGGGACTGACTGATATTATCAATGATTGTTTCTACTGTCTGTATTCCCTGGCTCACACCCTCAATCCAGCAACAGGCAATAGCCTAATTATAGGGATTTTTAAGACCGCCACCTCCAGTAGCCTATGCTGGATCATTCAACTTGCTCTGGTGACCAGGGCTTCTGTCCTTGTTCCAGTTTCTGGCAGCTGATCCTGCTTCCTGAATCCGTGCTCCTGTATCCTGTAAGTCCTGTTCCTTCCTGTTCAATGGTTAATGCCTGATGAATTTAAGCCCTGCTTTTGTACTTAACTGCTTTTGTTGCCTGTCCTGTTTATACTTTCACATAGCACATACTTATGTAATTGATTTCTAGGTGTCACAGTGTTAAAGTAACATTTCAGTACTTTGAACATAGGGCTAAACCAAAATACTAGTTTAATTTTATTTAATGAATAATAATTTAAATTTTATTGCAAGAGACATAAAACCAGGGTTCTGGGCACTAGGCAAGCAATGTAGGGTATATTAGGTAATGAGATACAGGGGTGAGCCATTTGTAGTAAGTAATGGATTCAATTTTCAAAAGCATAACATTTATCTACCCCAACTAAAGTGCTTGTGGTTTTTTTTTGTTGTTAAAACTACTACCGTCAATGAATACATTTTCAATGTGATGTATCAACATACATCAATGAAGAAAAACCCTGTAACCCACTGAGGAGTATTCTAATTATCCGAGGCCTAGCCTGCAACATAAGCTGTGATTTTTACTCTTTATAAATAAATTATCATTTCTCTCAGTTACTCATACAGTATGTTTATTTGTTGCTCATTCTTGTTAGAATGCCCAAAACTTTTTGAAATAAATGCCACAGCCGGCTAAATATGATGTCGTTGGGATTGCTGAAACATAACTGAATGAGTAACATGACTAGTCAGACGGCTTTAGGGGTCATTGACTATAAGAAAAGCAGTGTACAATGTGCAAAAAAAGGTACTGCAACAAAAGCAATGGAAAAAAAAAATGGAAAATGAGGAACTGATTGCTTCACAAGCAAAAACTAATCCTAAACATTTGGAATGTATATAAGTAGTGAAAAGTGATTGCCCCATCAACAAAATAAAAGTAATTAGGTTATAAGGAACTGGTCTCATCTTGATTATGCAGGTCAATTTTGGGTTTCTTCCTCAAACTGAAGAAGAGTGGCTATGCTGGTATGGACCATACTAGGTATGAAGAAATACTGGCCAAGTTAGGATTGTTTACAGTGTAGATGAAGCATTATATATAAATATAGAAATTATCTGATGCTTTATTAACCAGTATATCCTTCAATCAGACATTCATTTAGCTTAGAAGAAAATACCTATCTTGAATCGTAAGATCTTAAAAAGGTATTTTACAGTGAGAGTTGTGAAGATGTGAAATTCTCTCTTGAAGAGTTTGCATTGGTAGATATATATGCAATAGATTTAGCAAGTGGGAAAATGCTCAAATTAAAGAGTTGAACTTGATGCATGTTTCTTTATTCAACATAAATGACTGTGGTACTATGTAGCAACAATCTTTTTGGGACATAATGGGCCTCAGTTATAAATACTGGTTAAATTTGCGCCTGGGCAGTAACCCATAGCAACCAATCAGTGATTGGTGTTTTCAGCCAGCTGCAGATTGAACTCTGAAAGAAATCATGATTTTTTACGCTTATTTATTATTATATTTTCCCGAAAATATACTTTGCAGGAAAAAATTAGATTTTCACTAACTTTTCGGACTTTTTCATCCGATTTTTTTGTAATTTTCATCCGAAAACTCCAAAACCCAGTGCACATCAAAAGAATCATTGGGACTTCTCCCATTGACTTATATGCAACCTCGACAGGTCTGAGATGCTGGATTTTCAGATTCGGCCTTTTCCATTCTCAGGGTTTAATAAATTACAAAAAATTTGTGATTTTTTAAAAGTCAGATTTTAAATCAAGATTTTTTTGTGATTTTTGCATTCGGAGTTTAGTAAATAACCCCCTTAGTGTCGTAACTAGTTTTCCTAAGTGTAGCCAGTTATATTTTCTCTCTATCCATCACTACTTATTCAGTGTTAAACTTGACTTAACCTGATTTAAAAACACTCCCACATAACTCATGTTATTAACAGTGCCATTCTAAGAACATTAGCTTTGAATGGCACTTTCTAACACAAGAATAAATTATATTTACATATAATGTACATGAAATATGTGCTTGTACAAATGCCATTCATCATTATTAATGTCTCAGGGCTTGACTATTTCACAGAAAATTATTTTTGCAGTACACATATTTTCACGTCAATTAAGATGATCAAAACTGTGGCAGTATGGTAAATGCTTAAGTGCAATATAAATAATGCTATGACTATCTGCAGAACAAATACATTTTCATTTCTTACAACTCACAAAGTATTTTGTTGTAGTTCACATTCTCAAAATGAAAATGAAAAACACATTATAGGAATAAATTATCCATAGTGCTATAAAAATCAGATTATATTTTTTCGACAATAAATGCTAGAGGGCACTTATTATGAAAGCTGAGCTCAGGTTTGTTCCCGAATCAATGCCTTCTTTGTACTAAAGCTTGAAAGCTGATATAAGGCTTTTTATAATAGAAAAAGGCATAGCCGCTCACAAAATATGTATTCCAGATGGTTTCAGAATGTCACATAGGCTCATACTATATTATTCATCGTAAATTATCATAGTGCACTCCTAGCAAACTTATTTCACCTTTAAAAGGATGTTGAATAAGGATAGATGAGCATCTTGCGGAAGGGCTGTGCTAAGGGTGTGGGAAAAGGAGGATTAGGGCTGGAGTAGGTCTGTACCCATTAATTGTCCACATAGACTTCATAGGTCCAAATCTCCTGGCCTTCTAAACTGAGATAACGGGAAGCCATAAATATGCAAAATCTATGGAGCTTGATTTAGTAGTTGAGTAGTTTCTATTTATGTTATTCTGTTGCCATAAAGAAGACATGAATTTGGCTTTATCTGACTTAGTAACAGGAATTTTAGTATCTCCATGAACATTTGGGGCCTTATTTGTCAATATCTGAATTTAATTTTTAAATAAAAAAAGCCCAACAAAACCAGAATCCACGATTGGAGCTTATTTATTATTAAAAAAAACACAATATAATTGGATCGGCAACAAAATTTAAAAACATTGAGTGAAAATCCGAATTGTATAATTTTTTCTGTTTTTTTTTTCCAGATTCACTCGATTTTTTCATGCTTTTTCCCAAAAACTCAGAATTTTGGGGCTAAATCCAGCACAGACCACAGAAACCTCCAAATAGGATAGGGACCTCTCCCAATGACTTATATACAACCTCGTCAGGTCTGAGATGGTGTATTTTCGGATTCTGACTTTTTCCATCCTCAAGGTATAATAAATTTCGAAAAATTTCTATTTTGTCCAAATACAAAGTCAATGGGCGTCCGAATAATTTTGAATTGGGACAATTTTTATGCATGCTGACGTGCGGCCAAATCTTTTCACACATCAGATTTTTTTCAGTCAAATTTTTTTTCTGCGGTTTCTGGAATTTATTCGCCAGAGGCGAAACGTGCAACTTTGTCACAAATTTATTCGCCTATCACTAATCATTTTCCCTCAAGCTGTCCAAGCAGACAAAAAAATGAACTCACAGTTTTGGAACAAGAACCAAGGAACACTTAGGGGGCCCATTTACTTAGTTCGAGTGAAGGAATAAAGGAAAAAAAAGTTCGAATTTCAAATGGTCGAATATGGCTACTTCGACCATCGAATGGGCTACTTCGACCTTTCGACTTCGACCTTCGACTTTCAAATCGAACGATTCAAACTAAAAATCGTTTGACTATTCGACTATTTGACCATTCGATTGTCGAAGTACTGTCTCTTTAAAAAAAATCTTCGACCCCCTAGTTCACCACCTAAAACCTACCGAGGCCAATGTTAGCCTATGGGGAAGGTCCTGATCGATGGAATTTCCTTCGATCGATGGATTAAAATCCTTTGAATCGTTCGATTCGAAGGATTTAATCATTGGATCGAATGATTATTCCTTTGATCATTTGATCGTAGGAATATCGGTAAATCCTTTGACTTCGATATTCGAAGTCGAAGGATTTTACTTCGACGGTCGAATATTGAGGGTTAATTAACCCTCGATATTCGACCCTAGGTAAATGTGCCCCTTGCTGTAAGCCTAAATGGCCCACCTGTAAGAAGAGGAGACGCTTAATGTAGCCAAGTATACTGTTGGCATTCCACCACAGAATTACAATCAACACACACAACAACAGAAAGGTAACATATATCTTTATCTATATTTATCTAATTTTCCATAATAGGAAAATGTATTCTTCCTCGCATTAGGGCACTCTGTTTTTTTATAATTAATCCTATCCAGGGATAATTACTGTGGCTAGTTGCTTACAAGTAAACATTCCAGAACAAATACAAAAGTAACATGCAACTTGTTCTGTGTTTCTAATATAGGCCCATAGCAAGGTTTGGACCCAAGACTTTATGCTTTAGGGTTGCCTAGTTTAGTATATATGCAGGGCCTGTCTATATTAAACTCAATTCTGAATGCCTCATTTGCCTGTTAGCTGCAAGATGTATTGCTTTTCCATGATCTGATGCCTTCAGTTGTTCTGATTATTTTACCCCTTCTGTTTCCTCTTCCTTGTCTGGTTTGCTCAGTGTTCGGTCTTTGATTTGTTGCTGTTCCTTTTTGCATTCTAGCCATTCCTCTTTTATGCGTCTCTCATTATTGATTATTGATTCTTTTACTTTTATCTTGCTTTTTACTTTCTAATCTTTTTTTACCTCGTTTTTCTGGCAACAATTTAAATTTGGCTCCCTTATCTGCCCTTGGGGGAGCTTTGGTAACCTTCCATAAGAACTGGCAGCAAGTGAGTAACTGGGGGTCACCACCAAGAAGAAAGGGTGTTATAGGCTGATCTGATGAGTTAGCCAAGCCCTGGTTCCTTAAGCAATACCTGGGTTTGAACTTTTAATATATGGTACTGGATGCCTTTTTGACAAATTGTGGTAAGCTTCTATACAGTAAGAAATTGGTTGATTTAAAAATTGTTCATTATGCCATTTTACAACTTACCTCACATCTTCCCTGCTGTCACCTGACTAGAGGATAGATACATATAGAAGCCTATGATACTTCTGTAAAGTCTACCCCTACATTTATATACATCACTGTAAATACTGTACAATGAAAATCGTAAACATTTAACTAATGATGGGCAAATTAATTCGCCAGGCATGAATTCACAGTGAATTTCCACATTTCGCCACCAACTTCGGTGAAAATCCAGTGGTGAAAAATCCACTGCAAAAATAAAAAAAATCGATGCGCATCAGAGTAGTCACGCGCATAAAATTGTTGCTCGTCAAAATTATTCGGATGCCCATTGACTTTAATGCATTTGGACAAAATAGTTACACGTCAGAATAGTCACTCGCCCATTGACTTCAATACGTTTCATACATTTTTTGCCGTTTCGCAAATCTTTCTGTAAATTTTTCATCAAAGCGAAATGGCACAGATTCACCCAACACTACATTTTACAAACGTTTTGTGGTATTGATTATTATTATAATCTATGGGCTTTTTAAGTAATATTCAAAACATCTCCATAACTACAGTATCTGTGAAGGTTCTCATTCATCCCGGTCATGGTATATCTATAGTAATAAGTCAAATCAACTGGACTTGCTGAATTTTTATTTTTCCTTGAAGACTTTTGAGCTTGTTCTCTTGATGACTAGCGAAATTTCTTCAAGGAAAAAGAAAAATACAGCAAGTCCAGTTGATTTGACTTATTACTATAGATATCTCCATAACTATTCCCATCTGGACTGCGTTATCTGACTGATTGAATTTATAGTAGTCAGTATTAATAAATAACTGATTTATCATATTGATGCTGCACTGACATCCTTATAATTATAGATTTAAATGCTATTATTGCATTGCTTTCCCAGATTATGACAATATAAAACTATACAGCAAGATTCCATTTCGGGTCGTTGAGCCTGTTCTAAATATTAATACATTTAGTTGATACATTTCTTATCTTTGTCCCTGCTGAGCCGAATCCCTGAGTTCCATTACAGGCAGCTGTTAGAATTGATACAATAGTTGCTAATACTCCAGAGATGCTGCTGAGAAAATGTATTAACTAAGGGGCAGAATTATCAAGGGTTGAATTGGTTGAATTTTGAATTTATTTTAGTCTAATTTGACTAGGAAATAGTCCAAATTCGATATGAATTTTAAAAAAATTAAAATTTTGAAATTTATTATGCACTGTACCTTTAAGAATTCAAATTAGATTATTCTCATCTAAAACCAGCCAAATTGATGTTTTAGCTTATGGGGGACCTCCTACAATCAATCTGGAGTCATTAAGTGGACTTTTGACTTAAAAAAAAAATGTTGTGAAAAAACTTGAACCAAATTGCAGCTGGATCCTATTCACCCGTTTTTTTTAAAAAAAAAAAACGGGTGAATAGTATCGAGCTGCAATTTGATTCAAGTTTTTTCACAACAAAAAAACCTATTTTTTTAAAATAAATTTTAATTGGTCATTTTTTTTCTGAATTCCGAGTTTATGGGAGTTGGTAGAAGTTTTTAGAAACTCCCATAAACTCGAAATTCGACCATTGATAAATCTGCCCCTAATTGTATCAACTAAATGTTGCAAAACATTTTAGAGTCTGTGTCTGCATTACTGAGCTGCCAGACTCAAACACTAGAGACAGGAACATTCAACTTTAAACTTAGATTTTGGTAAAACGGTAAAAAATAAATAATGGAAAGTAATTGAAAAAAAGTCTTTATTTTCTGGGGAACAATCTGAAAACAACTGAACTGAAAAAAGTGTTTGGAAGGTGAACAACCCCTTTAATATTACTTTGTTTTTATGTAAGTGTAACACTATTTATGGTTATATTAGACCAAAAGGGTTAATGTTTATTTAGAGCATGGGTTACATTTGACTCTAACACTTAAGGCAGGGCATTCGCTAAGTTGAAGTAAGGAAGGTAGGGTTTAGGAACTACAACTGCCATAGGCTTCTGTGCATAAAAGTTAAATAAAGGATTCCAGGAGGTTCTTGCAGCAAACAAACAAATAACTTGTATTGTCCAAGACAGATCCACAGTGGCAAGGTATTGCAGATGTTACAAGGTCATAACAGTCAAACAGACACAGCACAACGTAACACTATGTGGAAGCAGTTAGGCTAGTTTAAAGTACACCTCCTAGGGGAGAGCTACTCCCTGCTACAAATCCTTGTTGGAGCACAGGCTGCTTGTTCCAATTAACCTCTCTATCTCACTCTCCTAGAGAGTGCTATGAAAGAGTTTACCTGTTATTGTTTAGCCTCATTCACGGCGTCTCTGCTCTCCAACTTATCACTAGAGGTACTGTTCCCTCTAGGGCAGAATGACTTTACTGGGCCTTGGTGTACCCAGGCTCCCTGGAGCACATCCAGATGAGTCAGCAACCAGAAGCCAAAGAGGAAGATCCACCCCTAATCAGACACTATTTTAAAGTGTGGCAGGAAGTGATCATATGTCTGTATGCCAATAGTACAATTTTGCAAATGATAAACTAGATACATTGACATCAGTCCAGCAACTAGGGAGATATGGAAGTGTAGGGATTTAAATCCATAGGGACATACTAAACCTATAGGTTTCTACATAAGTAATTACAGTTTGTGCCAAGTGCACACAATGTTACAGCACTGAGAAAATCACCTCTCAGTAATCTCGATGAGTCATTATATTGTGCTATAACATTCTAGATTTGAATAATTTTAATAAAACTGCTGAGAATTTATTCAGTAGATTCTCTTTTTTTGTGAATGTTAATTCATCATAAATGACAAATATTATTCACGGCTACTGGAAATGATGAATGAATAAATAAAAGGGCAAAGCAAAACACAAGCTTAAGAGCAGTTTTCTGCCCCGGGCAAGACTTGTTCTTTTGACACCTGTGCATGTTGCCGAAGGCATTAGATTTCCCCTAAACTGCGCTTACATCGAAATTGTTTTTGGTCATATGAATCGAGATACATATTCATGTTCTTTTCTTCTTCTCGTGACTGTGTGACTACATAGCTTACAGCATCTCCAACACTTCGGAATCAAGGTGCTGCTTTTACAAAGGTTGTTTTAGCAATAATAATAATCACACACTGCTCAGTTTGTGTTCCAGTAAAGAAACCAGCATTAGGCTTTGGTTAGTTTGGCACAGTTCTCCTTTACTTCTTCAGAGCTTTTTGGGGGATTATTTGCCAAAATAAATTGCTAAATTGCACAAGTGCATTTGTCATTAGGAATCAATTCGATATTTGCTTTTATTATATAAGTTTGTGAAGATTCTCATTCATCCAGGTCATGGTATATCTGTAGAAATGAGTCAAATCAACTTTATTATATAACTTTTAGTATACTCTTCAAAGCTAACACTGCTGCCATATAGTCTAGCGGTTGTTCACTTTTTTCAGTTCAATTGTTTTCAGATTGTGAAATAAAGACATTTTTCAATTAGATTTTTTTCAATCCATTTTTTTTTTTTCCGTTTTTCCAAAATCTGAGTATAAAGTTTAAAGTCCCTGTCTCAGGTGTTTGAGTCTGGCAGCTCAGTAATTCAGGTTAAACTGTTACAATTTTGCAACATTTAGGGGCAGATTGCTCAAAGGTCGAATTTCAAGCTACTTTTGTGTACCTCGACTAGGGAATAGTCCAAATTCAATTTGAATTTTAAAAAATTCAAAAATTAGAATATCGAAATTTATCATGTACTGTCTCTTTAAAAATTCAACCTTGACCATTCACCATCTAAAACATGCTGCATTGCTGTTTTAGCCTATGGGGGGCCTCCTAGAACAGGGGTGCCCAAAAGGGAGATGGGGATCTACAAGTAGACCTTTAGCTGGTGATTAGTAGATCTCAAGACACTGTCAACAAACAGCTTGT
This sequence comes from Xenopus petersii, assembly GCA_038501925.1. Classification (NCBI taxonomy): domain Eukaryota; kingdom Metazoa; phylum Chordata; class Amphibia; order Anura; family Pipidae; genus Xenopus; species Xenopus petersii. Next base: position 54,870,507 of record CM076672.1, read on the forward strand.
CTAAATCACCCTCCTGTTTCATTCTTTTAATTCAGATATTTATTATGTTAAGGTTACATAACAAATAGTTGTTTGTTAAATATAGCAAAATACATTTAGGGGCAGATTTATCAAGGGTTGAAGTGAATTCGAGGGAATTTTCGAAGTTAATTAATTCGAAATTCAACCTAATTTTTTGAATACTTCAACCATCGAATAGGATACTACGACCTCAAATTTACTTCGACTTTGATTTGAAGTAAAAATCGTTCGACTATTTGGCCCTTTGATAATTGAAGTACTGTCTCTTTAAAAAAACGTCGACTCCAATACTTCGCCAACTTAAACCTGCCGAATTGCTATGTTAGCCTATGGGAACCTTCCAGAGCAATTTTCTAAGTTTTTTATTTTCGAATCGATTCAAAGTACGATCGGAGTACGATCGTACTATGTTCGGAATACGATCATACGATGAATAAAATCCTCCAACTTCGAATTCGCATGTCAGAGGATTCTATTTGATGGTTGAATTTTGAAGTATTTTCCACTTTGAAAGTCGACCCTTGATAAATCTGCCCCTAATAGTTTCCAAGGAAGAACATGCTAATGCTTTTATGGATGTAGATCATAATGGGACATCATCACTAAAAGTAGATCTCAAATTAGAAAATTATGGGCAGTCCGAAAATTCAACCCTTGATAAATATGCCCCTTATTTCAGCAGCATGTTTCAGTATTAGCAACTATTGTATCAATTCTAAGCAGCTGCCTTTAATGTGCTCAGCAGGGACAAAGATAAGAAATCAATTTAGAACGGTTTACAAGGTCGGCGACCCCCCCTCCCAGAGCTGCTTGAAAAATGACAATTTACACTTCAATATTAGAAAAACAGTCACACATAGAAAACAGAAAGTAATTGGAAAAAGTATTTATTTCTAATGAACAATCTGAAACCAACTGAACTGAAAAAAGTGTTGGAAGGTGAACATCCCCTTTATCAGATCTTTTCTTTTGTTTTATGACTTAGGGCTCTTACACACGACCGTTCCGACCTGCGCTCCCCTGCGTTCCGTTTTTTGGCGTTCAGCCGCAGGGGAGCGCAGGAATAGACGCAAGTAATTATTTGAAATGGGGCTGTACTCACTCAGGCGCGTGTAGGCGCCGAACGCAGGTTCAGACGCAACATGCTGCATTTTTCCTGCGTTCGGCGCCTACACGCGCCTGAGTGAGTACAGCCCCATTTCAAATAATTACTTGTGTCTATTCCTGCGCTCCCCTGCGGCTGAACGCCAAAAAACGGAACGCAGGGGAGCGCAGGTCGGAACGGTCGTGTGTAAGAGCCCTTATGGTTGTTCAAATCTAATTGCTGATTGGTTACTATGGGTTTTTTCTCCAATGTTAATAAATATGCTTCAAAATGTATTAATATTAATGACATTAATCTTCATGAAAAGCACCACAAACTGATGCATGTTATTTTTGTGAATCAATATGGCAGTAAGTCTACTAGCCTTGTCAGAATTATAGTAAAATGAACTGTCTAATGAGGGAATGTAATATTGGTCACTCTGCAAAAATCATTCGTGATTCGTTCGCAATGCAAAGTAAATGTTCACAAAGTAAACAATTTTGCCTTTGCAAACACTTTGCCCCTCATGCGACAGTAGGATATCGAAATTTATAGTTTTCGCAGTTTATGTAATGAAACTTCTTAATGAAAAAAATGTTACTTTTGCTCCAAAACTTTACTCCACCTTCAAGCAGTTGTTAAAGGTTTGCAATGTGCAATTAAGATTTGCAATGCAATAAAAGCCTAATGAAAAATATGTAATTTTTTATTTGCAAATATGTTCTCTTTGCAAATTTTATGACATTTTCTCCTTATGGGGAAAGGTAATATGTTTCTTTAGCGCAAAAAACTTGTTCAAAGATGCTTGCGAACATTAGGGGGCATATTTATCAAGGGTCGAATTTCGAATTGAAAAAACGTTGAAATTCGAATTCAAAGACCAACCGAAATTAAGTAGAAGGTTTTTTTTGGTCGAAAATAGGTTAATTTTCGATTGAATAGGTCTGTAGGAATCGTAGGAATATCGCATTCGATCGAATTCTTTGATTTTTCAAAGTCCACCAATTGACTCCAAATAGGTTCTAGGAGGTCCCCCATAGGCTAAAACAGCAATACGACAGGTTTTAGATGGTGAATGGTCAAATTTTTAAAGAGACAGTACATGATAAATTTCGATGTTCGATTTTTTGAATTTTTTTCAAATTTTAATAGAATTTGAAGTATTCCCTAGCCAAAGTACACAAAAATAGCTCGCAATTCTAATTTATCATTGATAAGTCTGCCCCTAGCTACCATGTTTGCATCCTTTTTGAGCGATTAAAGACTTCATCCCAAAGTTTGTGAACAAAAGACTTTTATGAACATTCCCAGCGTACATAATTAAATTTCGCAAGCGCAAAGTCTTTTTAGCCACAAAATATTTAGCAAAACTCCAGAGCAGGTGTTAACACTAAACCTTTGCTAAGTGAAAATGCATCATGCATCAATGATTTCAAATTGCGAGCAGTGCTAAACATTCACAAAGACACCATTTTAAATAACTCTTGCAATTTTTAATTACATTCCACCTTAGTATGGGAAGTGTAAAACATTGTAGTTTGGAGCTTTCTGCAAAATGCATTTCCCAATAATAGATCATATTTACATTTATGATGAACCCCTAGGAACCATCCATATATTTGCCTTTAAACGGGTATCCTGTAAATGTTTCCTGCTAGTTGGTTGTAGGACTAGATGACCTGTCAATAGTTCCTGTTGGTTGGTTGTAGGACTAGGTGACCGTTAAATAGTTCCTGCCGGTTGGTTGTAGGCCTTACTATGTGACTTGTAAATAGTACCTGCTGGTTGGTCGTGGGCCTTACAAGGTGACCTGTACATAGTTCCTTCTGGTTGGTTGTAGGACTAGGTGACCTGTAAATAGTTTCTGCTGCTTGGCTGTAGGCCTTACTAGGTGACCTGCAAAAAGTACCTGCTGGCTGGTCATGGGCCTTACTAGGTGACCTGTAAATAGTTCCTTTTGGTTGGTTGTAGGACTAGGTGACCTGTAAATAGTTTCTGCTGCTTGGCTGTAGGTCTTACTAGGTGACCTGCAAATAGTACCTGCTGGCTGGTCATGGGCCTTACTAGGTGACCTGTAAATAGTTCCTTCTGGTTGGTTGTAGGACTAAGTGACCTGTAAATAGTTTCTGCTGCTTGGCTGTAGGCCTTACTAGGTAACCTGTAAATAGTACCTGCTGGTTGGTCATGGGCCTTACAAGGTGACCTGTAAATAATTCCTTCTGGTTGGTTGTAGGACTAGGTGACCTGTAAATAGTTTCTGCTGCTTGGCTGTAATTCCTTCTGGTTGGTTGTAGGACTAGGTGACCTGTAAATAGTTTCTGCTGCTTGGCTGTAGGCCTTACTAGGTGACCTGCAAATACAGATGAAGCCACTTGGATTTGTGAGTTAAATGCGTCATGACTCAGGGGTAATTGAAGAAACTGTGTTATCTTAAGTCATCTTAACTCATTTAATGCATTTAACCTTTTCATTAGCATACCAAAGCTCCATTGTTCACAATGGTGAATGCTTTAATTAGATGGGATGTTGTGACGCAGTTTTCTGTGTTAAATGAGATAAATGGGATATCTGTGTTAGTTTAGTTTAGTTAGTCAAACAGACAAACCAAAGTGGCTGCATCTGTAGTACCTGCTGGCTGGTCATGGGCCTTACTAGGTGACCTGTAAATAGTTCCTTCTGGTTGGTTGTAGGGCTAGGTGACCTGTAAATAGTTTCTGCTGCTTGGCTGTAGGCCTTACTAGGTGACCTGCAAATAGTACCTGCTGGCTGGTCATGGGCCTTACTAGGTGACCTGTAAATAGTTCCTTCTGGTTGGTTGTAGGACTAGGTGACCTGTAAATAGTTTCTGCTGCTTGGCTGTAGGCCTTACTAGGTGACCTGCAAATAGTACCTGCTGGCTGGCCATGGGCCTTACTAGGTGACCTGTAAAAAGTACCTGCTGACTGGTCATGGGCCTTACTAGGTGACCTGTAAATAGTACCTGCTGGTTGGTTGTGGGCCTTACTAGGTGACCTATAAATAGTACCTGATGGATAGTTCTAAGCATTACTAAACTTGCTTGAAGAAGGCTTTTATTACATTACCCATGTGAAAACCTAGGACTGTGGGGGGAGGTGATCATTTTGTTAATTGCAGAGCCTGTGGCATATATAATACATCATAACATGCATTGCTGTTATATCTTGGCAAAAGTTATGGAAAGTAAATTGCTGCATATGTTCCATTTCTTAACATGTTTTATTAATAATAACAGCCTGTTTGGGTTTGATTATTCATTTAAAATTGTATTGAAAAACAGAGATCTTCATTTATAAGGAAACATGAAATCCAGGCCCAAGGCAATCCTGGACCACTGCCATAAATATGTCAAAAATCAGTGGCCTTTAATGAACTCAAACATCCATATTCAATTGAGTGTGACTAGGTAAAGCAAGAATTATAAGAGAGTCTCCACAGTGAATTCTCTGTTGATTGAGATAAAATTTAATGAAAACAGTAATATCCCAAGAGATTCAATTTTTGTTGAAAAAGAAAATAAAGAGCTTTGTACCAGTCTTTGAAGCTTACAGACTGGCATTTCATTATACAGTTCCATTTGTATGACTAATATATTGCAGTGTTTCAAATAACATTATTAGCTAAATTTTGAAACCACGTATTTATGTCAGATGCATTGTAAACTTCTAATGCTGGTAACATTAAAATAAATCTATGTGACGTGGGCTGAAGTGCTATAATACCTTTCATATCCCAGTGGGTACACTGATATACTGTTTCAAGTTACCATTTAAAGGAATTAATACATCTTATGTCAAACGATGTTATACCATCCATATGTAAAATCAGTTTAATATTAATTGTTTCTCTGTTCACTGGTTCTGTCATCATTTTATTTTACCAATATATTTACTTAGTTGATGCAAGTTTGAATATTTTACTAAAAGTCGAATCACCTTTACTGACTAATAGTAATTATTAAGCGCTTGTTTAAATTTAAAATATATATATAACCAAAATAGAAAAAAAATTAGAAAATACCAGCACTCACGAAACAGTTGTGAAATAGCGCCTGGGTGCAATCCTCACAGGTCAGTAATCATAGAATACATACAAGGAGCACTCACAGGTCTTAGCAGAAAATCCAAAAAATATTTATTGTAGGCACAAAAAATGAATGTTTAGGCTGTGGCACCAGCCTTTCTCAAAGTAAATCACAAGTGCTGAAAAATGGTTAATATACAGGGAATGACGTGGGGGGGGGGCGTGTCAGGTAGGGAATGTGTGACGTGTGCACATACTATTGGCTGATGTGTAGACATACAAAATTCAAATCCACTAATCACCTTATGTCAGGGGTGTCCAAACTTTTTGCAACGAGGGCCAGACTTGATGAGGTGAAAATGTGCGGGGGCCGACCATTCAGCCTGACATTCTTTGAACCATTAACATCATTTAACTCATTTAAACAAGGAATCGCGTAGCTGTAGCAATATTATTTTGGCACATTAGTGAAATGTTCTGCCACTTGGTCTATACTGCTGCCTGTGAGCTAAAGGTGTTATCAATAGACACGTACTGGCACGTAGTGACGTCATACTTCTTTATTTTACTGTATTGACACATCAGTATGTCTATTGACACCTTCAGCCCTAGAGAAGTATGTGAAGCGGCGCATCACTACTTGCCAGTATGTGTCTTATGCTAACACCTTCAGCACAAAGACAGCAGTATAGACCAAGTGGCAGATCATTTCACTAATGTGGCCAATATTACGGCTAGGCGATACCTAATTGCACTATGCTGGTGGGCCGCATTATTATTAATTTCATGATGGAGGCTGAGGTCCGGTGTAAATTTGAAGATGGGCCGCATTTGGCCCCCGCGCCCCACTTTGGACGTGCCTGCCTTATGTGCTTGTTCACACCAATAGAATACACCAAACTATGACGTGTCTAAAGTTACAATTGTTTCAATTAAGTAACTAATGTTTCAAATTATAGTTAACAGGATAGAGTGAGTGTTTATCGTACTAGATAGAAACTATGTGTCAAAAAGGACCCAAGATCTCTTCTCCTGAACATATGTATATCATTAGCAATGAGCACTTATACAAATAAATAAATACCCGTGTCACTCTTATTATTCACAATAAAGGCATCCCATAAATCTTTCAAAGTATTTTGGTGCCAGGTCCTAATGGCTAATAATGCGTCAAAAAAAAAAAAGAGAAGAAAGTATATTCATTAGTAGTGGTTTTTACTTGTTTTGCTGTTGGTGGTTCGCTTATTCTCTCAATTCTAAGTGGTGTTCGTTAAAAGCTTTTTCTGATGTGAGTTGTGCCGTGGTGTCGTGAGCGGTCCCCTTGTCATGGCCCTTCTCATTGACGTCACTGCTCATGTTCTACTGCAGCTGATTGTTTGGCAGTTTTACTTCTGCATTCTTGGTTACTAGGGGTCTCTGCCCCTGGTTATGGTTGTGTGCACTCTTTTACTATGCAAGTCCAATTAACACCCTAGTTGAATCCTCTTCAATGGCCCTCCAAGCACCGCTGTAGGTCCCCGAGTACCCATTCACCAGGCCAGGCGTCACCCGGCATCAAGTCCCAAGCAAAATAAGCAGCATCTTGAAGGTCCATCTCACCCTGGTCGTTGCCTGTTGGCCTTCAGGGTCAACCCTCGAAGTCTGGGCTGCTGGGCCATGTATATTTGTGCAAACATTTGAAGAGTTCTTCTTTTAAAGGCTTGTAAACTTTTCAGTCTATAGGCATGATTTAATGTGATCATTAAAATTCTTGCAAAAACTTCATCTTAGAACTTTCCAACATGTTTTCTCTTGCCTCATTTTTTCAAATTTTCTCTGTGACATTATGCATGTTTATGCCTATGTATTGGTAGGTGTACTCACAAAAATCCAGCTCCTAGGCCCAACTATTGAATCTAAGCATGGACATCAATCAGAAGTGATCTGTCTGTTGACTAAATCAAACCTCAAAATAGTGCAATATGGGGAACGAGAAACAAAGTTGTACCAGGTATTTGCATTAATGCCTGGTCAAGGGTATCATGACGCTATCATGGGCTCAGATTTATAGAAACATAAGGATTGTACATATGCGAAAAGAGGTTCAAGTTTGTGTCAAGGAAGACCTCAAGGACTGAAGGGAAATACTTAATATAATGTAGGGAAATGATTAGGCCAAAGACAGAAGATATCTAGGAAAAAGACTAGAACAGGTAGAGCTCAGAAGAACAGAAAACAGAATATGCAAGACCAAAGCAGGAAAGGAAAGGCTTTGCAGGACAGGCTATGAAAGGCTAAGCGTTAGGAATCCAGCCTTAATGCTCAAAAGATAGGTAGTGCTAATATAAGGAGAAATTAGCATAGTTTGGCTATACACACACATGCATTATAACATTCATTTTGTTCACCAAACTTTGAGAAAAAAATAAACTATTTTCATTTTCTCTATAGCAGGAACAGCGGATGCCATATATATTATAAACTTCCGGTAGAGAAAACCACAGTAACAGTCCAGAAAATGGAGACTGACACCACCTTTATGTTTAGATGCAGCTTTGCTGGCTTTTATTTCAGACAAAAACAATTCTTCAGCCCACTGGCTTCACATAGGGAATAACATTAGCAATACCAATTCATCACCCTCACTGGTGTTCACATAAACTCAGGTTTCTCCTCTGCTTCAGTGGACACAGTCCCAGATTCCTCTCTGGGCTCACTCAAAACACTCTTGTCTCCTGGGAGGGTTTCTCTTATCCACTCTCCAGTCCTTTTGGAGCACTCTCCAACACCTTGACACAAGGGGAATCACTCTCTCTTCCCAGCTGCACACAAGCACATCTCCTTTCTCCACTCAAGGAGGCTTTCACGGCCCCTCACCCTCCTCCAATTAAGGGGGTAGATTCACTAAAGGACTAAGTGGCTAACGCTAGTGACAATTCACCAGTGTTGCCATCCGCACGGACCTTGCCAATTCCCTAACAGGCACAGGCACCAATTTGTTAGTGAAAGAGAGCGTTCGTTCGCACTCTGTCGCCAGGCAAATTTTCGCATTGGCAAATTTAGCAAAGTGCGGATTTTACTGAACGTTACCTCTTTCACCAGAGTTGACTTCGCCACCTCAGACCAGGTGAAGTGATAAAAAGAAGCTAGATCTTCCTCAAGGTTCTGTCACTTACAACATATCTTGTCTGCTGAAAATGCATTAAAGTTCCAAAAATGCTGGCAACTTTTTTGAAGCGGAATTGCCTACAAAAGTCCTAACAAACTTTTCTTTGGGTAACTGGTTTTCTCCAGACAATTCATAGCATATTAAACATTCATTTTACAGTGGGCTCATGTGTAGGGCATTATATTAACTCTCTTGTGGACATTTGCAAAAAAAAGTGGTAACTTCAAGCATTTGCACCAACATTTATAATAACGACCTGTATACAACTTTAAATTACAATGCAAATTGACCTAAGCGCAAGTTCACTATCGAAATTTTCAAACATAAACAAATGCTAGCGCATCTTCGCTAAGAGACGCTCGCACTGCCGAAGTAACGTTAGCGGAAAGACGCCAGCATTCGGCGCCCAGGACGAAACTCCACATATTAGTGAATTGGTGTAGTTGTAGCGCATTTGCACCTGGCGAACTGGTGTGAGGTGTGTGAAGGTGACGCTGTTAGTGAATCTCACACCTTCTTTTAACTACAGCTCACCTATAGCTTAATTACCTAACTGCCACTATATAATGGCAAGAAAAATCTGCCTATGAATACTAAATTCACAAAATATATTTAAAGAATTGAATAATCAAGATATCATGTTGGGGTGGAGGGAGACTATGATGTTTTCTTCAATAAGAATCAAGCTGTTTGGCCCTTAATCTGTGATAAAGTTTAGTCCTGGAATGTAGGGTCCCCTTACAATACAAATAGGTTGACAAGAGGAAAGTTTGTTAAACAATTAGGAGGGTTGAAATAAATGCACCAAGCTTCAGGGAGGGTAGAAAAAGAATCTGACCCCTACCACAAATGGAGACAAACCTTTCTGATCAAATATGCATACAGTATAATGAGATCAAATAATCTGTATACAAATGTATATTATGCTCTGACATATAATGGGCAGCAATTTGTGGAAGGCAATTTAATGGTTAATGTCCCCTATTCATCAAAACCTAAACAGAGTAATCCAATAAACATCCTTTTCTCCATTGCCATGTCCTGCTATTGATTTTCTACAGCACAGTTATACTCTAACTACCATGTGATCCATTAGTTAGAGACTATTTCTGTACTATAACTCAAACTGAATTAAACTAATTTGATGTAGAATGTTCTATAAAATGAACATGATATCCTATAGCTACAGGTATGGGATCCTTTATAAAGAAACCTATGATCCAGAAAGCTCCGAATTGCGGGAAGCTCATCTTGCATGGACCATTTTAAGCAAATAATTACATTTCCATTTCCCTTTTCTCTGTAATAATAAAACAGTACCTTGTACTTAATGGTAATTGAGCTGCATAAATTCAAATTGGTGGTAAAACAATCATATTGGGTTTATCAAATGTTTAAAGAATTTTTAGGTTATAGAGATTTAAATGACAGAATAATCGATTATCCGAAAACCCAGGTCTCAAGCATTCCAAATAATAGATCCTTTACCCGTCCTGCACACACAGTGGCACCTGCAGTAGGGACAGTGTAGAAAATTTGATAATTGGGACAATTTATTCAAGATCTAGTTACCCATAGCAACCATTAGATGCTTTCATTAAAGCAGAGGTTTATGCCACACATTGGCATCAACATGATGGAGCTGATTGACTAACATTAGTATTTATTTCTTTTCCCCGAATCGTATTTTTACTGCTATAATCGAAGATTTGTAACGAAATGCTAAAACCATGAAAAACACTAATACAAAGCTTTGCCATCTAAAAGCTATTGAGGTCTACTATATGTCAAGGGGATTTTTCCTATTCCCATTGTATAATTTTCCTTTAGGTCAAGCTTTTCGATGTTTCCCGGGGTTTTGTATGTATTTGTACGAGTAGAAGAAAGTTATAGGGGTTATTTTTCAAAGGTCGAGTTGTGTTTTCCATAAAAAAATTGAGTTTTCAAGGTTATCTTTTGGTCAGAAATTTCAGATTAAAAAAAAGTAAAAATTTTCAAGACCCAACTCTACAAATAGCTCCGAAAAAGACACCATCTAAAACATGTCAAGGTCATAAAGGAGTCTATGGCAGAGGTCCCTTGGACCATTTGAAGATGCTAATAGCCTTTATGATGTTCAAGTTTTTTTCAGTGGGTTCCACTTGAAAACTCAATCAATTTGGACCATTGGAGTTGTGAATTCATTCGAGTTTGTTTAAGGTTTAAAAAAAAGCTCACATTCTGCAACTCTGTTATCCGACCTTTGAGAAATAAATGTTATCCTTTCCAGTGAAACGCCTTGTAGCAAATATGGAATAGGGGGTACTTGTTTATAGAAACGTATTTTATCACTGGGCCAAGAGAGGGAGCACTAACAAAAAAAATAAAACATAATTTAAAATGGAAAATAAGAAAATATGGATTTAAATTCAAAGAGTAGGTTGAGCCCATTATCTCTGACTCATGTTGATAATTCATGTTAAAGGAAAACTATACCCCCAAAATGAATACTTAAGCAATAGACAGTTTATATCAAATTGAATGACATATTAAAGAATCTTACCAAACTGGAATATATATTTACATAAATATTGCCCTTTTACATCTCTTGCCTTGAACCACCATTTCGTGACTCTATCTGTGCTGCCTCAGAGATCACCTGACCAGAAATACTACAACACTTAGGGGCCGATTCACTCAGCTCGAGTGAAGGGTTCGAATGAAAAATACTTCGAATTTCGAAGTATTTTTTGGGTACTTCGACCATCGAATTGGTTAAATTCGATCGAATTCGATCGAAGTCGAACGAAATCGAACGATTCGAAGTAAAAATCGTTCGACTATTCGACCATTCGATAGTCGAAGTACTTGCCCTTTAAAAAAAACTTCGACCCCCTACTTCGGCAGATAAAAGCTACCGAAGTCAATGTTAGCCTATGGGGAAGGTCCCCATAGGCTTGCTAACCTTTTTTTGATCGAAGGATTTTCCTTCGATCGTTTGATTAAAATCCTTCGAATCGTTCGATTCGAAGGATTTAATCGTTCGATCGAACGAAAAATCCTTCGATCGTTCGATCGCAGGATTAGCGCTAAATCCTTCGACTTCGATATTCGAAGTCGAAGGATTTCAATTCGAGGGTCGAATTTCGAAGTATTTTTTTCGAAGAAGTGAGGAAGCAAAAGACAGAACTCTGTCTGTTAATTGGCTCATGTGACCTTACATGTGGTTTGTATGTGTGCACAGTGAATCTTACGATCTCAGGGGACGGCCCTTATTTTTTAAAATGGCAATTTTCTATTTATGATTACCCAATGGCACATACTACTAAAAAAGTATATTATTATGATAATGGTTCATTTACATGAAGCAGGGTTTTACACATGAGCTGTTTTACTCAGTATCTTTTAATAGAGACCTACATTGTTTGGGGGGTATAGTTTTCCTTTAAGGAAAGAAATTCAAATGGAAAGGGCATAAAAAGCAGTGTAAAAAATACTGCAAAAAGTGACAATAATGATAAATGTTCTTACACATCATTTTTAAGCAACTGCTGCTTTAATGGTAACATTTTTTACCATGCAATTACCTAAAATAAACACATATATGTGTGTTTGCATGGCTGTGCCTGGTGTCCAGATACCGATGTTGAATTAGATTGTTGTCATTGAATTGCCATTTTTGTAATCTACTTATAACTATGTAACTAGTGATGGGCGAATTTATTTGCCAGGTAATTTTGCACGATTCGCCGCGGGCGAATAAATTCACGAAACGCCCAAGAAAATTAGCCGGCGTCGAAAAAATGGACGCCGGCAGCCTAAAAATGGATGCAATTTTGCTAATCTTTCCCAGTTTCGTGAATTTTGCGAATTTTTTGGCGAAGCGAAATGGTGCAAATTCGCCCATCACTATATGTAACCACAAATCAACTGTCAGAAAGATGGGCACTACCAAGTATAGAGATAGTTGTACATTTAGGGGGTTATTTATCAAAACAGGACAGTCAATGAAATTGTGACCACTCAAGACTCACCCCACCGCATCAATCTCTCCAATCAGCTCTGTGAGCTCTGTGTGCTCAGCCACCAGCGTTCCGACTGTGATAGATCCAAAAAAGTAGTTCAGGTGGCACTCCGGATAAATATAAAGAGGTTTAAAACCTCTTAATATTTATCCAGAGTGCCGCCTGAACTACTTTTTTGGGTTTATCTAGTATAGGTCAATCTAAAAACAACTGGACTTACTGAGTAATCAATGAAGACGTTTCACTACTCATCCGAGCAGCTTCTTCAGTTCAACTGACTGGTGTGGGAAGTTCTCGGCATATAAACTCTTCCACTAATCCAATCACAATGGCACATTGTAACTCTTCAAAGAGGTGACATCTGAAGAAATTCACAGAGGTGTTGATTCTGTGTAGATGTGATAGTTCAGATGTCACCTCTTTGAAGAGTTACAATGTGCCATTGTAAATGGATTAGTGGAAGAGTTTATATGCCGAGAACTTCCCACACCAGTCAGTTGAACTGAAGAAGCTGCTTGGATGAGTAGTGAAACGTCTTCATTGATTACTCAGCAAGTCCAGTTGTTTTTAGATTGACCTACTGTATACTAGATATACTATGACCTGGATGAATGAAAATCTTCATAGTCATACTTTTTTGGGTTATTTATCAAAGTCCGAATTTGTGTCAATATTTTCTGCTACAAACTCCGATTGAATCCGCTCGGGTTTTTCACGCTTATTTATTATTATATATTCCCAAAAATTTGCTTTGCGGGAAAAAAAAATCAGATTTTCACAATTCTTTTAGATTTTTTATCCCATTTTGAGGATTTTTCATCCAGAGACTCAGATTTCTTATATTTTTTGCCCGAAAAATTTCGGGATATTGCACGAAACCCAGTGCACATCAAAAAAAAATCATTGGGACTTCTCCCATTGACTTATATGCAACCTCGACAGGTCTGAGATGTCGGATTTTCTGATTCAGACTTTTCCATCCTCTGGGTTTAGTAAATTCCGAAAAATTTGTGATTGTTTTAAAAATCTGATTTTATAAAAAAAAAAAACCAATCATTGATTTTTGCATTCAGAGTTTAGTAAATAACCCCTAAGTGTCACAACATAAATATTTGGCTCATGTTGCCCTGTCACAGCAAAAGCCCTGCACCCCTTTGCTGTTATATGCATTAGTATTTTTTTGTATAATATGTTTTCTACTAATGTGTATCAACCCACATCATGAAGTACAAACAAGATAAATCACTACATGATTATGTGACTTTCACACTCATTCCCCTGCATCACATCTCTGCATATAAAATAGTTCACCAAGCATGAAATAGTTGCTTGAAAACCAAAGCTCAGTCTAATAATGACATTTTCATTAAATACAAGAGGATGCAATGGCTCTTTGTTCAGTCACAATTTGAAGACTATTAAAGCGTTTGTCATGTTCAACAGTGGGATATGAAGATGTTAATTGAAAGCTTCATTTACTGTAAAATTATTTTCACATATGAGATCTTCCATCTGTATTTGGCAGTCGTCTGTATTTCTAACATCTGAAAGTAAGCTCTTCATCATAACAATAAAATGCAGTGAGATGTAGACTTTGTACATTGTCAATTTCAAACGGAGAAGTAGTTTGCTTGCTAAAGATTTGCTGTATTGTCTATATACTCTAGGGGGGTTATTTATCAAAGTCCGAATTTATCTCAATATTTCCTGCTACAAACTCTAATCAAATCCGCTCTGGGTTTTTTAAGCTTATTTATTATTACATTTTCCTGAAAATTAGCTTTGCGGGAAAAAAATTGATTTTCCCGATTTTTTTCGGATTTTTCCATCCGATTTTCAAGATTTTTTTCAGAATTTTCACCTGAAAACCCTGAAAACTTTGGGTTATTGCACGAAACCCAGCACACATCGAAAAATCATTGGGACTTCTCCTATTGACTTAAATGCAACCTCTCAATCCAAGTATAGAGGAAGGAAAAGGAACTCCAGCAGTGTTCACTTGATAAAGGGTATTGAACATGAAACATGTTGTGTTTACCCAGAATAAAAAGTTGTTTGCAGTAATACTGCTGGAGTTCCTTTTCCTTCCTCTATACTTGGATCGTTGGTAGCAGTTGCAGCACAGAGCAACCATTAAGGAATTGGACACAAATCGTTTGGAAAATTGTACTGACCACCATCCCCCTCTTTTATATGCGACCTTGACAGGTCTGAAATGTGGATTTTCAGATTCAAACTTTTCCATCTTTGAGGGTTTAGTAAATTCCGAAAAATTTGTGATTTCTTTTAAAAGTTCAATTTTATAAAAAAAAAATAAATAAAAAAAACATGAATTTTTCATGATTTTTCCATTTGGAGTTTAGTAAATAACCCCTAGGACTCTTAATAAGTTTTATTTGTTTATAGTCTTCTAACTAATTCTAAGGAGTGTTCTGTTCTGTTACGCATTTCAAAACTACAGTGGGGTTCAGTATGTGGAGGGCTATTTATAAAAGGTCAGATTTTATTGGTTTTAATGAACAGAACTTTCATTTGAAGTAATGTAGGTGGTTCTTTGGGGTGAGGACAGTGAGGTTGTGGAATGCACTGCCAGGAGATGTTGTGATGCTGATTCTATTAATCCTTTAAGAACGGCTTGGATGGTTTCTTGGATAGACATAATATCAAAGGCTAGTGTGATACTAAAATATACAATTAGTATAGATATTGGTATGTATAGTTTATAAATGTGAGTGAATGGAGGGGTCGATATGAGTGTGTGTATGTATTTGCACTGGGGTTCATTTGGAGGGGTTGAACTTGATGGACTTTGGTCTTTTTTCAACCTTTATAGCTTATATCATCACTAGATACTGTACAGTATATCATAACATGGATGACAATAAATCGTCAAAGATATGAAGTGACATTCTTTCCTTAGTCTTTCAAAACTTTTATATTGGTCACTCTGCTACTAAAGGCTAAAAAAAATTCTGTAGTGAAGTAAAAAATTAATTTCAGATAAGATCTTGGTTCGCTGCGGTGCAAATGCACTAAAGGAAGTTAAGGGCAGGAATTGTATACTGGCAATTTTATTATGTAAAGTCTTGCAGAGACCAAGGACCAAACAAGGAGTTTGCCACATTTAGCTCAAGAAATTAAAAAAAAACATTGATTTATTTTTGCTATTTATAACTAATTAATTATACAAAAAAACTATTTTTGTAGCCTGCAGACAATGAAATAATTTCTGCAGACAGTGAAATTATTTTTGTAGCCTGCAGACAGTTAAATAATTTCTGCAGACAGTGAAATCATTTCTGCAGACAGTGAAATCATTTCTGCAGACAGTGAAATCATTTTTGTAGCCTGCAGACACCGAAATATTTTCTGCAGACAGTGAAATCATTTTTGTAGCCTGCAGACAGTGAAATAATTTCTGAAGACAGTGAAATAATTTCTGCAGACAGTGAAATCATTTTTGTAGCCTGCAGACAGTGAAATCATTTCTGCAGACAGTGAAATATTTTCTGCAGACAGTGAAATAATTTTTGTAGCCTGCAGACAGTGAAATAATTTCTGAAGACAGTGAAATAATTTTTGTAGCCTGCAGACAGTGAAATAATTTCTGCAGACCGTGAAATCTTTTTTGTAGCCTGCAGACAGGTTTTTTTTGCTATTTAAACTATAAGGCAAAAAGTGAGGCATACTGCCCCTTTAAGGGTCGCAAATAGAGCTCTTATAGGTAAGCAAAATTATTCTTCTTCTATTCTGAAAGCATAAGAATGTGGTGACCATTTAGTGTACATTGACTGTCAAGACTTGTATCTGGTCATTAGGGTAGAAGGACTGCTAATAAATGCTTAATAATGAGAAAAGAGTGGGATAAAATGAACATATGGTAGGAGTGACTACAAACGTCAGGGAAAAAGAAGCAGGTTTTGGTCAATACATGCTTATCAGAAGCCTAATCCAAGGCTCAGGTTTGGTCATAAGAGGGCAGAGGTCTGTGAAGGTCAAAACAAGTAGAGCTTTATCTGAAAAACAACAAACTTTATATATATCATTCCTTTAAACTCTCTATTCTCACTGCTTTAGTAAATAATTAATCTCACACCATCTGTATATAAAAAACAATTATCCATGAAGCAGAAAGAGAAATGCCAGACTTCCAAATAATATTCTTGCCATTTCTTACTTTTACTTATAAAAAAATTATTGTTATAGTTCAGACTTTCCTAGAACAAATTCCCAAAGTACTGATTTTTATTTTTACTAGTAGAAAGGGAAGTCTGGTGTGTAAATAAATAATAGCAGTTTAATCAAGTATATTACACTGCAATTAATCATACAAACACACTACACTATGGAGTTGCAGAACTTTAGTTCACAATTTCCTGACTAATGCTCAGAGTAAATGGCAGTCAGCTAAAATATTAAGATTTTCAGTTTGATATCCAATAAATAGACAGACTTTTCCAATATTATTCGTGTTTAAAACCCCACAGATGTTACCAGAGAACTTGCACCATAGACTTGAAGACCTTGCTTACAGCATACTGCAAAACAAGCTCTTTACAAAAGTCAAGTAATAAGGTGACTTAAAGGAGAACTAAAGCTTAACCAAAGAAGAAGATAGAAATGTATGTTATAGATGATGTTTTGTGCTTCTGTACCAGCTCAAGGCAACAACAACCCTTTAGTACCAAAGATCTGTACTCCAAAGATGCCACAGTAGCTCACCATCTTCTTTTCTGTTGATTCACTGGACATGCTCTCTGCTGCTGTCACTAACTGAGCTTAGGGGCTGACACTGAATACTGTATGTATATATATATATATATATATATATATATATATATATATATATATATATATATATATATATATGGCTGATCAGTAATGGATTCTTACATGGCAGCACAGAAACCAATGCAACTAACGTCAGAATTTAATAACCAGCCCTGTAGCATCAGCTTATATTACCGACAAACCTAATTTTCTGCTTGATAATTTGCGATGACCCCTAAGCTTAGCTTCTCAACAGCTGCTCAGAGCCCACTGAGCATGTGAGTGTCACAGACACTTTCCAAGATGGTGACCCCCTGTGACAAGTTTGAAGTCCTGGATCATTGCTGCTATTGACAAGCTGAAACTTTAGGCTGGTGCAATTAGTTCAGTATATAAAATATGCCATTTTTAGACATATTAATTTTTAGGGTTTAGTTCTCCTTTAAGTTTTAACAACATGAGTACTTAAAGTTAGCGAAAATGGAAAGGCAGCTAGCTAGAGCAAGGCACGGGGGTGGGGGGGCCCAACGGGCCACAGGGCCAGGCCAGTTAGCGTAGTGGACGCTGGATGGTAGCAGACTAGCAGTAGCACCCCCGGTTCTGCAGCAGTCTGTGCCAGTGGGCACAGGTGAGGGGTTGGGTCGGCCAGCAGCAGGGAGCGTGCAGGGGGCACCCGGCTGTGCCCAGTAACAGCTGTAGAGGCAGAACCAGCCTGCACCTAAAAGTAAAACAGTCTGAAATAAATTCTGCAGACAGTAAAATAATTTTTGTAGCCTGCAGACAGTGAAATAATTTCTGCAGACAGTGAAATATTTTCTGCAGACAGTGAAATAATTTCTGCAGATAGTGAAATATTTTTTGTAGCCTGCAGACAGTGAAATCATTTCTGCAGACAGTGAAATAATTGTTGTTATTTTTGTTTTGCCGCGTAAATACGCTAGCGTCATGTGCCATTGCCAAAGCTTGAAACCGCTAGCATATTTACATGGTGGTTGGCTTTTTTTAAAAAAAAAACCACAGCACGTACCGAGCCAAAATAAAGTCCAAACCTAGAAGGGGGCCCTGTGGAAAGTTTAGCCTAGGGGCCGCACATGTTCTTAATCCGCCACTGTGCCCATAAGCCAAAAGCTTTTCCATTGACTACAATATCAAGCAGTCTGCCTTTATGCTATACTGTAAGCTGTAAGCCTTAATACTACAGTGCTCTTCACTTCTCAAGACTGATATTTGTTCTTAATATAAAAAAAATCTATGTGGAAAGGAAAATGATTCTTCTTCGCTGTATGTGCAATATATATCACATTACCCGTACACCTACAACACTGGCTGACCACTGGCCTTACACCAAACATAAAAGGCTGTTCACCATGCAAATAAATCTGCTAACTTTTGAAGTGCCATGCTCTATCATTCCAGAATACGGTTGCTTAGAATGGGAATGTAGCCAATGCACCACTCTGCATATTGTAAACTTGCCAATGGCTCCCATAAAGCATAGAAAGAGAAAACTCTTACCCATACTGCACCTGTCTTTCCATTGTACATTTTCAACCACATGTATTATAAAAAGGAAAGGATTCAAAGGAATCAATGTGATTGTTGGCTTGCAACGGTTTTACAAAACAATTCACATCATCTCCCCTTGTGCTGTAAAAAGAAGAAAGAGATATAACCATTATGCATTCTTAAAACATTTTTTGCCTCCAGATATTTTCCTCATCTCATTAATAATTGGGTGATATACTAAGAGGCTTTTGTATTGATATTATTGAGAGGGTTCCCCATATGTATGGTGTTGCGTGGAATATGTTCACTAGAAACTGGAGGTATTTCTCCCCATGGAAGAACTTTCAATACATTTTCTGGGAATGCTTTTATTATGAACTGCAGCTCCTCATTCTGATAAAGAAAGAAATGGGCAGTATGTAACAGAAGGCACGGATCTCTTTCAAATAACTGATCTCTCATGGCTGAATGTTGTTCGCATTTAACTTGTCAAGTATGATGAATGCATCCCATGCTCGCCAACATATTGCAGGAGCAATGTAAATAATAATTCAAAAATAGTTTTT
The DNA here is from genome assembly GCA_038501925.1 of Xenopus petersii. Classification (NCBI taxonomy): domain Eukaryota; kingdom Metazoa; phylum Chordata; class Amphibia; order Anura; family Pipidae; genus Xenopus; species Xenopus petersii. Next base: position 54,889,650 of record CM076672.1, read on the forward strand.
TTTTTTTTACATTTCACTATCCTGCGAACATTTCTTAATGGATAATGGAAGATAGAGTGTCATCAAACTTATAATGAAACATCTTTTTTTAAACTTTCATCCATTTACTGTTGACTCCGCTGAAAGCAGTTTCTGGTATTAATGTTGTAGTCAAGATCCACTACCCGTTCTAATCTCCAACGCTGTAGTAATGTTTTATTCTGGTTATTTTTATGATGGTAAGGGAACTGGAAATTCACATATCAGCAGCAGCTAACATTCTAATAAATGGAAAAACCACAGTTTTCTAATATAAACTCAAGCTAGCTTGACAACTGGGCCTTTGTGTACCAAGCACTGCATTGCGGTTTTGATCACATATGCCACTATATGCAGTGGTTTAGCTATTTTTTTACTACAAATAAAGAACTTATATTGCAGAAGATTCTTTATCTTCTTTCTCACTACATTATAAGATGTTATAAACATCCACAACTGCAATGGCGACGTGCTGAAATGGAGGCAAAACCGCATGGGCATTAACACCATTCTTAAAAGTTACATATTTAGTGCACATATTAATGCTAAAGAACCCTGGAATTAATGCCAGACTGGAGGTGGCAGTAGTTTCAGGGCTCCAAGGACAGTATTTCAGCCGGTACTGACTTGTGTCAAGTGAATCGCATGCTATCTATGAAAAAAAGCAACAATAATTAGTATGTTTATCAGACATCTGAGTGTAGTCTGCCCCCCACTATTACTTCTTTTCTTTAACCTTTTCCAGCCCTGGCCTTCTCAATTGTTTCCTGCTATTGTAGTTCATTTCCTCCTTGTCTTCTCTCCATATTTCTGCATCTGGGGATAAAGAGGGTGCCATGAGTGAAAACTGTACCATGGGGGTCATTTATCCGGCTCCCTTGCTGAAGGTCTGGTGCACCTGGGCCATGCTTTATATTTGGTGAGTTAATATTTACAGGATTTTTTTCTCTACTTACATACTGTGGTTTACGTAAAAATATAATTTTTCTGCAAACTTGCCATTTATTCTCTACAAGGAACCAAGTAGTGTCTAATTTAGACAATAGCCCTTTGACTCTTTTTGGCTCATTTATCAACACTTGGCAAATTTGACATGGGCAGTAACCCATGGCAACCAATCAGAATAAATGGCAAGTTTGCAGAACATGGCCCAGGTGCACCAGACCCTCAGCAAGAGAGCTGGAAACCCATTTATATCAACTTCAAAATAGGGAGTTAGGCACTCAAAAACCATGAAGATTACCAATAAATAAATCTGAACAACATCTCTATTGCCTTGAGTGTTCCATGCTTCAGGAGCACTTAGTCATAGTCAACAACATGTCTATTGCATTAAGTGTTTCCTTAAAGGGTGGTTCAACTTTATTTTAACTTTTAGTACATTATAGAATTGCTAATTCTAAGCAACTTTTCATATTTTTTTTTAGTTTTTGAATTATTTGCCTTCTTTTTCTGACTCTTTCCAGGTTTGGGGGTCACTGAACCCATCTAAGAACAAATGCTCTGTAAGGCTACAGATGTATTGTTATTCCTATCCTAGCAACCGATTGCTGAAGCTGCAAACTGGAGAGCTGCTGAATAAAAAAAACACAAATTAGAAATGAATTCAATTGCAAATTGTCTCTATACGGTATACTAAAAGTAAACACCTTTTAGGAAACTTTTAGTATGTTATACATTGGCCAGTTGTAAGCAACTTTTCAATTGGTTTTCATTATTTATTTTTTATAGTTTTATAGTTATTTGCCTTTTTCTTCTAACGCTTTCCAGCTTTCAAATGGGTGCCGCTGACCCCTTCTAAAAAGCAAATGTTCTGTAAGGCTACAAATGTATTGTTATTGCTACTTTTTATTATTCAACTTTCTATTCAATCCCTCTTCTATCCATACTCCAGTCTCTTATTCAAATCAATGCATGGTTGCTAGGGTAATTTGGATCCTAGTTGCCAGATTGCAAAACTGAAGAGCTGCAAATTGAAGAGCTGCTGAATAAAAAGCTAAATAACTCAAAAACCACAAATAATAAAAAATGAAAACCAATTGCAAATTGTCTCAGACTATCACTCTCTACATCATACTAAAAGTTAACTCAAAGGTGATCAACCCCTTTAAGTAAGTACTCTTGAAGCATGAAACACATAAGGCAATAGAGATGTTGTTCAAATAAAAGTTGTTTTGCTTTTAACTAATTTTTTGGTGACCTTTGTGGGTTTTGAGTGCCTAATTCCCGATTGGTAATGGCAAACCAAAACAGTTAAAAATTACCATAAAAATTTATAAAATGATTAGGTGCAGTTTATCGTTGCATTCAGATGATATTTATTAGTGATGGGCGAATGTGGGGTGTTTCGTTTCGCCGAAAAATTCAAAAAACGGTGCCGGCGTCTAATTTTTTTGGCGAAATTGCGCCAGCGTCCAACAGATGCCGGGAAATTTTCGCTGGCAAATTTTTGCAGCGGTTTTGCGAATTTATTCTCGGGCAGCGAATTCGCGCCTGCCAATTAAATTCGCCCATCACTAATATTTATCCAAAACTGTATATAAATACAAGAATTGCCTTGTATAATATCAGTTTAGCACTGATATCTGAGTTACAACTAATTCACTTTGAATAATAGGTGTCAGATTTTTCCACAGCATCGTCTCATTTCTATAAATATAGTGTATCCTAGAAACCCTATCACTAAGGTACACACAGAACTCATTCGAATTAAAAATGTTGGCATCTTGGCAACTCTCTGCTGGGCATTGCCGTACTATTGCAAACAATCAAATTCAGACACATTATACATCTGCCATGTTTTATAATCAAAACTGCCTCAAGTAGCATTTATATTTTATAATGAACAGATAGCATCTGAATGTCAACCAGAAGATGCAAGATTATTTGCTGATTTGCTAGTCATCAGCTATGAGACATTACATTTTTTTAGCAGCCGCTACCAGTGAATTATTGAAGCTCTTATCGTTCCGAAAATGGATCACATCACTAGGGTAATTAGCACCCTGCCAGTTCTGCCTATCACAGTTAATGTATCACGAGAGAGATAACTGTTGAGCAATTTTTCTCTTTGATGGCTGCCTTTGTTTACAGCCCATTCGGTATATTTAAATTACTAGAGACTGTGACTGTGACTGCCATTCTGGAATATTGTATTTCTCCCTCTGCATAAATGCCTTTGTAGAATTCAAGAAGTGTGTTTAGGGTCATTGTCTTGTTGGAATATCCAACCCCAGCAGTACTTCAATTTTGTGACTGATGCTTGAAAATTATCCTGAAGAATTTGTTGATATTGGGTTGAATTCATCTGATCCTCGACTTTAACAAGGGCCCCAGGCCCTGAACTAGCCACACAGCCCCACAGCATGATGGAACCTCCACCAAATTTGGTAGCAGGTGTTTTTCTTGGAATGTGGTGTTCTTCTTCCACCATGCAAAGCACTTTGTTCCAAAATGACTGTGGCTTGTCTAAATGAGCTTTTACATACAACAAACAACTCTGTTTGTGGCGTGAGAGCAGAAAGGGCTTCTTTCTCATCATCCTGCCATACAGATATTCTTTGTGCAAATTGCTGTGAATTGTAGAACAATGTACAGATACACCATCTGTAGCAAGATGTTCTTGCAGGTCTTTGGCGGTGATCTATGTGCTGTCCGTAACCATTCTCACAATCCTCCGCATATGCCGCTCTTGTATTTTTCTTGGCCTACCAGACCTGGGTTTTACAGCAACTGTGCCTGTGGCCTTCCATTTCCTGATTACATTCTTACAGTTGAAACTGACAGTTTAAACGTATTAGATATCTTTTTGTAGCCTTCCCCTAAACCATGATATTGAACAGTCTTTGTTTTCAGATCTTTTGAGAGTTGCTTTGAGGATCCCATGCTGTCACTCTTCAGAAGCGCAACTTGCAATTGGCCACCTTAAAGGGGAACTCCACAAAAACAGAACTTACGCTTTTTGAAAAGTAAACATCATTTTAAGCAACTTTGCATTACACATCAGTTAAAAAATATGCAGACTTTTTGTGATTTTTAATGATTTCTAACAGTTCCCTAAGCCTAGCCCCCTGCTCTCCTGCTGATCTTTCTGACTACTTTGCTGAGCTGACTGACTACTGTTACTTTGAATAAACAGCCAGCTGTCCTTAGCCTGCATCCTCCAACCCCTTCAATTCCCTGCACATGTGATTTCAATAAGGAACAAAACATCACAGTGCAATGCATTGTGGGTTATATAGTTCCTGCATGCTGTCTGTAAGCCATGGAGAAGTTATAACAATTTCAGTGTTTTAGTTCCTCCTTCCCTGCCAGTATTTCAAATGATGCAGAAAGAGAAGAACTGTTAAACAATTTCAGCACAGAACATGGCATTTATTCATACTTTTTGAAGAAACAGGTAACTGTGATGGATATATTAGGGGTTTCTGTGTTATGTGGGCCTCTTTATCAAATTTTGGTTTGGAAGCCGGAGTTCTTTTTCTCATAATTGGACATACCTGCCTATGAAGTTCAAGACTTAGCAAGCTAATCCAACCAATTTGGTGTTGTCAGTAATCAGTATTGAGCAGTTACATGCATTGAAATTAGCAAAATTACAAGGGTACCCACATTTTTGCACAGCCAGTTTTTCACATTTGATTTAATTTCACACAACTGAATACTGCTTAACTAAAAATCTTTGTTCAGAAAACACCCCAGTATGGGAAATGAAAGACATACCACTGTTATCTTTTTAGTTAAAAGTGGAGTAAATTATTATGCAGGCTGAGAGGGGTTCCCAAACTTTTTCATATGACTGAATCAGGTTCCAGGGTGCAACACAATGGGCCCATGATCTAGCTTTTTTCAATTATTATTTGTAGTTTTTTTTCTTCTTGCCAGCAACTGGTGATCCCGGAACCCAACGCATCTTAGAGAGCTAAGAATCATGCCACACACTTACATGCCTTGCCTGGCTGCCTAATCTTCTCCCAGCAGGTACAGTGCACCCATTCCGACTTGACCCAATCCCAGCATATAAATAACATTTTTTTGAAGAATATAAAAATAATAATTGGGAAAACTAGATGAACCCCTAATCACTCTGGGCCCCTTGACTACTGTATATCCTAGGTGTAGCCTATTGAACAATCCGCCCCTGTACCTACAGCTGCCTGTGTGACACAAACTCCTTGTGTGGTCTCACACCCCCAATCTATTGCCTCTCTAGCTACAAGCACTCCATAGTATTATTAATACTGTAACTGGGCTCTCTACATGGTTGCAATTGGGACACATTTTAAGGATCATATCATGACGAGTTCACCCTTTTGAACTCATAGCTTCATCTGGACAAGTAAAAGCAATGTAAGGGCTATTCAGGGCCTCAGTAAAACAGATACCTAAGCTTCTGATATTTACCTCTTTGGCATTCACCTCTGGGGCTTAAAGGAGAACTAAAGCCTAGCTAAAGACATAGGCTAGAAATGTTGTACATTATGTATTGGGCTTCTGTACCAGCCCAAGGCAACCACAGCCCTTTTGCAGTAAAGATATGTGTCTCCAAAGATGCCCCAGTAGCTCCCCATCTTCTTTTCTGCTGCACACGCTCTGTGCTACTGTCACTTACTGAGCTTAGGAACCCACTCACAATATACAGCACATATAGAATATAAATGTCACAATATAAGACTGATTAGCAATTAATGCAGATTATTACTACATGGCAGCATAGCAACCAGTGAAACTAGCATAATTTAATAATCAGCCCTGTAGCATCAGTTTATATTACAGACCAACCTCATTTTCTGCTTGATAATTTGTGATGACTCCTAAGTTTAGCTTCTCAACAGCTGTTTAGAGCCCACTGAGCATGTGAGTGTCACAGACACTTTCCAAGATAATGACCCCCTGTGACAAGTCTGAAGTCTTGGATCATTGCTACTATTGACAAGCTGAAACTTTATGCTGGTGCAATAAGTTCATAAAACAAAATATGACATTTTTAACAATATTAATTTTTAGGGTTTAGTTCTCCTTTAAATAATTTTAAGAAGAGTATATTACATAACTTTAATGGCACCTCAAGGAACAGGGAAACCATAAATATATTTGTTTCTATCAACATGGAGAAACAGTAAATACTATAAGTGGTGAGATGCTTAACCTGGTTGTTCACCTTTAAATTAACTTTCAGTATGGTGTAGACTGATTGCAATTGGTCTTCACTTTTTATGATTTCATAGTTTTTGGATTTTGAATTACCTTTTTATATCTACATCTATCTGATTGCTAGGTTTCAATTCAATCTGCCAAGCAGGCAGTGGTTTGAATGACAATAGTGTTGTACCTGTGAATAGCGTCTGTATAGAAAAACAGGGAGCAAAAAAAAGTAACAAAATTGTAGCCTCGTGGAGCAATAATTTTGGTTTTAGGTGGGGGGGTCAGTAGAAAAAAGCAGAAGAGAAGGCAAATAATTATATAAAAAGAAAAAAATGTCATCTCGTATTGTAAACTACACCTTGCATAATAAGTTTATTCAGTCAGGGTTATATAGAAGTGCATTCTAACTCTGTTCTTCCTATGCTAAGAAATGTATGGTCTTAAAGTGGATGGTAACTAGAGCAGCATTAGCCGTGATCAACTCTTCTCCCCTCTCTATCAGACTGGCTTATCTGGTGCAAGGTTGTCATTGACCCCCTCACCTTGTTTCACTGTGTCGCCACCACTATTACTGTGAAAAGCAGAGGGATTCTAAGCCCCCAGATCCCATCATTTCCCAAAGGGAGTGAACGGTTAGATTACACTATAAGCCTATGGAATTTTGGGAAATTGTCAGAGTATCATGGTTTCCTTTAAATTTTTGAAATCCGGTTGGTTTCTGTAAAAAGAAAAACAAAAAAACACTAAATGAGGAACATGAGCAACCCCTTCAGCTTGTCGTCTATGAGCAAAGATATGTATTTATTTTTATGAATAATTAAAGCACGGTGAATCCTATCAAAATCCCTTGAAAGAAGCAGCTTTACAAAATACATTTTGTTTTCCCATGATTGATACTATTTTTTTTTTTGCAGTCCTATACAGGCAAGTGGTCTTTTTTTCCCCTGGATGTAAAATATAGTGCAAATAAAATGTAGGTTTGAAAGCTGCTTATTTTAATCCCAAACATTTTTGAGAAGCCTTTCTGCTCATTTAACAGAACAGCATTTGACTTACTCAGGACATTTCACATTGTGAACTTTGCTTGACCAACTTACTTTTCTTTTATAGTAGAAGCTATTCCTTTAGCCCTCATGACATAAGTCAGTACTTTACAGAACTTTGAATCAGTCACTTTAGTACTGTACCAATAAAGCTTACAATGGAATTTCCCTAGTACAGACAAATTTAGTCATTTACACACAAATATGTGAATAAAGCTGAAGCACCGACTCAAAGGAGCATAAAGACTGCATGTAGAAAGCACTTTTATTCAAAGCCAAAACCAGTGCAGCAATTAACCTACAGCCAGCTATTTATTCACAGCACATCCCCTTTCAGGGTAGAACTCTACTGGAGATTTTACCTGCGATACCTTCCCTTCTGACGCAATGCATCCGACATAATGCGATTGTCGGATGCAAATGCTCTGCGCCGGATTTGCTGGGTGGGCGCCCCTAGGCTGCACAGTCCTAGCGTTCGCCCGCACAACCTCAAGCAGGCGCAAGGGCGCCAGAATGCAAGTGTTGGAGCACTGAGGAGCAGCGCGTCCCCAGTGCTCCCCATAGAGTGGCTGGGCGGCATGCCGCTCCCAAAAATGTGCCGCCCTAGGCCCTGTCCTATGTGGCCTTGCATGTTGCATTTTCACCCAACAGTCATGCTATATGCAATCAGCTTCTACGTGTGACATTTCTTACATTAGATTTAGTGCATCCGACGTAACGCCTGCTATTAGTCTAATCACATCGGAAAGGAAGCTATCACAGGTAAACCCGCCTGTGGAGTTCTACCCTAAATGTGTTTTTTGTTATTTGTTCAGATAAACAGGGCAACAGAGACACTGAAATGTCCAACTTTTTGATTCCTGCCACAACTGTGGGAGGGAATTGTAGCAGAATTCCATGTCTTATTGTTAAGTCACAAAGGTAAAGGAAAGGGTGGTGCTGTATATTCCGTGTTCATTATCTCTATTTAAAGAAACATTATACGTTCAGAATCAACAGATAATTTATACCATAATCAGTGACATATTAATATCAATAATTGTTGCCATTTTACTGGTCTGTGTGCTCCCTTCGAGATCACCGGACAGGAAATAATGCAGCTTTTACTGTAACAGGAAGTGTGGGAGAAATAGACAGGGCTCTGTCAATTCAATTCATAACCTAGCAAGTATGTGTACACAGCAAATCATAGGGGAGGTAGGGGACGGCCCATAGTATATAAAACGGCATTACATGTATTACATACGAGCTGTTTGCTGTAATATATTTTTATAGATATATGTTCATGGGTATAGTTTCCTTTTAAACAAAGTCAGTAAATTATGAGCGTGTGGATAACAGGTAGAAACAAAGCAATGATCAGTTAGTGCTTTATAAATAAATTAAAAATGTTTTATTTCAGGGATAGGTAATAGGAATATACCAAATCCACTATTTTGAATTTGACCGAATCCCCTGAATCCTTTGTAAAAGATTTCCTCGAATACTGAACCGAATCCTAATTTGCGTATGCAAATCAGGCAAGGGAAAAAATGAGAAAAGCATGTTCTACAAAAATCTTTTACTTCCTTGTTTTCTGACGAAGACCAAGTGATTTTAAAGATTCAGTTCGGCCAGGCATGATGATTTGACCAAATCCGAATCCTGCTGAAAAAGGCAGAATCCTAGCCGAATAACGAACAGAATCCTAGATTTGGTGCATACCTACTATGTAGTGGCTGTACCCCATACCAAGCATGTCAGCCTGCATTTGCATCTCAATTTTAGTATGAATCCAGAATGGCAACATTTAGTTTGAGTTGGATATATAGTGAGATAATTATAACAAATATACTAAAAGTTATTTTGGGAGAAACCATTTAGCCTTGACAACAGAAATATATTAAGAAAAAAAAGTTTAATCACCAAAAAGACTCATATGCAATATAAAGTTAAATAACAATTTCCCTTTTAATCAGTGCATATTTATGAGACAGCTCCTCCAAAAAAATAGTCTAGAAAAATATTCTAGCGAAAAAAAAAAGTGTGCATTCTGGAATACTGTGTGTAGAAAGAAAGCTATATGAAAGCTTTTTTATCTGGTGTTTCATGTCTTGCCCAGTCCTCAAAGCCACCTGCATAATGATGAACTCTGAAGAAAATTAGTTAGCATACTATCCTCTGTCGGCCTTGTGCTTTTATATCCTTATATTTTACAATAGGGGGCAGCAGGATCTGAATGAGCTTGTGGGGCTCACTAGGTTGCTCACCTGCCTATGAACTACAGTCTTAACAAAGAACAGAATAACACCTTATCTGTGCTTCACCTACTAGTGCTCTCCTCCCAGCCACCAGCCTCACACATAAAACAGCCACTGCAGGCTACAACTAAAACCAAAAATCTGCTCCGAGTTACCTTAAAAATGCCAAATCTATTCACCTAGTTAGTGAGCAGCTTAAAGTGGATCTGATTTGCAAGTCTAATTTTACCTCAATGTTCCAGGTGATGGTGTGAGCGAATGAGCCTACAAAGCTCAATATAACACAATCAGGTTAGTATGTTGGGCTGGATGTTGCGATCAGATTTGTGTTATATAATTATTAGCTTTCTTGCTTCGAATTCCAGCAAGACAGGAGAATTTTAAAGTGCTGTTTTTTTCTGGCATTTTCATTTGATATTTTTTTTCGAAAGCAGTAGGATCTAGTGATGTGTGGGCCGACCTGAGGCCCGCGGGACCCGCGGGTCTGGTGGGTTCGGACCGACCCCTGGATAAAATGCACGGGTCGCGGGTCGAACTCTTCTCCTGCTCTCCCTGCCTGCGACCTAGTACTGCCGGCTTCCGGAGCCGGAATTTATAGACTTCCGTCTGCCCTGCCCCTTTTGTGACATCACTGCGGGGCGGGGAGGGTGCGGGTCTATAAATAAAGAGGAGCAGCGGGCCCTGGGTTAGGGAGTGGGCGGCAGGGCCGGAACTAGGGGTAGGCAGAAGAGGCACGTGCCTAGGGCACAAAGGCAGAGGGGCGTCAGGCAAGTACCTCTTCTGAGGTCATCCCCCAGTTAGGACCAGCAGTCCTGAATAGTGAGTGTGCGCATGCACGCTTCCGTTCTCCGGCACATGCGCACTCGTGGTTCCTCTGCTATTTTGCGCACGCACATTTATGCTGCCTTGGCTCTTATGTGCATTCACGCATCCTGAGCGCAAAGGTGGGGAGGCGAGGTAGGAGCCCTTGACTGGAAGGTGAACAGAAAGCTTTGGCGAGAGAGCACAAAGGCTGTGAGTAGGAAACGGGAAATAAAACGTATAAGCAACATTTATTGTACTGGATTAAGTGCACAATGTGATGGACTGGACTGGGCTGGAGCTTCCCCTGTTGGAAGCCTTTCACACGCGGGCTTTGAGGATTGAGTTTAGGCAAGTTTAATACCTCGGAGATGATTAGTTCTAAGCCGGCACATAAAACATCAGGCAGACATAAAAACTGTGGGCATATCGCAGACACACACAGGAGCAGATTTATTATCCACATCCCAGTTCTCAGCAAAAAGTCTGCATTGCTTTTCCCCTGCCACCTACATTGCCATTCACAGGATTCTTCCTGGGGTAAACAAAAATATTCCACTTCTCCCTGTTAGCGGTATTGAACCTACCAGATTCTAAGTGCAACTGTATCTCTACTGAATATGCCATTTCTCAACTGTACCTTGTGCCATGGCAGAATAATACTACAACAAGAAACAGTTGATATTTTGAAATAATACAATAATAATTTTGAATGGAGAAAAAAACTGTTTAGTTTGAATGTATATAGCAATCTCTGCTGCTTATTTTCAGGGTGTTGTTTAATATGAAAATCAAATAAAATATTTTAAACATATTTTCAGGGTGCCACTTGTATGGCTGGCCTTTTCTCTTCTTCAAGGGCCAGCTGACAGTTCCGTGAGGTTTATTTATCAACCCTGGGCAAATTTGCACATGGGCAGCAACCCATAGCAACCAAGCAGGGATTAGTTTTTTTTCACAAGCTGTAGGTAGCAATTTGATTGGTTGCCATAGGTTACTGCCCAGGAGCAAATTTGCCCAGTTTTGATGAATGACCCCCGCCATGTGTCCACATAATTGCAGGTTCCATCTCTGCAGGCGCAGTCCCTTACCGGGAGGAAAAGCCGCTAGATCTGTCCTTAAATTATTCAAAAGCCCAAGGCAATCGTTGTGGGAAGGAAAGATGCCCACCATAAGGCAAGATGGCAGCTGTAACCCACTTAGAGTAGGCGCCCATCTAGGGTGCAATCATGGGGGGGGCACACTTGTAAGGGGAATTCTTTTTTTTGTTTTAAACCCTGGTTTGTTTGGCCTTTAATTTTATAAACTGTCTGTGTCAACCCCCTCTTACCCATGATTCTTACTGTGGGCATAAGCATTCCCCACTTCCCTCTTGATTGGCACAGGTACAAGGTACATCATCAAAGGAGAAACCTTGCGACATCCAGCAAATGGTACTCCTGTTAAGCTAAATCATTTTGCTACATGTGACACAAGCTTTGTGATTTATATGCTAAAATGTCCCTGTGGGCTAGCATATATTGGTCAAACTATAAGAGCAGTTAAGACTCGCATAAAGGAGCATAAAGGGAATATAAGGAATTTTAAAAAAGGCGCAGCCACCGACACGACAGTATCTAGACACTTTAATACTGCCAATCATAACCAGTCCCAGTTAAGATGGGCTATACTTGAAGTTGTTAACCCATTACAAAGAGGAGGCAATCAGAGGAAAAAATTGTCACAGAGGGAGGCATACTGGATTAAAAAATTGGATACTCTCTATCCAAAAGGCATGAATGATAGTTGGAGTGTAAAATGTTTCCTATAACTACATTGTTGCATCCCTTATCTCTATTTTGTGAAAACGACGATTGATAACTTTTTAACTTTTTTACAGCCTAGCGAGACGTTCTTTTTGATACATTTGTAATTTATTCTCCCTTGAAACTTATATATGATTTGTTTCCTTGCAGATAACAGAATTACTGAGCCCAAGATAGTTACATTATATGTACAACTAGTGGTAAGAATACTGAGGATTCCTTCTTTGTAAAATAGACATGTGATCTTGTTGTTTTAGTGGTAGGCCCAGAAATGGGCAGTTCCTTTTGTGTCCATTAGCATATCAGCACTTTAGCGAAACACTATGTAGATACAACCTTTGTGCAATACTTATGTAAATTTCGTTACCTTGAAATGAAGTCAAAAGACCATCTGGACTATTTTTGTACTATTTTTACAATGTTTTATTGATTTTATGAGCACATATTGTGATGATATCAACACTGTATCACGGTTGAACTATAACAACGATGCAAAAAAGGATATTGTATTATATTATTTTTATTAACTTAAATTATGATGACATGTGCACTATGTCACTTCTGATTAACATATGATGTTTTTCGATCTCACTTCCTGTTTTTACACCTTAAAAGTCTGTTCACATAATGATTTGTACACTTGATAAAGGGCTTTGGGCCCGAAACATGTTGTGTGCAATAAAGAGCACTTAGCAGCAAGCTCTGCCTCTTTGTTTGCTTTCTCTCAGCCCTCTTGTTGATTTGCATATACCTTACACCTGGAGCGGGGGTGCCTTGCTGAGATTGAGAGCATAGCTGCCAGTTCCCCAGTCATCCTGTTATATTGTCCAGAAGTGAGTACCGCTAGACTGTGGGTGAAGGACAGCATACTAATATGTCTGAGGATTCTATCCCTTCAACTGCGACTACGTTTGCATATGATGAAGCAGATATTGGAAGGATTCTAAGCAAAATTGATGCAGTAAACCTGCTTTCAACGCAAGACATCACTACTACAGATACAGAGAAGGATCTGTTTAACTTACGACGAAAGGAAATACACACCAGTCTGCATGTAAGTTCTCTGGCTGAATATATCAAAGTTAAAAGAATTCCTCGAGGCCTAAGACTTGACATTAAACCTAATTTATGTGCAGAAAATAATCTCCTGCAACAACGCTGGCATGAAATATGCAATAAGTGTAGCCAGGATTTGATGCTATTAACTGTTGAAACACTTACTGAAAAGCTGGTGGATATCCGCACTGAAGTCCATAAATATAAAGAACAGCTACTATTGGAGAAAGGCAAGGATCAAGCGGAGAAAGTGATCAGCGAACAGGAACGTGCACTGGTTAAATTACGTGAGACCATTATCCTCCGAAAGCGCAATAAGTTTGAAAGAGACGCGCGGGACTACAGAGAGGGCCGTGAATACACGTGGCGAGAAGACAGGAACAGCCAGCGTACACAGCCAGGCCAGTATAGTCCACGCTATAGACGAACGGATCGAGCAGAAAGAAGACCTTGGGCCTCAACTGATACTGCACAGCCCCAGTACCGGCGCAAACAGCGTTACAGAACCTCACGGCAGGGCACAACACGCGCACAAACGGAGCCAACTTCCAGCAGCGAAGAATGCTCTGCCTCATCTTCCCAATCCTCTGCGCCTTTTTTAGGAGCTGCGGCACCCCAGGACACGATGGGTATACCACGCAATCAAAAGCCACAGAACACCAGGGAGCAATACCCAACGAGGAACCGCAAGGCAACAAGGTAAATCACCTTGTGGTTAATTTATCCTCTTATGAACTAGACAAATATGAAATACAAGTACTTAACAAAGGCCTAGGTTTTGTACCAACATATAACCCTGAGTTCGTGACCTGGGAAATTGACTTTCAAAAGTTTCTTTTTTTTTAATTAAATTAAAATTACACTTTGGTACACTTGGGGCTGCCAGTAGTATTAAAGCTACTAATCCAGTAGAAGTGTTTAATGGGTTAAAAAATACTAGCACTTTTGTACCTGAAGTAAATAATGAATTTTTGTCTGCTTTTGAAAAAATCGTTACACATGAGGTTAAACAGGTTTGGGAAAAGGATGCAACCAAGGGGTGTAGAACAAATCTTACTTATAAGGAGAAATTGGCGCTTCAAAAACTCAAAGCAAATGAGTCAATTGTTATACGTAAGGCTGATAAAGGTGGGGCAATTGTATTACTGAATAAGGACTCTTATTTACAGGAGGCCTATAAACAACTTAATATGCCAGGCCACTATGAGAAAATAGGTATTGATCCCACTCTCAATATAAAAAAAGAGGTTGAATTAATGGTCTCGCAAGCAGCAGAGAATGGCCTTATCCCAAATCATGTAAAAGATTTCCTTTGTAAAGAACACCCGCGCATACCTGTGCTATACTTGCTACCTAAGATTCACAAGTCTTTAGAGAACCCGCCAGGCAGACCTATAGTCTCTGGAATAGATTCCGTACTAGAACCTCTTTCCAAATTTGTAGATAGGTTTCTACAGCCCTTGGTTGCCAATATTCCCACCTGCCTGATTGACACCACAGATTTACTTTGTAAATTAAGGGATCTTGGGAAAATAAGTACCAATGCTAAATTGTATAGTATTGATATACAGAGCCTCTACACGTCTATCCCGCAAGAAGAGGGTATACGATATGTGGAGGAAGCATTATTAGAAACAAATGTCTCTCATCAACTACTGTATTTTATCATTGATTGTTTGTCGGTAGTCTTAAAAAAGAACTATTTTAGATTCTCTGGGGAATACTATTGGCAAAGACAGGGGACGTCGATGGGTGCAGCCGTCGCTCCATCATTTGCCAATATTTTTGTCCACAGAATCGAGAAGCAATTATTCCTGACAGCACCATATCTACAATACATACTGGGTTATTATAGATTTGTGGATGATATCCTCATAGTGTGGGAAGGCTCAGACTCTGCCTTTACGGAAATGGTTAATAAAGCAAATGGGGTACACCCTACTATTAAATTCACCACCGACCAGGGGGGGCAGAGCATCAACTTCCTTGATGTTACCATAACTTTAAGTGATGGTAACATTAGTACAAATCTGTACCGTAAACCCACGGAGAAAAATAATATCTTGCATGCCTCTAGTTTCCATGCCCCTAAAGTAATGAGAGCAATCCCTAAGGGCCAGTTTATAAGGGCACGTAGAATTACTTCTGAAGAGGCCAACTATTCCCTCACAGCAAATACCCTTAAACATAGATTTATCGAACGAGGGTATAAACCTAGAAATATCGAAAATTGCGTCAGGGAAGTAGGCACAATACCCAGGAAAGAGCTTTTGACATATAAAGCTAGAGACAGAAAGGAAGTCTTCCCATTTGTAAGCCAATACAGTACCAAGAGTAAAGATATAGAACGTATAATTCACAAATATTGGCCACTGGTGTTACAGGAAAAATCACTGAGGAATTCCCTGACGAAACCTCCAATATTTAGCTACAACAAAGGAAAGTGTCTTCGAGATATACTGTGCCCACCGGAAGTTAACCCGCCCCGTATACTGGGTACCCAGAGATTTTTGGGCCAACCGAAAGTTGGAACATTTGCCTGTCTAAACTGCAATTGCTGCTCTGCTATCATCAAAGGAGAAACCTTGCGACATCCAGCAAATGGTACTCCTGTTAAGCTAAATCATTTTGCTACATGTGACACAAGCTTTGTGATTTATATGCTAAAATGTCCCTGTGGGCTAGCATATATTGGTCAAACTATAAGAGCAGTTAAGACTCGCATAAAGGAGCATAAAGGGAATATAAGGAATTTTAAAAAAGGCGCTGCCACCGACACGACAGTATCTAGACACTTTAATACTGCCAATCATAACCAGTCCCAGTTAAGATGGGCTATACTTGAAGTTGTTAACCCATTACAAAGAGGAGGCAATCAGAGGAAAAAATTGTCACAGAGGGAGGCATACTGGATTAAAAAATTGGATACTCTCTATCCAAAAGGCATGAATGATAGTTGGAGTGTAAAATGTTTCCTATAACTACATTGTTGCATCCCTTATCTCTATTTTGTGAAAACGACGATTGATAACTTTTTAACTTTTTTACAGCCTAGCGAGACGTTCTTTTTGATACATTTGTAATTTATTCTCCCTTGAAACTTATATATGATTTGTTTCCTTGCAGATAACAGAATTACTGAGCCCAAGATAGTTACATTATATGTACAACTAGTGGTAAGAATACTGAGGATTCCTTCTTTGTAAAATAGACATGTGATCTTGTTGTTTTAGTGGTAGGCCCAGAAATGGGCAGTTCCTTTTGTGTCCATTAGCATATCAGCACTTTAGCGAAACACTATGTAGATACAACCTTTGTGCAATACTTATGTAAATTTCGTTACCTTGAAATGAAGTCAAAAGACCATCTGGACTATTTTTGTACTATTTTTACAATGTTTTATTGATTTTATGAGCACATATTGTGATGATATCAACACTGTATCACGGTTGAACTATAACAACGATGCAAAAAAGGATATTGTATTATATTATTTTTATTAACTTAAATTATGATGACATGTGCACTATGTCACTTCTGATTAACATATGATGTTTTTCGATCTCACTTCCTGTTTTTACACCTTAAAAGTCTGTTCACATAATGATTTGTACACTTGATAAAGGGCTTTGGGCCCGAAACATGTTGTGTGCAATAAAGAGCACTTAGCAGCAAGCTCTGCCTCTTTGTTTGCTTTCTCTCAGCCCTCTTGTTGATTTGCATATACCTTACACCTGGAGCGGGGGTGCCTTGCTGAGATTGAGAGCATAGCTGCCAGTTCCCCAGTCATCCTGTTATATTGTACAGGTACAAGGTACATATTTGTGGGCAATATCTTGGCTGCTGCTTGCACAGGTAAACAGAAAGGGGCAATTAGGGGCAATATAATTATTTTTTTGCTGCTAATCTATCACATTGCCCACAAATACGTTTCTGTATCTGAGGGATTGACTGCCATTGACACAGGTACAAATGGGGGCAATATGATAGGTGCTGGCACAGGTACATGGGGCAATATGAATTGTAAGGTGGGAAATGATAATGCAGGACCAGTAGGGGGGGCACCGATTGAAGCCCTTGCCTAGGGTGCCAAAATACCTTGGCCCGGCCCTGGCGGGTTAGGGTCGGGTGTGGGTCGAGAAATTCTCGACCCGCACATCACTAGTAGGATCCAACTGCAGTGCCGGAACCAAATCACATGCTACAGAAACAGGAAATGGATTGTGCATTTAAATGTTTTTTTCCAAAACATCAACAATATTTATTATAAATAAAGTGGCAGTTTCATTCTATGGCACACACAGAGATCCCCCAAAACTATGTTTAGGAAAAGCAAACGGTTACTAGTTCAGTGGTGAGTAGCACATAGACCTGATTTGGATAAAGGCTTGAGTTGTGTTGAGTAAAACATTGACGTGGTTACAAAAAGTAAATGTGTACAAAAAAAAAAAAACAGGCACTGTTTTATTATTACAGAGAAAAGGGAAATATTTTTTTGAAAATGTGGATTATTTAGATAAAATGGAGTCTATGGGAGACAGCCTTCCCGTAATTCAGAGCTTTCTGAATAACGGGTTTCCGGATAAGAGATCCCATACCTGTATTGTGTTCTTGTATTGTCAAGACCAAAACAGGGGACTGCTGATTTTCTAATATCGGTTCATAGTCCTTAAAGGAAAAAATATAATGTGGTGCAAATATAATCCAGAACCAGCAAGATAGCAATGCCTGCATAGTGTATGCTAAGCAATAATACACTTTCCAGGGTTTGCTCTTCCTCTGTGATAATAATGAAACAATGTGTAATTTATGTAAAACAGTGCATGATAAATCCATCTTTATGGAAAGTGATAGGGTTTTTTAAAGAATGCAATGTGTCAGACTTGATGCCTTAAATAATGGGGAAAATAATTGTCAAAATCAGCCCCAATTATAAACTGAACCCAGGATTTAGTTTGGAATTTAATTTCTTGGATTTGACCACATCCTTAGTGTTCCGCTGAACACAATCTCAATTCTTTAAGATGTGCGACTTTAAATCTCTGGATAATTTCTCAAATTTGAATATGCAAATGAGGATTCAAATTTGGATTGCTATTTGGTAATTCTCACTTACAATGAATTTAATGCATATATCATTCTTTTATGTGTATACCTACTTATTGTTGATTCCCCTATAACTAAATTCATACTTTCACATGAAATCCTCTCAGTTTAATGCTTACATGGAGTGTTCAAAGACCCCTTGATAACACCATATTCTTTCACTTCCCACGGCTCCCGCACATCTATGAGAAAAACACCCTCTTTTTTCAGCGCGTCTTTCAGTTCTTCGAGTTTAATTGTTTGTGTTGGAACAGTGGAAAACCCGCGAGCCATAGACCATGCTGAACAGCGAATGCAAATAAATACAATTCACAAAAATTATACACAGTTATATATATGTGTGACCTTAAGAGGTGATTCTTGGTATTTTGCCGGAAGGTGTGACCAGGAGGGGGGCGTGTGGGAGGAGTGACTGTTCGCGTCAGGACCCCCAATCGATTATTTTGCGGGGGGCCAACAAGCCCAGTTACGCCACTGACTCTAGTGGTGCAATATATTCATTCATTATATTAATAAGTACTTGTAAATGTATATATAATATACAATGATGTGCCCTAAAACTTGTATGTTTTTTTACATTTTCAATTAGATATACCCTATTATTTTTCCAGCTGGCTTTTTCTATAATTGATCATGTTATCACTTATGTTGCAATGCCCACTGCAGATAAACACTCTCTGGAGTTGAATGCAGGGAGAGTTAAGTGTGGGTCATGTGACCAATGATGTCATAATGCTCACTCCAGATAAACACTCTGATATCTTTGAGCTGCCTCAGTTTGAGTGTGGAAGCTAAAGAATGTGGCTGTGCAGGTAAGAGACCTACAATATTTTTATATTTGTGATGATCTAAAATAAATGTTAGGGCATCATGGCCATTCACACCACTTAGGTAATATACTAAAAGAGAATGTGGTGTTCCCCACACTACAACTTCTCCAAAAGGACTGTTTAAACAGATAGTTTAGTTAGGAGTTGAATGCAGGAGAGTAAATACAGACTTCATAGTGGGTCATGTGACCAATGATGTCATAATGCTCACTCCAGATACAAACTCTCTTATAGCATCTGATTTCAGTTATGTCAGTTAGAGTGAGAAGCTGAAGAGTGTGGATGTGCAGGTAAGAGACCTACAATATTTTCATATTTGTGATGATCTAAAATAAATGTTAGGGCACCATGGCCATTCACACCACTTAGGTACTGTACTAAAATAGAATGGGGTGCTCCCCACACCAGGCCCGGACTGGCAATCTGTGGGTTCTGGCAAATGCCAGAGGGGCTGCTGTATGGTTCCATAGAAAGTTACCATATAGTGGGCTGGTAGGGGGCTTTTTGGGCCATCTGTGTACTTGGAATGGCAGGGCCTATTTTGACTCCCAGTCCAGGCCTGCCCCACACTATAACTTCTCCAAAAGGACTGTTTAAAAAGATGGTTTAGTTAGGAGTTGAATGCAGGGAAGTTATAACAGATTTCATGGTGGGTCATGTGACCAATGATGTCATAATGCTCACTCCAGATACAAACTCTCTTATAGCATCTGATTTGAGTTGTGTCAGTGTGAGTGAGGAAGCTGAAGAGTGTGGCTGTGCAGGTAAGAGACCTACAACTGAACTGAACAGAAATGTTGAAATGTAAAAAGGGTCACTTTTATCTGAATTACACAAAAAAAAGATAACACCATGCCTCTCTCACCCTAATATCCCTGAAAATGGTTTTAAGAAAAAAGTTACACCTAGACTTACACCTCCCTGAAGTAGATTGTGTCATAATTTGCAATTGTGTTTTAGTATTTGGGAAAAAGTGGCAACTGAGTAAGGCACGTTGGGTGGGATGAATTTATGATTGTCTTGGTTCAGGGGATTTTTTAGATTGTTCTTTAAGTTTTACAGACAGAGTGAATTTTTAAACATCCTGCATTACTTCAAATGGGAACAATAGCCTCTCTGGTGATATTAAAGTATGGTTAGACAAAGGGAAAAAAAAATCACCATTTCTCTTTCAACCGTCTGGGAGGGTAACCTCTTTGGGTAGTAACCCCCTTCCTAACAAGTCAAGTTTTCTGTTTGGTATATCTATGATTAATTGGGACCATGTCGTAATGTTGGATCCTCAAAGTAACCAAGTTTCCCCCACCTGTTAGCATTTGTTCAGTCATGGGTAACTGAACTTATATTGCCATGCCCATCTTTTAAAAGGTTTTTACCTCCCTTGAAAAAGAAAAAACCCTAAAGAGAGTAACCCCCAATATAAAAAGAGGCTAACTAAATTGGTACAAACAAAAATAGTGATAACATAAGGGTGGTCTATGAAAAAGTTCACTTGTGACTTGCAATAGTCTTGTGCTTGCTCTAAATCTGCACCTTTTTGTCAGATGACCGAAAAATATATAATTTATTCCTGATTGTGTTGCCATTGTTTTTTGATATTACTGTATTATGTGTATGTAATTGCAAGCAGTTTATTTGCCTTGTCATGTTTTCATATTGTGTGTTCATTATATTGTTTAAGAAAGTTTTAGGGGCAAATTCACTATGCGCCGAAGCGCCTAACGCTAGCGTCAATTCGCTAGCGTTGGCCATTTTCGTTACTTCGCAGATTCACTAATGGACGCTGGCGTAACTTCGCTAGTGTAACTTCGCAACGGATGTAACTACGCAAATTCACTAACGCGCGCATTGTTCTGAACGCTACCTTTTACTCTAGCCTTCCTTCGCCACCTCAGACCAGGCGAAGCGCAATATAGTAGATAGGGATTTCTTCAAAAAAAGTTAACAAAAAAAAAATTAACGCTGGCGTTTTTTCTATATTATGGGTGATAGGCTGAAAAAGATTGAAATTTTTTTTGGGGCTCCCCTCCTTCCCCCCTACATTTCCTAACTCATGGCAACTTAACTATACAGTGGGCACATATGTAGGGCAAAATAAAAAAATTATTTGATGTTTTCAAGGTTTCCCAGGCATTTGTAGTGCTGCTACATATTCCTCCATTGAAATGTGAATTTGGCGCCGTATGCAAATTAACCATCGCTAGCGTAACTTTGCTTCGCTTAGCGAATCAACGCTAGCGCAACTTCGCAACCTTACGCTACCCCTGAGTGCAACTTCGGATTTGCGAAGCGCTGGCGAAACTACGCCTGGCTAAGTGCAGCGAAGTAACGCCTGGCGCAACTACGAATCTTAGTGAATTTGCCCCATAGAGTTGTTGTCGCTAAGAATGAGTTGACATGCAGAGGATGTCTTATTGAGGTTGATATAGTGCTTTATGTTGTTGTGGTGGTCATTTGAAATCGATGCGGTGTGGAAATAGGTGCAAATGGGCAGTATTGTAGGATTTGTGAACATAGAGGGGCGGAGAGAGGTGGTATCAGTGGGGGCAACGTATGTGCCTGGGGCTTTTGCTTTACACACAGGTTGCTCCATGGCCCTTTCTTTAACTCTTGGATCATCCTAGAGCAAAGTGATGGGACCTGCTGACAATTTTGTTCACTTGTGACTTGCAATAGTCTTTCACTTGGTCTAAATCTGCACCTTTTTGTCAGATTACCAAAAATTTTGTATTTATTCCTGATTGTGTTGCCATTATTTTATTGTATTATGCGTATGTAATTGCAAGACATTTACTTTCCTTGTCATGTTTTCAGATTGTGTTCAGAATATTGTTTAAGAAAGTTGTAGAGTTATTGTAGCTAGGGATGTAGCGAACCGCCGCCGATGTGTTCGCGAACGCCGTTCGCGAACACCGGCAAAATTTGCGAACAGTTCGCGAACTGTTCGCGAACTTCGAACATCCGAAAATCGTTCGATTCGAACGATCGAAGGATTGAAATCGTTCGATCGAAGGATTTTCGTTCGAATCGAACGATCGAAGCCATTCGATCGAATGATTTCATTCGATCGAATGCTTCGATCGTTCGATTTGAACGAAAATCCTTCGATTTTAGCGGTCGAATGGTCGAACGATCGAACGATTTTGACGCGAACGCCTATTGGCGAACGTCGCGCGACGTTCGCGAACTTGCGGCGGACGCGAACAGTCGAAGTTCGCGCGAACTAGTTCGCCGGCGAACAGTTCGCTACATCCCTAATTGTAGCTAAGAATGAGTTGACATGCAGAGGGTGTCTAACTGAGGTTGATATAGTGCTTTATGTTGTTGTGGTGATTATTTGAAATTGATGCGGTGTGGAAATAAGTGCAAATGGGCAGTATTGTAGGATTTGTGAACATACAGGGATGGAGAGAGGTGGCATCAGTGGGGGCAATGTGTGCCTGGGGCTTTTCCTTTACACACAGGTCGCTCCATGGACCTTTCCTTTACTCTTGGATCATCCTGGGGCAAACTGATTGGACCCGCTGACAATTTCATTTACTTGTGACTTGCAAAAGTCTTGCACCTGGTCTAAATCCACACCTTTTTGTCAGAAGACCACAAATATTGAATTTATTCCTGATTGTGTTGCCATTGATTTTTGATATTACTGTATTATTTATATGCAAATGCAAGCAGTTTATTTGCCTTGTCATGTTTTCATATTGTGTATTGAGAATATTGTTTTAGAAAGTAATAGAGATAAGAATGAGTTGACATGCAGAGGATGTCTTATTGAGGTTGATATAGTACTTTATGTTGTTGTGGTGGTCATTTGTTATTGATACAGTGTGGAAATAGGTGCAAATAGGCAGTATTGCAGGATTTGTGAACATAGAGGGGCAGAGAGAGGTGGCATTAGCGGGGCGGATGTGTGCCATGGCCTTTTCCTTTACTCTTGCATCATCCTGGAGCAAAGTAATGGGACCTGCTGACAATTTTAAAGACTAAGCCGAGCATAACTTTAATTTGACTTTTCTCCTTCTAAGAAGTAGAAGGTAAAAAGCGCTGAGCGGCTCAAAGGCTAAGCCGAGCATTCCATTAATTTGACTTTTCTCCTTGTAATAAGTAGTAGGTAAAAAGCGCTGAGCGGCTCAAAGGCTAAGCCGAGCATAACTTTAATTAGATTTTTCTCCTTGTAATAAGTAGTAGGTAAAAAGCGCTGAGCGGCTCAAAGGCTAAGTCGAGCATTCCATTAATTTGACTTTTCTCCTTCTAAGAAGTAGTAGGTATAACGCGCTGAGTGACTCAAAGACTAAGCCGAGCATATGTTTAATTTGACTTTTCTCCTTGTAATAAGTAGTAGGTAAAAAGCGCTGAGCGGCTCAAAGGCTAAGCCGAGCATATGTTTAATTTGACTTTTCTCCTTGTAATAAGTAGTAGGTAAAATCACTGAGCGGCTCAAAGGCTAAGCCGAGCATAACTTTAATTTGACTTTTCTCCTTGTAATAAGTAGTAGGTAAAAAGCGCTGAGCGGCTCAAAGGCTAAGCCGAGCATTCCATTAATTTGACTTTTCTCCTTGTAATAAGTAGTAGGTAAAAAGCGCTGAGCGGCTCAAAGGCTAAGCCGAGCATAACTTTAATTTGATTTTTCTCCTTGTAATAAGTAGTAGGTAAAAAGCGCTGAGCGGCTCAAAGGCTAAGTCGAGCATTCCATTAATTTGACTTTTCTCCTTCTAAGAAGTAGTAGGTAAAACGCGCTGAGCGGCTCCAAGGCTAAGCCGAGCATATGTTTAATTTGACTTATCTCCTTGTAATAAGTAGTAGGTAAAAAGCGCTGAGCGGCTCAAAGGCTAAGCCGAGCATTCCATTAATTTGACTTTTCTCCTTCTAAGAAGTAGTAGGTATAACGCGCTGAGTGACTCAAAGACTAAGCCGAGCATATGTTTAATTTGACTTTTCTCCTTGTAATAAGTAGTAGGTAAAATCACTGAGCGGCTCAAAGGCTAAGCCAAGCATAACTTTAATTTGACTTTTCTCCTTGTAATAAGTAGTAGGTAAAAAGCGCCGAGCGTCTCAAAGGCTAAGCCGAGCATTTGGTTAATTTGACTTTTCTCCTTCTAAGAAGTAGTAGGTAAAAAGCGCTGAGCGGCTCAAAGGCTAAGCCGAGCATAACTTTAATTTGATTTTTCTCCTTGTAATAAGTAGTAGGTAAAAAACGCTGAGCGGCTCAAAGGCTAAGCCGAGCATTCCATTAATTTGACTTTTCTCCTTCTAAGAAGTAGTAGGTAAATAGCGCTGAGCGGCTCAAAGGCTAAGCCGAGCATAACTTTAATTTGACTTTTCTCCTTGTAATAAGTAGTAGGTAAAAAGCGCCGAGCGTCTCAAAGGCTAAGCCGAGCATTTGGTTAATTTGACTTTTCTCCTTCTAAGAAGTAGTAGGTAAAAAGCGCTGAGCGGCTCAAAGGCTAAGCCGAGCATTCCATTAATTTGACTTTTCTCCTTGTAATAAGTAGTAGGTAAAAAGCGCTGAGCGGCTCAAAGGCTAAGCCGAGCATTCCATTAATTTGACTTTTCTCCTTGTAATAAGTAGTAGGTAAAAAGCGCTGAGCGGCTCAAAGGCTAAGCCGAGCATAACTTTAATTTGATTTTTCTCCTTGTAATAAGTAGTAGGTAAAAAGCGCTGAGCGGCTCAAAGGCTAAGCCGAGCATAACTTTAATTTGATTTTTCTCCTTGTAATAAGTAGTAGGTAAAAAGCGCTGAGCGGCTCAAAGGCTAAGTCGAGCATTCCATTAATTTGACTTTTCTCCTTCTAAGAAGTAGTAGGTAAAACGCGCTGAGCGGCTCCAAGGCTAAGCCGAGCATATGTTTAATTTGACTTATCTCCTTGTAATAAGTAGTAGGTAAAAGGCGCTGAGCGGCTCAAAGGCTAAGCCGAGCATTCCATTAATTTGACTTTTCTCCTTCTAAGAAGTAGTAGGTATAACGCGCTGAGTGACTCAAAGACTAAGCCGAGCATATGTTTAATTTGACTTTTCTCCTTGTAATAAGTAGTAGGTAAAATCACTGAGCGGCTCAAAGGCTAAGCCAAGCATAACTTTAATTTGACTTTTCTCCTTGTAATAAGTAGTAGGTAAAAAGCGCCGAGCGTCTCAAAGGCTAAGCCGAGCATTTGGTTAATTTGACTTTTCTCCTTCTAAGAAGTAGTAGGTAAAAAGCGCTGAGCGGCTCAAAGGCTAAGCCGAGCATAACTTTAATTTGATTTTTCTCCTTGTAATAAGTAGTAGGTAAAAAACGCCGAGCGGCTCAAAGGCTAAGCCGAGCATTCCATTAATTTGACTTTTCTCCTTCTAAGAAGTAGTAGGTAAATAGCGCTGAGCGGCTCAAAGGCTAAGCCGAGCATAACTTTAATTTAACTTTTCTCCGAGTAATAAGTAGAAGGTAAAAAGCGCTGAGCGGCTCAAAGGCTAAGCCGAGCATAACTTTAATTCAACTTTTCTCCTAGTAATAAGTAGTAGGTAAAAAGCGCTGAGCATATGTTTAATTTGACTTTTCTCCTTCTATGAAGTATTAGGTAAAAAGCGCTGAGCGGCTCAAAGGCTAAGCCGAGCATATGTTTAATTTTACTTTTCTCCATTTTACAAGCAGTGTCGGACTATGACACCAGGGGCCCACCAAAAAACCTTAGACCAGGGGCCCACCAAAAGTTTTTAGACCAGGGGCCCACCCTCAGTACTATTTTCTTCCTCTCCTCACTCAACCTCTATTCTCCTAGTCTCTTTTCTTTACATACTATAATCTATTATTCCACCTATTAATAGTGAATGACCATGAAATAGGCCAAAAGCTTAGCAGCATGAGGGCCCACTGACACCTGGGCCCACCGGGAGTTTTCCTGGTATCCCTTTGGGCCAGTCCGACACTGCTTACAAGTAGTAGGTAAAAAGCGCTGAGCGGCTCAAAGGCTAAGCCGAGCATTCCATTAATTTGACTTTTCTCCTTCTAAGAAGTAGTAGGTAAAAAGTGCTGAGCGGATCAAAGGCTAAGCCGAGCATTCCATTAATTTGACTTTTCTCCTTCAAAGAAGTAGTAGGTAAAAAGCGCTGAGCGGCTCAAAGGCTAAACCGAGCATATGTTTAATTTGACTTTTCTCCTTGTAATAAGTAGTAGGTAAAAAGCGCTGAGCGGCTCAAAGGCTAAGCCGAGCATATGTTTAATTTGACTTTTCTCCTTGTAATAAGTAGTAGGTAAAAAGCGCTGAGCGGCTCAAAGGCTAAGCCGAGCATAACTTTAATTTGACTTTTCTCCTTGTAATAAGTAGTAGGTAAAATCGATGAGCGGCTCAAAGGCTAAGCCGAGCATTCCTTTAATTTGAATTTTCTCCGTCTTGCAAGTAGTAGGTAAAAATCGCTGAACGGCTGAAAGGTTAAGCAAAGCATAACTTTAATTTAACTTTTCTCCTTGTAATAAGTAGTAGGTAAAAAGCGCAGAGCGTCTCAAAGGCTAAGCCGAGCATTTGGTTAATTTGACTTTTCTCCTTCTAAGAAGTAGTAGGTAAAAAGTGCTGAGCGGATCAAAGGCTAAGCCGAGCATTCCATTAATTTGACTTTTCTCCTTCAAAGAAGTAGTAGGTAAAAAGCGCTGAGCGGCTCAAAGGCTAAACCGAGCATATGTTTAATTTGACTTTTCTCCTTGTAATAAGTAGTAGGTAAAAAGCGCCGAGCGTCTCAAAGGCTAAGCCGAGCATTTGGTTAATTTGACTTTTCTCCTTCTAAGAAGTAGTAGGTAAAAAGCGCTGAGCGGCTCAAAGGCTAAGCCGAGCATAACTTTAATTTGATTTTTCTCCTTGTAATAAGTAGTAGGTAAAAAACGCTGAGCGGCTCAAAGGCTAAGCCGAGCATTCCATTAATTTGACTTTTCTCCTTGTAATAAGTAGTAGGTAAAAAGCGCTGAGCGGCTCAAAGGCTAAGCCGAGCATAACTTTAATTAGATTTTTCTCCTTGTAATAAGTAGTAGGTAAAAAGCGCTGAGCGGCTCAAAGGCTAAGTCGAGCATTCCATTAATTTGACTTTTCTCCTTCTAAGAAGTAGTAGGTATAACGCGCTGAGTGACTCAAAGACTAAGCCGAGCATATGTTTAATTTGACTTTTCTCCTTGTAATAAGTAGTAGGTAAAAAGCGCTGAGCGGCTCAAAGGCTAAGCCGAGCATATGTTTAATTTGACTTTTCTCCTTGTAATAAGTAGTAGGTAAAATCACTGAGCGGCTCAAAGGCTAAGCCGAGCATAACTTTAATTTGACTTTTCTCCTTGTAATAAGTAGTAGGTAAAAAGCGCTGAGCGGCTCAAAGGCTAAGCCGAGCATTCCATTAATTTGACTTTTCTCCTTGTAATAAGTAGTAGGTAAAAAGCGCTGAGCGGCTCAAAGGCTAAGCCGAGCATAACTTTAATTTGACTTTTCTCCTTGTAATAAGTAGTAGGTAAAAAGCGCTGAGCGGCTCAAAGGCTAAGCCGAGCATTCCATTAATTTGACTTTTCTCCTTCTAAGAAGTAGTAGGTATAACGCGCTGAGTGACTCAAAGACTAAGCCGAGCATATGTTTAATTTGACTTTTCTCCTTGTAATAAGTAGTAGGTAAAATCACTGAGCGGCTCAAAGGCTAAGCCAAGCATAACTTTAATTTGACTTTTCTCCTTGTAATAAGTAGTAGGTAAAAAGCGCCGAGCGTCTCAAAGGCTAAGCCGAGCATTTGGTTAATTTGACTTTTCTCCTTCTAAGAAGTAGTAGGTAAAAAGCGCTGAGCGGCTCAAAGGCTAAGCCGAGCATAACTTTAATTTGATTTTTCTCCTTGTAATAAGTAGTAGGTAAAAAACGCTGAGCGGCTCAAAGGCTAAGCCGAGCATTCCATTAATTTGACTTTTCTCCTTCTAAGAAGTAGTAGGTAAATAGCGCTGAGCGGCTCAAAGGCTAAGCCGAGCATAACTTTAATTTGACTTTTCTCCTTGTAATAAGTAGTAGGTAAAAAGCGCCGAGCGTCTCAAAGGCTAAGCCGAGCATTTGGTTAATTTGACTTTTCTCCTTCTAAGAAGTAGTAGGTAAAAAGCGCTGAGCGGCTCAAAGGCTAAGCCGAGCATTCCATTAATTTGACTTTTCTCCTTGTAATAAGTAGTAGGTAAAAAGCGCTGAGCGGCTCAAAGGCTAAGCCGAGCATTCCATTAATTTGACTTTTCTCCTTGTAATAAGTAGTAGGTAAAAAGCGCTGAGCGGCTCAAAGGCTAAGCCGAGCATAACTTTAATTTGATTTTTCTCCTTGTAATAAGTAGTAGGTAAAAAGCGCTGAGCGGCTCAAAGGCTAAGCCGAGCATAACTTTAATTTGATTTTTCTCCTTGTAATAAGTAGTAGGTAAAAAGCGCTGAGCGGCTCAAAGGCTAAGTCGAGCATTCCATTAATTTGACTTTTCTCCTTCTAAGAAGTAGTAGGTAAAACGCGCTGAGCGGCTCCAAGGCTAAGCCGAGCATATGTTTAATTTGACTTATCTCCTTGTAATAAGTAGTAGGTAAAAGGCGCTGAGCGGCTCAAAGGCTAAGCCGAGCATTCCATTAATTTGACTTTTCTCCTTCTAAGAAGTAGTAGGTATAACGCGCTGAGTGACTCAAAGACTAAGCCGAGCATATGTTTAATTTGACTTTTCTCCTTGTAATAAGTAGTAGGTAAAATCACTGAGCGGCTCAAAGGCTAAGCCAAGCATAACTTTAATTTGACTTTTCTCCTTGTAATAAGTAGTAGGTAAAAAGCGCCGAGCGTCTCAAAGGCTAAGCCGAGCATTTGGTTAATTTGACTTTTCTCCTTCTAAGAAGTAGTAGGTAAAAAGCGCTGAGCGGCTCAAAGGCTAAGCCGAGCATAACTTTAATTTGATTTTTCTCCTTGTAATAAGTAGTAGGTAAAAAACGCCGAGCGGCTCAAAGGCTAAGCCGAGCATTCCATTAATTTGACTTTTCTCCTTCTAAGAAGTAGTAGGTAAATAGCGCTGAGCGGCTCAAAGGCTAAGCCGAGCATAACTTTAATTTAACTTTTCTCCGAGTAATAAGTAGAAGGTAAAAAGCGCTGAGCGGCTCAAAGGCTAAGCCGAGCATAACTTTAATTCAACTTTTCTCCTAGTAATAAGTAGTAGGTAAAAAGCGCTGAGCATATGTTTAATTTGACTTTTCTCCTTCTATGAAGTATTAGGTAAAAAGCGCTGAGCGGCTCAAAGGCTAAGCCGAGCATATGTTTAATTTTACTTTTCTCCATTTTACAAGCAGTGTCGGACTATGACACCAGGGGCCCACCAAAAAACCTTAGACCAGGGGCCCACCAAAAGTTTTTAGACCAGGGGCCCACCCTCAGTACTATTTTCTTCCTCTCCTCACTCAACCTCTATTCTCCTAGTCTCTTTTCTTTACATACTATAATCTATTATTCCACCTATTAATAGTGAATGACCATGAAATAGGCCAAAAGCTTAGCAGCATGAGGGCCCACTGACACCTGGGCCCACCGGGAGTTTTCCTGGTATCCCTTTGGGCCAGTCCGACACTGCTTACAAGTAGTAGGTAAAAAGCGCTGAGCGGCTCAAAGGCTAAGCCGAGCATTCCATTAATTTGACTTTTCTCCTTCTAAGAAGTAGTAGGTAAAAAGTGCTGAGCGGATCAAAGGCTAAGCCGAGCATTCCATTAATTTGACTTTTCTCCTTCAAAGAAGTAGTAGGTAAAAAGCGCTGAGCGGCTCAAAGGCTAAACCGAGCATATGTTTAATTTGACTTTTCTCCTTGTAATAAGTAGTAGGTAAAATCGCTGAGCGGCTCAAAGGCTAAGCCAAGCATTCCATTAATTTGACTTTTCTCCTTCTAAGACGTAGTAGGTAAAAAGCGCTGAGTGGCTCAAAGGCTAAGCCGAGCATATGTTTAATTTGACTTTTCTCCTTGTAATAAGTAGTAGGTAAAAAGCGCTGAGCGTCTCAAAGGCTAAGCCGAGCATATGTTTAATTTGACTTTTTTCCTTGTAATAAGTAGTAGGTAAAATCGCTGAGTGGCTCATAGGCTAAGCCGAGCATAAGTTTAATTTGATTTTTCACCTACAAAAGGTCCTCTGCACTCAACCCATTATCAATATATTTAAGACAGCGACATTTTGTGCATACTGCTACTAAAAAATGCCTTACCCTTTAAACAACACAGGGATTGTTTGTCCATATATTGCAATATATTTAAGCTGGCCAACTACGTCAAAGTCATCCCATATCTGGCCAGTCCTACGCTTAATTTTCATCTGATTCATTAAGAATTCAATTGCTTAATTATACATTTTACAAAGGGACTAAGTTTTACCTGCAACTTACTAGCTGCTTTCAAAGTAAACCTCCATACTTGGCTGCCCTTTTATTAGACACCAGTGGGATCACCTGACTATAGCTGGGAAGGGTGGGAGCTACAACATGGAGCTGGTCACTGCTCCTGTATAACTATAACAAACAAGGGAAAGTTGTGGTCACCACTATTTTTTAAAACCATTAGGCGGGGGTGCAATGAGGGTGTGACCACAAAATACATATAGTCAACTACAAAAGGTCCTCTGCACTCAACCCATTATCAATATATTTAAGACAGCGACATTTTGTGCATACTGCTACTAAAAAATGCCTTACCCTTTAAACAACACAGGGATTGTTTGTCCATATATTGCAATATATTTAAGCTGGCCAACTACGTCAAAGTCATCCCATATCTGGCCAGTCCTACACTTAATTTTCATCTGATTCATTAAGAAGAAACTTAGTCCCTTTGTAAAATGTATAATTAAGCAATTGAATTCTTAATGAATCAGATGAAAATTAAGTGTAGGACTGGCCAGATATGGGATGACTTTGACGTAGTTGGCCAGCTTAAATATATTGCAATATATGGACAAACAATCCCTGTGTTGTTTAAAGGGTAAGGCATTTTTTAGTAGCAGTATGCACAAAATGTCGCTGTCTTAAATATATTGATAATGGGTTGAGTGCAGAGGACCTTTTGTAGTTGACTATATGTATTTTGTGGTCACACCCTCATTGCACCCCCGCCTAATGGTTTTAAAAAATAGTGGTGAGCACAACTTTCCCTTGTTTGTTTTAATTTGATTTTTCTCCTTGTAATAAGTAGTAGGTAAAAAGCGCTGAGCGGCTCAAAGGCTAAGCCGAGCATAACTTTAATTTGATTTTTCTCCTTGTAAGAAGTAGTATGTAAAAAGTGCTGAGCGGCTCAATGGCTAAGCCGAGCATTCCATTAATTTGACTTTTCTCCTTGTAATAAATAGTAGGTAAAAAGCGCTGAGAGGCTCAAAGGCTAAGCCGAGCATAACTTTAATTTGATTTTTCTCCTTGTAATAAGTAGTAGGTAAAAAGCGCTGAGCTGCTCAAAGGCTAAGCCGAGCATATGTTTAATTTGACTTTTCTCCTTGTAATAAGTAGTAGGTAAAATCGCTGAGCGGCTCAAAGGCTAAGCCGAGCATTCCATTAATTTGACTTTTCTCCTTGTAATAAATAGTAGGTAAAAAGCGCTGAGAGGCTCAAAGGCTAAGCCGAGCATAACTTTAATTTGATTTTTCTCCTTGTAATAAGTAGTAGGTAAAAAGCGCTGAGCTGCTCAAAGGCTAAGCCGAGCATAACTTTAATTTGATTTTTCTCCTTGTAATAAGTAGTAGGTAAAAAGCGCTGAGCGGCTCAAAGGCTAAGCCGAGCATATGTTTAATTTGACTTTTCTCCTTGTAATAAGTAGTAGGTAAAAAGCGCTGAGCGGCTCAAAGGCTAAGCCGAGCATAACTTTAATTTGACTTTTTCTCCTTTTACAAGCAGTGTCAGACTGGGACACCAGGGGCCCACCAAAAAACCTTAGACCAGGGGCCCACCCTCAGTACTATTTTCTTCCTCTCCTCACTCAACCTCTATTCTCCTAGTCTCTTTTCTTTAAATACTATAATCTATTATTCCACCTATTTAGCCTCTTTTTTCTCATAGAATAGGGAATAACCATGGAATAGGCCAAAAGTTTAGCAGCATGAGGGCCCACTGACACCTTTGCCCACCGGGAGTTTTCCTGGTATCCCTTTGGGCCAGTCCGACACTGCTTACAAATAGTAGGTAAAAAGCGTTGAGAGGCTCAATGGCTAAGCCGAGCATAACTTTAATTTGATTTTTCTCCTTCTAAGAAGTAGTAGGTAAATAGCGCTGAGCGGCTCAAAGGCTAAGCCGAGCATATGTTTAATTTGACTTTTTTCCTTGTAATAAGTAGTAGGTAAAATCGCTGAGTGGCTCATAGGCTAAGCCGAGCATAACTATAATTTGATTTTTCTCCTTCTAATAAGTAGTATGTAAAAAGTGCTGAGCGGCTCAAAGGCTAAGCCGAGCATTCCATTAATTTGACTTTTCTCCTTCTAAGAAGTAGTAGGTAAAAAGCGCTGAGCGGCTCAAAGGCTAAGCCGAGCATATGTTTAATTTGACTTTTCTCCTTGTAATAAGTAGTAGGTAAAAAGCGCTTAGCGGCTCAAAGGCTAAGCCGAGCATAACTTTAATTAGATTTTTCTCCTTCTAAGAAGTAGTAGGTAAAAAGCGCTGAGCGGCTCAAAGGCTAAGCCGCGCATATGTTTAATTTGACTTTTCTCCTTGTAATAAGTAGTAGGTAAAAAGCGCTGAGCGGCTCAAAGGCTAAGCCGAGCATAACTTTAATTTGACTTTTTCTCCTTTTACAAGCAGTGTCAGACTGGGACACCAGGGGCCCACCAAAAAACCTTAGACCAGGGGCCCACCCTCAGTACTATTTTCTTCCTCTCCTCACTCAACCTCTATTCTCCTAGTCTCTTTTCTTTACATACTATAATCTATTATTCCACCTATTTAGCCTCTTTTTTCTCATAGAATAGAGAATGACCATGGAATAGGCCAAAAGTTTAGCAGCATGAGGGCCCACTGACACCTGGGCCCACCGGGAGTTTTCCTGGTATCCCTTTGGGCCAGTCCGACACTGCTTACAAATAGTAGGTAAAAAGCGCTGAGTGGCTCAATGGCTAAGCCGAGCATATGTTTAATTTGACTTTTCTCCTTGAAATAAGTAGTAGGTAAAATCGCTAAGGCTCAAAGGCTAAGCCGAGCATTTGATTAATTTGACTTTTCTCCTTCTAAGAAGTAGTAAGTAAAACGCGCTGAGCGGCTCAAAGGCTAAGCCGAGCATATGTTTAATTTGACTTTTCTCCTTGTAATAAGTAGTAGGTAAAATCGCTGAGCGGCTCAAAGGCTAAGCCGAGCATTCCATTAATTTGACTTTTCTCCTTCTAAGAAGTAGTAGGTAAATAGCGCTGAGCGGCTCAAAGGCTAAGCCGAGCATAACTTTAATTTGACTTTTCTCCTTCTAAGAAGTAGTAGGTAAAAAGCGCTGAGCGGCTCAAAGGCTAAGCCGAGCATTTGATTAATTTGACTTTTCTCCTTCTAAGAAGTAGTAGGTAAAAAGCGCTGAGCGGCTCAAAGGCTAAGCCGAGCATATGTTTAATTTGTCTTTTCTCCTTGTAATAAGTAGTAGGTAAAATCGCTGAGTGGCTCAAAGGCTAAGCCGAGCATTTGGTCAATTTGACTTTTCTCCTTCTTACAAGCAGTGTCGGACTGGGACACCAGTGGCCCACCAAAAAACCTTAGACCAGGGGCCCACCCTCAGTACTATTTTCTTCCTCTCCTCACTCAACCTCTATTCTCCTAGTCTCTTTTCTTTACATACTATAATCTATTATTCCACCTATTTAGCCTATTTTTTCTCATGGAATAGAGAATGACCATGGAATAGGCCAAAAGTTTAGCAGCATGAGGGCCCACTGACACCTGGGCCCACCGGGAGTTTTCCTGGTATCCCTGTGGGCCAGTCCGACACTGCTTACAAATAGTAGGTAAAAAGCGCTGAGTGGCTCAATGGCTAAGCCGAGCATTCCATTAATTTGTCTTTTCTCCTTCTTAGAAGTAGTAGGTAAATAGCGCTGAGCGGCTCAAAGGCTAAGCCGAGCATATGTTTAATTTGACTTTTTTCCTTGTAATAAGTAGTAGGTAAAATCGCTGAGCTGCTCAAAGGCTAAGCCGAGCTTAACTTTAATTTGACTTTTTTCCTTGTAATAAGTAGTAGGTAAAATCGCTGAGCGGCTGAAAGGCTAAGCCGAGCATTCGATTAATTTGACTTTTCTCTTTCTATGAAGTACTAGGTAAAAAGCGCTGAGCGGCTCAAAGGCTAAGCCGAGCATATGTTTAATTTGACTTTTCTCCTTGTAATAAGTAGTAGGTAAAAAGCGCTGAGCGGCTCAAAGGCTAAGCCGAGCATAACTTTAATTTGACATTTTTCCTTGTAATAAGTAGTAGGTAAAAAGCGCTGAGCGGCTCAAAGGCTAAGCCGAGCAAATGTTTAATTTGACTTTTTTCCTTGTAATAAGTAGTAGGTAAAATCGCTGAGCTGCTCAAAGGCTAAGCCGAGCATTCCATTAATTTGACTTTTCTCCTTGTAATAAGTAGTAGGTAAAAAGCGCTGAGAGGCTCAAAGGCTAAGCCGAGCATTCGATTAATTTGACTTTTCTCCTTCTATGAAGTAGTAGGTAAAAAGCGCTGAGCGGCTCAAAGGCTAAGCCGAGCATATGTTTAATTTGACTTTTCTCCTTGTAATAAGTAGTAGGTAAAAAGCGCTGAGCGGCTCAAAGGCTAAGCCGAGCATATGTTTAATTTGACTTTTCTCCTTGTAATAAGTAGTAGGTAAAAAGCGCTGAGCGGCTCAAAGGCTAAGCCGAGCATAACTTTAATTTGACTTTTCTCCTTGTAATAAGTAGTAGGTAAAATCGATGAGCGGCTCAAAGGCTAAGCCGAGCATTCCTTTAATTTGAATTTTCTCCGTCTTGCAAGTAGTAGGTAAAAATCGCTGAACGGCTCAAAGGTTAAGCAAAGCATAACTTTAATTTAACTTTTCTCCTTGTAATAAGTAGTAGGTAAAAAGCGCAGAGCGTCTCAAAGGCTAAGCCGAGCATTTGGTTAATTTGACTTTTCTCCTTCTAAGAAGTAGTAGGTAAAAAGTGCTGAGCGGCTCAAAGGCTAAGCCGAGCATATGTTTAATTTGACTTTTCTCCTTCTTACAAGCAGCGTTGGACTGGGACACCAGGGGCCCACCAAAAACCTTAGACCAGGGGCCCACCCTCAGTACTATTTTCTTCCTCTCCTCACTCAACCTCTATTCTCCTAGTCTCTTTTCTTTACATACTATATTCTATTATTCCACCTACTTAGCCTCTTTTTTCTCATAGAATAGGGAATGACCATGAAATAGGCCAAAAGTTTAGCAGCATGAGGGCCCACTGACACCTGGACCCACCTGGAGTTTTCCTGGAATCCCTGTGGGCCAGTCCGACACTGCTTACAAGTAGTAGGTAAAAAGCGCTGAACGTCTCAATGGCTAAGCTGAGCATAACTTTAATTTAACTTTTCTCCTTGTAATAAGTAGTAGGTAAAATTGCTGAGCGGCTCAAAGGCTAAGCCGAGCATATGTTTAATTTGACTTTTCTCCTTGTAATAAGTAGTAGGTAAAATCGCTGAGCGGCTCAAAGGCTAAGCCGAGCATTCCATTAATTTGACTTTTCTCCTTGTAATAAGTAGTAGGTAAAAAGCGCTGAGCGGCTCAAAGGCTAAGCCGAGCATATGTTTAATTTGACTTTCCTCCTTTTACAAGCAGTGTCAGACTGGGACACCAGGGGCCCACCAAAAAACCTTAGACCAGGGGCCCACCCTCAGTACTATTTTCTTCCTCTCCTCGCTCAACCTCTATTCTCCTAGTCTCTTTTCTTTACATACTATATTCTATTATTCCACCTATTTAGCCTCTTTTTTCTCATAGAACAGAGAATGACCATGAAATAGGCCAAAAGTTTAGCAGCATGAGGGCCCACTGACACCTGGGCCCACCGGGAGTTTTCCTGGTATCCCTTTGGGCCAGTCCGACACTGCTTACAAATAGTAGGTAAAAAGCGTTGAGAGGCTCAATGGCTAAGCCGAGCATTTCATTAATTGGTCTTTTCTCCTTCTAAGAAGTAGTAGGTAAAAACGCGCTGAGCGGCTCAAAGGCTAACCCGAGCATATGTTTAATTTGACTTTTCTCCTTGTAATAAGTAGTAGGTAAAATCGCTGAGCGGCTCAAAAGCTAAGCCGAGCATTCCATTAATTTGACTTTTCTGCTTGTAATAAGTAGTAGGTAAAAAGCGCTGAGCGGCTCAAAGGCTAAGCCGAGCATAACTTTAATTTGATTTTTCTCCTTGTAATAAGTAGTAGGTAAAAAGCGCTGAGCGGCTCAAAGGCTAAGCCGAGCATATGTTTAATTTGACTTTTCTCCTTGTAATAAGTAGTAGGTAAAAAGCGCTGAGCGGCTCAAAGGCTAAGCCGAGCATAACTTTAATTTGACTTTTTCTCCTTTTACAAGCAGTGTCAGACTGGGACACCAGTGGCCCACCAAAAAACCTTAGACCAGGGGCCCACCCTCAGTACTATTTTCTTCCTCTCCTCGCTCAACCTCTATTCTCCTAGTCTCTTTTCTTTACATACTATATTCTATTATTCCACCTATTTAGCCTCTTTTTTCTCATAGAACAGAGAATGACCATGAAATAGGCCAAAAGTTTAGCAGCATGAGGGCCCACTGACACCTGAGCCCACCGGGAGTTTTCCTGGTATCCCTTTGAGCCAGTCCGACACTGCTTACAAATAGTAGGTAAAAAGCGTTGAGTGGCTCAATGGCTAAGCCGAGCATTCCATTAATTTGTCTTTTCTCCTTCTAAGAAGTAGTAGGTAAAAACGCGCTGAGCGGCTCAAAGGCTAACCCGAGCATATGTTTAATTTGACTTTTCTCCTTGTAATAAGTAGTAGGTAAAATCACTGAGCGGCTCAAAGGCTAAGCCGAGCATTCCATTAATTTGTCTTTTCTCCTTGTAATAAGTAGTAGGTAAAAAGCGCTGAGTGACTCAAAGGCTAAGCCGAGCATAACTTTAATTTGATTTTTCTCCTTGTAATAAGTAGTAGGTAAAAAGCGCTGAGCGGCTCAATGGCTAAGCCGAGCATTCCATTAATTTGACTTTTCTCCTTGTAATAAGTAGTAGGTAAAAAGCGCTGAGCGGCTCAAAGGCTAAGCCGAGCATATGTTTAATTTGACTTTCCTCCTTTTACAAGCAGTGTCAGACTGGGACACCAGGGGCCCACCAAAAAACCTTAGACCAGGGGCCCACCCTCAGTACTATTTTCTTCCTCTCCTCGCTCAACCTCTATTCTCCTAGTCTCTTTTCTTTACATACTATATTCTATTATTCCACCTATTTAGCCTCTTTTTTCTCATAGAACAGAGAATGACCATGAAATAGGCCAAAAGTTTAGCAGCATGAGGGCCCACTGACACCTGAGCCCACCGGGAGTTTTCCTGGTATCCCTTTGAGCCAGTCCGACACTGCTTACAAATAGTAGGTAAAAAGCGTTGAGTGGCTCAATGGCTAAGCCGAGCATTCCATTAATTTGTCTTTTCTCCTTCTAAGAAGTAGTAGGTAAAAACGCGCTGAGCGGCTCAAAGGCTAACCCGAGCATATGTTTAATTTGACTTTTCTCCTTGTAATAAGTAGTAGGTAAAATCGCTGAGCGGCTCAAAGGCTAAGCCGAGCATTCCATTAATTTGACTTTTCTCCTTGTAATAAGTAGTAGGTAAAAAGCGCTGAGCGGCTCAAAGGCTAAGCCGAGCATAACTATAATTTGACTTTTTCTCCTTTTACAAGCAGTGTCAGACTGGGACACCAGGGGCCCACCAAAAAACCTTAGACCAGGGGCCCACCAAAAAACCTTAGACCAGGGGCCCACCCTCAGTACTATTTTCTTCCTCTCCTCACTCAACCTCTATTCTCCTAGTCTCTTTCGTTTAAATACTATAATCTATTATTCCACCTATTTAGCCTCTTTTTTCTCATAGAATAGGGAATGACCATGGAATAGGCCAAAAGTTTAGCAGCATGAGGGCCCACTGACACCTTTGCCCACCGGGAGTTTTCCTGGTATCCCTTTGGGCCAGTCCGACACTGCTTACAAATAGTAGGTAAAAAGCGCTGAGCGGCTCAATGGCTAAGCCGAGCATTCCATTAATTTGTCTTTTCTCCTTCTTAGAAGTAGTAGGTAAATAGCGCTGAGCGGCTCAAAGGCTAAGCCGAGCATATGTTTAATTTGACTTTTTTCCTTGTAATAAGTAGTAGGTAAAATCGCTGAGCTGCTCAAAGGCTAAGCCGAGCATAACTTTAATTTGACTTTTTTCCTTGTAATAAGTAGTAGGTAAAATCGCTGAGCGGCTCAAAGGCTAAGCCGAGCATTCGATTAATTTGACTTTTCTCCTTCTATGAAGTACTAGGTAAAAAGCGCTGAGCGGCTCAAAGGCTAAGCCGAGCATATGTTTAATTTGACTTTTCTCCTTGTAATAAGTAGTAGATAAAAAGCGCTGAGCGGCTCAAAGGCTAAGCCGAGCATAACTTTAATTTGACATTTTTCCTTCTAATAAGTAGTAGGTAAAAAGCGCTGAGCGGCTCAAAGGCTAAGCCAAGCATAACTTTAATTTGACATTTTTCCTTGTAATAAGTAGTAGGTAAAAAGCGCTGAGCGGCTCAAAGGCTAAGCCGAGCATTCGATTAATTTTACTTTTCTACTATGAAGTAGTAGGTAAAAAGCGCTGAGCGGCTCAAAGGCTAAGCCGAGCATAACTTTAATTTGACTTTTCTCCTTGTAATAAGTAGTAGGTAAAATCGATGAGCGGCTCAAAGGCTAAGCCGAGCATTCCTTTAATTTGAATTTTCTCCGTCTTGCAAGTAGTAGGTAAAAATCGCTGAACGGCTCAAAGGTTAAGCAAAGCATAACTTTAATTTAACGTTTCTCCTTGTAATAAGTAGTAGGTAAAAAGCGCAGAGCGTCTCAAAGGCTAAGCCGAGCATTTGGTTAATTTGACTTTTCTCCTTCTAAGAAGTAGTAGGTAAAAAGCGCTGAGCGGCTCAAAGGCTAAGCCGAGCATATGTTTAATTTGACTTTTCTCCTTCTTACAAGCAGTGTCGGACTGGGACCCCAGGGGCCCACCAAAAAACCTTAGACCAGGGGCCCACCCTCAGTACTATTTTCTTCCTCTCCTCACTCAACCTCTATTCTCCTAGTCTCTTTTCTTTACATACTATAATCTATTATTCCACCTACTTAGCCTCTTTTTTCTCATAGAATAGGGAATGACCATGAAATAGGCCAAAAGTTTAGCAGCATGAGGGCCCACTGACACCTGGACCCACCTGGAGTTTTCCTGGAATCCCTGTGGGCCAGTCCGACACTGCTTACAAGTAGTAGGTAAAAAGCGCTGAACGTCTCAATGGCTAAGCTGAGCATAACTTTAATTTAACTTTTCTCCTTGTAATAAGTAGTAGGTAAAAAGCGCAGATCGGCTCAAAGGCTAAGCCGAGCATATGTTTAATTTGACTTTTCTCCTTGTAATAAGTAGTAGGTAAAATCGCTAAGCGGCTCAAAGGCTAAGCCGAGCATATGTTTAATTTGACTTTTCTCCTTGTAATAAGTAGTAGGTAAAATCGCTGAGCGGCTCAAAGGCTAAGCCGAGCATTCCATTAATTTGACTTTTCTCCTTGTAATAAGTAGTAGGTAAAAAGCACTGAGCGGCTCAAAGGCTAAGCCGAGCATAACTTTAATTTGATTTTTCTCCTTGTAATAAGTAGTAGGTAAAAAGCGCTGAGCGGCTCAATGGCTAAGCCGAGCATTCCATTAATTTGACTTTTCTCCTTGTAATAAGTAGTAGGTAAAAAGCGCTGAGCGGCTCAAAGGCTAAGCCGAGCATATGTTTAATTTGACTTTCTCCTTGTAATAAGTAGTAGGTAAAAAGCGCTGAGCGGCTCAAAGGCTAAGCCGAGCATAACTTTAATTTGACTTTCCTCCTTTTACAAGCAGTGTCAGACTGGGACACCAGGGGCCCACCAAAAAACCTTAGACCAGGGGCCCACCCTCAGTACTATTTTCTTCCTCTCCTCGCTCAACCTCTATTCTACTAGTCTCTTTTCTTTACATACTATATTCTATTATTCCACCTATTTAGCCTCTTTTTTCTCATAGAACAGAGAATGACCATGAAATAGGCCAAAAGTTTAGCAGCATGAGGGCCCACTGACACCTGGGCCCACCGGGAGTTTTCCTGGTATCCCTTTGGGCCAGTCCGACACTGCTTACAAATAGTAGGTAAAAAGCGTTGAGAGGCTCAATGGCTAAGCCGAGCATTCCATTAATTGGTCTTTTCTCCTTCTAAGAAGTAGTAGGTAAAAACGCGCTGAGCGGCTCAAAGGCTAACCCGAGCATATGTTTAATTTGACTTTTCTCCTTGTAATAAGTAGTAGGTAAAATCGCTGAGCGGCTCAAAAGCTAAGCCGAGCATTCCATTAATTTGACTTTTCTCCTTGTAATAAGTAGTAGGTAAAAAGCGCTGAGAGGCTCAAAGGCTAAGCCGAGCATAACTTTAATTTGATTTTTCTCCTTGTAATAAGTAGTAGGTAAAAAGCGCTGAGCGGCTCAAAGGCTAAGCCGAGCATATGTTTAATTTGACTTTTCTCCTTGTAATAAGTAGTAGGTAAAAAGCGCTGAGCGGCTCAAAGGCTAAGCCGAGCATAACTTTAATTTGACTTTTTCTCCTTTTACAAGCAGTGTCAGACTGGGACACCAGTGGCCCACCAAAAAACCTTAGACCAGGGGCCCACCCTCAGTACTATTTTCTTCCTCTCCTCACTCAACCTCTATTCTCCTAGTCTCTTTTCTTTAAATACTATAATCTATTATTCCACCTATTTAGCCTCTTTTTTCTCATAGAATAGGGAATGACCATGGAATAGGCCAAAAGTTTAGCAGCATGAGGGCCCACTGACACCTTTGCCCACCGGGAGTTTTCCTGGTATCCCTTTGGGCCAGTCCGACACTGCTTACAAATAGTAGGTAAAAAGCGTTGAGAGGCTCAATGGCTAAGCCGAGCATTCCATTAATTTGTCTTTTCTCCTTCTAAGAAGAAGTAGGTAAATAGCGCTGAGCGGCTCAAAGGCTAAGCCGAGCATATGTTTAATTTGACTTTTTTCCTTGTAATAAGTAGTAGGTAAAATCGCTGAGCGGCTCAAAGGCTAAGCCGAGCATTCCATTAAATTGACTTTTCTCCTTCTAAGAAGTAGTAGGTAAATAGCGCTGAGCGGCTCAAAGGCTAAGCCGAGCATAACTTTAATTTGACTTTTCTCCTTCTAAGAAGTAGTAGGTAAAAAGTGCTGAGCGGCTCAATGGCTAAACCGAGCAATCGATTAATTTGACGTTTCTCCTTCTAAGAAGTAGTAGGTAAAAAGCGAAGAGCGGCTCAAAGGCTAAGCTGAGCATAACTTTAATTTGATTTTTCTCCTTGTAATAAGTAGTAGGTAAAAAGCGCTGAGCGGCTCAAAGGCTAAGCCGAGCATAACTTTAATTTGACTTTTCTCCTTTTACAAGCAGTATCAGACTGGGACACCAGGGGCCCACCAAAAAACCTTAAACCAGGGGCCCACCAAAAGTTTTTAGACCAGGGGCCCACCCTCAGTACTATTTTCTTCCTCTCCTCACTCAACCTCTATTCTCCTAGTCTCTTTTCTTTACATACTATATTCTATTATTCCACCTATTTAGCCTCTTTTTTCTCATAGAATAGAGAATGACCATGGAATAGGCCAAAAGTTTAGCAGCATGAGGGCCCACTGACACCTAGGCCCACCGGAAGTTTTCCTGGTATCCCTTTGGGCCAGTCCGACACTGCTTACAAGTAGTAGGTAAAATCGCTGAGCTGCTCAAAGGCTAAGCCGAGCATAACTGTAACTTAACTTTTCTCCTTGTAATAAGTAGTAGGTAAAAAGCGATGAGCGGCTCAATGGCTAAGCCGAGCATATCTTTAATTTGACTTTTCTCCTTCTTAGAAGTAGTAGGTAAAAAGCGCTGAGCGGCTCAAATGCTAAGCCGAGCATATGTTTAATTTGACTTTTCTCCTTCTATGAAGTATTAGGTAAAAAGCGCTGAGCGGCTCAAAGGCTAAGCCGAGCATATGTTTAATTTGGCTTTTCTCCTTCTTACAAGCAGTGTCGGACTGGGACACAAGGGGCCCACCAAAAAACCTTAAACCAGGGGCCCACCAAAAGTTTTTAGACCAGGGGCCCACCCTCACTACTATTTTCTTCCTCTCCTCACTCAACCTCTATTCTCGTAGTCTCTTTTCTTTACATACTATAATCTATTATTCCACCTATTTAGCCTCTTGTTTCTCATAGAATAGGGAATGACCATGAAATAGGCCAAAAGTTTAGCAGCACGAGGGCCCACTGACACCTGGGCCCACCGGGAGTTTTCCTGGAATCCCTTTGGGCATGTCCGACACTGCTTACAAGTAGTAGGTAAAAAGCGCTGAGCGTCTCAAAGGCTAAGCCGAGCATAACTTTAATTTGACTTTTCTCCTTCTAAAAAGTAGTAGGTAAAAAGCGCTGAGCGTCTCAAAGGCTAAGCCGAACATATGTTTAATTTGACTTTTCTCCTTCTAAGAAGTAGTAGGTAAAAAGCGCTAAGTGGGTCAAAGGCTAAGCCGAGCATTCCTTTTTTTGTAACATATTTTTTTTTGCTTTTACTAAAAAGCATTCACCTTGAAAGATACATAAATCCTTTTTTAAATCATGTATAAAAAATTTACTGTTATATCATTTCTAATAAAACATAAATAAAATGTCATTCATATTATAATACATATCGTGTTTTGTGTCTTTCTTTTATACAATACCTTCCGCATATTATACTTTAGTTACATTAGCTGATAGAATCACATGTTGACACTTCCAAACCATAATTAACAAAAATTCTTAATTAACAGTAGACACTAATTCGTAAGGCTGGTTAAAGATGTTAATGGAAGGTATATATACATAATAACAGGGATTTTTTCATGCTGTATATATAACCCTAACAATAAGGTCAGAACTTTTAATCATAAACGGTACAAATCATTTGTTATAACCATGCTTCCTATTTCCCTAACACTTTTATTACCAAATATCATTCTAATGCCTGTTGAAATTAATTCCCTTGCTGACCATATCTTCAGGAAGTTGGGCACTGTGTTATTGATAAGTGCAATCCTATGTTCAAAGTTTTTATTACTGTTTACTTTCTGATAAATTTCCCTTAGAGAGGGGATGTTTGACGTTTTCCATTTAGCTGCAATGGATATCCTAGCTATAATAAGTACATGATCTAGTAACCTGGCTTCTAATATCAGCTTTCCCCATTAAAAAGCTAGAAAGAGTCAGAATAAGAAGGCAAATAAGTAAAAAATGAAGACCAATTAAAAAGTTGCTACGAACTGGTCATTGTATAACATACTAAAAATTAAGTTCAGTGGCTTTCAGGTCATAAATGCATATGTGGCAGCACTGGTAGAAATATAATTGTTTGTTTTGAATCTAACAGGGAATCTGTTGCAATGAAATTTGGAAATTGAGATTAATTTTCGGCAACTGCAGGCAATATTTACCATACTCACCTAATTTTAGATCTGTTATTCATGTTTTCAAATATGTTTAATCGCATCAAACTCTATACAGTGTTTTTAGTACAGATAGGGGATTAATTATGCAGAAATCCATTATCCAGAAAGTCCTGAAATACAGTAAAAATGTCTACAATACTTACTATTTAAAAATATATTGATACACACGACAGCATCTTGTCCCTGATGGTAGCTAAGTTAGCATTATTCCGTGTTGGTGGCAAAACAATATATTTGTCATTTTCAAAGGTGTTTTTGGAAGCCTTAAAAGAGAAAGAAAGCTACAGAGGCAGTTTATTGGCAATATATTAGCCACAATAGTGCAAGCTAGAATGCTATATTTATTCACTACAATGCTTTGCCAGCTCTAGAAACTCTCTCTGTTTGTTTGGATAGCAGCTGCAGTATTAGCTTGCTGTGACATCACTCCCTGCCTCCGTCTCTCCCTGCTCACTCATAGCTCTGGGCTCAGATTACAGTGTGGAGGGGAGGAGGGAAAGGGGGGGGAGAGGGAGAGAGGAGCAAACTGAGCATGCTCAAGCCCAAGCCCTGGAGGTTAAGCTGAAAACAGGAAGTCT
The DNA here is from genome assembly GCA_038501925.1 of Xenopus petersii. Taxonomy (NCBI): domain Eukaryota; kingdom Metazoa; phylum Chordata; class Amphibia; order Anura; family Pipidae; genus Xenopus; species Xenopus petersii. The sequence goes on from CM076672.1 coordinate 54,933,910, forward strand.
GATACAGAAGCCCATGTGTACACAATAGAAGGACAGAAATGTAGCATTTCTTTTGACAAAGGACTCAGGAGCAGCATTACTTTGAGGGTTTACTGGTGTATTTATATAGACTTTTCTGATAAAGCTTACTTAGTTTTAACCTTTCTTCTACTTTAAACAATGGTGCTCAAAATCACAAAAAAACAGGAAAAACCCAAGTCCCAAACAGTGCAAATATCAGATCCCATAATTAGTACTTATTTTAGTGTTTTAATACTACATTATTCATGTTATTGTAAAGAGGAATAAGAGATAATTTCAAAGTGATTATTCTTCTTTATATAGCACAATCGCTCCCCCTAGCACTTTAAAGGGATACAAATAAAAGACCAAATGGTTTACATATCAAGACAAAATTGATCCATAGTTTCAACTGGATATTTTTAGGAGACAATTGGGGAGCACCCTGCTCGAAAGAGCTTATAAGTGGTTGATCTTTGTAACTTTTTTGAGAGATGATGAGACAGTAGACTAATAACTGTTTCCCAAATCTAGAATAGATTTTAACTCCACTTTTTTAGATAAGCAGCACAGAACATATTTTCAGTTCCATTGGATCAGTACATTTACAAACTAAGGATATATATATATATATATTTATATATATATATATATATATATATATATATATATATATATACACTAGACATTAAGCCCGTTAAATTAACGGGCGCTAGAACATATGTAGTCAAACATTTATAAAAACAGAATTGTTCTAGTCTAAAAAAAAATTCGCCAGAGACGGTCCGTGGGGCACATGCGCAGTAGCGCAATCCCACGGACACAGGGACTGGACGCAGAGACACTTCAACTTTATTATATAGGAGATATATATATATATATATATAAAACAAACAAGGGAAAGTTGTGCTCACCACTATTTTTTAAAAACATTAAGCAGGGGTGCAATGAGGGTGTGACCACAAAATACATATAGTCAACTACAAGAGGTCCTCTGTATATATATACAGTCTTAGGGAGCGCACACCTTAAACCAGGGTAACAACCTGGGTGCTAATCCGAAGAAAATAATATAGCAAAGCAATGTGACAGCACTCCAAGGATTTATGACATAAGCATCAGTCAAGCAAACAAAGGTTTATTGAATCCGACGTTTCAGTTCCAGTGTGGAACTTTCATCAGGGAAGAACCGGTGGTGTGTACAGTGGGACGTTTAAAACGTCCATTTGGCGCCAAAAGTCGTTGCCTGGCAACCAGTAAACAATGTGAACATCGTGCAAATGATTACTCAGTGAAAATACATGGCAGACATTATGTGCGTATCCGCCATAGTATGTAAAAGAACACAGACCTATTCACAAACACCCCTCTCTGTGTAGCTTGCAATCAGCAAGTATATATTAATACTGCATAAGGAGGGCGTGTTTACCCTAAGTGGGCATGGCCGGAGCTCCATCCAAGGTCCTGTAGCGGTGGAGTAGCGCTCATTAGAGCTAAGGGCTGCAGTGGGACTGGATAGCGCATCACGTTTGGGACCCGCCTCTTGGTAACTATGCACCAACCTCATAGCAGCGCCAGTGGCGCTTCACAGCAATGAGTCTGAGACATCGCGGTATAGTAGTCAGTCTGCGGAAATCCGCCGGCTTGCCCACATCTCCACATTTAGTCTCTTAGAAAGTGCTGACCATTGGCGGCCCTGTGAATACTTTTACATTAGCGTACCACCTCTTGCCCATATCCACATACCCAGACTAGGACGGAGCCCAATAAAGGGGAGCCAAACATTCACGGGTAGATGCTACACTTGCTGAAGAACAGAGGGCACGGGTAGTGCCTGGGTGTATAAGGAATCATTGGTCTGGAAACTGATAAAAATGATAAACACAATTAAAAACAAAAATAAGCAAAATACTGTCGCTTATTGGGTCCAGAAAGTAAGCTGTTGGTGTAAAGGCAGCAAAACAATAGTATATACAGAGAAATATATATTAAGGAAAAAACGTATATGTAGTCCAAGATACATTTAGAGAAAGCAGCCCAAAGGTAAAGTCTCATTTAGTCCATGTGGTGTAACCGTGTTCAGTTTATGGATCCACCTTGATTCACGTCTTAGGAGCGCTTGGTCTCTGTTGCCTCCTCTCGCCAGAGGTTGGTGGTCAATCGCCATACACCTAAATGTAGGTAATGTATGCCCTTTCAATAGAAAGTGCTTGGCAACAGGTTGTTGGTAGGGATGTAGCGAACGTCGGAAAAAAAGTTCGCGAACATATTCGCGAACTTGCGCAAAAATGCGAGCGGTTCGCGAATGGTTCGCGAACCCCATAGACTTCAATGGGAAGGCGAACTTTAACATCTAAAAAAGACATTTCTGTCCAGAAAAATGATTTTAAAGTTGTTTAAAGGGTGCAACGACCTGGACAGTGGCATGCCAGAGGGGGATCAAGGGCAAAAATGTATCTGAAAAATCTGCCTGTGTGTGCTTGGAAGAGATAGTGTAGGGGGAGAGCTGTTAGTCATTTCAGGGACAGATGATAGTAAGTTTGCTGGCTAGTAATCTGCTTGATACTGCTCTGTATTGGAACAAAAAAATAAATAAAAGCAGTCCTTACAAGGACTACTGTTATTGCAGCAGTCAGCAGATGAGATCAGAAGCAGGACAGCTGCCCACTGCAGCTACATACAGAGCACTGCAGTAGAAGGTAGATTACTAGCCAGCAAAGCTACCTAAGCTTAAATGTCCCTCAAACCCCTGCAGACTTCTGTCCCTCCAATAACAGAGCAGTATCAAAACGATTACTAGCCAGCAAACTTTCAACTGTCCCTGAAATCACTAACAGGCAGCAGCTCTCTCCCTACACTATCTCTTCAGCACACACAGGCAGAGTGAAAAAACGCTGCAGGGCTTCGGTTTTTATAGGGAAGGGGAGTGGTCCAGGGGAGAGCTTCCTGATTGGCTGCCATGTACCTGCTGGTCTGGGGTGAGAGGGCAAAAAAAAGCGCCAACAATGGCGAACCCAAAATGGCGAACGTCGCGCGACGTTCGCGAACTTCCGGCGAGCGCGAACACCCGATGTTCGCGCGAACAAGTTCGCCGGCGAACAGTTCGCGCCATCTCTAGTTGTTGGGCTTTACCTTCCTTCCACGCTTTACTGATGGATGAGCGGTGGTTGCCAATCCTTTCTTTTAATGTAGTGCAAGTTTTGCCGACATAATACATCCCACATGGACATGTTATGAAATACACAACATAAGTTGAGGTGCAGCCAAGTCTATGCCGTATTTTGTACCTTTTCCCCGTATGTGGGTGGGGAAAATCGGGTCCTGTGAGTAGACACCTGCAAGTAATGCAATCAGGGCATTTGTAGCAACCCAACTTAGACTGTTGGGACAGCCAGTTGGTGTGTATACTGGGTGCCCCTTCCATATCTGTCCTGACCAACAAGTCTCTGAGATTTTTTCCCCTTCTATAACCCATCATGGGTTTTTTGGCCGCATGGAGACTAAGAGATTCGTCCATATTCAACATAGGCCAGTGTTTTATCAATGCTTGCTGTGAGTTGTCGAGAAGCAATAGAGAAGGTGGTGCTGAATATTAGAGGGTTAACTGGCTGTTCTTTTTTTGTGGGTGTACAAAGCAGATCTGATTGTGTATGCTTAAGCGCTCTGTTGAGTTGCGAAACCAGCAAATCTTGTGAATAGCCCCTTTCCAAAAATCTGTCTAGCATCTCACGTAATTGGAATTCGGCAGTATTCCTCTCATTGTTGTTACATATTACTCTTAAGAACTGAGAGTAGGGGATTCCACGTGTTGTAGCTGGAGGATGGTGCATAGTTACCAAGAGGCGGGTCCCAAACGTGATGCGCTATCCAGTCCCACTGCAGCCCTTAGCTCTAATGAGCGCTACTCCACCGCTACAGGACCTTGGACAGAGCTCTGGCCACGCCCACTTAGGGTAAACACGCCCTCCTTATGCAGTATTAATATATACTTGCTGATTGCAAGCTACACAGAGAGGGGTGTTTGTGAATAGGTCTGTGTTCTTTTACATACTATGGCGGATACGCACATAATGTCTGCCATGTATTTTCACTGAGTAATCATTTGCACGATGTTCACATTGTTTACTGGTTGCCAGGCAACGACTTTTGGCGCCAAATGGACGTTTTAAACGTCCCACTGTACACACCACCGGTTCTTCCCTGATGAAAGTTCCGCACTGGAACTGAAACGTCGGATTCAATAAACCTTTGTTTGCTTGACTGATGCTTATGTCATAAATCCTTGGAGTGCTGTCACATTGCTTTGCTATATATATATATATATATATATATATATATATATATATATATATATATAGATACAAATAGGAGCACTCACGGTTCTGATGAAAAAAGAATGTCTTTTATTGGAGTGTTACAAACTGCCCCACATCAACGCGTTTCGGTTCTCTCTGAACCGTTGTCAGGTGACGACTGTTCAGAGAGAACCGAAACGCGTTGATGTGGGGCAGTTTGTAACACTCCAATAAAAGACATTCTTTTTTCATCAGAACCGTGAGTGCTCCTATTTGTATCTATTTAATTCTTCTATGAGGAGCACCCGGGAATCGATTGATTGAGGGTGAGTGCCGGTGAAGCATTTGTTTATATATATATATATATATATATATATATATATATATCAACGTTTCATAGACCAGCACTCCCTTTATTGTGAAGCAAAAAAAACATTTATTGCATCTTTTCTCCAACGTTTCGGTCCCTCTTGGGACCTTTTTCAAGGATGATCCCCAAGAGGGACCGAAACGTTGGAGAAAAGATGCAATAAATGTTTTTTTTGCTTCACAATAAAGGGAGTGCTGGTCTATGAAACGTTGATGTATACAAGACTTACCGTGCACCCCAGCTTGTCTCAAGATTGATTTTGGAGTGCGGATACTCATTTGGAAGATTTATATATATATATATATATATATATAAAATGTCCAAACAGTACCTGCACTCTTTCCGTTATAGTATCTGTGGGTGCTACGGTCAAAGAGACATTATGAATATATATATATATATAACAAACAAGGGAAAGTTGTGCTCACCACTATTTTTTAAAACCATTAGGCGGGGGTGCAATGAGGGTGTGACCACAAAATACATATAGTCAAATACAAGAGTCCTCTGTACTCAACCCATTATCAATATATTTAAGACAGAGACATTTTGTACATACTGCTACTAAAAAATGCCTTACCCTTTAAACAAAACAGGGATTGTTTGTCCATATATTGCAATATATTTAAGCTGGCCAACTACGTCAAAGTCATCCCATATCTGGCCAGTCCTACGCTCAATTTTATCTGATTCATTTAGAATTCTATTGCTTCATTATACATTTTACAAAGGGACTAGGTTTTACCTGCAACTTACTTGCTGCTTTCAAAGTAAACCTCCCAAACTTGGCTGCCCTTTTATTAGACACCAGTGGGATCACCTGACTATAGCTGGGAAGGGTGGGAGCTACAAAATGGAGCTGGTCACTGCTCCTGTATAACTATAACAAACAAGGGAAAGTTGTGCTCACCACTATTTTTTAAAACCATTAGGCGGGGGTGCAATGAATTAAAAAATAGTGGTGAGCACAACTTTCCCTTAAATATATTGATAATGGGTTGAGTGCAGAGGACTCTTGTGTTTGACTATATATATATATATATATATATATATATATATATATAGTAGAAAGCACTCATAGCATAATCTTCATAAATAGTTAAAAGACCTTTATTCCTCAGACCACATGTCAACGCCTTTCGGACCGTCATCAGGATAGATATATATATATTATGTAATGTGATATAAAAAATGGCATCCCTCATTATGTGGAGTCCACTTATTGCAAATATAGTTCCAGAAATCCATATTAAACCTGTATTAGTTTGTAAATATGGACAGTATAATAAAAACCTTGAATTCATTGAGTTTTTGAAAAACATCCAAAAAAAATCTTCAAATAGTTAAAGGGACCTCTGCCATTCACTTTTACATGACCTTGACAGGTTTTAGCTGGAGTATTTTCAGATTTGGACTTTTAGCAGCTTCTGGGCATAATAAAGCTCCCCATAGACGCAACGATTCTTCTTGCCGAACGACCGATTTTCGGGAAGTCCAACCAATCCTTCGAAATTATCGTGCGGTTAGTGGGATTCGAACGATCGTACATCTTACGATTTTTCCACCGACATCTGTCAGGAAAATTGATTGGCCAGGTCAAAAAATCTTTGTCGGTCCCAGTGCAATCTATCTATGTTTGCAGGGCCAAGCAGTCAGCTCCCCTTTGTTTTCCTGGCAAATTGGTCTTTTTAGTTGATGGTAAATCAATCGTAGATCGTTCTGAGAAAATCATGGTCTCACGATGAGGATCGGATCTTTTAAAAATCTCAACATCTATGGCCAGCATAAGTCTTGAAAAGTTCAAGGAAAATTCGAGCTTTTAGTGATGCTACCCTCAAAAAACTTGAATTTTTCAGAAAAACACAACTTAACTTTTAGGGGGTTATTTACTAAAATCCAAATTTATCTCATATTTTATTTAAAATAACCACAACCAAACTCTTATGCTCTAATTTTTTCTGACTTTCTTCCTAAATCTCTTGATTTTTTTGAGTTTTTGCCTAAAAGCCCAGAAAAAGACAAATTTCCGGGCTAAACCCAGTGCAGACCACGAAAACGTCAAACTGAGATAGGTGCATCTCCCTGACTTATACAGAACGTCGCAGGTCTGAGAGTATAATAAATCTCAAAAAAATGTGAGGTGATGTGAAGCCCGACCAGATAAACTTGAGATTTAGTAAATAAGCCCCTTAATAAATAACCCCCTATAGGCGTGAGATTGTGACCATAAGAAATAAACACTACTGAGAGCAAAATGTTGATCACATAGCAGACTTTCTAGTAGACGTAGTGATGCATGATATTTTCTGTAATTAATTGAATTCTTAAGTATAATAATAATTATTTATCCAAGCTCAGTCAATTGTGTGGGCCATCACAATGTGCTAGGTAAACTCTCATTATCTCAAATGAAACACACATTTTTTGAGATTCCCTTTCCTCTGCACAGAACAATTGACCTTCAGTCAACAACTGTGTGATTATGTCTATGCTTTCGCCTGCATGTGGAGTGTATTCTTATCACAATAGTGCATTCATTCTAATAATGTGATTTACTGATGGTCTTTGGAATAAGAGAATGATTGGGCAACAGGCACAGATTTTATCATATCTCCATTTGTTTCCTATATAATTTACAGTATATTCAAATACTTAGAACATTTATCTATGACCCACATAAGAGCATGGACATCTGCTTTCTAGTGATGAGCAAATCTGTCAGGCTTTGCCCAAAAATTTGCCAAACTTTTTTGTTGCAACATTTTTGTAGCAAACTACATTAGAGCCTATGGGTGTTTTTTTTTTTCTTGGCACCTTGTTTCTGCTTTGGGGCTACCAATAAAAATTTGGAGGGCAAAATCACATGCATTTTTTGCTTAGTATACTGCTACACACATGCCCTACATTAAGGGGCAGGTCGAGGTGAATTTTGTGAATTAGAAAAATTTGAATTTCAAGCTATTTTTGTGTATCTCAACTAGGGAATAGTCCAAATTCAATTCGAATTTGAAAAAAATTCGAAAATTTGAATATCGAAATTTATCATGTACTGTCTCTAGAAAAATATTACTTCGACCATTCGCCATCTAAAACCTGACAAATTGGGGGGACACATGGGGGGCGAATTTAATATAGCTTTTGCGAGCCCGGAAACTGTTTAGCGACCACTTCCGACAGTGAAAGACCGTTTGCGAATTTTATAGTTTGCGCCAATGCGCAGTCAGTGTAATAAAACTTCTTAATGAAAAAGTCGTTATGTTTGCTCCAAAAGATTACGACACCTTCAAGCACTTAAGCAATTAAAATTCGCAATACGCAATTAAAAGTCGCAATGCGCAATTAAAATTCGCAATTCAATAACAGTTTAAGGAACAATATTACATTGCGAGATGTGGATTTTTAGTCTTATTGGTGCGAATTGTTTTGCTCTTTGAGACTTTTATTACATTCCCCTGATTATATACAAACAGCTTTAAGTGAAACAAACATATTTTAGCCTTGATAGAAATCACTGGTTGGCGTAAGGTCACTTTCATACAAGCAACTGAACCAAAGAAATTGTTTATTCCTTGCAAAGTCTTCTCCCTTGTTTCACATACCCCCATCATCTTTTAGACTATACACTCTATACACTGAGCAGAGCCCATTTTACCTTTTAAATCAGTTCTCAGTTGTATTTTGTATGTAATCTGTATGTACCATATATGCACCCATCTATTGTACAGTATTGTAAAATACAAATTTATCTTTGAGCTACAAATACATATGTTGCAGAAAGTTTCACTTTTTTTTCTTTTCTTGTTTCTGAATTCTTCTTCTGCCTCTTTTCCATCAAAAACAATAGCTCTCTGGGTTACAACTTCATTGCTATTGTTACTTTTTAAAACATGTCTTTCTATTCAGCCCTCCCTTATTCATATTCCAGACTCTCATTCCAACCACTGCCTGGTTGTTAGCGTAAATGGGACATACCAGTCAGATAGCTGCTGTAATTCCAAATTGGAAAGCTGCTGAACTAAAACCACAATAATTTGCAATGGGTCCTCCTTTTTATTTCTTGTGTTTTAATTATTTTACTCTTTGAGCCAGATTCAATTCAGTGAGAAAACCTTTTCCTATTGAATTAAACCTGGCCCTTTATTCTGCAGCTCTCATGTTTCAAGGAATTTATGTGGCTCTGGTTGCTGCAGTTTCATTTACTCAAGGAGACAGGTAGGATTGGGAATTCACATTGACAGATGACTAGGAGAGGTCCTCTATAGAGTTATATGTCCTAAAATGTAACAAAAATGGAGTCTTTCAGGGCAACATTTTAATAGTTACTAGGTTCAGTAAACCTAAAAAAAAGCATTTTTAACTTGCTAGACAGAAAAGGAAAAGACAATTATTTAATTATTATTATTTAACATAAATGGAGATTTTCTGGGCAACATTTTAATAGTTGCTAGTTTCAGTAATCCTAAAAAAAGCATTAACTTGCTAGACAGAAAGACAATTATTTAATTATTATTATTTCATTATTTTATTATTTTTTAACATAAAAAAAGAACAGGACAATCTATAACTTACCAAAATGAAATTAAGGTGAACTTGCACTCAAGTATAATAACAGCTTTACTGAGATTATACAGTATATTGATTAAAAGCGGTGATAAGCAGATATATATCCACTAAGTTTATTTTACAAATAAATTCATGTGCTCACATAAACTGGGAAGAATAGTAACAGTGAGGCAGGATCTGAGTAGGAGTAGGAGTATGGGATTTGTGGGGGCCTGTGGAGAAGGGTAGCAGATAAAAGTAGCAAAGTTTGCATCAGTTCTAGTAACCCATAGCAATCAATCATCAGACAGCATGTTCTGGTCACCTAATTGAAGCCATCTGACTGATTGCTATAGCGAAAACTGCAACTTTTATTAATGGAGGAGGAAAGAGATAATCACTAGAGGGGGTGCAAAACTCATAGGCACCTCCTAGTGATTATAATAGCTGATACCCAGTGCTCCTGTTCACTGGAAGGTGCTGCAGCCTGGTATATAACTGGATCTTCTATTTTCCATGCCATGTGCATATGCACAGTTGTTTTTATTTCTAAATTACACTGTTTACACTGCAAATAGTTCATTCTACCATATAAAATTTAATTTCTGAACCAATAAGTGTATTTTTAGTTGTAATATTGGTGTGTGGGCAGCCATATCAGGTACTGTAATTGTGCCTGGTCATTTGCTTTCAGAAAAAAACCAGTGCTGAACTATAGAACTGCTTTCTGACAGGCTATTGTTTCTCCTACTCAATGTGACTGAATAGGGTCACAGTGGGACCTGGATCTTTACTATTGAGTGGGGGCGGTAGAGGTGTGGGGGTGATGTCACTCAAACTTGCAGTACAGCAGTAAAGAGTGACTGATGTTTTTTAGAGCACAAGTAACATGACTGCGGGCTCCGGGGAAACTGACAATATGTCTACCTCCATGTCAGATTTCAAAATCAAATATAACAAAATCAATTTGCTCTTTTGAAGAACAGATTGCAGTGCAGAATTCTGCCGGAGCAGCAGTATTAGCTGATGCGTTTTGAAAGAAACATGTTTTCCCATGACAGTATCCCTTTAAAAGAGGAAATTAGAAGCACACAGCTGGTTTGTCACTCTACTGCACACGCACACTGACTCAGCTTATAAAAAGATCTAAGAAGAGGAAGAAGATCGCTGTCTGGTGCTCCTACAAAAGTACCCTGAACTGGTGAGCTTTCAGTGAATAGGAGCTATCAGGTAAACAATTAATCACGGGGGGGGGGGGGAAACGACATCATATTTTTGATGATTATAGCTTTCTTATTACACCAATGGCTCAAGTTCATACTAAGAAGACCTAAATCTATGGGTTCCATGAGGTCAACATTGCATTATTATTTTCAGTTATTACCAGTAATAGTTGTAGTTTGTAATTTACATAGAAACACTATTTTCTTTCAACTATGATAAAAATATGTTGGCAGCCAATTGTATATGGGCATCTCGTTACTAAGCATTTTCCATTTTCCCTAAATACTGTTATTTTGCCTTCTTCTAATAGTAATGCAGCCACTAGCTATTGTTTTAAATCTTTTTAAATGGAGATGGTGGAAACATTACTGCAAAATTGTTGCAGGAATCATAATAAAAGAGCTGACAGGAAAAGATGAAAGAGAAATACTGTTTACTTGACTAGCTGTGTTGTCTGTATAATTAACTTGGAAATACTTCAAAGCACAATTATGTTCTATTGCATATATTTGTCAGCTAAGCCATAGGAGCGAAGTCTTTTGCTCAGCAAACAAAATGCGATTAATTAAGTACACAAAATGCAGGGAAAAGGCCATAGAGATGCACAAAAATCTTAGTCTGTCATACAAAATACAGGTCAGATATGTTGCTAAAAAGCCTCTTAATAGCACGGCCTGGAAATTGAAGATAAAAAGAGCAAATTATATTTATGCTTTATGCACATGCAGTTGGGGGTTTTCAATTGCTCTTGAAAATTAGAAGCACAGAAAGCAATGGTTTTAAAATTACACCATGCGAGATATGAAATTGGTCTCAGAAATTTCTGTGGCAGAAAACAGACGGAGTATGTGAACAACAATTTCAAACAAATGAGTATTGTGTATAAAGCCTTTTTAAAGGTTTGTAATAATATAGGGTGGATGAGAAAGCATTTGTCAATCTGTGGCTATGGTTAGTCCTTTTAACGTTTGAAATTCAATTTTTTAATTTAAACCCTTGTTTTTGTTTTTTGGTACAATGGAACATTAGGGGGCACATTTACTTAGGGTCGAATAGCGAGGGTTAATTAACCCTCGCTATTCGACTGTCGAAGTTAAATTCTTCGACTTCGAATATCGAAGGATTTACCGCAGTAGGGGGTCGAAGTTTTTTTTAAAGAGACAGTACTTCGACTATCGAATGGTTGAATATTTGAACGATTTTTAGTTTGAATCGTTTGATTAGAAGTTGTAGTCGAAAGTCGAAGTAGCCAATTCCATGGTCGAAGTATCCAAAAAAATCATTCGAAATTCGAAGTTTTTTTTATTCTATTCCTTCACTCGAACTAAGTAAATGTGCCCCTAAGCGTTTACCTGTTTTATTGCACATTTGCATTTGTATGTCCTAAACAATTATGCTAATGAACTGTCACAATGGTGTTTTGTTTATATAGAAGTATTATCACTGTCACCACCATCAAACATTTTTTTTTATTCTAATATAGTATTTATAAATTATGTTAATACAGGTATAGGGCGTGTTATACAGAATGCTCTGGGCCTGAGGTTTTCTGGATAAGGGATCTTTCCTTAATTTGGATATTCATGCCCTAAGCCTGCTATAAATCATTTAAACATTAAATAAACCCAATAGGATTATTTAGCCTCCAATAAGCATTAATTATATCTTATTTGGGGTCAAGTACAATGTACTGTCTTATTATAACATCGAAAAAGGAAATACTTTTTAAAAAGCAGAATTATTTTATTGAAATGGAGTCTATGGGAGATTGTTGTAATTCAGAGCATTAAAGGGTTTCAAATAGGAATGCAACCGAATCCACTATTTCCTTCCTTCACGAAAGATTCAGCCGAATACCGGCAAATTAGGGATGGGAAGGGGAAAGCATTTTTTACTTACTTGTTTTGGGGCAAAAAGTCATGTGATTTTGCTCCCCGCCCCCAATTTGCATATGTAAATTAGGATTCAGTTCAACCGGCAGAAGGATTCTGCTGAAAAAGGCAGAATCCTGGCCGAATTCTGAACCAAATCCTGGATTCAGTGCATCCCTAGTGTCAAATAACGGATCCGATACCTGTAGTAAGAATTAGTAGGAATATTCAAGTTTTTGAGTCAAACTGTGCCTCCTAGCCAAGTGACTGAGAACAAAGATCTTCATAAAGATGCAACCTGTTGACACTATTTTAAGTATTTAAAATTTTAAATATCACATTACTGATCTACTAAAATAAAGTGCAATAAATGTCACTATTGTAATAGTTACTGAATCATTAGCAACTGAAGAGCAAAACAGAAAAAAACTCTTGATTGTTTGGTATGGGTTGTACAAGTAAAATTAAGTATCTACTCTGGTAAATCAGTCCCAATGACCAACTGATTCTGTTTTATAAACTCCTGAGGAAGCCAGCCATAGCTGACAAAGGTTTTGGGATCCACTAGCCCCCAGGGCTTCTGGTCTGCTAATTTGGCTTTGGCTTTAAACACTTTTTTTTTTCGTTTAATTATCATGAATGTTATTCTTTCCTCTGCTCACTTTGTAATGCAGATTGCTTTTGCACTTTGCCGTTTAGCACTTTTCACAGGAGTGAAATGTATTTTTTAATTATGTAGCTTATTCGTTTGCGATCAACCATCATAAAATCATCACCACCATCGCCATCATAAACGTTTACCTTCACATTGTTCTTTCTTCTCTAAGGAACGTTTCCAGACTTCTTAAAGAATGATCCATGCTCCATCAAAAGCAAAAGGTCTGCTGAAATCTGGATGTAACCCCAGCTGAACATGATTCATACACTTGTTTGTCATTTCTATTTTAAGAATGAACCACTAAGACAATGGATCATTAAAAATGGTTTTAAATGGCAGAAATTCAAAAGGTTGCCTACATTTAAATTGATGGCCATTGATCATGTTCCCATGCCCATAAGGGGTGGAGACCAATCACTCCTCCTGTTGCAACGTGAGACATTTTGAATTAAAACACTGGGAACTCTATCACATAGTTGTCTCAATAAATATTGTTCGCTTAGTTGTTTTTTGGATACATGTTAAAATAACTCATAACATGTCTGCTTCCTAAATTTTGATATGAACGCTTGTCTTATACTTGTGTTAGTAGACCTGTGAGAGTTCTCCTTTGATTCATGTAAAACCGGCTGCTATGGTGATGAGAGCACACTGGTTAGTCTGAAGGGAAATTAGGTCACCAGTGAGACTGGACAATGTGGGTTTTAAATTTGTAACTTTATTTTTAATTTTTTTGATATGGCAATGCATCTTGAGAAAGGTTTTAGACTACTGATGTGTGGGTCGGGTTTAACCAGACCCGCACCTGACCCTTACCCGCGCTTTGTGAGCTGCGCCTGCCTGTCCACAACTTCCGGGTTCCTTTTATAGAAGACGCAAAAAGGGCAGGCAATAAGGCACGCATTTATAAAAAAGGAAGTGAGAAGCAGGCAGAAGCCGGCAACCAGATGCGCGAGGTCAGCCTGAACTTGCCTGATCTGTGGGTAATCCCGCGGGTCACACGGGTATTGTGCCGGCCCGTACATCACTATTTTAGACCATAAACAGAAAAGTTGATGCACAATATGTGTTAAATAAATAAATATTTGAAAAGGAGAATGGTGTGTGGGACCATTGTTTCATTCATATATATATATTTATCCTATATAATAAAGTTGAAGTGTCTCTGCGTCCAGTCCCTGTGTCCGTGGGTATTGTGCTACTGTGCATGTGCCCCACGGAGTCGATGTTGGAGTGTAGGAGCCAGAGTTCCTCGCTGTTGTCCTGCCGGGAGCTGAGGATGAGGTGTTGGCCGGTCAGACAGAGGGTGCCCCACACAGGGGAGTGGAAAGGCCGGTGCAGAACCACATTATCCACCCGGGGGGTCTTAATCAGCTCGGCGAACTCCATTCCGGCAGCGGGAATCGGTGCCGGCGAGGATTCACTGACTGAATTCCCCCAGACTCATCATTCCTGTCACCCACTTCCAGTCAGCTCGGCCGCAAACAAACACCGCAGCTCCTGGTTCCTCCCAATGCACATCCGCCGCCACCGAGCGGGGAGTTATTAATACTGTGCGGGGAGTTATTAATACAGTGCAGGGAGTTATTAACACAGTGCAGGGAGTTATTAACACAGTGCAGGGAGTTATTAATACAGCGCAGGGAGTTATTAATACAGTACAGGGAGTTATTAACACAGTGCAGGGAGTGTATAATAGCGTATAGTAGTGCATAATAGTGCATAATAGGGCATAATAGTGCATAATAGCGTATAGTAGTGCATAATAGCGTATAGTAGTGCATAATAGGGCATAATAGTGCATAATAGCGTATCCTATATAATAAAGTTGAAGTGTCTCTGCATCCAGTCCCTGTGTCCGTGGGATTGCGCTACTGCGCATGTGCCCCACAGACCGTCTCTGGCAATTTTTTTTTAGACTAGAACAATTCTGTTTTTATAAATGTTTGACTACATATGTTCTTGCGCCGTTAATTTAACGGGCTTAATGTCTAGTATATATATATATATATATATATATATATATATATATATATATATATATATATATATATATATATATATAGTCAACTACAAGAGGTCCTCTGCACTCAACCCATTACATTTTACAAAGGGACTAAGTTTTACCTGCAACTTACTAGCTGCTTTCAAAGTAAAACTCCCAAATAAAAGGGCAGCCAAGTTTGGGAGTTTTACTTTGAAAGCAGCAAGTAAGTTGCAGGTAAAACTTAGTCCCTTTGTAAAATGTATAATTAACCAATTGAATTCTTAATGAATCAGATGAAAATTAAGCGTAGGACTGGCCAGATATGGGATGACTTTGACGTAGTTGGCCAGCTTAAATATATTGCAATATATGGACAAACAATCCCTGTTTTGTTTAAAGGGTAAGGCATTTTTTAGTAGCAGTATGCACAAAATGTCACTGTCTTAAATATATTGATAATGGGTTGAGTGCAGAGGACTCTTGTATTTGACTATATGTATTTTGTGGTCACACCCTCATTGCACCCCTGCCTAATGGTTTTAAAAAATAGTGGTGAGCACAACTTTCCCTTGTTTTATATATATATATAATATATATATATATATATATATATATATATATATATATATATATATATATATATATATATATATATACACAAGTTCTGTTGTATACATTTTTAAAACACTGTTATGGGTTTTGAAAGTTCAGTAACTTTGGGACAAATTAAAAAAGCAGGTTAATAAATGATTATTGTATTTTTTAATAAGGTATTCATATATATGTGTGTATGATAGTAAAGCTCTAAATATTTATACAAACTTACACCAACTTTATATGCCAAACAAACAACATCAATAGCGAAAGAGAATGAGCCATGGAGCTCAACACAGACAGGAATCTAAGCTAAATAATTCCCTGATTGCCTGGTTGATGTAGCCCAAATTAATAAATAGAGATGGCGCGAACTGTTCGCCGGCGAACTTGTTCGCGCGAACATCGGGTGTTCGCGCTCGCCGGAAGTTCGCGAACGTCGCGCGACGTTCGCCATTTTGGGTTCGCCATTGTTGGCGCTTTTTTTTGCCCTCTCACCCCAGACCAGCAGGTACATGGCAGCCAATCAGGAAGCTCTCCCCTGGACCACTCCCCTTCCCTATAAAAACCGAAGCCCTGCAGCGTTTTTTTCACTCTGCCTGTGTGTGCTGAAGAGATAGTGTAGGGAGAGAGCTGCTGCCTGTTAGTGATTTCAGGGACAGTTGAAAGTTTGCTGGCTAGTAATCGTTTTGATACTGCTCTGTTATTGGAGGGACAGAAGTCTGCAGGGGTTTGAGGGACATTTAAGCTTAGGTAGCTTTGCTGGCTAGTAATCTACCTTCTACTGCAGTGCTCTGTATGTAGCTGCAGTGGGCAGCTGTCCTGCTTCTGATCTCATCTGCTGACTGCTGCAATAACAGTAGTCCTTGTAAGGACTGCTTTTATTTATTTTTTTGTTCCAATACAGAGCAGTATCAAGCAGATTACTAGCCAGCAAACTTACTATCATCTGTCCCTGAAATCACTAACAGCTCTCCCCCTACACTATCTCTTCCAAGCACACACAGGCAGATTTTTCAGATACATTTTTGCCCTTGATCCCCCTCTGGCATGCCACTGTCCAGGTCGTTGCACCCTTTAAACAACTTTAAAATCATTTTTCTGGCCAGAAATGTCTTTTTTAGATGTTAAAGTTCGCCTTCCCATTGAAGTCTATGGGGTTCGCGAACCGTTCGCGAACCGCTTGCATTTTTGCGCAAGTTCGCGAATATGTTCGCGAACTTTTTTTCCGACGTTCGCTACATCCCTATTAATAAACAGCCCTGGTACTGAAATATACTATGTATTAAAGTACAGAACAAATCAGCTCTCTGCGTGTCTCATGGGTAATGAGCCACTTCTTCATAAGATAAAAGACAAGCTATAAAAATCTGATAATATTGTATCTATACATTTCTAACGGTTTAGAGGCAATTATTAGACTACAAGGAAAGATACATAAAAACTAATGTCACAATAAAATAGCACAGTGTCAGTAACAGACAAGAGATTAAAGAAGAAATCAGCACTGCATCATTACATGCTCACATAACCACTTTCCATTTCAAACAATAACCAGAACAATAGAAAAGTATTTGACAAATGCCAGCAGGTATTGAATGTAAATTATTTAAAATAATTGCATTATAGTAGTATCATCCACATCAGCATTTGCTCTAATGATTTAGCCTTAAATACAGTTTTATTGCATTTTTTGTTGCCTTAAAGGAAAACTATACCCACCAAGCAATGTAGGTCTCTATTAAAAGATACTGAGTAAAACAGCTCATGTGTAAAACCCTGCTTCATGTAAATGAACCATTATCATAATAATATACTTTTGTAGTAGTATGTGCCATTGGGTAATCATAAATAGAAAATTGCCATTTTAAAAAATAAGGGCCGCCCCCTGAGATCGTAAGATTCACTGTGTACACATACAAACCACATGTAAGGTCACATGAGCCAATTAACAGACAGAGTTCTGCCTTTTGCTTCCTCACTTCTTCCTGTTACAGTTAGTGTTGTAGTATTTCTGGTCAGGTGATCTCTGAGGCAGCACAGATAGAGTCACGAAATGGTGGTTCAAGGCAAGAGATGTAAAAGGGCAATATTTATGTAAATATATATTCCAGTTTGGTAAGATTCTTTAATATGTCATTCAATTTGATATAAACTATCTGTTGCTTAAGTATTCATTTTGGGGGTATAGTTTTCCTTTAAGAGACTGAGTTTGAATAAAAATCGTTCGATCGAACAATTAAATAGTTCGGATTGAACGATTCTAATGATATTAGCATATGATCGAAGGATTTTTATTCGATGTGTAAAGACTGAGGGGCACATTTACTTAATTACTAAATTACTTAATGATGCCTATGATTAAGGGAGTGATTCCCGAAACGCGTAGGGCGTTGGATCCTCGTATGTGTTTGGAATAAAAGTTCATTCCACGTATCGGAGTGCTGTCCTTCTTTTTGGATGTCTAAGCACATTTACTTAACCCTCGATTTTCGACCACCAAAGTTAAATCCTTCGACTTCGAATATCGAAGTCCAAGAATTTACCGCATTTCGAAAAATCTTTCGATCGAACGATTCAAAAGATTTTAATCCATTGATCGAACAATTTCCATCGATCAGAAAATACTTAGAAAGCCTATGGGAAAGGTCCCCATAGGCTAACATTGGTGCTCGGTAGGTTTTAGGTGGCAAAGTAGGTGGTCAAAGTTTTTTTTAAAGAGACAGTACTTTGACTATCGAATGGTCGAATAGTCAAATTATTTTTATTTCAAATCGTTCGATTCAAAGTCGAAGGTTGAAGCAGCCAATTAGATGGTCGAAGTAGCCAAAAAAAAACTTCGAAATTCGAAGTTTTTTTCATTCTAATCCTTCACTCGAGATAAGTAAATGTGCCCCTTAGGAAAATGTTGTAGAAGGTCCCCAAAGGCTAACATAGCACTTTGGCAAGTTTAATTTGGGCAAAATATTGAAGTTAAAGTTTTTTTTAAAGAGACAGTTCTTCGAATATCGAATGGTCGAATATTCAAACGATTTTTACTTTGAATCAAAGTCAAAGAAAATTCGAAGTCGTAGTATCCTATTCGATGGTCAAAGTATCCAAAAAATTACTTTGAATTTCAAATTTTTTTACTTCGAAAATTCCCTCGAATTCACTTCGACCCTTAGTAAATCTGCCCCCTAGTGTTACATTTCATAATATGTTTTGACCCTAGACGCAATGGCCAAGGTTTTAGGCACAAGTTTTCTGCACCAATAAATTGTACTGTTGTACGAACCTTGGAGCTGCTGCTTCCTTCAGAGTTGGTGCTCTGCACTCACTTCAGAACATGAGGTTACAACATGCAATAAGTGACTTTGAAGTACTGCAACCAACTTAGCACTACTACAACTGTACTTGCAGTTGCAAATGGTGTGTAAATTTTTCTGAACAATCCCCAAAGTACAAAGCACCATCTTCTTTTTATTTGTCAAAACGAAGCTTTGTTAATATGAAAATGGATATACCTACGTCTGTACAGTTGTCCTCAATTTTTATTCATTAGTTTATCACATGATGTGCTTTTTACTCCTAGAAATGTGGAAATTTAAACATAATTGAATATGTATTTACATACACAGATAATAAGATAATAATTTGAGCGGCAGTTTAGCTATAAATCTACAGTACTTGTCAAAAGAACAGACAATAAAGTATCTAAACGTGTTAGCAAATTTTAATCTATCTTTAGACATGATAATTAATGGGAGATTTGTTATCATGTTATTAGCGGCGCTTCAGGGGCTGCTGCCTGAAGAATTTATTAGAAAAAAAGTATCGAATTTTCAAAACTCTGGTGAATAGAATCGACCAGAAACTCAAATCGAATTTGAATCGAATTTGATTCAAGTTTTAAAAGCTCGATTTCTGTGTTTCTCAGAAAAAAACTCCAAATTGATCCCAGCAGAAAAAAACTCCAAATTGATCCCAGCATGTCTTCCATTGACTAAAACAACAATTTGACAGGTATTAGGTGGCAAATAGTCAAATTTGAGTTCTTAAAGCGCCAGTGTTTATAAATCTGGAAATTCAAATTTTCTAAAAAAACTCTAATCGAATTTTAATAATTCGCTAGTCAAATTCGACAGGCTCTAAAAGAACTCAAAAATTCTATATCAATTTTTCACTTCAACCCTTGATAAATCCGCCCCTTAGCGCTGGAGCAGGTCCTGGGCGGCCACATCGCTAGTGTAGTGAGCGCTATTGCACTTGCTGCACTAGCAGAGCTCTTAAAGTTACCAGAGAAAGCTTTTTGCTGCCCCTGGTAACTGGCCACCCCATGCTGTCTGAGGCAAGGTTCTCATCTTGCCTCTCGGCAGGAGGGGCCCTGCATGTTATTGTCTGTGCATAACACTTGGGGGCCCATTTACTAAGCTCGAGTGAAGGAATAGAAGAAAAAAAGTCGAATTTCGAATGGTCGAATTTGGCTACTTCGACCATCGAGTAGGCTACTTCGACTATTCGAAGTACTGTCTCTTTAAAAAATACTTCGACCCCCTACTTTGGCAAGTAAAACCTACCAAGGCCAATGTTAGCCTATGGGGAAGGTCCCCATAGGCTTCCTAACAATTTTCTGATCAAAGGAAAATCTTCGATCGATGGATTAAAATCCTTTAATTTAAAGGATTTAATCGTTCGATCGAACGGTTTTTCCTTCGATCGTTCGATATTCGAAGTCGAAGGATTTACATTCGGCAGTCGAATGTCGAGGGTTAATTAACCCTCGATATTCGACCCTATGTAAATTTGCCCCTAAATATAAATAAAAAACATTAACTCTTTTTGGGAAAAAAGGACAGAACATTTGCAATTGCAATCATATTTAATGCTTTTCAACTCTATAATTATCTCAACTTCTCACAACTCATCCACTGTACTGAATTAGCTGAGGTTGACACTGGGAGTTGTTGAAATTTGAGTTGTTTTTCGAAATTGAAAAAAAAAACTGGTTAAAATCAATCAATGGTTTTTTTGTGATGTTTTTTCTCTATTGACTGCTAGCATATTTACAGAAAAACTTCAGTTGTAAAAACTCAATTGCAGAAAAAAAGTGATTGTAACAATAATCTCGTGTCCCATTCCTTTTTACAAGTTCCACTGTTTAAAAAAAATCTTAAAAATTGCTTGAATGTTGAGTCCAACTCCAAATCCAATTCTTTTGTATAGAAGGTTGACAGGTTTTCATTGTTGCCTAACTATTTTATTTAAACTTGGAGATTTTTTTAAGATAACTCTCTAAAATTAGAAGTTTGGAAAACTTAATTGAAAAAAATGTAAAATTGTATATGACTTTTTGCGATATACTAAATTGTGAAAAATAAAAACATTAAAATCCTGCCTACTAAAACCTACCAAGATGCCATAGAAGTTAATGGGAAGTGTATTCTCAGCAATCAAGCCAGTTTTTTTATTTTTTTTATTTTAATGGTAGGTTTGATTGTTTTAACGAGCACAAAACAAAATTACCCAAAACAAAAGAAAGTAGTGACAGTTGTGATCAGTTACAATGGTGTAGATTTGGTACTGGTACAGACTCTTGCTGTCCCTGATGGTTGCTGGTGAGGAAGGTGTTGAATCAGAGAGTAGGGATGTAGCGAACTGTTCGCCGGCGAACTTGTTCGCGCGAACTTCGACCGTTAGCGTCCGCCGAATGTTTGCGAACGTCGCGCGACGTTCGCCAATTTGGGTTCGCGTTCGATTCGTTCGACCATTCGACCATTCGACCATTCGAATTCCTTCGACCGCTAAAAATTCGTTTGAACGATTGTAAGCATTCGATCTAATGAAAAGCATTCGATCTAATGGTTTCGATCGTTCGATTCGAATGAAAATCCTTCGATCGAACGAAAATCCTTCGATCGAACGAAAATCCTTCGATCGAATGATTAAAATCCTTTGATCGTTCGAATCGAACGATTTTAGCGGGTGTTCGAAGTTTGCGAACTGTTCGCGAACGTTCGCATTTTTTGCCGGTGTTCGCGAACGGCGTTCGCGAACACCAAATCGGCAGTTCGCTACATCCCTAGGGTCCAGGTCAGTTGTGTTTTCTTCCATTATAGCAGGTTTTTTCTTTCATTATCATGTGTTTTTTGGGACTTTATATTGTCAACACAACCTAATTCAGTCATTATTAACCTATCCAAGATTTTTCCCATTAATATGAAAATCACAACAAAAGATTTTCCTTTGAGAGAGGGTTAGGGTTTGTGGTTTTCACAAAGTATGGTGGCATGTGCTTCATCCACTAATGCAGGTTCTAAAGTGGACCCGGTGTATTACACAAGCACAAAAGTTTTTCTTTCCAGGATCATTCCACTGGTTGCCTCTGAAAAACATATACTGGTCCAACAAGCAGACTACTGATACATTTTTAATGGAACCACATATCTGAGATTTCAATAAATGCATGTTATGCCATAGTAATTATATTACTTGCATAGCTGTATTAACCTATACGATCCTTAATCCTTTAATGCAAATATCCCATATAATTTTACAGCGTAGGCAATCTCTCAAACAATTTAATTAAACTACTGTACTGAAACACAGTAATAATTTCAGAAGATGAAAAATGTTTTTAAATTATAATAAGGTTTTGCTTCTGGAAGTCAGAACAATTTCTTAATTGCAAATGGCACAATCCAAGGAGAAATTTAAATAAAAATAAATATCTTTATAAATTATATGATTCCCCAGTGAAGGATTACCACATTTGAAATTATAATATATTTAAAGTAATTTAAATGTAATCAAATGAAATACATGGTTGCAAGTCCTTTTGTAGTATCTGCAAATGTGTTTTAAATATTTTTGAATACTTTGGTAAAGAAATATAGAGCATTACCTGAAAATCTTCAAGGTGTGTTTTAAATTTTTGTTGGACTAATTTTAATACATAATGCAGTCTTAGTACAATCATATAGGCAAATGTTTGTCCTCCAGCAGAACTGTTGCTTCAATGCTTACCTGTTACCAGGGCCGCCATCAGAATTCATGGGGACCCGTACAACAACATTGTCTGGGCCCGCCTATAATTAAAAAAAAATAAAAACATCGGTGGCCAACCCCCCCACCCCAAAACTTAGAGAAAAGCCCTCCAATAAAAAGGTTTTTTTTTTTAAAAGAAAACATTGGAGGCCAGGGTCCCCCCATAAAAGTTTTTAAATAAAAACTTTGGTGGCCAGGGCCCCCCTATAAGAGTTTTAAAAAACATTGGTGGCCAGGGTCACCCCATAAAGTTAAAAAAAATTAATTGCCGCGGTTGCCCTATAAAGGTAAAAAAAAATTGGTTGGCTTCGATTTTGGCTCACTCTACAGCTTTGGCTTCTACTTTGGCGGCTTCAGCTCCTACTTTGGCAGTTCAGCTCTACTTCAGCAGCTCAGCTCCTATTTCAGCAGCTTCAGCTCCTGCTTTAGATTCTACTTCAGCAGCGTCAGCTCATACTTCGAAGTTTGTTTCTATTTCGCCGACTGAAAGGGGACCAGGCTAATCTAGGAAATGCAGTACGGCCAGGTCCCCTTTACATTTAAAAGCTGTCAGGCCTGAGACAAAGGACTTTCCGAGGAATGTGAGTGGGATTATGATCCCGGGTACTAATTGCCCAGAAGTAGGAACTAAGTGTACAGACCTAGGGATGTGAGTTTACCCTCAGGTTCCATTTAGGGAAAAGGTTGAAATCTGGGTGTACCCTGAGCGGCTGTTGGGTACTTTGTCCTGTGGGGGACAGCTACTGACCAAAGGTGCTGTTAGTATATGCCTATCCACTATTCTGTAAGATCCTGCTTGTTCTGTATGTACAATCTATTGAGCATTGTTCTTGTACAATAAATATGTTCATTGGTTATGTTGTAAGAACCACTGGTGCCCAATTATTGCACCCTGCATAAAGTTACAGTTACACTACACCCTGCCTCCACACCGTTTGCAAGGGCTTACTCCCTAAGATTTAAGGTGTCATCTGGAGCACAATATTGGGAGTGGAGCTTATAGTCAGAGAACGGTGCACTATATTTACTTTAGCGCTACATTTATATAAATAAGCTACTGTGTAGCCATTCAAAGTAGAAAAGGGTCAGGTTACACAGCAGATAACAGATAAGCTCTGTAAAACTTAATGGTGTTGTCTGCTATCCACTATTTAACCTGTGCCATATACCCTTTTCTCAATTAGGGTCCCACCCAAATGAGGGAATTTGCCCATTAGTTCCAATTGCTCAAATAAAAGATGGCTTGCATTTAGGCAGGTTTGTTTAGACTAAAACGATTGAACTTGATGAACAGGTGTCTTTTTTCAACCCAAATTACTATATAGTGTATATATATATATATATATATATATATATATATATATATAGATATATATATATAACACAATAGTACCTGCAAAAGATAATTTGCCCATTGGCACCATTACCCACTGTGGATTGCTTACCAATGAAATAAACAAAATACCAAAAATACTTGTAATGTAAATCATATGTAAAAAGTGTATGTTTTACTTCCTATTAATGGGAATTGATCTTTATCAGGTATATGCAATGTGTGCCATAACCAAAACTAGAATTCAGTCTCACACTTTACATAGGAAGCATTGCCAAATCTTATATTAAAAATATTGACAATTTCTTAAAGCCACATGGATTTAATAAGTATGTTCCGTTACTGTTTATAGCATCCTTACAATGTGTAAGCTGTATCAGTTTTTTCTAAGAAGCCCAAAATAAATGTAAGCATTGGCTGGAAACCCAAAGAAATGAAAATATATCGCTATGCTAAATATTGGAAGAGTTACAAGTATTAAGAGGAGAAAGAACTAAACAAAGAACTATTGTTTATCCAGAAATCAATATTTTAAGAACTTTTCAACAAAAGCCTTTCTTACATTTAAATATAATCACCTATGACATGTTATTCAGGTCCAAGAACTGTATTTTTGAATACCATGCCATGTAGGCTTGTACATTTTTATTACATACCAAAACAAATCTATAACACAGAGGAGTAGTTTAGCCTATCAATGCACTTTGAAAAATAAAAGGTAAAAACTACAGACTAAAACAGTAGAAACTAGAGATGGCTTTGTACAAATGTATTTTAGAAAATGAAATGCAGTAGACAAGAGGTAGATCGTAAGCTGGTAGGAAATCAGTTTGAGCTGCTTTGAGACATTGTCTTGTGGGAAGATTTACAAGATTCCGATGTCTCCAGTTGACATACATCCCAATTGTTCCATTTTTTCAGGCAATTATATTTAGAAATTGAAAAAAAGTGAGATGTGACAAATCTGACACCAGATAAGATTTCCATATGCCAAATGGACAGACAAGGCAGCAGATATATTTAAGTAATGTATTTATATTTCTTTTAACTTGAATTTGCTTAGTGCTCACACTAATGACCCTCAGCACAGTACAACTGAATTTCAAGTCATACTGTGATTCAAACTCACCAGCATTTCTCCAAATATAAATATAAAGTGATATCCAGGAAATTTCTACTCACTCAACCACACAAAAGGAAGCCTGCCTACATTAATCATATTTTGGCTTCTTTAGATGTCAGAGATATCACTTTTTTCCAGTTAAAGAGATTCAGACACCAGAAAATAAACTTTTTTTTTTACATTATCTGTGAATGCTATTTATAATTTTGCCATAAAAGTATTTGCCTGATGCTTTTACATTACCTTTCTTACCCCCATGTTCCCCTGTGAGGGAGCTGCCATATTTGTGCAGCAGGAGTCCGTCAGCATTAGAAACTCTAACTGACAGGTTGAGATGGGAAAGTCAGGTTGGCAAAACAGTCAGGTTTAGGAACTTCATGTGACAATTACTTACAAAAGCAGAACTATCAGCCAAAAAGGATCAACATGACCTATAACTTTTGATGTAGATTAATATTTTGAAAAGGACATTTTTAGTTTCAGTATCACTTTAAGTCCGGGCAGTACCTGAGTAGCGGAGGGTTCCTCCCAAAAGCCAAAGGTGGTTGATAAAGGTGGAAGAGTGAGCCATGACCTTGACGTTTGCTCTGGGTTTGGGACTCCATTCGTAACACAAGTGGGAACGTAAATGGGTTTCCTTCAGTTTCCTTTAATGTAGTATTTTGCTCTTTGTAAAGCATTGATAACTTCCTAATCATATATCTGACCTTTATGTATATAATAGGTGACCATTTAGCAAAATGAATAAAAAACTATTTATAAGTTAGATGGGCCGTTTTGCTGAATCAAAAACGTAGTCTTGCACAAATGAGAGAAATGAAGAGGTATTGCACCTGGAGAATAGTCTATTTATGTGTGTGTGGATATGGGGTAAAATATTGGGGTATAGGAAAAAACCTTGATCACAATGAAATTGCATTGCTTCGTTCCTTTTGAAAAAAATGGCTTTTTAAAACAGATTTTTCAGGAATTCAAGTTTTTTTGCCACAATTATGGAAGAAATTGTAATTACTGTGGAAGAAACGCATTCTTGGATTTTAATAAACTTGTCCTCTAGATATTTGTTTAGCTGGTTAGGTTTAAATGTTTTCAAAACATGATTTATAAAAAGTTTTAACTTATCGCCAATATAGTTTGCATGTCTTACTTGAGAAATATTTCAAGAAAGCAACTAATGCAGTGCTAGAAACGGACAAGGAATTGGCCCATTTATATTAGCTCTGCATTCTGTTGCTGGTTGTGCCAACTTTGCTACATAACAAAAGGCCTGTACCTGCCTTAAGTATGTGGTAATTACATAGCACCTTTTGCTCCTAAAGACACTGAATTTGTGTTATTTTAATAGCATGCAATTCAAGTTCATGTAAATACATGCTCTTGTTCCAGCTACATGACCTTTCCGCTCCCCTCCCACTAAATTTTGTGAAACTGTGTGCCACCAGTTCCTGGGCCACAATGTCTTGCATGATTGCAGTGGACACAATTACACTCAGATTCTGGGAAAGAATGCATTGTGAGTAAAAAGAATGGTGAATTCATTAGTCACTTTGCATTTCTTTAATAAATGAGAACTTATGTTCTTTTTGAGATACATATCCTCAGTTTATCTGTTATCTGGACCTTTCTCAAGCCTTATGTGTCAGTCAGGGCCGCCATTGGGGGGCACAGGGGGTACAGTCATATTATACAGGGGGGGCCTGGCTGTGCTGCACTTTTCAAATTAGCCAGAACCCCTTGACAGTGCCAAAGTCGTGCGCCGAACTAGCGAAGTCCCAAACTGCTGAAGACCCGAAGTGCTGAAGATCCGAAGTACCAAATCCGAAAACCCAAAGCTCTGAAGATACAAAGCGCAGAAGACCCAAAGCTGCGAACAGAGCCGAAAGAATCCAAATCCACAGAAGATGAAGCCCCAAAGTCACAAAAAGACTCAAAGCCACGTAAGGAGCTGAAGGAAACTGAAGAAGCCAATGTGTTTTTTATTTTATTAAACCCCTGTCCACCAATGTATTATTTTATTACTCTATAGGCCCCTGGCCATCGATTTTTCTTTTTAACTTGTAAGGAGAGGCCATGGCCACCAATATTTCTAAAAAACTTTTATGGGGGGCCCTGCTTCCAATATTTTATTTTTATATTTATAGGGGGTGCCTGGCCACATAAGATTATTTAAAAACTTTTATGGGGGCCTAGTGCCAAAGTTTTAGGGGGAGCCCTAAGCACCAATGGTTTTTTTAACTTGCAGGGGGGCCCTGACCACCAATGTTTTGTTTTTTTTAAAAAAAAAAACTTGTATGTGGGACAATGGCCGCCAATGTTTTTTTTGTTTAACTTATAATGGGGGGCCTTACAACCAATGGCTTTTTGTAACTTGTGTGGGTTGGTTACTGTTTTTAGCGCTGATGTCTCTGTGGCCTTTTTATTGTGGTGTGGGTGGGATCTAGGGTGGGGCTTGGGGGGGCCGGGCTGGGGTGGGTGGGGACCAGAGGATCCCAGAAAATGTTGTTGTATGGAGCCCCTGGTGCTGGTCCTTCATGATATAATTTACTACTTCTTTAACTAGGCCTTGAGAAACTTCCGGATGGTGACAGAAATGTCAGTTGCACATACAACTTGAAATAATAATACTTCTTGCAAATTAGATTCCCATTAATTGATTATATTTTCTTCACTTTGCAAATGGCTGATTGGGGACGGTGTGCTGTACATTTGAATGATTTTATTAAAATTAGAATTCTATAAATACTTCTATCCCTGTTATACACAGCTGTTTAAAAAAACTCAAAGGTCAAAGGGTAATATCACATTTCCTACTTTTTGTTGCAATCAAAATACTGCTACTTGTAACACCCGTGGGAACGGAAATTGGTTACCCCCATGCATGATTATTGGCAGAAGAAATCTGATTTTTTTTTTTAGTCTGTAATTGCAATCCAAGTGCTGCAATGTTCTTGCCCTAACTGTCAGTAGAAATAAACCTGTGCTGAGTGTAACATTGTTCATAAAATATAGTAAATCCAGTGGGTCAGTAATATAGAATATAGAAGAATTTGCAGAGTTTGCTTTTTTTATTCCGTGCCTTTAGTCAGTTTTGCTAGTTCTATCCTAATAATACTATACAAAAAGTCCATCTGTGTAATTAGATTATGCCTCGGGCTCTACAGGACTGCTTCTGGTGCAGCATTGCAACACACCTCACTGCATCCGAGCACTGCTATATTAGCCAAATAATTCTATGTTTCTTTGCATAAATATACTCTATATTATTTGGTGAAAAATAGCTTTATGCCCATGTCTTAATAATGTCAATGTAAAAG
Source organism: Xenopus petersii (assembly GCA_038501925.1). NCBI lineage: Eukaryota > Metazoa > Chordata > Amphibia > Anura > Pipidae > Xenopus > Xenopus petersii. The sequence continues at coordinate 54,962,247 of CM076672.1, forward strand.
GGCATTAATTGCCACATTTACTGCTGTTTATATGCAAAAGAATGGCTATTTACTTCATGTCTATTTGCTTTGTGCACTTCCAACTGTAACATGCCACGGCACTGTGCACAGACATTATAATGGCACTTCACACAGGGGTGAACGAAGAATTATAAATTGTAAAAACTTGAAAAATCATAATCTAATAATGCCCAATGCACCTTAATATAAAAATAAAAAAATATAAAGAATTTGTAAAAAGCACTTTGAAAACAAAGTATTTTTATTATTCTTCACAGACTGACACCCCATTGAGCTAAACACCACATTTGCTAAGTAAGCATTCGTTTGAGCTCTGGTAATTACTTAGATTCCATGTAGTGTAATACAATAACTCTATGTCAATGCCAACACAGTAATATGACCGGCAGCTAATCATTCCAAACATATTGCAAATTTTTAATGAAAATAAAATCTAACTTTTACTTCACTAGTTTCAGTATCAATACTGTAATATAAAACATAATTAATAACAATTATTTTGACATTATTAATCTTTGCACTTTAACTTCATGACATGATATTATTGGATAAAATACCCAATAGAGTAAAGCCTTAAGGCTCTGATTCATTTGTTACGTAACCAGGACAGCCATTTTGGTAATATATAAGAGAAGCCAATAAATGATTCCCAGTAATGTAAATAAATGTTAACTCTACCTTTATACTACTGAAACCTTAAATCAGATGTTTAATAAGGTATTCCTTTTTTAAATATCCCAGTCTCAGACAATAGATTTACATTTAGGGGCAGATCGAATAGGATTCTACGACTTCGAATTAGATTAGAAGTAAAAATAGTTTGAATATTCGATAATCGAAGTACTGTCTCTTTAAAAAAACTTTGACTTCAATACTTCGCCAAATTAAACCCGCCGAAGTGCTATGTTAGCCTATGGGAACATGCTACAGCATTTTTCTACGTTTTTGAAGTCAAATTAAAAATCATTCGATCGTACGATAAAATCGTTTGAATAGTTCGATTCGAAGGATTTAATTGTTCAATTTTACTTAGACCGCAGAATAGCCAAATTCTATTCAATATTCAAATTCAAAGTATTTTAATTCGATGGTTGAATTTCTAAGTATTTTTAACTTCTAAATTCGACCCTTGATAAATCTGCCCCTAAATCTTTCCTAACTTTTTTTTTTTTGTTACTAAACATATCCAAGGACTTTAGTTGACCTAGACATGAACTTTAATGTGAAACTGTCTAGATTAAATCCTTACACAGTCTTGCATAAAGAAGATTAAATTGGCACTGTCAGGTTTATGTCAGACCTGCACTTTTTTTTAATCAAGAATAACAGAGATCTTAATTAGCAAACTAAAAATAGGCCACATGGTTTATAACCTTATACTATATAATCAGACATTCGTACACTCCTATAGGGTATGTGGTCTTATTATAAACACACACACTTTTCTAAATTATGTTGCTGAGTATCTCCAGTATAGTGCCTGAAATGTTTCTAGATCTTAAATAAAATGTGTTGATTGCCTTTCTCTCTGGCTGTATTATTGCCCTATGCAGGCTTTACAAAATCTGAAAATCAAACACCTCAAACTTGTGAAAGTCATGTATAAGTCAATGGGAGTCCCTTTTATAATTGGAAGATATCGTGATCTGTGCTGGTTTTCGTCCAATAATCTGAAAAATTCGGGGTTTTTGGGCAATAACCTGAAAAAATGCTTACGCTACAAGTTTTTGCTTGTTTTTATGGTTTTTTTTCCCAACACGGCTTTTTATAGTTATTTTATTGATAAATACGATAAATCGTGGAAGGTTCGAAAATTCTAATTTTCTATTCGACCCTTGATAAATCTGCCCTGTAATGTTTTAGAAAAAGAGATTTGCACTGCACATTACTTTTATTTCTTTATATTCTTTTAAAAGGGGAAATCTATGTGGGTTCAAGGCAGTTCCAAGAAATGCCTTGAAAGTACAAAATAGGTACTGCAATTATCTGTGGTGGGCAACCTATAACACATGCCCCATTGCCTATATGAGTCCTACAGCAAAGGACAAATAAATCTAGTAGCAGACAGTCTATCATCATTAGCATAAAGGGAAAACATGAATAGACTACAATCCTCCATCAGATATATCGACAATAAGCATATTTTAGTACTGATTTTGTAATGCATGTGATGGATGCAACAAATACATGAACATATTATTACATACATTTTTGATCATTTATATGTTGAGCAGATATCGTTGTAATGCAGCAAACTGTGACAGTTATATAACATTTCCATGGCTATTTATACCAGCTGTACAGTAGGTATATTATTTTATGAGGAAGGAGAGCTTACAACCACCCTCAAGGTGATAGAGTGCACTCTACAAGTGACCGCAGGGCTGATACATTTATCTTACAAAATACCTTTTAAATGCATTTGAAAGCTACTTCCTCATTCAAGCCCATGGGAGCTTGTGCTGTTAGTATGTCAATACAGAAAACCTCCACTTGGAAGCATTTCCTACAGTATAAGTGTAATTCCACTTAACGGTAAAGCATGATAGGACAGTTATCTAAAATGAATCACAGATACAGTACTTAAGGGGTTATTTATTGAAGTTTGAGTTTTCAAGGGTAGTTTTCAGTAAAAACTCAAATTTTAGGGTTAAAAATAAAAACTCGAATAGTTTGAGATTTATTATACCCCAAAACTTGAAATAGCTTGAATCTGAAAATACTCCAGCTAAAACCTGTCAAAGACATGTAGAAGTCAATGGCAGAGGTGCCTTGAACCAATTGAAGATGTTTGTAGCCTTCGGGTTTTTTGGTGGTTTGCAGTCGCAAAAATCAATTAATCTGAGCAATTCACATTTTTTTTTGCTGAAAACTTGATAAATTAGAGTATTTGTGTTTTTCACCCTGATTAGATTGATTCGAGTTTTTTTACATTCTAATTTTTTCATTTATATTTTGTGAGTTTATTCGACCTTAGATAAATAACCCCCTTAAAGTTAAGCTGCATGCATTAATCTAGTTTTGCTTCTAAATGCCCTGCTGGTTAATAATATATACTACATATGTAGATTTGTATGTACGTAAAACATACATACTGGCTAAAGCAGCATTTTGCTACTAGGTATGAGCAAGCCAATAATGCCTGGAAATAAAGTAAAATGTTGATGAGACTCGTTGTTTTCTTTTTTCCCCAACCCTGTAATTGTTTTTCTGTAAAACTTCCCTTCTGAACAACTATCCCTTACCTTAAAATTCCCAGATGCCAAGCATTCCAGATAATAGATCCCATACCTGTTTGTCCATCTGGCTAATTCCACATCTACAACAAAAAAATTCTTAACACAGATACAGCCATTTGGTTGTAGGGATCAGCACAGATGAGGGTGTCATCATTTGTGTTTAACCTGGTAATTAGTGATAAGCGAAAGTTTCTCCATGAAAATGACCTCTAAGGGGCAGATCTATTAAGGGTCGAATTGATAATTCTTGTTCTCTAATTTTTTTGTTATGGTCAAAACTGTCAAATTGACTAGGGAATTATCCAAACTTGATTTGAAAAAAATTGAATTTGATTTTCAACATTTATCCTACTCTGGCCATTTAAGAATTCAAATTGGACTATTCGCTATTTTTTAATACATTTCCCCAATCGAATTTCGAGTAAAATCAAATTCATGTGAGTTGAAAAAAACTTCTAATCTTGATAAATGTGCCACCCCATGACCCATAGACATAAATTTTGCGCAATTTGTCGTGCTTCAAAAAAATTTTGTCGCCCATAGGCTTCAATGCATTTTGGCAAAGAGAAAAGGGTCAGATTCACCCATCTCTACTGGTAATATGCTTGAGCCATCTGCAGTAAATACATTTTATAAAATATTACAGATTTCCTGCATTTAATCAATTTTATGTAATTTCAGTGGATGAAAATTAGTGGCACATTATGACCATGATCTGGTATCTATGTAGCCTCAGAGGGATCATTCATAGTCCCGATTTATGAAAACAAGTATCCTTATTGATAATACTGAAAGTTAAACTGCAATCTGTTTTTTTTTTTCTTAAACATGTTTATTCAGTTTAAGACAATTGTGTGAGCCTGACTACAAAGAAGGAATTAGTTCTACAGGAGCATAATTCATTTCATGAGTTTTTTTCATCCTTCCCAGACCAGGAACTTACATTTTAATGTTGTTTTGCTTCCCGTGATTTGTCAGCTTTTTTATCTGCAAAATAACCATAGATAACAGTATAGCTAGTGATCTATTAGAACAACTTGACCTCAAGCCAAAGAAATGTCATTATTCTACCTCTCTGCCTCCTTGATATATTTCTTTTTCATTGTTGTTGCATTTCCATTTATTAAAATATTCTACCTCATCAAGTATGTTTTGAGAAATGTAACTCTCATAAATTGAGATGGAATTATTTATTTTGGACTCAGCACCATCAGAGTTCTTAGTAACTATGTTTAATATAGATCTTGCAAAACTTTAAATCTGACCAACTCCTAGATTATGGGGCCGATTCACGAAGGGTCGAATATCGAGGGTTAATTAACCCTCGATATTCGACTGGGAATTTAAATCCTTCAAATTCGAATATCGAATTCGAAGGATTTAGCGCTGAATATTCGATCTATCGATCGAAGGATTTTTCATTCGATCGAGCGATTAAATCCTTCGAATTGAACGATTCGAAGGATTTTAATAAAACGATCAAATGAATATCCTTCGATGAAAAAAACTTTAGCAAGCCTATGGGGACCTTCCCCATAGGCTAACATTGAGTTCGGTAGCTTTTAGCTGCCGAACTAGGGGATCGAATTTTTTTTTAAAGAGACAGTACTTCGACTATCGAATGGTCGAATAGTCGAACGATTTTTAATTCTAATCGTTCGAATCGTTCGAATTCGATTGAATTCGAACGAATTCGATCGAATTTAACCAATTCGATGGTCGAAGTACCCAAAAATACTTCGAAATTCGAATTTTTTTTTATTCGAACCCTTCACCCGAATTTCATGAATCGGCCCCCAAGTGTAATATTTAAACGTATAAAGGAGAATAGTCTGTTTCAGAGAGGCAGAAAACTGATGGCTGTCACACTGATGGAATGCCTGTAACCCCTTTGCTGGACAATATGAAACGAGATTTGCAATTCCATTCACCTAAAAGAATTATTCTAATATATTATTTATATGGAGGGGTAATTCTGGCCCAGTTCCAGTGTCTCCAAAGTGGTCATGAGGTTTGGGGGCAGATTTGTCAAGGGTCGAATTTCGAGGGTTAATAAAACCTCAAATTCGACCCTTGAAGTAAAACCCTTCAAATTCGAATACCGAATTTGAAGGATTTTAGCGCAAATGCTTTGATCGAATGATTTTAAGCGATCGATCAAAAGATTTTTATTCGATCAAAAAAAGCTTAGAAGTGCTGGGGAAGGTCCCCGTAGGCTAACATTGCACCTCGGTAGGTTTAAAGTGGCGAAGTATGAAGTCGAAGTATTTTTTAAAGAGACAGTACTTTGACTGGTCTTGATCGAATGGTCAAATGGTCGAACGATTCAAGAGACTTGAGTGGGGCCACATGGGTTATATCTGTTGCTTTTGAATCTGAGCTGAATGCTGGGGATCAATTGCAAACTCACTGAATAGATATGTACCATGTGCCCCCCCCTTTAAGTCACTGAGTAACTCAGAATTAGAGAGCTGAAAAGCAGTAAGTAGTGTTCTGGCTATTATGTTACACATCCAGTCACTCCAGCCTTTATACATTACATTTTTGGCTAACTAACTATATCAGAAACATTTTTTATTTTGCACAGCCTATCTATTTACCCAGTTTTTATTTTCACACTGAACTGTTCCTTTAAAGCTGCCCCTTGGGATTATATGATTCCTGGTGCATAAAAACAATCCAAAGGCACACATACATGTTAGGTCACATGAGCCAATCAATGGACAATGTTTACTGATGTCTATATTCCAGTTTGGTAAGATTATGTAATAGATATAAACTCTCTGTTGGTTAAGTATTTATTCTGAAGGTATAGTTTTCCTTTAAGAGATTGACTGTAGAATTTGTCAACCCACCCACTTTTCATATTACAAAGCCACTGGGTATTTAATTTTCTTTGGTGCCTAAAAATCGTTTGTGGCAAACCACCTAAAATAATTATGTATTCAATTTAAAATGAATTTGCATTTCTACAAACTATTATATTAACCTCATCAAAATAACTGAGGGGAGAAGAGGACAAACATATAACTGTAGAATAAAGTGAGAGGAATTAATAAATTATGTACAAAGCAACAATAGTATCAATGCAGGTTTATCACCTGAATTTATACGTACCTTCATACTACAATCAAACAATAAAAGACACAACACGTGACTTGGATCAAAAAAGGCCACTGTGTTTATTTGAATTTATTTGTTGATATTAACAGGTACAACTTCTGCAAACTCCTAACAGAGAACTTTCTAACTAAAAACGTATTCCCCTTTTGGCAGATGGCCCGTGTATAGCACTAGCCCAATGTTAACTTGTCAGCCTTCATTACACCAACTCAACAAGTGCCCCTGTCAACCTTTCTTTCTCATTCCTGCCCCGCCTGAGTCCACTGCCTGGGTGGGAGGCAACAATGCCAGTTAGAGTTCCCAAACTGTGGAAAACCTTCCCGTTATCAGCACCGTCACCTGCAGAGAGATTGGACTCCTCAAACCTTCCTGCACTTCCACAACAACAGGGCCAACTTGGCTCCGTTATTCCAGTCAAAATTCAACATGCCATAATCTATAACTGTTGGGTGTACCCCATCAGGCCCAAAATATGTTGCCTTGTCCACCTCAAAATGTTTGTGTGTAATTACACACCCCCTTGGGGAACTGCAAACTTCACTGTGGCCCTATTTATTTTAATCCTGTTTCTCTCAATTGCTGGGATAGAACAAACTCCCCGCCAATGTAACCTAGAATTCATGTCTGACCAGGCTACAATCAAAATTCGGCAACACCCCCATGCCATGAGTAGGTCACATAGGTCACATTTGATATCCTGTATCGTAGCTTACTTGGTGTGTGCCCAAAGTCATTGCCCCCCAAATGTAACAGAAGGATGTCTGGGGCGCCTGCTGACCCTACCTTCTCTGTGAATTTTAGCAGAAAATCTCTCCAGATAAAACCCTAAACCCCACCACATTACTGCTGTTGAGTTCTTGTCAAAACGCAAATGCCTGCCATCCTGGCTCTCTGCTGCCTGGCTTGCTGCATGGTGGACATATAAATGAGTCCCATTATTGCAATGATGACTGGCCACACACCTGGAACAATGGGCAATAACATATACAAAAAACAGCCTGCTAACCACTCACCAGGCTAATTGTTTCTCTCAGACTTAAGGTTACACTTTCTCTTTGACTACATGTCTACCTTGTCAGTGCGCATATAGCTAAGGTGTCTGCGTAATTCCCATCTACCTACCTGACGTATTGCCTCCTCACCTAAGCCCTACCTCTGCGTCGCTGTTATGGCACCTAGAGTATTCTCAAGGAATGTGTCTCATATTCAGCTGCTGTACAGATTTTTTATAAATACCACCAGGAATTGGTACTGAGACAAATGTTCTATCCTCATGAACTAATAAGGGGCCTTCTCCCCTAGGACTTTCATCATGTATGTTTAAAAACGCACCACTGGACATAAATCATGTCCCAGGATTTCTTGCAAGCAGACACCTGACCCTTTCCCTCCTGGTCAGTTTTTGAGTACACATAGTGATCCTTAACTACCATGCACTGCATGTAACATCAGAGGTCACTAGCCCACCAGCCACTGATGTGCCTGGAGAAACCAGCTTACTCACTCAGACTGAATGCCCCAAAAATGCTAAACTGTATGCCAAACCAAGTAATGATACTTCAAAATCTGAAAAGCAAGGCCTTCCAAAGCTGTTCCACTAAACGGAAGGAAACTGGTTTCCTTTTATGCTGAACATTATGACCCATCCTGTAGTCTTTTGGTCTCCTTTGTCCAGGGCAACCTCTAACCCTTATATAAGAAGATAAACCTGACATTCTGGAACTAGTACCGAAACTGAGATCCATTCTCTGTACATTTGGCTGATCCAGTCTAGGACTGCCTCCTGATCATCATCTCTGCCATACTAACTAAATTGTTGTCTCTTGGCCTCCCATTCCTCCCACACCCTGGCATACCTGGCTCAAGTTGAAGGTGCAACAGACTGTTTTACCAGTTCTGCTTCCTCCCAGACCTTAGCTGCCAAAGCCATTCTGGACAAGGAAGTCCATCTCAGTTTGCAGCCATCGCTAGCTCCCAAAAATTACTTAAATGAAAATGCAGAGAGAGCATATGCAATGTTATTGGAAACACCAGGCACATGACTGGCCCTCACCCACATGTTGAGACAAAGACATTTCAGCACAAAATATCTCAACAGCCATACAACTCGAGTGGCAGAACCTGCCATTTGTCCTAACTCAACCTCTTTCCTTAATTTGTCATCCACTACCTCGGGATGTTCCAATGCTGACTTCAAATTTTTTCACCATGTTACCCCTGGGACTGCCTTGAATGGTATAAGAAAGCCATGGAAGAATGAGTTTGGCCATTGCTTTGTCTTTATATTCCTTTAGTTAGGGACGCATTGCATCCACGCTCACTGGAGTCTTCCCCTTTTCTGTTAAAATCCTCCCCCCCTTTTTATCCCACTCCCACGCCTTTTTTGAAGCATCTGGGAAATGAATGAGGCCTACCACAACTGGAGCACTCATGTTTAAATTTACATTCAATTCTGAATTTACAGGCTGCTTCATTGAAGGCTCAACCATAGCCCTTCTCGTGGGTTGGACTAGGAACTCCCCCTGGCCCACCTGGAAAGGGAGATGGAGTAGGACAGCTGGGACACATTGGGGCAAATTCACTAAGATCCGTAGTTGTGCCAGGCGCAACTTTGCCGCGCTTCGCTGCACTTCGCTGCACTTCGCCACACTTCGCCAGGCGTAGTTTCGCCAGCGCTCCGCAGATTCACTAAAATCCGAAGTTGCGCACAGGGGTAGCGTAAGGTTGCAAAGTTGCGCTAGCGTTGATTCGCTAAGTGAATCGAAGTTATGCTAGTGAAGGTTAATTTGCATACGGCGCCAAATTCAAATTTCAATGGAGGAATACGTAGAATCACTACAAATGCCTGGGAAACCTTCAAAACATCAAATAAAATTTTTTTTTTGCCCTACACATGTGCCCACTGTATAGTTAAGTTGCCATGAGTTAGGAAATGTAGGGGGGAAGGAGGGGAGCCCCAAAATTTTTTTCGATCTTTTTTCAGCCCATAATATAGTAAACACGCCAGCGTTTTTTGGGACTTAGAAAAAATTTGAACTTTTTTGGAAGCAATCCCTATCTACTCTATTGCGCTTCGCCTGGTCTGAGGTGACGAAGGAAGTCTAGCGTAAAAGGTAGCGTTCAGTACACTGCGCGCATTAGTGAATTTGCGTAGTTACGTCCGTAGCGAAAATTCGCCAGGCGTAAGGGTGCAAAGTAACACTAGCGAATCTACGCCAGCGTTCGTTAGTGAATTTGCGAAGTAACGAAAATGCCCAACGCTAGCGAATTGACGCTAGCGTTCGCCGCTTCGGCGCTTAGTGAATTTGCCCCATTAACTTTAGCACAACCCAATATCCCTGTGATGCCACTGAATGGACTGTCGCACTGCTTTTCTTTGGAGAAACTGCTGATCATAACGCAGCCAATCGGTGCTGCCAAACGTTTTGTCAACTATGACACTTGCTAGTACAGGTATGGGACCTGTTATCCAGAATGCTTTGAACCTGGGGTTTTCTGGATAAAGGATCTTTCCATAATTCGGATCTTCACACCTTAAGTCTTCTAGAAAATCATTTAAACATGAAATAAACCCAATAGGTTGTTTTTGCTTCTAATAAGGATTCATTCTACTGTATGTACAAGGTATTGTTTTATTATTACAGAAAAAAAGGAAATCATTTGAAAAAAATTGGATTATTTGTCTAAAATGGAGTCTAAGGGAGACAGCCTTTCCATAATTCAAAGATTTCTGGATAACGGGTTTCCGGATAACGGATGCCATACCTGTATAACAAACACCTGTAACCAGTTATGAAATGTCCTAGAGATGAGGCGGTAGCACCTGTTCTCCTTACTGTCACCCAATTTTCCCCTATCTACATTGAACCTCTCTAATGGAAGGAGGGAGAATATTTCAACATAATTTGAGGTTTATCCCTAAGGGCCCTTCAAAACATTAATAGGTAGAGCCCTTGTAAAAGTCTGAAATCTCTTCCCCTTTTTCCTTTTCTTTATTCCCCATCCTCTGAAGCCAAATTACTGGTTTCCTTCGCCTTGGCTGGGCCACCACTTGGGCCCCCAACAGCCTCCCACTTCCCACTTTACCAAATCCCACTAGAAAATCTCCCATTTAATTGGCACCCTCATTAAGCCCTTGCTATGCAGACTTGTAGATGCAGAAGGAAGCTGTGAAGAATATGTACTGCAGCCGTTGCATATTAACCCACCCAATGGCTGACCAGCAGCTGGGATGCTGGCAGTCACAGTTGTGGCCCTTTCTTGCTGTCTGTCTCTGTCACTAGCATACAGTTCTGGGATTAAGTTCCTGGGGAACCTTCTCTTGAGCTGCTGCTGCTGAACACTCTTCTCCTCCTGTCTGTGCTGGCTTCCACAGGGGCTGTGTGTTCTGTGTGTCCTATCAGTGACATGCCTATTCCAACCTCTCTGGCCGGCTCTTGGATCCCTGCTCCTGAACCAGGGTTGCCAGGTCTAATTTTCAAAACCAGCTAAAAACAGCTACAAAACCAGCCCAAAACTAGCCAAGAGTCACTTCAAACGTAGCCCAAAAATAGCACAATATGTGCAGTGAAAAAAAAATCCAAAAAATAAAAATGTGAAAATACGCCTTTCTCAAATTTTCACTGATTTGCAAATTTTTCCATGAAGTAAAATGAGACAGATTTGCCTATAACCAGGGACATAACTACAGAGGGGGGCCCAGGAGGTATAGGGGCCCCATAAGGCCCTCATACACAATTTCAATAAATATTGGTAAAACAGGTCAACCTCAAGACATTTTGGTGGCCAGCAGATTTTTGCCCCAAAATTGTCTAAATTTGAGAAAAGTCACCACAAAACACAAGAATGCTTAAGAGTAATGGGAGACTGGGGTACAGAACCCAAAATCTGCTAACTCCCGACTTCTACACAAGTCAGTCCCATTGCATGCTGGGTATTATAGTTTCACATTGTTAAAACAAAAACTACATTATCCAACATGCATTGGGAGACACAGGCTGGACACATTAGGGCAACAACACACTTTGGCTGGTTTCCAAAGTACAGACCAGCCAAAGGTCCAAAAAGTACCCCAAATCTGTACCTTGGCTAGTTTGTACTTTCAAAACCCGCCTGGGCTTTAAATTAGTAGCCCAATTTGGCTGGAAACCCGCCAACCTGGCAACCCTGTCCCAAACAGTTAACTGTTAAGAGCTGCTCTGAGTCACTCCTCCTTCTGGCCTGCCTGGACTGTCTTGCTCTCTCACTCACAGTCTGCTGGGATCTTCCCCCTCCTGCACAGACTGTTTTCTCTCACACTGCTGCCTGCCTGCCCTCTGCTCTGGGTGTCCATGCTGTTCCTGGCCTGTCTCCTGACTGCCTGGTGGATGAGCCCTGCAGTGTACCTTCTCGTGCTGCCTGAGGAGAGAGACAGGCAGAGCGCCTCCTGCTCTTCGGTCTGAAGCTTACCTCAGGGCTTAACTGTTCAGGTTGAAACAGTCAAGTTTATATGTTGATGTAAAAATCTTACTAATATTGATGATATGTCATTATGATGATTGTTATTTTCCTGGAAAAAATTTTCAATAAAAATTATTGAAACCTAACTGTTCAGGTTGCCTTGTTCTGCTTTGCGCTCTCCTGGGGGGCTCATTCTCCATGCAGTGACTTAACTAGATATTATTAGGCCTCACAGCAAATTATTTTTCAGGCACCCAAATTATCAAGAGGTTGACCTGTTTTACCAATTTTTATTGAAATTGTATATGAATTAGGGCCTCATTGGGCCATATACCTCCTGGGCCCCCTACAGTTGGAGGGTCTGCTTCCTCTGTAGTTACGCCTGTCTCCATGATTTTCACAATATGTGGGACTGGGTCGGAAGGACACCAGGAAAAAACCCGGTGGGCGCCCGGCTCTCAGAATGGCCCAGATCCGCTCCCTCAATGGACTGGCCCCCACAAAAATGATATACGGCGCCACCAGCGTTCTCAAGGCACCCTGGAAGTATGGAACCTGGTGAGCCCCAATGCTTCAGTCCGAGCCTGCCTTGGTGCATTGTAAAAATATAAAAGTGGTAGCAGGAGATTTTGTAACTGGCTAGCCTGACAATTTCTAAGCAAGTCAATTGATGCTGCTACATATGAGCAGCTTATCTTGATAAAGGATTTAATGAAATCAGTAACTATTCAGTTTATCATTCCATGGGGCATCTAAAAATTAGAGCTCTGAATGATTTCAGTAACCTTGATATTCAGCATTGACTGCTGACTGACTATGGACTTGTACTCGGTGGTTCAGCACAGAGTCGAAGACAAACTAGGACCCTGAAGCTGCTCCTGCTCGTGCACAGCAGAAGCCCCGCCCACTAGGCAGTCTGGCTCCCTAAAGTGGTAGGATAGAGACTTTGGCAGTGAGCTGTGTGAGAGGAGACAAGCGCAGGCAGCAGCAGCAGCAGTGGTCCTTGTTAGTTGGCAGCAGCGAGTTGTGTTATCAGGTGGAGGAAGAGTGCAGGGTTTCGCTATCAAGGTGATTAGACTCTTGCCTCTCACATGCCATTTATCCGATTGAACAGACCCCCATCCAGCCCGACTGTCTCCAGTCTGATCATGGTTTTCCCCTATTTGTGTCTCTGGCAGATGATGAAGGTAGCCTTGGTTTTTGTGTGTGCAGCAGCCTGCAGTCAGGTCCTGGCATCAGCAGCAGTCGCAGCAGCCGCCGCCTCCACTGGCAGGTCGGACAGAGGCAATTTTCTGGATGATAAACAATGGCTAACCACTGTGTCCCAGTATGACAAGGATGCTGCTGGCCACTGGAATCGATTTCGAGATGTAAGTTCACATTCCGTTGCAATTCCCTGTAGGGGTCCTTCGTTTGTGGGGCAGAAGGATCCTTGTGCATTTAGGCTGAGGGTATTTCTTGGTGACATAGGTGGCTGCTGTCATTTGCCATTAAATGCACTTACTGCTTATCATGATGCTGATGTGTAGCACTGGAGGACAGGGCAGCGTGCTCCTAACTAATGCAGGGTACCTATAAATGATACATGCTACACAGATGTACTATATATCAAGTGTTACTCAGCAGCATATATTATTTCTCTTTTATGGATGTCTGACTGCAAGGCATCTCCAGCCGTATAATTACCGATGCTGTCCTGGTGTAGTGCTACAATCAGGGATATGACCCCCCCCCGGCCCTTCTGTTGTTGAACTACCACCTCTTAAAATCCACAGACTTTTCTTTGAATGTCGTGGTATGCAGGGAGTTTTAGTTCAATGACAGCTTGAGGCTTGCAGTTTGGACATAACTGCGGTATGTGATAATAGTCTCTTTTTAATGAGCTGCTAATTATAAAAAAATAAAAAAAACTCTAGTTCAAAGAAAACACTCTTGTGACGAGCATTTTTCCTCATTATTCCACGCCAGTTCCATCTGTGGAAATTGACCTAATTGCTGCAATTTGTTGATTGCCTCAATCCGACGTGTGTATTTCTTTGTTTTGTCATGCATTAACTTGTCATGATCGTATAAAACTCAGAAGTTCCCAGTTAAATGAGGCTGCTAGGATTGATGACAAAGGGGTTAATCTTGCAGGAATGACGTTTAAACAGTTCTACCCAGGTGCTCTTTATTATGGGTTTGTGTGGCAGCAGCTTTTGCTTTGTACTCTGGCCTATTCTGCATGAGGAAGTGTCAGGCTATGAGCCATGATTTAGTCATACCTAGTAATTAAGCCTTTTCATGTGTTTCAGAATCCGCTGCAACAAACTATGACACTGATAAGTACAGGGTTAGAGCAGAATGAAAGGGCTATGGCACTGTGAGCAAACTGCAGAACTGAGCACATAGGCATTATCTGGGTTATGCAAAGAGTGGTCCTTGGGTGTGCCAGCTGCAGAACTGAGCACACTGGAACTATTTGGGTTATCTAGAGTGGTCCCTGGGTGTGCAGGTGGCAAATCTTGAGCTCAAATGCAGTATTTGAGTATGTAGAATGGTGCTGGGTCTGCAAACTGAACATATAGGCATTATCTGGGTTATTTATCATGGTCATGGGCTATGCAAACTGCAGAACTGCGCATAACAGGCACTCTGAGTTGTGTAGAATAGTCCGTAGAGAACAAACTGCATATCTGAGCACACAGACACTATCTAGGTTATGTAGAGTGGTCCCTGGGTGTGCCAACTGCAGAACTGAGCACACTGGCACAATCTGGCTTTTGAAAAGTGCTTCCAGCATGTGCAAAGTGCAAAACTCAGCATATAAACTCTATGTAGATTATGTAAAACAGTCCCTGGAGTGCAAACTGCAGAACCGAGGACATTGGCGCTATCTTGGTTATGGAAAATGTTAATTGGGTGTGCCATCTGCAGAACTGAGAAGAAGTACTATGTGGGTTATGTAGAATTGCTCCTGGATATGCAAACTCCAGAACTGAGCATGTAGACGTCTGGTTATGTAGAGTGCTAGCTGCAAGTCCCTGGATTTGCAAACTACAGAACAGAAGCAATATCTGAGTTATGCAGAGTGGTCCATAATATTTGAACTACAGAATTGAATGTATAGAATTTATCTGGGTTGTGTAGAATGGTTCCAAATTGTACAAACTGCAATTCCAAGCACTTTGCATGTTGGTCATACCACCAGCTATTTCAATTACAGTATTTCCAATGGAGAGGCATTTTTGGGAGATTTGTCGCTTATAAATAAACTCCCTATCAGCCACTGCCCTAAGCAGTCGCTTCGTATGTATCTCTGCATTTTGAGGCTAAAACATATATATGTTTAATCTGTAGCCCTACAGTCCTTACAGAAGTTATTTGGCTACTGCCCCCAGTATTCACGGAAAGTTGAAATTTGCTGACATTTACTACAACATTTAAGAGCTTTAAGCAACTCTCTTTCGTGCTGGTTATTGGTTGTGCAGAAAGGGCTTTGTAGTAAATGTGGGGAGACCATAAATAACAATGCAGGAGGCAACAATTGATATCTCTTCACTGCTGTACATAAGGGATGTGCAACATGCAGCTGTTGTGCAACATGCCCAGCATCTACAGTAACTGACAGCTGAAGGCATACTGGCAGTTGTGGTTCAACAGCTGGAGGGTTGCAGATTGGACGTCTCTAATTTCCTGCCCTCTAGTTGCTGGTCTTCCTTTCCTTCTTTGACAGGGACCCTCTATTCTGTTACTTTTACTGCCCCCCCCAACTCATCCCTTTAAGCACAAAAGTAAGTAGTAAAAAGCGCATTTACTTTTTGATGCACATTCATCTCTCAGGTTCACAAGCTTCTTCTAAATCCTGGTCTTGGCTTTGATAATAAAGAGCTAGATAGGTCATGAATACTGACTATTTCATGATGAGATCAGTCTGTATTTTAATTTGTGTTAATCAAACCCAGAGCAAGTCCTTTTTCCAAAGTGTTCTTTTTTTTAATTCACTTTGTGGTCGGAAGAGGCTGGGGGATAAGACTTTGAACCCAGTCAATAGTCAAATTCATCCAGGAGTAATTTATTTATTATTCCAAAAGCCATTCTAATACAATAATGGGAAACTCCATCACAAAACGACCCACTTAAAATTTGCAACAGTCTAGTTCTTAATCTTCTCTGTTATTTCATTGAGCTAATGAATTGTGCTTGTTCCCAGCATGTTTATATATGTGCCATTTTGTGTTTGCTTTCAGCATTTAACAAGTTGCAGAACAATTGTGAACTATATTAAGAGTGAATTGCTTTCCTTCTCCCAAGGGATTTCATTAGAAAGCTGAAATTAGTTTAATAAGACTGAAAAAAAATTTTTTTAAACCAATACGGATGATTTAAATAAAACATACATGTGCCACGACAGTGAGGCCTTTCCTTTTATACACAAAGCATTCAATGCATCAGTTATTTAATTACGCTGAATAGCCTTTTCCATGGAGTTTGCATGTATTGATTGTGCCAGAAATGCAGCAAGATAATTACTTTACAATGCCGGAGCATAGTTTGGATCATGAAACTGATGCTGCTTTATTAAAGAGCCATGGAGTCTGCAGAATGTGCATTTTCTTCATCTTATAAGTTTATTTTATAAGAAGTAACATTCTGATATAGTTGAAAGAAATTATTGCAACTCTGGCTGTCTAACTGGTCTTTTTACTGCCTGTTCTGAATGCTGTAAATGCTGACAATGTTCATTAATGGGCACTTGTATGGGGAACATCATGTTCCTAAGGCCCTTCTAGAGATGCTGAGGAGAGGACATTAGGAAAGGACAGCAGAGATGATGTTCAGTTAACTTGACATTGTTCGAAATATACATTATCCTTTAGTAAGATCATGCTGTTAATATAAGGGTGCAATATACACCTGTGTGTTGGGCATATTTTCTGGGAAATAATTTAAAAAAACAAAAGGTCAGTAATGAAAGTACTATAATTTCTAATTTGATATTAGGTTTTTGAGTAATTGTGGGAGAAGGTAGTTAATTAGCATTTGTCACTGTTAAACCCACTGGTTAATATAGCCTTCTTATTTGAAAGCCTGAATCACACTCAGCAACTGAACAAAGGTGGGCCCTTTTATAAAGAGCTCATTACAGTATGTCTAGTGAAAAGAGCTTTCCCAGTTACAAAGAGACAGAGGTTATATTTTAATAAACCATTCTGATGTAATAGGCTGACACTTATAGACTACAGTCTAATATTTTGTCCTCAGTGGAAATGTCTTTCAAAAGAAATGCAAGGGCAAAGCCAAACAATTAGTAAAAGATAATGAAGATAACGCACAGCCGTACATTTTTTTTTTATTGTAGGTGGTGCCTATAAGTATGCAAGGTAATAAAGCATATTGGTTATAATGGTCCAGCTATAGTAAGGTAGGACTGACCTGTTTTAAATCTGATCTAATGGTAACAGATATTCATCCATAGAATTTAAAACAATTTAAAGGGCAAAAGGATGTGCATTTAGAGCTCTGTAAGAAGAAATATATCAAAAAATTGCTGTAGGGTATGAACAAATAGTTTATGTGTAAGGAAAATTTGAGATGGTGAGAAATATTATATCTAGTATAGGTATTTAGAGTCAGGGCACACAGGCAGATTCAGGGTGATTAGTCGCCCTGAAGAAGAGGAGATTTGTCGACTAATCTCCCTGAATCTGCCTGTGTGCCCTGACCCTTAAAGTGTGTGCCTACAAGCCTGTCCACCATCTAATTAAAAAAAACAAGTGTATTTACATGAAGTGAAGCTTACTAGACATTACTCTTTTGGAAAGTTTTCCACTAGATTTTGGCAAATTTCTTTCCATATACAGTAGCTGGAAGACTGTCTCTGATTGTGCACTGATTTTGGCTGACCAGCTAGGGATTTCTGTTCATCCCACTTTGGTTGAGGGAAGGGCTCCAGTTAGTCAAGTTCATCCACTCCAATCTCTGCAAACCATTTAATTGTGCATAGTGGCATTATCTTGCTTCAACAGGACAGGGCCTTCGCAAGCAGTTACCACAAAGTAGAAAGTGAGGAATGGTGCTTCCTCCAAAAATCTCTATGGTAAACTGTAATGTTAAGGATTGCAAGTCATAATTCCAGAAAACATTATTCCAGTGTTCAAATGCAGAGACCTGTGCACTACTCAAAGGAATGCTTTGTAAAGCACATGGTCGTTTTTATGCGGCTGCTCCATAAAAATAAAATAAAAGTAATGCTCACCATGGATAGTTCTTGTGCAATCCGAGACAGTTTGTAACTTAACAGTTAAGGTGGCCACAGACGCACTGATAGTATCGTATAAAACAACGTTTTGTACAATATTCGTTGTGTATTCATGAGACGAGTCAACCAATATTGGCAAAAGACTTCAATATTGGTCTGTGCGTCGATCGCCAAGTTAAAACATTTTGATCAGATGCCTTTGAAGGCTCCCAAACATCATCAGGGAATACTGCTGAATCATCAGATAGAGGTAGAATTCTATTGTTTCTACCTGTTTATCTGACGCTTCAGCTCTTAACGTTTGGAATGAAAAGAAATGGCCAATGGTCGCAGGCAAGATCGCAATTGTTATGTTTATGGCCACCTGAGCTGAGGATATGAATTGTGTCTGGACATTTCCAGACAGCTCTTCTCTCACTTTAAGGCTAAGATGTGCTGATACAGGCTTCCAGTAGGCATATACAAGAAATATACAATGTGGGTATACCACATGGAAAAGGTTGCTAAGTTTAAGTAGCTATAGCACAATTACAAAGGCAACTGCACTGGTTAGTCATATTGGGCTGGCTATCCATTATCAGTCGGCTTTAAAGGATACCTGACAATCAGCACTTTGATGTGTAACAAAAGCACTAAAGAACAGAGAACCCCATCAAAGGACAACAACACAGGTTCTAATGCCAAGTAAGTGATCCTTTTATTAACCCCTTAAAAATCACTTAAAAGCAAAAACACAACCCTCCAGATGTGCCAAAACACCAAAAAGCTCCAGGTGTCAGCTGATAATAATTTAATATCAAAGGATTTTATACATAATTTCATAGCGTATTATTGAATTATCTGAAATGAAGTACCCAGGTAGTACAGTATACTGATTAAATACATATAAATATTTATAAAAACATATAAATACAATATATCAACCGATAACTATAATTAAAAAAAAAAAAAAAACTGCCGTGCATAAACAAAACTTAGTAGGACATTTCAGTAGCTGGGACATATTAGTTCATAAATATAATGTCCACAGCAATACATCTTCAGCCCTAAAAACACATTGGTTATAACCAGTATACTGTACTTGCAAAAGACTGACATAAATGAAAAGAGATGTCACTGGTCTCCAACTGGGATATCAAGCTTAAACAACAGTAATAGCACCCAGTGCACATGCCTTGCCAATTATTTTGGTCTTTTCTGACTTTATAGACTTACTTACTTTGAGGTTAATAGAAAAATAAGCTCAACTATACTACACATATGGGATCTGTTATCCAGAATGTTGGGTTTTCCAGGTAATGGATCTTTCTGTAATTGGATCTTCATACTTTAATTCTACTATGTAAACATTAAATAACTCCCAATAGGCTGGCTTTGCCTCCAATAATTATTAATTATATCTTAGTTTGGATCAAGTACAAGGTACTGTTTTATTATTACAGAGAAAAAGGAAATCATTTTAAAAAATTTGGATTATTTGGCTAAAATGCAATCTGTGGGAGATGGCCTTTCCGTAATTCACTGCTTTCTCGATAACAGGTTTCTGGATAACGGATCCCATACCTGTACCACAGAAATCACTTACAGGCTATGTTATAGGGCCAATATACCCACCCTAAAACAGAGAAGTTTTTCAATATAATTCTTGGCACAAAATGGGGGCATGCCATGACACCTGCACCATGCTCCCACTGTGCACCCTCAACCTTCTCAGGCATCACTTCCTGAACTCTGAACAGGAAGTGACTTTACTTCTCATACTACAGCTACAATGTCTAGGTGCTTTGCAGTGACATCACTTCCGGTCTTTGTCATGAAGACACAAAGTAATGAAAGTCATATGCACACACTAAGTAGGAGCTCTGTAGAGTAAACCAAGATGGTAGACTGCCCTGTATGACAAGGGAGGCCTGGTTGCTAAAAAAGTGTGTGCCACTGTACAGTGACATGCAGGAATATATGCATGACCAGATGATCTTATGCTGATTATTTTTAATACATCCATAACACAGTGAGCACAATAATGAACACTACCTTAGATACACCATTTAAAGAGGTTACTAAATACAACTGAACTGCTTTGGAACAAACCTTCCTCCTGCATGTAGCCATTCAACATCTCCACATACAGAAACATCATCTTCTGTATAAGTCAGTGGTTTCAGCCCATCCTGTTTAGTATTCATTGGTAGCCAGTTCAGTCCTTCCATTATTTTCAATCTAGCAAGTAATTGAAGTATGTCATGTGTTCAATAACATGTTTACTGGCTGGATTACTATTATTTGGACAAAACAGCCCTATGGGTCTGTACACTTCTGTACTCACCTTCAAATAACTCTTTAGAAAATATCTAGTTTGGCACAAAATGCACACAAGGCAACAGTGTATCTGTATTACTACAATAGACGTTTACCTTTAGGTATAACCCCTCTGGAGTTAGGGAGGGGGTCCCTGATCAGAATTGCACTGTGCAAAGTGCAATTTCTGCCACAAATCTCCATGACTTTTGCCCACAGTTCAGCATGTTTTCCCATAATTCCAGAGTCATTGGTTCTCTGTGGGGAGTTGATGTAATGCGTCAAATTGAACCCAATTGCATATGTGTGTGGTGGTAAATCAGATGCAAGAGGTGGCTTACAGTATGTTTCAGGAGCTGGGTTTTTATCACTTCTGCCGCTTGCCATTAAAATAACATTCATCTTTGATTCTATCAGTTTTCAACTATTTACATGTCAAATATTTTTTTTCTGTTATTTAGAATGTAGTCTTTAGAACTGTAAAATGTACAAAGTGTCGCTGCATAAAAAATACTTTAGTCCGATGAATACTCATTCTTATTCTAGATGTAAACTGGACCCTGCAATGTATTCTTCAGAACTTCATTTACAAGTGCAGTTTTACCACAATGCAACATTACCCCCATATTTCCAGCATAATTGCAGCTGTGATGGTGAGATGTGCCTGAAGCAATTATGTCCAATGCATCAAAATGAGCACAATTGCACTTTAGCTTTAAAATGAGTTAAGTGTGTGATACTTAAGTTGCAATTATGATGCGCCTATTGATGCTGGCTGCTGTGGGAACCCTGGAGCTACCATTAACATTGCAGTAGCTCCAGGGTTCCCCAGCATCAGTAAGTGCACATATTGTATCAGTCACGTAAGGGTCATTATTACATATGAATTCGTTTGTACATTTGCATTATGTTCCATCCTTGTAATAAATGAAAACAAGCTACTGTTTTATTATTACACAGAAAAAAGAAATCATGTTTAAAAATTTGGATTATTTAATTATAATGGAGTCTATGGGAGACGGCCTTTCCATAATTCAGAACTTTCTGGATAATGGGTTTCCGGATAACGGAACCCATACCTGTAGTATATTTGCTCATATTTAAATATTTTATATTCAGTAATAACCTTTTTTTAGGTAGTTGCTAAACTTTTATCCCATCATTGGCTTGATATACATATTCCAACTTCTATCCTCAAAGAAAATAAATCAGATTATTTTGTTTGGAAGACTTTACAGTGAGGCTTCCAATAACAAAACTGGATGTACTATTTAGTTTTTGTATTTTAATGGCAGGAGAGACATTTACCTCCTGCTGAAATAAACACAGTTTTATGTTGCTCAATTATCTATACTGATAAACATAATACTGATCCTGTTTTTTAAGAACTTTTTACCTAGAAGAAAGTGTCATTTTTAGTAAAAGGCTAAAATTAGTATATCTTGGAAGGAGCAGTTTATTATAATGCTTGGTCCAGTTGAGATGACACCCTTTGCTTTTTAATAGAGGACATTTAAATGAATTGTGAACATGACTGGATATATAAGTGGAGTTTAAGTACTTCAGCATAACAGTTTATTTTATAAACTCAATTATTAGCCGGAGAACATTTTTTGTTAGGGGATTAACAATTGTTTTCTTATAAAGGAGGGTAGAGTTGGCAGTAACCGTAATTGTTTATTTCAAGTAGCTCAATGTCCTAATCTAGAAATCCCTAAACTAAAAGGCTGTTCCCCCACCCCATCCAGCCACTGGAAGACCTACATTGGTAGTTGAAAGGCCTAAACATAACAGGATACTATCTAGAGTGAATATGTTCTAAATACTTAAAGGGATACTGTCATGGGAAAACATTTTTTTCCCAAAATGAATCAGTTAATAGTGCTGCTCCAGCAGAATTCTGCACTGAAATCCATTTCTCAAAAGAGCAAACAGATTTTTTTATATTCATTTTTAAATCTGACATGGGGCTAGACATATTGTCAATTTCCCAGCTGCCCCAAGTCATGTGACTTGTGCTCTGATAAACTTCAGTCACTCTTTACTGCTGTACTGCAAGTTGGAGTGATATCACCCCCTCCCTTTTCCCACCCAGCAGCCAAACAAAAGAACAATGGGAAGGTAACCAGATAACAGCTCCCTAACCAAGATAACAGCTGCCTGGTAGATCTAAGAACAATACTCAATAGTAAAAACCCATGTCCCCCTGAGACACATTCAGTTACATTGAGAAGGAAAAACGGCAGCCTGCCAGAAAGGATTTCTCTCCTAAAGTTCAGGCACAAGTCACATGACCAGGGGCAGCTGGGAAATTGACAAAATGTCTAGCCCCATGTCAGATTTCAAATTTGGATATAAAAAAATCTATTTGCTCTTTTGAGAAATGGGTTTCAGTGCAGAATTCTGCTGGAGTAGCACTATTAACTGATGTGTTCTGAAAAAAACATGTTTTCCGATGACAGGATCCCTTTAAAAAAAACTATAGTGGGGAAACTGTACAACTATTTCCTGTGTATCTAGTGTTTTCTGTATAGGCTGGCAATACAATTCATGCTATGGAAATAAGAAAGGAAAGTCGTTCTATGTTACACTTGACATTTTTGCCAGCAGACAAAACGTCTCTGATCTGCACCCTGTTCAGTAACTGTCTGTCAGTGCTCATGCAGGGCGGCATTTGGTCTGACAACACACAAGTGCGTATTTTCACAATATGCCTGGCATGAGCAGAAACAGGTGGATGCCATACCTGTCAATGCTTATTGAATCAGGCGCAGATTTACATTTTGCGTCAGCAGAGAAAAAGTTACTAAGAGACCTTCGTTTTAGACCTTACAGTTCTATGCTTCTGGGCATGTTACTTGATATTCTACTCTTTACTTCTTCTGGGCCTGTTACTTGATAATCTACTCTTTACTTAATTATAATCATTGTTTCATACTTAAAAAAGTGGATCCTTAAAGGAGATATCCACCTTTTTGTTAACAAGACCCTTAACAACAAGGCACTTGACAAAAATCAATTTCCTTTCAATTTTAAAAAGAAGTTTGTATTTATAGGAGGGTTATAGCCAGTTCTTCACATTTTCCAGTATAAAGTCTCTGCTTTCAAACATGATTGACCCAGCCCACCCCACCTGATCGACCCAGCCCATCCCCAATGCCAGTGTCCAAGCCTGCCCCCAACCCAAATTGACCCAGACTGTCCCCAACCATGATTGTCCCAGCCCACCCCCATAGTGAATTAAGTCTGGTGTGTGTGTGTGATAGAGGACAACAGAGAAAAAAAGGCAATGAAAAGTTTTGAGCAGAAGAGGTACAAAGTTTGATGTTAGAGAAAGGTATGAGAGAATAGGATAGTAGATGAGATTGGAAAATACAGAAAGGGAGGCCACATGGTTGATAAGAACAGCCCTGGTAGTGAGGGGTTTTATGCTGTTCTTCACAGTTTCCTAACAGTTTCCAATATACAGTCTCTACTTTCAATACTGATTGGCCCATCCCCAACCCTGGTCTTCACAGCCCAACCCGATCAACCCAGCCTTTCCCACTACCAGTGGGTCTCAATAGGGGCCCGGGTAATGAAGGTTGGCACCCCCCACACACATATCCACTCAGACAGCGCAGAACCTAACATGGGGTAATAGCCGACTTCTTTTTCAAATATAAAGTAAATTTGTGATTTCAGTGAAAAGTACCTATTCTTAAAATGCTTACTTTGACATAAGGGTGCTCATGTACAAAGTGATTTTGCCGAGGTATACACCTCTGCTCCTTGAGCAAATGAAAAGAATGTGGATCTTTATCTATTTTGGTGTGTTCTTTTTATGGCAAGAACAGCATTAATATCTACTGTGTGTAAGCTGAGGAGTAAATCGTATTGTAATACTCTCTTTTTAAAAGATTGGCCCTATAATCTTTTTGTAAAGAAGATAATAGCATTCCATCTTATCACGATCGTCTTTCTAAGAGCAATAATCTTTGTTTTACTTGCAGAGAGGTTGCTTAGCACATATGGAAATCCACTATTCATCTTGTCTTACCTTCCTAAATCTTATTGGGATTGACTGTGGCCATCTGTGCTCATTACTGTACTGTAGTAACGATCCTTGCAAATAAATCGTTTTTCCTGAACTACTTTTTCAGATAAAATGTTCACCAAGTTATAAAATAGTTTCTTAAATATTTGAAAACTTGAATGTAATGCCATAGTATATTATTGTGTTCCTTGCAAGCTAAGGGATTTTTTTGAATATGGGTTAAAGAAGTCAGATTAATGAACTGTATCTCATGCAGATGCACATTTCTTCTAAATATACCCCGTGTTGAGAGACTTTTATCCTCTGACCTACTGTGATTTCTTATATGGTGTGTACACCTCAGGCTGGGAAGCATTGATTTAGCAGAATGATATTTTGTGCCGAACAATAAAATTATATAATTATATTGTAAGATGTTAGATATAGATTTGGAGCTTTTTCCACACGTACTTTTGCGAGTACAGCAAAGGAAACATCATTATAAAACTGCTACAATGGAAAACTAGTTTATCTTCAAATCTATTATTTACAATTTTCTGTTCTTTATGAAATACTGTTAGCTTAAAATATATATATAAAAAAAAAAGCTTTTTTTTTCTTTCTGAAATGAAAAAGACTGGAAAAAAAATCAACATACAGCATGAACCTTAGTTTACTCTTGTTAAAAGCGATTAGCAAGGTTTGGGCACTCTCCAAACACCTAATTACATTAAATGTGTTGCTGTAGGCTCTCAGCAAGAGCATAGTTGGACCTTTATAGCCAATGCACACTGTTAACAGACACACAGTGACTGGTTTGTGCTGTAGCTGGTGAAGAAAAAGGAAGGAAGAAGTTCTAAAAGGCAGTTCCCAATAGTGAGAACAAATAAGGCACTAGGGATTCCAGAAGAACAAGGCATGGATAAATTTCTCAGAGTTTTGTGTAAATGTAATTTTATGAGGCAGGTGATAATTATACACTGAAATATTCAAGTGTTGTGCTGGTGAATGAAATGCACAGTTAAGATGTATTTGCTCTGTAGAATGTAATACAATGTATACAATAGTCATGGTCCTGTGGTGAGTTTCTTTTCACCTGGTTTATTTCACGTGTCCCTAGAACTGTTCTTCTAATGTTGGTAATTTTTCATTATTCCTCTCAGTATGCATCACTAAATACTGGGAATAAATGTGCACATTGCATTCGAATGGTAATGCCTGCAACAATGGGATCCGTTATTTGGAAACCTGTTATCCAGTAGGCTCCAAATTATGGACTCCATTTTATCTAAATAATCCAATTTCTTTTCCTTTTTCTCTGTAATAATAAAACAGTGCCTTGTACTTGATCCAATCTAAGATAGAATTAATCCTTAATGGAAGCAAAGCCAGCCTATTTGGTTTATTTAATGTTTACATGATTTTCTAGTAGACTTAAGGTATGACGATACAAATTACGGAAAAACCCAGGTCCTGAGCATTCTGGATAACAGGTCCCATACCTGTACTAAAAATATTGAATATATTATACTAAATATTTAACATAAATATACTAATAGTAATGGGTGAATCTGACCTGTTTTGCTTCTCTGAAAACCCACATTTTCATTTTTTGACGTGCGACAAATTTTTTCACCCATCGGAGTTTATGGGCGTCATTTTCTCAGCGAAACTTGGCAAAAAATTTCGCTCACCACTAGAAATATTTTACATACATATTTAACATACTTTATATGTATGTATAACTTTATTTATAAAGTGTTAAGGAGCCGCAGCGCTGTACGGTGCATAAAAGTACAATATATATATAAAAGTATACAGTACATGGGGGAGACAAATCACATAATAAATATATACAGAATCATAGGACAAAAGTGTCCTGTAGAGCTTACAGTCTAAGTCTAATATGTTTACATATTTCTATACTTCGTTTTATCCTGTATACTATATGTGATAGATCTATGTTGGGAAGTTAAAGTGCTGCTATCTTTAGGAATAAAACTTCAACATTACAGCCTGTTCTTTCATTATCCTCTTTGAGGCTTTGCCTGTCTTTGGTTGTCACATCGTCCTTCATATGTGTCCCTTCATTTGTGTCTTACTAAATCTCAGATGAGAGCTTTCTGTAATCACCACTCATTACTATGATGCTGTCTTCTGGCACAGCAGGGACCATCTATATTTTGATTTTACTAACCAGGTTTCCAATTTCACCTATCACAGAAAATCAAGCTCCTACTGTCTGATAACAGTTCATTATTGTGTTTCAAGAAATGTTCATGAGACGAATCCTTAGGGTAAAGTGGTCATTTTGTTGGAATACTAATGCTTTTGTGTCTGCCCGAAAAGCTAGCGTTATAGTAGGTTTAGTGTTAAATATATTCATTTTTTACGAAGATCGGCTATAAAATGAATGAAGTGTCAGTAAAGGGAATTAGTTCATCATTTTTCCTTTCATTAATGTAGAACTAATTTTGTTTACATATTTTACACAATTTAATTAATCACTGACGACAATAGTTTAATGATTCTGTTGCGGCACAGGTCAGATTATTTTTTGCCTGAGCAAGCACATCAGTTCAAATGTCCAAGTTGGGTTCAGAGCTGCCTGAGCTCACTAGCTTCGCACTCAACAGGTCGCTAAGGATAAATCATTTCCAGGTCCTCAAGCAAACAGTGTACGTGTGAAATATACATGTTATCCTGACAGATGATTTCAAATGTGTATTCCAAAGCCCTTTAATGGATATCCAATATAAATAAAGGTTTGTAATTTTTATTAAAATGCATTTTGTATTATACTCCTCATATCTTAATGCTTTTAAAACGAATTGATTATAAGATAAATAACAGTATTAATGTGGTGTTTATACAAATGGCCTGTAGATGTCACTGTGCCCAGACTTATACTGTGCATACTTCCTGACAGCTTAAAAGTGAAAGTTACTGTTGTGTAATGGCTGCATGAGAGCTTGCTAATAAAGCACTGTTATACTCTACTCATCCTCAGCTACCCAAAACATAACAAATAACTATAGCAAAAAAGGGAAAGCTGTGCTCATCACTACATTTTAAATCATTGGGTGGGGGTGTAATGAGTCTGTGACCCTCAACAGAGTTCCTCTGCACTTAATTATCAGTATATATTAAGGACCATGAGACATTTTGTGCATAAAATAGTAAAACAATCCCTGTTTTGTTTTAGGGCTAGTCCACACGGGGAGACAGCGACGCGTTTGCGGTCGCGGCGACAAAGCGCCGCGACAGTCGCCGCGACCGGCGCAGGCTACAGTTTTGTATGGGCGCCTATGTAAAAACGCCTGTGCTAACCACACGAGGCGATGCGCTTTTCAACAGTCGCCTGAAAAAGCCTGGCAAGGCATTTTCAGGCGACTGTTGAAAAGCGCATTGCCTCGTGTGGTTAGCACAGGCGTTTTTACATAGGCGCCCATACAAAACTGTCGCCTGCGCCGGTCGCGGCGACTGTCGTGGCGCTTTGTCGCCGCGACCTCAAACGCGTCGCTATCTCCCCGTGTGGAATAGCCCTAAAGGGGTGGGCATTCTTTAGTAGCTTCATGCACAAACTGTCTGAATGTCCTTAATATATTAATAATGGGTTGAGTGCAGAGGACATCTTGTCTTTGTCTATAACAGTATTAACCCTCAATAAAGGGCCTGCTATATTTGAAGTCATTATATTTGTTTTGAAGTCATTATATTTATCCTAATGCTAATGGGAAATTTACTTCTGTTAGGGCATGTATATATAGAACAGTTTGTAGGTGCCTGCACTCTTACGCAAATGAAGATGGGTACTTGACCATCACTATACGTCCCAATCAGAAACCATGGTTATCTACTGAGGTACGTCAACTGCTGAGGTCTCGGGAACCTGGCCTTCAGATTAGGTGATAAGGCAGCTCTAAGAATGGCAAAAGGGCAAAACTGTCTAAGGCTATCAAGGCAGCCAAACGTGCATATAGTCATAGGAAACATAGCCAATTTCAAGACAGCGGGAATACCAGGCGTTCAGGCTATCACCAACTACAGGATGACAACACCAGTCTGTGGTGATGATGCCTCCCTTCCAGATATGCTAAATACATTTTACTCCTAGTTCGACGAAATGAACAACACAAAGGTGTCGAAGACCATAACTCCACAAAACGACCAGGTGCTTTGTCTAACCAAGACTGATGTGTCCTACACTCTCCGCAGAATCAACCCGCGTAAGGCTGCCGGACCAGACTATACCCCTGGAAGAGTGCTCAGAGAATGTGCAGACCAACTGGCAGATGTTCTCACCAACATCTTCAACATCTCCCTGAGCACTGCTGTTGTTCTGAGGTGCTTCAAGGAGTCCATCATAAATCCTGTGCCAAAGAAGTCCCATGTGTCCTGCCTAAATGACTACCGTCCTATCGCACTAACATCTACCATAATGAAGTGCTTTGAGAGGCTGGTCATGAGACACATCAAAGGCCTGCTCTTGTCATCTCTGGATCCACTGCAATTTGCCTACCGTTCCAAACGCTCAACGGACGATGCCATCGCCACTACCCTGCACTTGTTTTTTACGCTTATTTATTATTACATTTTCACGAAAATTTGCTTTGCGGGAAAAAATCAGATTTTCGTGTTTTTCACAATTTTTTCAGAATTTTCACCCGAAAACACCAAAAACTTCAGGGTATTGCATGAATCCCAGCGCACATCAAAAAATCATTGGGACTTCTCCCATTGACTTATATGCAACCTCGACAGGTCTGAGATGCTGGATTTTCAGATTCAGACTTTTCCATCCTCAGGGTTTAATACATTTTATTCAAAACAATCACACATTTTTCGCATTCGGAGTTTAGTAAATAACCCCCCATAATGTACAGTATATAAACTTATTTCAGATTAGATTAGTTAGTAGTGAGTATTGAGAAATGGAAGTTTATGCACTTTTAAACTAGGCAGGCTTCCTATACCCCTATCAGACAAAGATAATTGTGGATAATAAAGTTAGTGGAAGCAAGCGATGACATTCTACAGCAGTAATAGTCAGCCATAAATTAGGGATCATTTACAAAGTGCAGGACACAGTGCAAAGTTAAAGAGGGTGCAAACCCCCATGTTTTTTGTACACTTGTGTCCTGCTCTGCAGTTTTATGAATTTCTGCAGGAGAACAATTGAGAACAAAGTCAGGTGTGCCCCATGAATCATGGTCACCATTGTATTGAAGTCTATAATAAACCAGATTCTTGGGCTGATGGCATACAGGGCACATTCTCCACCAGCATTTCTTAACAAGCACTTTTCTTTTCCTATCCACTTAAATGAAGAATGACCTCTGGAACTGGCAGTTTTCAGCCTGAAACCATTAATTTGAAGATTTTACCAGTAAAAATTGCCTGCACCAGATGCAGCACTCAAGTCTACCATATCTGTATACAGAATCTCTCTCTGGCTCTCATATATTCTGTCTTTATTGCTATCATTGTTTATTATCGATTTGCTGTTACCTCATCCTATTGAAATGTACTTTATAGCTTTTGGGGTTTGTCATGGCAGCAGAACAGAAATAAAACAAATTAAAGAAATTAGATTTTTATTCATTTCATGCTATTATTTCAATTGCTTTGTTGCATGGGATACTTATTAACTTCCATGTAATTCAACTTGCACATTAGGTTAAGATTGTGTCATTCCAACATTAGGAATAGTTGATTTTGTCAATAATGCTGTTTACATATTAACCGGCTGTTATTATTCAGTCAATAAAGTCATATTACCAACAGAAAAAAAAGTGCAACTGGAAAACTATAATGCACTTATGTACTTTCTGAATTGACAGCTGGCCTTTCAGTTGCTTAATTTAGATCTTTTTCAGCCAGGCAACTTGCTCATTAGAGCAAGGAACCTGCCAGAAGCAGTCAGCCATGTTGAGGGAACAAAAGACACTGCAGTTTACTGTTTTGTGCTTGGCATCTGTCAGTATAATTTCTCAAGTAAGTTTATTTTAAATATTTCATGAGTTTGTTGGGGAAATAGATTATGCATTAATACAGTAGCTTGTTATCTGTTACTGCAATACGACTACAAAAGTTATTAAACATTATTTAACGTGATATGATCGCGTTGTTACCCATGATATCAATTGACTATGATTCACTTAATAAATTCAGGCATCACGTCACGTGCACATTGTCAGTAAAGAAACAAAATCATTTTCCCCGGTGCTATATTTGTAAAAGATAGACCACAAACTATTTACAGGATATGTAACTTTTCTTCCAGTTATTTTTCTTATATAAACCATGAAATGATTACATAGTGTCAGTTATATTTTGGAAATGTAAGCATCTCCATTTGGTGGGATCTGAATGTAAGAGTTGCTGCTTATACAGTAATCTGTCTTTATTACAACTACAGTAGGAGGGCAGCTGCAGGACCCTAGTTCATAGATAGCTAATGGGGTTTCATTTGAATCTCCGGTTCTCCACTGCTTTTGAGCATTTACCTTAGACAAACTTTGTTTTAGTATTCAGAGGCCTTTATAAACCATGCTAAGGCAATGCTACACTGCTTGCTCGGGGGAATTATCAAGTTGTGTGGATGCACTTCCTCAACTCTTTGTTCCTCTTTTTGAACTTAATGTGAGCATATAATTCTAATATATAAATCATATTCTTGCTCCAAGGCAAGTATTTGTGCCTGGAGTGTTCATAGCCAATAAGTCATGGTCCTTGTTTACTGCAAATGTGCATATTTCCAAATGTAAGTTATATTAGAGTTACAGGTATGGGATCTGTTATCCAGACTGCTTGGGACCTGGGTCTTTCCGGATAAGGGGTATTTTCATAATTTGGATCTCCGTACCTTCTCTGCTAAAGAATAATTTATACATTAATTAAACCCAATAGTATTGTTTTGCCTCCAATAAGGATTAATTATATCTTAGTTGGGATCAAGAAAAGGGAAATCATTATAGCAACCAATCAGTGATTAACTTTTTAAAGCCAGCTGCAAGTAGAACAATGAATGCAACAATTTTATTGGTTGCCATGGGTTACTGCCCAATGTTGATAAATGACCCCCACTTTCTCTAAAACCACAAATGCCATAGAATTTATTAAAAGAGTTGAATAAGAAGCACAAATGAAAAAAAAGCTCTGAACAATTCGAAAAAAAAATCTGAATACCTCTAAAACCTCTAAAAATTCAAGTTTTCAGACAATTCCTAACGAAAAAGAAATCAGAAAACCTAGAGTTGATTAAAAAGGTCCAATAAGATCAGTGCACCTTCCATTGACTTCTGTAGGACCTTGAGAACTTTTACCTTGTGAATTTCTGTATTAGAGTTTTTCGTGGTTTTTACACTTAATACATCTTTAGAGTTTTAAAAGAAATATAGAAAATCTGCAACTTTTTCGAGATTTGTAAATCCTGACAGAAAATACTGTAATCAGTTTTATTAGCCCTTCATTTGAGAAACACAGAATAAGAAAAATACAAACTACTATACAGATACTTTTCTTTGTTTTACTATACTTTTTCTTTTCCCTTTTTTATGTCTGTAGATGAAAAGTGTTGGCAGATTAGGAAAGGACACAGCATGACCTTGGAAATTAGGGGGAGGCTGAAATACTGATTCCTTCCAAGGAAGGTTAAACATTTTGCATTAGGGAACTACTCGTTTTTACTCATAAAATTGGTCTGTACTATTCATTATAAGCATTATTCTGTACTTGAAAGAGGAAAACCCATGTGGAAGGCAATCAGCGAGTATAGAAAACAACAATGTATGAATACAGTAGAATAGGTATTGTGATAAATGTGTATGGATGAGGTACTCGTAAAATAGGGTAGGAGAAAACGTTTCAATGACAGTATAGCATAACTGCCATGAATACAAAAAGATAAAGGAAACCCTAGCACATGCAGCAGCATTAGCAGTGACCTTGGAATTCAGCAGAAGAAAATATAGTCAGTTTTGATAAGTAGATTTCAAGTGGGCCACTAACAATCTGATATAATAACTCCCAACAATTCATCATGTATTGTATTAATGCAAATGCTTCGGGTTCTCTCCAAAATAAAGAATGGCATTGTATTAACACTCAGATTTTACCTTGGAATTAAATCTGCAGTATGTATGGATTTGATGTATATTTTAAAAGACAATATACTGCCCTTAAATAATGTGGTTTCTCACTGAGTGGTACCTACATTTTACAGCTTACCAAAGGGATATTTCTCCTCACAAAGTAGATATTGTATAGTTTAAAATAGCTGAATTTTTAAAGAAATGCTTTTAAATATATATCTATAGACCAGATGTTTCACACAGTTCAGAAATGTGTTTTTAGGGAATAGCTGTAAATAGATGGAATTGATGACCTCTCAAAAAGGAGCGCGAAAGAAAAAGAGTGCATTTAATGTATAAAAGATTATGTAATGCAGAAACCACATTATATGTAGAGGGAACAATATAGCACTATCAATCTAATCCCAGTCCATAAAAGCTTCCTAGGGGAGTAGGTACTTGAGCTGTATGCATAAAATAAGGGTCAATGTAGCAAAAAGCATCAAAAATTAAGTAAATGTATAACAATGATGTAAAAATGTCTATTATAATAAGTGTAACCCGTTTCTTATTACACTTTCTGCAGATTTGGATCACACGCATGGTGGGTGGCTGATAACTGTATGGAAATTCAGTAGACCTAGGAAAATACAACACACAGTTGTAGTAAACCAAGATGAACTTCATATAACTTTTATATTAATAAAATAATAATGGTTTAAAATACAAATGCAATAATATTCCAGCACTGGGGTAACTGTGGTCTAGAACCTAGTTCAGTCTCTCACTCCACTTCAGGTGGATAACACAGTTCAGTTCAATTTGTCCCTTCCCTAAGAGCTCTTATACCCCCAGGTAGCACTACCTGCCCTTGTTTAGGCTGTAGCTCTCATGGCAGGCTCACAAGAAACACCTGTCCTCATACCGGGGACCTACAAACCACTGAATTGGAAGCAGGGAAATCTCTCCTTCTATGATGAAGCTCAAATCTTGTCCAAGCTGAGCATGCACCTCACTTTTCACTGCTGCTCCTTTATTTTCCACTCTCCTCAGATCTAGCTGTGACTGACTGCTGCAGCAGGGGCTCCTTTATCAGCTCTCTGCCAACCCTGTGCATTTGGCTCCAAAGCAAGACCTGGGTCCTCCTCTTCTCCCAGGGATACACTGGGACTCCCAGCCAATCGGATTGCTCTCCAGCTTGTAACCAGGTTGGATGATGTCACAGACAGAAAAACAGGGGAAAGGCTTGTTTGATCCCTACGGTTGGGTTAGGGTCGAGGTTTTCTTGACCCACACATCACTGCCTTACAAATTTATTGAGGTCTGAGTGGATGCATTGCTCTCTGAATACAAATCAGCTGTTAATTATCTCGCCTTATACTGGCACATTTCCCTCATTTGATATGTTAAATGCTGCTTTGCTATGTATTGTTAGCTCTGCCTGCTTATGTAAAAACTATAATACAGGTATTAGGATCTCCAACATCAGTTTTCCAAAAGCTAAATAAAAAGAAGTAGGCTTGGGGCACAGGTCTGTTTTAGTTTTTCTGTACTGGAACTGCAGATATTGTTAATATTTATATAATGTTCTACTGTTAAATTCTTAAACAGAGCTGGAACTGAATATATATTCAAGCAGATTTAATTTTATTGTTCATTAACAGAGCACGCAGATGCTATTATCTTATTTTATAAGGAAAAGAGCTGCAATTTTTCCAGTGCTTAAATTAATGACCATAATTATCTCCTCTGACTGCATGTTCACTGCTGTGTGTGTGTTTGTAAAATGTTTTTTTCAGAATTATTTGCTGACTGAGGTTTTTCCCTTTAGTCTTCTCATCAATTAATGTAAGAATCTTTGAACATTTTTTTCATCTTTTAGTGTTTAGTGGTGTTTGCTTTACTTTAGGTTTTGGATTCCGGTCTTGATTAGTAGTGGAGGATGGCTTAAGTTCTTACTTTGTTTTTGAGATATATAAGTAACTTCCAAAATAAGCACTTGATTTAATGAGGGTTACAGAGTATACCGAAAACAGGTGTCTTGGGACAGTTATAGTCACAAATTAATTAAGGAAATAAACATTGCATAATGCAAGCAATCTGTTTTAATATGCTGGGGGAGGACAGTCTGGCCAATATTTTGTCTCTTGATGTTAATGAAAGAGACCTCACTGACTTTGAGACATGATGGCCATGTTTGGCTACAGTACTGTGACAAAGGCTTCTCAGCCAGCTGACTGTCCATGAGGAACAGTAGCTAATGGGATGTTGGCTTGAAAGCCTGATAGAAATATCATCAGAAACTGACAAGAAAGACGATGCCAATGTCTGCCTTTTCGTTAATATATTATGCACATCATGAAGACAAGCAACTCTGAAACACTTGACTGCACAAGAAACTGAAGACCAGTTGCTATAGTATACTAATCCCATAGTGTACTTTGTTTCGGTAGATGTGCATTAGCATTGCTGCACATAAAAGCTGGCAGTGCCACTATGTGTATTAACTGTTGCGAATTTAAATGATTAAATCAGCAACGCACTAAAATCATCCCTCAAATTCTCTGTGTTCACAGCTCTTTAAGTAGCGGTCATTAGGCATTGTACTCAATGTCCAGTGACATCCCAGTGTTATAAGAGTTTTTCTCTGTTCCTGCCCAGTCTCATTAAAGCTTTTGAGGATTACTACTGGCTAAGAAACATTAGATCATATTATACCTTTGTGACGCACAATGTCTCTCTTTAAAAACATACATTTTAGCTAAAGGGTGGACCTTATTGTAGGATATTTTCTCTCTTTGCAAAGTCAGGCAAATTAAGTTTAGAATTGGGTCTAAAAGATCTAAGATATGTATCTCATGTTTTATACACCGTTTGTTGCAGTTGTTTGCTCTCTGTTTTTACGATTATTTCTCCTGGGTTGAAGTTTTATGGATTTCAGAGCTCTTTGTTTTGAGGTCAAATTTCTGTTTGGCAGATTTTCAGGATCTCTTGTTTTTAGACATTATTCCTCGTGCTCTGATGCACATCTTTTCCATTTCCAAGATGTTGCTTCTACATATAGAAGGTAGTGCTTGTAACTCCTATTGGGTGAAATCAAACAAATGCAGACTTGTCCTTTTCTTTTTCTTTTATAAAGTAGTGAGTGCTTCTCAAAAGAATCTGTTACCCAGAGAGTTCAGCATGTCTTAGGCCTTCATCATAGTGTTGTTATTGTAGGGATATCATGCACTACATCTTTCTGCCTAACAGCCTTCTTCCAACACATTGTATAATAGTAGACTTCCTTCAAATTGCCTATCAGATAGGATAGTACTATGTGAGACTCTTGTATAGACTCTGTACAGCTGATATTTCGAGTAACTGTACAGCTTACAACAGTACAACTGGGTTTTGTGCCTTTGATACCCATGACACTACATACAAATCAGATTAATGATGCCTGCACTCTTATACTTGACTGTATCCGTAGGACTGTGAGCCTTCCATTCACCTGAAGAAGCAATTGTACAGCCTCTACAAGTGGAATTCTAGATGCTATACATACCCTATACTTTATCCCCACATTATGCTAGTTTGAACAATGCTACATTTGAAACGTTGGCACATATTTGTATACAAGGTAATCACATCTTCAAAATCACTTTAAAATCTCATTGTTATTTCTATGTTTTACACATCTCAATGACTGGAGAATGAGTCATTTCTCTAAGAAAGGAAGTCTTTCCACCTGGTAAGCACACTTCCAAATACAGATGAACAATTCATTATTTTTTGAGTTCTATGCTTTTTTTTCTAATAACTTTATGAACGATTTTATTCTATTATGAATCCTTATTCTGTAGACAGTATCTAATACTTCTGTTCTGTTATGTGTTGTATGGATTTCAAAATAAGCATATATACTCTTTGATTGTGATTGAACATTTGTGCTAATAAAAGGATTTTTGTATTTATAG
This sequence comes from Xenopus petersii, assembly GCA_038501925.1. Taxonomy (NCBI): domain Eukaryota; kingdom Metazoa; phylum Chordata; class Amphibia; order Anura; family Pipidae; genus Xenopus; species Xenopus petersii. Next base: position 54,998,657 of record CM076672.1, read on the forward strand.
TTATATCTTTACACATGTGTATTGGGTGATTGCAATGTAAACTAACCATGGACATCCATCTTTTATAGAACATTATTGGATCTAGTAGGAGATTCCCCCAAGTGGCAGTTAAACAATTGGCAGGAGAATTTTCAGATTGACATATCAGAGGAAGATTGGGAGGCAGCATATAGATCCTTGAGAAAGGCATCTCATTGTGTCTCTCATCAAGAGGGCTTTATTAAAACCATTTGGCAGTGGTATATGACACCTGAACGAATTTCTAAATTTGATCCTAAATCATCACCCTTGTGCTGGAGAGAATGCAATCAGACAGGTTCTCTGATGCATGTTCTTTGGAGCTGTCCTAAATTACAGAGACTCTGGGAAGATATTGACAATTTTCTTAAAAAACTTCCTGTATCACTAGAAACAATCCCCCCTGGAATGGCCTTGCTTCATCTAGGTACCATGGACCTGCCACCTCAGGAAAGACTGATAATGAATCATATTTTTATTGTTACTAAAAATCTCATAGCAGCTAATTGGAAGTCCCCAATTATACCCAAGCTTGAAGACATTTTAAAAATAGTAGATTCCAATCTTTTAGCTGAAAAGGCTTGGGCCATAAGATGTGGCAATCTCCAGTCTTTCCTGGGAAGGGCTAGTTTATGGCCTACAATATACATACAATCTAAACTTTCAGAACTTTAGAGTTTTGAGATCAGAACTATAATCCCCTCCTCTCACAGGACACATATATGTAGAACAGTATATCCGGTCTCATTTGGCCTTATTGGATGTCAATTGAATCTTAATTTTTGGAAAATACAGGGAAAACTTTCTGTTCTATACTTTGAAGATATTGGGACTTGTAGATTAGTGTTTGTTTGTTGTTAGTTATTCATAAGTTATGGGTTTTTATTGGATATTTATCACCAGATCACCAGATATTACCAGATATGACTGAGAGGTTGAAATAGGAGTATAAAAAGGTGGATACTACACAATTATACAAATATAAATACCATCAGTTCAACCTATATTCACGTGTGAAATATGCATGTTGGTTTAAGTGGATATTGTTAGCTATCATAACGTAGACTATAGTTTAATCATTATTGTTGTTTTACTGCTAACTACTACTGTTGCTGTGATTACTATCATTAAATGTATATGTTTGATGTAATGACTAGATTCACTACTAGATTCATTCATTACTAGATTCACTACATTTATTATTGAAATGTTTGTAAAATTTCTTTCTTGAAAAACCCAATAAAAAACTATTGAAACCGTAAACTAACCATGGAAAACTTTTGCACACACATTTTTAAAATTAGGGGAATTTGTAACTCTAATTTTGGCACGTTGGTGTTCATATTTAATGTGAACATAGGAGCACAAGAGGACGCGAGTTTTACTTATAGTCTACAGCATGCTGAAAATGATGATGATGATGATATTGATGGAGGTTTATGAAAAGATCTAAGTGTATGACAAATGGCAAACGTTTTGACTGCTTTTGTCAACATTTTGGTTGCTCCTTCTCCCAAACACAAGTTTATTTATTAGTACAAAACACTAATAAACAAAAGTAAAAAATAGGTGTGCTCAAATATTGTAATTAACCTTCCATGCGTAAAACATAAGTGAAATATTGTACAGTTTCATGTGGCCTGTTCCAGAATGCTCGGAACCTGGGAATTTCCGGATAATGGATCTTTCTGTAAATTGGGTCTTTATCCTTTGTCTAGTAGAAAATAAAGTTAGAATTAAATAAACCCTGGTTTTGCTTCCAATAAGGATTAATTAGATGCTAGTTTGAATCAAGTACAAGATACTGTTTTATTATTACAAAGGAAAAGGGAATCAATTAAAAAATTTGGAGTCTATGGGATATAGTCTTTTCATAATTCGTCGCTTTCTGGATAACAGGATTCCGGATAACAGATTCCATACCTGTACCTACAATAATGTAGATCAGTTAGACTTATCCAAAAAATACCTGTCAGCGTCACAGTTCAACAAGATTGCACTGGCACTTAATGTTTCCTTCAACGATTCAAACAGCACATTCTCCAAGGGTCCTTTACTGGATCGACATCTAATTTATACATAGAGCGTCCACCATATGGGTTGTTTGTATAAAAATCATAGCAGTTTGATATCAGAAGGGAGATTTAGCATTTTTCAAGGTCACAATCGCTGCAAAAGTAATGTGTCAAAACTTGTGCAACTTTTTTCCACAGTTTTTTCTTTTCCTCAATTGCATATCACATTGTTTGCAAATTTAAAAATAACCCTCAATTGAACTTGTTCGAATCCTTCAAATTACCCCATTTATGTGGTTAAGTTTAATTTGAATTTTGTTTAGATTTTTTTGCATTTGACAAGTCATGATTACTCAAGTATGAAACAATAACATGAATGTATTCACAATATCCTTTTTTTCCTCATTTTTATGAATTATGGAAAAATGCGATCTTCAATATTTATATATTTTACTCTCAGTGAGCTGTGGATATTGCTATGAGGTGTAAGCATGCACAGAAGATTGTATGTAAATTGCATTTTTGCACAGACCATCTCATACCTTAAACATATTTTTGGCTGGTTTACATTCTGTCCTTTAAAATTTTGATACCCTTTTGGCAAATATTTTGTAAGGATCCATTGAGTGTTTCAAGGGTCCAAAATACAATTTTGTATAATAATAAAAAATATAACTATAAGCAAAAAAAAAACTCGATTGTTCGGAAGGCAATTAACATATTCAAATGGTTCAACAGAACTCTGCCATTGACTTGTAAATTAACTAGGCAGGTTTTAGGTGTCGAATATTTGAATTAGAAATGTTTCCATGCGATAGATCTCACATTTGAATTTACATTAGAATTGGGTGATGAAAATTCAAATGTGTGAATTTTGACACCAAAAAAAAAATCGAAAATTCTAATTCAATTCTAATTCAAATATAAATTGTGGTATTAGCAATACCACTCCACAGTTACAAATAAGACCCTGCTTAGTTCATTCCACCATCTCTGTCATTTTGGTAGCAGAATTATTATATGAACTTGCTTGTGTTATCATCACTGCAAAGTTGGAGATGTGATGATCACAGGAAAAAACACAACAATAGGTTAGTTAAACTTCAGTTTAACAAATTACTTTTTATATTTTTCTGCCTTTCTTAGGCTTACATATGACCTTCTTTTACTCTTCACAGACATTGATTAGATCAGGCTCTGTCAGGAATGCATTTTTGTTGAAGTTAATTACAAAACTGCCTAAAAAAACAGTCAGTTGTCTCCTTGTGATCATCTGCCAGCTCTGCATTTATATTTTTGTTTAACCTTGTCTGCCGTTTACCAGCCAGACCTGCATTTTAATGCTGTTACTCTCTAGGGCAGGCTCTTCAGCTGTTGCTGAACTAAATGCCTCAGAATCCCTTGCCGCAGTCACCTGCTACCCTGCCTTAAAGAACAAATACACTACCTTGAGGATACTGCATAATATTATTTCTAGATACTGCCACAAGCTTTCACATGGACAGAGTGAATTAATTGCTGGCTGTCTAGAGAGCCATACAACATTGTTGGGATTTGTCCTTGATCTGATTTTGGATAAGTTTGTTCATTTAAAATGGGTTCCTTTTATAAATATGCACTTAATGCTTCATTCGGGTTCTCAAGTTACTATACGTACAAAAGTAAATAGTGAAGTGTAAAGTTTCATTTTTCAATTTTCTTGTCTATATGAAGCAGAGGGGGGTCGCTGACTCTGTAAAATGTTGTAAATGTATACATTAGTTGATACATTTAGTATCTTTGGCCAAGCTGAATCCCTGAGTTTCATTAAAGGGGTGGTTCACCTTCAAACAACTAGTTGTATTCAGATAGATCACCAGATCAAATTACTTTTTTCAATGACTTTCTATTTTCTATTTGTGATCGTTTTTCTAATATTGAAGTGTGAAGTGTAATTTTTCACCTTCTGAAGCAGCTCTGGGAGGGTGGGTCGCAGACCCTGTAAACTGGTCTAAATGGATACATTTTTAGTTGATAAATTTCTTATATTTGTCTTTGCTGAGCAGAATCTCTGGGTTTCATTAAAGGTGGCTGTTAAACTTGATACAATAGTTGCTAATGCTCCAGAGATGCTGCTGAGAAATGTATCAACTAATTGTTGCAAAATTGTAACAGTTTAGAGTCTGAATTACTGAGCTGCCAGACATTAATGGGGAAAATAATGTCTCAACTAGTCTTTATTCCATAAGAAATAATTAAAGGATATTTGGTTAATAAAGGAAAAGATACCCAAAGCAATTTTTTATTAATTTCTATGCCATCATTGGTAAAACAGCACTTTGTAGTCAGAGTTAAGAGTAACATTTAGGTGTACCATTTGGATTTAGTTTCTATTGTTGCCATATATTCATGCTCCAATTTTTTTCCCAAAAGTATATAATTCATTTCAAAAGCACCGCCTACTCACATCTTTAATACTAATACCTGCTATATATCTGCAGGCTCAACTTTAATCCATGCCCATTGCTTCAAATGGTAAGACTGATCCCTTATCTCTGAACTTCTTAAATATGCCTACAAATTTTAAGTTTTGCAGCTTTTTGTCCTCTTCTAGCTCATGCATGTCAAGAGCACCATGTATATGTCAGTTCCCTTCTCTACTATTAAAATCTGACTAAAAAAGCACACTTTTTATTTCCTTCTTCAAACATGCCCATTAGGGGATCTGTATGTCATTATTTGCTGCACCTAACTCAAAGAGTTTCAGGAAGAAACATAGAAGGCCATGGCTGATGAACCTTTTTATTCCACAGTGTATGACTGAAAGTAGAGATTTTTGTACTATCTTCAGAAAGAAATATTCTTAAACTTTACAGTTATCCACATATCTACTTAAAGGGCCATTGCACTCACCAATTTAAAATATAGACTTCATCAAATGATTAAGTTTACAAAACAAAGTTATTTCTATGTGATATGAGGCCAGCTAAAGTCCAGTTTAATTGTGGTTTTCTGTTACATTATCTGCACTGAAACATGTCCAAGTACTATCCATTTGGTTAAATCAAGTGCAAATAGCAGTGCACACTATTTTCCCTGTGTTTTGGAATGGCGACCCTTCAAGCGCACAATCTTGATACCATCATTAGTGTCTGATTCCCTTGGTGCAAGTCAGTTGTGGCTATTGACCAAGCCCACTAAGGGAATTGCTGCCATGTCCAAGCCGGCAGTTTTATCGTTTCAGCTTGGAACAACAAAGAAAATATTGTTCCAGAGCTTAATATGATATTGACCATGAGAGGGGACTGTTTAATTTTAGTCTAAGAATTGGGTTTATGGGGTTTATTTAATAAAACACACTAAGTTTGACCAGGTACAGTAACCTATAGCTACAAACCAGCAGTTAGAATTTACTGGTCACCAGTTTAAAAGCAAACATCTTGTTGGTTGCTGTGGGTTACTGATCCTGGGCAAATTTAGTGACATATATTACATATGGGGGAAAATGTTTTACTGAATATAAATCCTAAAAAATCTGAATGAAATAAAATGAAAAAAAAACATTTTCCATTTATGTTTTTGTTTCGTAAGTGCACAACTACAGCTATATTGTTGGCACCAAGAAATATTAAAAAAAGTGCATTTTACAAAGTATCACATTTCATTAAATGTGGATTTAAGTTGATATCTTGAAGATGAATATGTGAAGTATTGCCCTCCCCCACCCTATGCATACATTCTTACAAGGTTCCTACATCAACTTCAAAATAATCCAATTAAAAAAAAAAGCAGAGCACACATTATATTATTCTTGACACTACAATGACTGGGAATAAAATGAAAATATGAATTCAGTTTCAAAAAAAGGTTGGACGATTAGTACACATGTTTTACCACTATTAACATCATTTGTTGCTTTAATTTATTGCTGTCTTGAGAACATTGACTTGGGAGCTCTCTTTAGGCCTTGTTTTAATGCCCTGACAGGCTATATATTTTTTAGTCCAACCAGCTTCAAGAAAATAATTACAACTAGTGCTCCCATTACAGTGAAAGTAACTAAAACCTAAACATACAAAACTAAGTTGTGGCTGAGTGTGCCTTAGATAGTTTGGAATAAATTATGCAAAATCATGCAATGTTGATAAACTATTATTACTAAAATTCTTAATTATTCTTATATATTCAACTTGTTTTCTAGTTATCAAGCTAACATGGTGGAATTTAAACAGCGCCATCTGGTGTTCAGTACTGCTGACTGGCCTGACCATTGGGAGAAAATCAGATCTGCTTGGAAAAAAAGCATAGAAGACTTATCTTAAATTTATCAGATATTTTAAACAGAACAACAAAATACTTTCCTCTTTTAAAACAGAGTAACAAAAAAATACGGTCCTCTTTTTAAGCAGAGCAACAAAGTACTTTCCTTTTATTCTTTTTACATTTTCTCCCTTTAGGTCAGTGTTACGACCTGCAGATTTTTTATATTGTTATTACAGTGTCATTATATTTGTGGTTTAAAAGCTGCTTATATCTTGAAAACTATAAAAAAAAAAAAAAAAGTGGCAAAAATGTAAATTGCAAAGGTGCTTAGAAGAGAATTTTACCTTAATTTGGGGGTTTACATTTGCTTTGTGTTCTATCTAGAACTTGTCATTGTTACCCTTGATTTTTTCTATATGAAATAGCAAAATGACTCATTGCTGGTCAACTATATCATAGAAGGGAACGGGACAAAGGTATCATACTCTTGTTTCCCAGTAGCATTGTCTATAACATAACCTGTAAAAGGGTTAGCATCTTGCTTATGCTTTACCATATTTAAACACATTTCACAAGGTAACACATTACTTCAGCAATAATCCAGTTTGTGGAGTACACTGAAAGAGTTCTGATAACATTAATAAATGTTTGCAGAGGCAGATGGCGAACCTTTCAGCAGACGTGAACCGTGAACTTTATATTTATTTTATTGGCACATAACTGCAAAGATGTCTAAACATATTATCCAGCCTCCAAAGGTGATATAAAATTATGATTAAGCTGTGACTTCTAGCACAAATGGAACAAATAACGTGCAAGACGTCCCTGTTCTAGTGCGTTTCGTACAAGACAATTATTGAAGAAAATGTGCCAATATAAATACGCTATATTATGTGATACTTAATTCCAGGGCCAAGCTTTGATGACGTAAATGACGTAACAAATCAGTAAGGCGTGCTCTCTGATACTTCCTGTAAATGAAAAATTGATCACCTCATTAGAGAATAAATGATGGGAACAGAGACACAATATCAGTGAAGAATAAGAAGGTTATGGGGTGGAATTCATACATGGAACAAAAACAAAAAGCAAACAAAAGTAACAAAAACTACGGGTCTGGGGTTATTCCAGCGAACACCATGGAGCTCTTCTCTTCTGGCTTCTTCTTTCTTCAAATTTCCAGGGGCAGACGCATGCACAGTAGAATGAAAAAGCCGACTTTTTAGTTAAAGTTCTGTTTTTCACTCTAATGCGCATGCACAGCCACAAAAAGTAAGAAAAAGCTGGAAGGGAAGGGCTCTGTGGTGCTCACTGAAATAACCCCGGCCAGTACAGTTTGGAGAATTGTAACTCACACATAAAAAGTTGCCCAGCAGAGACTTCAGTTAGAGACTACGGGGGAAAACCCAGTTGCTATTACCCTAAGGGTCACCAAGCGGCATTCCAGGGGACATTTCAGGGGCCACAAGGCAAAGTCCGTGAAGGCGAGACACATCTGGGTAGTAGCCAAGAGAACAAAGAAATCCAGAGTGTTGGCTGGTGGAGCAGGTCTTGTGCTGGCTGTACGGATGTACAGCCAGCACAAGACCTGCTCCACCAGCCAACACTCTGCTGTCAGAATAGCCAGGGAGGAGAAATCGAGCATCGCAAGATGGATGGTTGCCCTGTCGCCTTTTCTGAAGAGGAGTGGAAGTGGACTTTCTGTAAGTTATTTCTTAATAAAGGCTTTGCTATTTAAAAGTTTAATTTGTCTTGGTGTTTATTTTTCGTTGTATACTAAGGAATGTTTTAACAAAAATGTTTGATGTTACTGGTCCTTTAATATAAGGCCTGCTGGAAATTATATGTATTCCATCTTTCACCTGTGTGCCTATAAAACAGATTTGAATGCTGTCTACTAATCGTTTAAGATGTGACCTTTAGAATGACTGATTGCTTCTCAAATGCATGGTAAGGTAAAGTGTGAGCTAAGCTCTAACACCTCATAGCACAGTATGGTATTCAAGTGCTCAAATCAGTTGAATCCATTCTGATTCACCAGCATTAATGAATGCATACACTTATTAAACACTTTCTTAAATGCCAGGAAGTGATAATAGTGACTGTACACTGGTGCATTTTTGCCACCCCTGGTAACTAATAAGGTGCTGGCCCCTGAGGTGAGTATCTCAATTTGCCTCATTGGCAAAACTCCCCTGGCCGACCCTGTAAAATACTTGACCTATTGACCTTTGGTCTGAATGGTAATCATACAGTTTATAATCACCTATTTACTCAACTGCCACTGTGGCTCCTTTTCTTTCTCTCATCTGCCGATGTCCTTTACACTGGCTCATATGGAGCATCAGCAGATGAAAATTTCAGATGTGCCCAATTGACAATATCTAATAATATCCATGGTATGATATATAATAATAATCATCTAATATCCATGGTATGAGGATATAATTCAGAATCATCTGTCCAATATATAAGTAATGGAACAATAAACCAAAATGTGCCTTATATGATTTTATTAGTCATATGGTCAACCCTTTAGGTATCCCAGTTAAATAATTTGTAAAAGTGCTATATGTCATAGCTATTCAAGTGGCAGGAAAATCTGCAAGCATTTCTTTTGCAGCAAAATCAGCTTTCTTGTAACAAGCCAATAACAAACCATGGCATTCCTCATTCGCCTGACATATCACCTAACAGCACAAAACATATAGGGGCATATTTCTTTGCACGGTTTGAAGCACAGAACAACACAGGAATGTGGAAGACCATCACTCTGCCTAGTGACCAGGCACTGCGTCTGATGGTGGCTGACGTGTAGATGACTCTCGAAAGTGTAAACCCACGGAAGGCTGCAGGACCAGACAATATCCCTGGCAGAGTTCTAAGAGAATGTGCAGATCAGCTGACATCTTTAACATCTACCTGGTCACCTCCACGGTCCCGAAGTGCTTCAAAACCACCACCATTGTCCCCGTGCCGAAGAAGTCGTCAGTGTCCTGCCTCAACGACTACCATCCTGTGGCACTCACTCCCATCATCTTGAAGTGTTTTGAGAAGCTCGTCAAGAAACACCTCAAAACCTTGCTGCCACCAGCACTGGACCCCCTACAGTTCGCATTCCCTCAAAATCGCTCAACAGATAGCCACCATCCTCCATCTGGCCCTCTCTCATCTGGACAAAAAAGACACCTATGTTCGAATGCTGTTCATAGACTTCAGTTCAGCATTCAGCACTATCATTCCTCAGCATCTGATAGAAAAGCTGAGCCAGCTTGAACTGAACACCAACCTCTGCAGTTGGGTTCTGGACTTCCTGACCGACAGACCTCAGTCAGGATTGGAAACTTCACCTCCAGAACCACCACACTGAGCACCAGAACCCCTCAAAACTGTGTGCTTAGTCCTCTTCGGTTCACTCAGCTGACGTATGACTGTGCAGCCACACACTGCACAAATCACATCATAAAGTTTGCTGATGACACGACCGTGGTGGGTCTCATCAGCAATAATGACGAGTCATCATAGAGAGAGGAGGTGCAGCGGTTAACAGACTGGTGCAGAGCCAACAACCTGTCTCTCAAAGTATACAAAACAAAGGAGATGGTTGTTGACTTTAGGAAGACTAGGAGTGACCACCTGCCATTTTACATCAACGGCTCGATCGTCAAAAGCACCAAATTCCTTGGTGTCCATCTGGCATAGAACCTCACCTGGTCCCACAACACCAGCTACTTAACCAAGAAAGCTCAACAGTGTCTCTACTTCCTGCGCAAGCTGAGGAAATCCCATCTCCCACCATCCATACTCAAAACCTTCTACAGAGGGACTATCGAGAGCATGCTGAGCAGCTGTATCACTGTCTGGGCTGGGAACTGCACTGTCATGGAGTGCAAGACCCTACAGAGGATAGTGAAGACAGCAGAGAAGATCATAGGTGTCTCTCTTCTTTCCATCAAGTACATTTACACTGCTCACTGCATCCATAAAGCCACCAGCATTGTGTCTGATCCAACACACCCCTCACACTCACTGTTCACACTCCTGCCATCTGGAAAAAGGTACCAAAGCATTAGGGCCCTCACTACCAGACTGTGTAACAGTTTCTTCCCCCAAGCCAGAAGGCTCCTGAATACTCAGGGACTGGACAGATCTCTCTCTCACACACACTCCATCTGACCTTACTATATACCACAACGTTACACAGCCACTGTACGCCATTGTATAAATAAATAGCCATTGGATACAATTGTTCTCTATGAACACATTTGCACTTTATCATGTTCTTACTACTATCATATCACAATGATACACCCATCATGTCTGACGTTTAGTATTATTTACTTAACATATTACATTTGCTGAGTGTGCACTGTCTTGTCTTGTCCTTGCACTATGCTGACCTGTCTTGCAGGAGTTGCATATTTTTGTACTTGCACTTTTTGTCTGTTGTCTGGTACATCTATGTTGTGTGCAGCACCATAATCCTAGAGGAACGTTGTTTCGATAGACTGTGTACTGTACAAATGTATATGGATGAAATGACAATAAACTCACTCTTGATTTGACTCTTTATTTATCAAGGGTCGAATTTCGAATTGAAAAAACGTCGAAATTCGAATTCAAAAAGACCAAAATTAAGTAAAAGTTTTTTTTTTTTTGGTCAAATAGGTCCGTTTTCGATTGAATAGGTCAGAATTCGAATCGTACGAATCAAAGGAATAGCGCATTCGATTGAATTCGATTCAAAGTTTTCCCCCCAAAAAACTTTGGTTTTTCAAAGTCCACCGATTGACTCCAAATAGGCTCTAGGAGGTCCCCCATAGGCTAAAACAGCAATTCGGCAAGTTTTATATGGAGTGGAATGGTCGAAGTCGAATTTTTAAAGAGACAGTACATGATAAATTATGATATTTGGATTTTCAAATGTTTTTTCAAATTTGAATCGAATTTGGACTATTCCCTAGTCGAAGTACACAAAAAATAGCTCAAAATTCACCTTGACCTTTGATAAATCTGCCCCATACAGTTAACATCCAGTTATTTATAAATTTGTATGTGAAATTACCTTTGAAGACACTGCAGAGAAACAGTCTCTACTAGTATTCAGCTTTTGTTTTTAGTTCAACTTGCATTATCTGCATGTATAAGCATTACCTAGTTAAACGTGAAATCGAAGGCATTGTGATGTTTACGACTGGATACATTTATTTATTATATATCTGATATAACGATTGAGATAATCCTATCATTGAGTTATTCTGGTCACACAATGAGCATGCAAGGTTGAACTGATGGATCTGTCCTGGGACTAATTGATCATAAAATGCAGATGAGGCCCAGGCATGTGTAGTTGATGACCCATCTAAACATATACAGAATTAGGTCATTTTGGTTGATATGCTTTTGTGTGCATGCACCAGAGGTTCTCCATCTAAATCAATCATTTGGATTTGCTACACATACACAAGTCAGGTTTTGAACTGACCAAATGCTAAAAATGTGTGTGTGACCTGGAGCTAAACCAATACTCAATCCCTTAAAGGCTTTAAATTGGTTTGCTATTTTGTAGAAAGAGATCAATCCTTTGTGTTTTTCTGTTTTCTTTAAAAGCAGTTTAGAAGTTTTAGGGGCCCTTTTATGTTTGCCCAAGCAATCATAAAGGAAACCCGCAAACAAAGATTTGGCACAAAACCCTGCGTGATTAGTAAACCCACAGAGAATTAGCTAGACACACTGTATTCTACTTGGGTACCACTAGGATGTAACCACATGAAGCACACTGTGTGACCACAGGGCAGGTTAGTATTGTGAAATGGATGTGAATACTTGTAGCAGATCAGAAATTGCAGTACAGAATTGTTAGGCAAACAAACAGTAATCAGAGAAGTTCAGGAATCAAGCAGAGAGTCAAACCAGAGCAAGAATAGAAAAACTTGATTTATCACGGGCAAGATACAGATCTGCAGATTTTGAATGGAAAAATGTGGGTGGAAAGTCACACAAAATAGGCAATACAATTAGATGAGCAGAGATCATCATGTAATTTCAGTACCACAAACAGAGACTTGAACAGCCCGCCTCTGCAGTAATCACAAAAGCCATAAAAGTGCAGTACACAAGGCCCTGGGGTTGAGCCCAACCACAGGATGTACTTCACATGTAGTTGTTCATGAATGAAATGGTAGAATTGTTACATCCAATAAAAGAAATGTGAATGGACACAAATACCTGGCTGCGTTTAGTTTTGCATGAGCAAAACTGTGGATGCGTTCATAAATGACTCTGTTCTATATATTTCAACTGAGCTCTGTTGTGTAATCTGCAGCTGTGGTGGGCAACCTCTTGTGAAATGTGTTTACATATAATATAATTCAGATATTTATAGCTCCTAACAGAGCTCTAACTACCTAAGTACCCTACATATCTCTGTACTAAAGATTCTACAAGGATATGTCATGTGGCTACCTGGTGGAGACAAATGTGATCCTGAACCAATGATATTACTCATAGCTATACAGAACACATTGCAGAATTTGGTATTGTTTTTTCCCTGCTCCATACAATGCACAAGTTATTACTGTTTTACAGCAGTGCCATTTTTATTGTAGGGATAATATCATAAATAATACAGTGTTTAACCTAATTAAAGAGCGATAAGTAGCTCTGTCATTTCCTGGTATCTACAGAATAGTATTAGTAAATAGTAGAATTTTGCTCCATATTGATAAATATGCCCCTATATATTGCAGTAGGGCACACACACACACACACATATATATATATGTATATGTGTGCGTATAAAAGCATATGTATTTCTGTACATATTTGTATATACACTTTGACTCTGTGCTGGAAACCATGCTATTCTGGAAACAGTTCTTGATTCTAATATTCAGACTGGTCAGTGCCAACCCAATGTCTTACCCCTAAAAACCTATTACTAGGAGGCATTGAATCCACTTTTTTGGATTCAGCCGAATCCTTCTAAAAATTTGTCTGAATCCTGCTGAAAAAGCCTGAATCCTGGCAGAATCCCGAACCGAATCCTGGATTCGGTGCATCCCTACCTATTACAGTGTGTAATGTGTCATAATGTGCTCGTGATTGGTGTTACGTCCTCACTGCCTCTGTATTCACTCTATTTGCTATATAACCGTTCAAGTTGTAATATTTGTTGTTTTGTTTGTTTTGTTTGAAATTGACATTGAATACAAGTTTTAGAAAATTAGGTTAAAACATTTTTAGAGAGATGTTCCCACTGAAGATGCAGCAGACCCTGGAGATTTCAATGAAGCATACCATTATTCAGATAATACATTTAATAGATATAAGAAAAATTGTATGTATCTACTACATGTTCTCCTGCTCAACATGCTGTGTTTCCATAGACTTGGTAGCATGAGAGTGTTATTTTAAAAAAATAATACAAGTGCTTTAATATATATGAAGTGAGAAACGTTGCATTCCCAACTGCTACAGTGGTCTTCAAAAGCTTATGGTGCCGGTCAAAATATGTTGTTATAAGAAGCAGTAACATTTAACTGCAACCTTCTATGTCCCCTCTATATCATTGTATTCCCATATGGGTGATGGACAGAAGGTACTATGAAACCCCTGAAAAGTTTTCTCCCTGGATTTGTCAAGGATACTTTCAGACCATTACTTCAGTAATCAGTTACTCTACGTTCTTGTTTTTGTATTGGACCATTAGACCTTGCAGGAACTTAAAGGAGAAAAAAACCCTTAATAAAAAAACCCTACCCCCAAACCCTACAAAGACCCCCCTCCCTCCTTCACCCCAGCCTGGATGCCCCCCTGGGCAAATGCCCCTAACTCTTCACACACCCCTCCATACAGATTTTGTCCAGCCTAGTTCACGGCTGGAGTTCTAGTTCTTCTTCTCTTCGGTAATCTTCGGAATGAGACCGGCGAAGCAGTGCATGCGCAGTTGGAGCCATATTCTGTTTCGCAACAACTCACAAATTGCCGAAGCGCTGGTCTCCTTCTGAAAATTATGGAAGCAGGTGAAGATGGCGCCCGTGAACTCCACTGGACAGAATCTGCACGGAGGGGTAAGTAAAGACTTAGTAGATCAGTAGAAGTTGTTCCACTGTGCTTAGATAAATATAGTAGTTATGTTCATGATTCAGAGTAGGGGTACACTAGAAGACCACTATAGACCTAAGTGGGGTGGAAGGTGTAATTGGGATAGTGTATTAGTAATAGTATTTCCTAAAAACTACATGAAAAAATCCTCTGTAACAGCCTAGGACAGCACAAGCTAAAAATACACCCCTGGTTATTTGCAAAAACACAATAATGGAGTAAAAACTATTCTCATGATTGTATTTTGAATGAGCTTGAATTATTTAATTTCTTTAGTTTTATTTCATATGATATAATGCGGTATGTTTTATAGAGAAGCTTGGAAAGATGAGCTGTGAAGCGACTTCACTTATCCCACTGAACTGAGAATAATGGGTGGTTCCTTTATTTTAAGCTTTGCTATTTTCTTGGAAGTATTCCTGTTTACATCACTGGACTGGAAATAATATTTGAAAAGATATTGTGGATATGTAAAAAAAACTGAAGCGAGATATGTTAACAAGAAAAGAATTGTTAATGTATAACCTCAGGTTAAAACACAAATAGCACTTATTATTTGGCAGCTGAAAACTCCAACAATCATTCCAGTCAAATTATTATTTAAAATTAGCAGAGAATTCTTTTCTGTGCAGCTGTGGATTAAAACAAGAGAATGAATTATCACCAAATCTATCAAGTTTAAACATGATCTGTATTGGCCTGTTGTTAATTACATACAGTGTTCTCCTTTCACTGATCAAAATAATTTACATTTTCCACATGAGAAGACAAAACTGGCAAAAACTGATATTGGGCTCATAAATTTAACTTAATCTTTTTCATAAAGTAGTGTGGATGATATCCATGTATCTGTATTGGCTACTGGAGTAGTATTTCTATTATCCGAAATGGCTGTATAGCTCCAGTGTGTTCCATCTTGCTGCACTCCAAAACCTCTGCTTTATGTATAGTGGCCAAATGGTTGGTATGATTTCCATCCATGACCATTGCTATTTAGCATTTCATTACACAGAAGAAATTAAGAATAGCCAAAACTGTATGTATTCATAACTATGATTTTATTGGATTGGGGAGTCAACAGTGGTTCACAGACTTAAAGTGGAACTATTGCATAAATGAAAATTTTATATAAGCTTCCTCATACTGAAATAAGAAACATTCTAAATACAATCAATTAAAAATTCTGCATTGTTTCTGAAATCAAGTTTATATTTATTATCCCTCTGTAACGATGTAACGTTGTCAGGAACCTTGGTCGGTGACTGTAACTTGCGGACATGTTCATCAACGCCCTCTTGGCGCCCTGGACTTTGTGCTGCGGAATCCAACACTGAAGTGCGTGGAAAAATCACGTGAGGTACCGGCAGGGTTGAAGAAAAGCAAAGAAGTTGAGCAAAAACCAGGAATTCAAAAATAGTTACAACGCTTAGGCAGGATCAGAAGACTGGAACCAGCTTAGGCATATTCAAAATGGAAAACTGGCATTTTAAAGCAGTTCTGGCAGCAGAAATTCAAATTTGGCGTCATGACGCTCAGCGTCAATAGCGGACGTCACTATTGACCGAAATGCAGAAGTGTGCGCCTGCGCACCATCAACCTGGAAGAGACACGCCAGAAGGTAAGAGAACTTGCCAGTCTCCGGGCGCGTCTTACACCCTCTCTCAGCATCTGTGTCTCTTCATTCTGTCTTCATGCAGCAGTTGGGTGTCAGATGAGTGATCCAATATATCTTATGGGGGCTCCCTTTCCTAGCAGATGAATTAGAGCTCACTCAAATAACTGATTCCAGTACAAACAAAATCTAACAAAATAACCGTCTTCTGCACAAATTCTGCATATAGAGAGCTATGAGGTCTTGTGCTTTTAATAGAGTGAGCTCTTGTACATCTTCTAGGCAAAAGGAGCCACCTATAAGATATATTGGATCATTCATCTGATGCCCAACTCCTGAATGAAGACAGAATGAAGAGAAACATTGACAGAGGAATCGTGAAGATAAACTTGATTATTTCATAATTGGTACAGAATTTTTAATTGATTGTATTTAGAAATTTTCTTATTTTAGTATGCTGAATCTAATATTAAATTGTCATTTTCGTGATAGTTCCCCTTTAAATAATTCTATAACTAGTTATACACAGGGGCGATCCACCAATGAGGCAAGCTGAGGCACTCACCTCAGGTGGCCTCGCCAGCTAGGTTTCCAGGGGCAGCAAAAAGCTGATCCTGGTGCCTTTAAGAGCCAAATTTCCTGTTTTTAAACCGTATATTTGGCTTTACTAGGGCGAGAGATCGCAATTGCGCTCTCCGCAATAGCGTTGCTGCCTCCCCCCGGAAATGGATTCGGGCTGGGGGGTGGCACTACGGGAGCCACCTCAGGCGGCAATATACACAGGAACGGCGCTGGTTATACAAACATTTGCAAGTCTCTAAAACCCTAAAATGATTAATTGGTGTAAGCCTATTTTGTAGGGGGTCCTCTGAGCACTTTTGCAATTTACATGAACTTTTTATTTTAAGGGGCTTCTGAGTTATTAGCAGATTTAGACATGTTAAGACTGCTATGGAGAGCTCCGCTCAGCAAATCTTTTTGAAGACCCAGAGTGTTAGTGACCCTAACAGTATATCCACTTACTGGATTCAATTAACCTTTGGGTTGGTGACTTTTAGTTGTGCCAAAAGCTTACTTTTAACAGTCTAAAAATGAAATATCTCAGTAACCACTTAAATTCATGTAAATTGCAAAAAGTGCTCAAAGAAGCAAACTGAGTATGTTTACATGTTTAGATATTTTTAGTGTTTTTATTTGCTGGATTGAGCTTTACACAAAGAGAAGAATAACCTTCAAGTACGTAAGAGTCATTTCCCTTAGTCTGCAAAATGATAGAAATGGGTATAATATATGGTTTTCTATGTTGTTTCCTTTTCAGAAAGGTTTTTAATTTTGAAAATTAAGAACTAAATGATGCTGCTTTCTTTTCTCCTTCTTTTAAATAATCTTTTAACAAATTCTCCTGAAGAAAGTTTTATAATGTTCTAGGCAGATCCTTTATTTTCTGTAATATATTTAGCTTTGTAATCTTTTTTTCTATTCCTTGGAGCAACTGAAACATTCTTCAAAGATTATGTTCTTCATCTCTGCCATTTTTACATTGCCTTTTTCCTGTTTCGTTTAATAGATTTAAATTTTATGTCACTTGAAGGTCGTCACTGTAGCATCATCAAACCAATGCTGATTGTTGAAATAAAGATATGTTTAAGACAAAAAAGAATGGCTCTACAAAAAAATGGTTTGCATAGATTAATACTAAACTGATGAATATAATTATCATGCAGGTCGTACGTGCAGAAGAGAATGTCGGATATTTAAAGGGGTTGTTCAAATTTCAGATAACTTTTACTTGGATGTAGAGAGTGATATTCTGAGACAATTTGCAATTGGATTTCATTTTTTATTATTGAAGGTTTTTGAGTTATTTAGCTTTTTATTCAGCAGCTCTTCAATTTGTATTTTAAGCAATCTGGTAACAAGGGTCCAAATTACCCTAGCAACCATGTATTGATTTGAATAAGAGACTGGAATATGAATAGGAGAGGCCTGAATAGAAGGATCAGTAATGAAAAGTAACAATACATTTTTAGCCTTAAAGAGCATTTGTTTTTTATAAGGGGGTCAGCGATGTCCATTTGAAAACTGCAAAGAGTCAGAAGAAAAAAGGCAAATAACTATAAAACTATAAAAAATAAATAATAAAAACTAGAGATGCACCAAATCCACTTTTTTGGATTCGTCCGAACCCCCGAATCCTTTGTGAAAGATTCGGCCTGATACCGAACCGAATCAGAAACCTAATTTGCATATGCAAATATGGAAGCAGAAAACATTTTTTACTTCCTTGTTTTCTGATAAAAAGTCACACAATTTCCCTCCCCGGCCCTAATTTGCATATGCAAATTAGGATTCAGGTTCGGAACCGGCAGAAGGATTAGGCAGAATCCTGCTGAAAAATGCCAAATCCTGGATTCGGTGCATCCCTAAAATAAACCAATATAAACGTTGCTTAGAATTGGCCGTTCTATAACATAATAAAAGTTACCTTAAAGGTGGACCACCCCTTTAAGTTTACTGCCACTAAAACTGAACAAGAAAGAGAATACAAAATTGAATTGCTTTAAATGATTCAAGAACTTTATTTTGTTTCTTACGATGACAAAATTTGTATATGACATTTATATTGATATAAAAACACCATTGTAAGGGTTTATAAATCAAATAAAAAGACCTGTTGAATGTTATACCTCAGGGAAGTATTACAGTACGGTCCATTTATGAATGTGCAAAGTGGAATCTTTGATGCAAGTCACAATATTTTATGGCTATAATGTCATGATTTCCACAATTCCAAGGTAATTTCTTGGCATGCACAAATATGCGTCTTCTACAATTTTGCCAATGTTTTATAATGCACAAAATCACGGTTGTTTGCTTTTACAGATCAGATGAAATGTCGCTTAAAATTGTTGTAGCAATTCTTTCTGCTACTTGACATTAAAGGAACAGTAACATCCAACAAATAAACTGTCCAATATACGCAAGGAAAAGGAGTGTAAATCAGGCACTTACTATATCGTGCATTTATCATCTCATGGAAATGATTTATTTTGTGACCACTCATATGGCTCAAATCCTCACCTTTACCAATATACAATGAAAAAAGTGTACAAATTGTGCAAATACATGGAAGGGGCATCCCCATCCATGAGTCCTTGAAATCAGTTCAAAGCAGCTTTATACACACGTAAGGGCACATTTACTTAGGGTTGAACATCGAGGGTTAATCAACACTAGATATTCGACCGTCGAAGTAAAATACTTCGAATATCGAAGTTGAAGGATTTACCGCATTTCCTACGATCGAACTAAGGAAAAATCGTTCGGAAGGATTTTAATCCATCGATCGAAACGATTTTCCTTCGATCAGAAAATTGTTAGGAAGCCTATAAGGACCTTCCCTATAGGCTAACATTGCACCTCGGTAGGTTTTAGGTGGCGAACTAGGGGGTCGAAGGAGACAGTACTTCAACTATCGAATGGTCGAATAGTCGAACGATTTTTAGTTCGAATCGTTCGATTCGAAGTCGTAGTCAAAGGTCAAAGTAGCCAATTCGATGGTTGAAGTAGCCAAAAAAATACTTCGAAGTTTTTTTTATTCTATTCCTTCACTCGAGCTAAGTAAATGTGCCCCACAATGTATACTGTGCAGTATTACCATGAAAACAGCTTATTAATGCCCAGTTATAATATATTGGATATATGTAGGGTTGCCACCTTTAAGCCCTGTGGAGACCGGGCAGGGGGACCGGCTGTGATGTGTTGGGAGAGGGACCAGGACGCTGAGGGGGCGGGAGTGATGTCAGTGGCGGGGCTATGACTCATTGTAGGAAATCATGCCCTGTTTTCCAAATTAGGCAGTTTTGACCCGGGCAGCCCTTCAAAAAACTGGGCTGTCTGGGTCAAAAGGTCTTAAAAGTTCAGTCCCACTACTTTGTTGAATGCCCGTTCTCTTTGTTATTATCACCAAAATGAACCAGGCTTAAAAATCGTGGCTAAAGTCCCAGCAAGTCAAATAATTCAAAAGCGCATCTATAGATTTTCAAACTGTATAAATTTGCAGTTTGTCCTCATTTTAAATGAATTCTTAAAAAAATATGCTTCCTGTTAACATGATGCAATCTAAATTAGCTGTACATGATAGAAAAGCATAGTGAGTCAGTTCAAATAACACAGCATTGCAGTGTAATTCAGTAAAAAAATATATGGCTTTTAGACTGACTGTATTTCCATTAGTTTGTAGCCATAATGGAATGTGTCAAACTTATGTCACAATAATCCCCTCACCATAAATTATATGGCACTTACTAAAAACTGGGCTTTCATTGTATGGTACAATAAATTCACTGTCAAACTATTGCATGTACCAGCAGTCAAACGAATGTAAGCATCTCAGAGATAGCTTTTGTGTGAGTTTCAGTGGGGGGGTTTGTATGGTAAATGTACTTTACTACTTATTAGTGAAATACAAATATATATTTATGCACACACACAACTCCATATAATGCTTTTCTTGATATCGATTTAATAGGGCCAGTTTAGATATAGTAATGATAGATTATTTTCTCCTAGTGCCCAAATACATTACAATTTCTTTACACTTTACAGTCTAGTGAAATGGCAGCACAATATGAAATTAAATTCCAGATAAGCACTTATTATGCACTTCCAGTATGTTATGCATACAAACAATCCATATATAGCCATAGACAAAAAGTCAGCCATTCCAAGATGGGCAACAGTTTTAAAAAGAAAATTATCGTTGAGATAAGAGGATTGCAGTAGTTGATTATTACTGACAAGTAAGGATTTCCTTTTTTTGAAATTAATGAAGTTAGTAAAACTTTGCTTTTGTTTAGTGGAATGTATTAAAGGGGTAGTTCACCTTTAAATTAACTTTGAGTATGTTATGGCTAATTCTAAGCAACATCTAATCTGATCTTAATTTTTTCTGTCTTATACTTTTTAAATTATTTGAATTCTTTGCCTTCTTCTGACTCTTTCCACCTTTCAAATGGGTGTCAATGACCCAATCTAAAAAACAAATGCTCTGTGAGGCTATAAATTGCTACTTTGCATTACTCATTTTTCTACTCAGGCTCTCTCCTTATCATAGTGCAGTATCTCATTCAAATCAATGCATGGTTGCTAGGGTAATTTGGACCCTAGTAACCACATTGCTGAAAATGCAAAAATTAAAACCAATTGCAAATTGTCTCAGAATATCACTTTCTACATCATACTAAAACATTAATTTAAAGGGCAGCTGCCCTTTGGTGACTTGTGTGGCTGAGATCATTTCCTTTTAAAGCAGGGCTTTCTTATTTAACGGGTTTCTGCCATTACAAGTGCTCATAAACTCACTTTTTCCTTATGCATGCCATGACTTTTTTCTGTGTATCCATTGTCCATAAAATGCAGCTGCTACATTATACTTTTTAATGGAACACATAATAGTTCTGTACTGCTCTCAGTTACTGAGCTTTGGGACCAACACACAATATACTGAATGTACTGTATATAGTATATGTCGCTTTATAAGGCTGATTAGTAAATAATTCAGATTACTGGGACATGGCAGCTCATAAACCAGTATTAGAATGTAATAACAAAGCTAAAGGCAAATATCATATATAGTGTAGGATTTTGAAGTTGTATCACATCACAGGTGCATGTGTGCCAAGTGATTTTCCTTTAAAGTGCTCAAGTACAAACAGGTGGTCAATGACCCCCACAGGTCACAATACAAATGTGCCTCCACTAATCCTAAAAAAAAGTATGCCTACTCACCAATCCCAAAATTGGTCTATAGCATATCACAAAAAAACAGAGGATGATATCACATACCCCCCAATTGATCCTCATTAAATGGAAGGAAATTACCAAATGTGCAATAAATTTATTTAGATGAAAACAAACATTCTGTTGTACAAAACTCAATATTTTCAAACAATGTCTCAGCATGTAATGATAATCATGTTTCGCATGATGTCTGTCATGCAGCTGAAACTGCGCCTGAGGAAGCGTGCTCCTGAGCAAGTGTGGCGGACACCATGCAAAACACATTGTGAGCTATAGCTGCAGTGGGAATACCGTTACATGCGGAGACATTTTTTGGTACATGTGCTTCCTTTAAGCTTTGTTACTCGAACCAAACCCAGTCATAGGGTTTTGAATTTGGTGGAAGCCGCAAGCAACACTTTTTGTTACATATCCATCACAAGTGGTTGATCATCTGGTAAAACAGAAGAACCACATTCAGCAGTGACTTTATTTGTGTTTGCTGTATTCATCAGAATTTAATAATCAGCCCTGTAGCATCAGCTTATACAGGGCCGGATTTACATAGTGGGCGCCCCTAGGCCCACTGCCGTTTATCGCCCCTGTCCCCTCCCTTTTATTCGTGCAAATTTTCATAATTAATGGGGATTGGCGCATAGGGAATTTAAAAAATGTATGTATCTCCAGCACATCCCCAGTGTTTTTGAATCAATGTGGGTATGGTTGGGCAGCATGCCGTCCCCCTGAAATCCTGCCGCCCTGGGACAGGCCTAGGTGGCCTTTCCACAAATCCGGGCCTGAGCTTATATACCAGGCAACTTATTTTCTGCTTAATGTGTTTGTGACAACCCCAATGAAAGCAGTGTTTGTCTGTCCCTGCCTAGTCTCTGCCCTGGCGGCTCAAACTAAGCTGTAGGTAGAATGTATTAATGTCCTTTGAAAATATTAATCTTTTTTAAAATGTTATAAACATTGTTATTTGGGCTTTATTTAGATGCTAGAAACATGTCAAATGACTTATAATTCTAACGTTACATATTAGTTATTTATCCAGTTAACTGAAATGCAGCTTAGTGATTTCTCCAGTCAGTTAGCAGCTTTTAGACAATACAGGTACAACTGATTAATATAATAAAAATATGATACAAATATCATTTTAACTTACTAAAAATAGTAGTTTCATTAGTTTATACATCATGGCATAAGAAGTGACTTATATGGGTTTTATGCCAAACCGTAGGCATTACTTCCTTGTTGAAACATATCAAACTCGTTTGATACTTCTCAAAAGATTGATGAATGATGGTTGGCTCCCCCTATGTTCTGTATGGTTTAATTAGTAATATCATTACAGGTATTTAGCTTAGAATACCCTTAAAACCATATTGTTAAAAGATCTCTATATGTAGACAGTATCATTCCCCTATATGAACAATCAAACTGTTTCTGAACTTTGTATTTTGGCTAGAAGGATCTTTTTTCTATCCTTTCTCTTCTACCCTAATCTTTTTTTCTGGATTGGTATTTGGTGTATAACTGCAGATATCAATGTACATTGTGAAATACTCTTTTGTTTTTCTTTCATTTCTTCTTCTATGCTATGTCTTATTAAAAAGTTAATGAACTTACATTAAAAAAATAATAATTAGAGAATGTCTAGCAGAACTCAGTTCTAAATGTAAGTTAGAAACTCAGTCTGGTTTGGTCCTTACGTACAGACTTGTATTGACTTTATTTTATGTCTTCACAAAACAGATTATTGATTCCTCTGTATTTAGTATTGATTCCTCTGTATTTGGAAGGGGTTATCCAAAAGTTCTGAAGCAACTATACATTTTTAATTTCACTTTAAAATGGATTATTTACACAAAAAAAAGATTCTTAATGACTCATCCAACAACACCAGGCTAATAAATGAGATCTTGTGGCCAGGAAAGATTGCAAACAACTTGCTCATAATGGGAGCTCAGAAAAGGAAGCAACCTTTGACCTGAAAAAAGAACATCAATGTATGACTGACGTTTGCTACTTATCATCTCAGTGTAGAATATAAACTCTTTATCTGGAGGATCTGTGTGATATGTGCCATACTGCAAACAGCAATGTAAAGCAGAAGACATAGCTGCAACCTTAATATAGAAGAACCTCATACCAAATGTAAAGCATGAAGGCTCTAAATGCTATAGAAATGTTTTAAAGTTAGATGAAGGCATTGCAGTGTTTAGTATTGATTGCTTGAAGCGTCATGGTTCTGTGCGCTCTCCACAAGAATCTTGAATACTTTGCTTGTATTTGCATCCTTTCCTCTGGGTATTTTGGTTTCCTCCCATAAATTCAAAAAAACGAACAGTAAGGGAGTTATTTATTAAAGGTCAAGTGGTGTTTTTCCCAAACATTTTAGATTTCGAGGGTAATTTCAGTAAAAACTCAAATTTTTCGAGATTTAATATGCCCCGAAGCTAGAAATAGCTTGAATCCAAAAATACTCCAGCTAAAACCTGTCAAGGTCATGTAGAAGTCAATGACAGAGCTCCCATAAAACCATTTGAAGATGTTTTTGCTTGAAAACTCGATAATTTCAAGAGATTCAAGGTTTTTTTTTGGCGAAAACTCAATAAATTCATGTTTTTTACTCCGATTACACTGATTCGAGTTTTTTACATTTGCGTTTTTTTCATAAATAAGCAAACATTCAAATTGTGAATCTATTCGAGGTATAAAAAAACCTCATAAATTGAGCTTTGATAAATAACCCCCTAGCTGTTGTAGCCAGGGCTGCACTTCTACATTTCAATACATTGATGTGTCTGTAAATTAAAAATCATTCTTTAGAAGTTGAAATGAGTATTGGATTCCCAGATTATAGTTTTAACAATATATATAATGTGTGTATATAATGCCAACATTTCATATTAGGCTTCTTTTTTATTACCCTTTATCCACCCAACTTGCTTCTGTAGCACTTATAATGAAGCTCAGTGTGGTTTAGACTGGCACTTCTGAGTTAAGGTTAATGGATGTATTTGTCATTGAAAAATTATTGCTTTATATTGGAAAATAAAACGCATAACAATTAATGGCAACAGCGTGCATGCTTCAGTTAGTTATTAATTACTGTGTGTTGAGTGAATGACACAGAAATAAGCATGAAACAAAATCTGTATCAAAATATAGCGTGACAAATCTTTTTGTTACAATCATGCGTTTCCTTATTGTCAGAGAAGCAGGCAGTGAGTGTTTTTCAGTTGGGTAACTTGAAGGCTACATTAGAAATACATTGATTATGACAAGGGGAATGAATTTATTGCAGGCATGTCAGCAATTGTTATTTGTTTTGCTTGTAACTTTTTTTAAATGGCTGCACTTTCAAAAGAGATTTCAGGTTTTATTTTACAAAATGTGCACAAACTTTTGGGTGATGCCTAGTTGCATCTAAAAAGACAGGATAACAGTGTAAAACAATTAATAACCCACAGATATTATATAAACTAATTAACACCTGCAAGTTTTTTCTTCTTTTTTCTGTGATTAATGTGGAGGAGTGATAAATGCAATTCTGTTGACTAGAGGCATTGAACCCACATAACACCATTGTGTAAATCCTGGTCAGCCTCACTATGACTAAGTGCCCATACATTTCTCACTCTCTCTTAAGATAATAATCTGCCCTGCTAGCTCATTGTTTATTAAGGCAGTGTGAACTCTTTGTAGCTAAAAGGTGGGCCCATAGGCTCCTTGCACATATTTGGTGACAGCCCCATGGTGAGTCATTCCCTTAGTCACAAAAATCTAAAGCTAAAACAAAAACAATACACACTTAGGGGCAGATTTATCAATGGTCGAGGTGAAGTCTCGAAGTGAAAAACTTTGAATTTTAAGCTATTTTTTTGTGTACTTCGACTAGGGGATAGTCCAACTTCGAGTTGAATTATTTTGAAGTACTGTCTATTTAAAATTTTGACTTCGACCATTCGCCACCTAAAAGCTGCTGAAGTGCTGTTTTAGCCTATGGGGGACCTCCTACAACCTGTATAGAGGCAATTGGAGGAGTTTGGGAGATCGAAGGTCGAAGTTAAAAATACTTCGGATCGAAGTACGATCGAAGTACAATCATATGATTTGAAGTAGGCGGAATTTGGCCAACTTCGACCCCAAAAAACCTTCAACCTCCATTCGATTGGTCTTTTTGAATTCGAAGTTCGAAGTTTTTTTTAACTTCGACCTTTGATAAATATGCCCCTTATTGTGTAAAGTACCTTAAAGTATCTTATTGATCTTAGATGTTGTTATTACCAGTTACGTTGAAGATGATCACAGGAAGAAGTGGGTTTGGACATTTTTGCACTTTTATTGTTGTCTGAAGATTGTTGAGTCTAGGCTGAAATATTAGTTTTATTAGCTTACACTTTACAGCATGTGGCCCATTGTTGTGCTTCAGATTGAATGTTTCTTAGTTTTTATTTCTAGATGCTAAAAACAGCCAGTTATTAGTTGTTAAACATCTCTAATAGAACTGTACTATGAAACAGTGTCCTGTATTTCATCAAAATAAGCAAATACTGCACATAAATAGGCACACAAGCTGAGACACAAACACATGGGCTAATTCATCTATTTTGCATTTCTGTCTCTGCTGGTTGTTTTTTTTTTCCTGTGACTTTTGTTTACTAATTTAATATTTTAAATGAGCCATTCGTGCTTTGTGGAGCCATAACTCATTTAGTCAAGCTTGCGTTGAATGGCTTCTAATTTATGCGTGCAATAATTTGTAATCATCACTGGGAAATGTGCAGACAAAATAAGCTGTTTGATTGGGAGGGATGACATTAGCAATCATAATCTTTGCTAATTTTTTCTACTTTTATATTTTAGGATGTACAAATAAAAGCTAACAGAACCTTTCTAGATAATTTTTTGGAGTTGTGTCTGCAAAATAATGTTGTGTTCACACGTTCCTTCTTGCCTTTAACTTACATGGAATATGTGGTGATTATATAGTCTATAGGACTTTCATATGAAAAATGTACTGTAACTTTGGTATATGTATTTATTTGTATAGTGCTATTTAATATGCCACACATGCACTAGTACTGCAGACAGAGGAACATACTATGCAATATATAAATAATGCAATTTTGCCCCAGAGAGCTTATGATCTAATTGGGTGGGAAACTCACAAACACAACTTACAAAATCAGCAGTGCCTTTTTAGAATGCGTGGGTCATTGGTCCATTAGAACCACCAAGACTGAATAATATATTGTACTAGTTGATTTAGTGGAGGCAAGTTTTGAAGTGGTTGACCAAAAAATACCTTATTGAGGAATTCCGAGATGAAATTCCGAGCATCAATAGAGAAGACAGTAGATGGCATTGCATGTGGGTAGTGGGAAAAGGTAGATGATTATTGAGCCTTACATTTGGAAGACATTTTGCAGATTTGAACTTGTGGAAAACTTTGTTTAACTTTGTGAGTTAAACTTTTGTTAATAATTTCTTAACTTTTTATTTTGTCCCTTCCCCATAACCTTAATGATTTGTTTATTCATTTGGCTGCTCAAAAAACCATATCTTTCAGCCATTTTCCAATATTTTTCACTGAAGAAGGCTGTCTGCAAGTTTTAATTTATGAATCAATAGACTGTTTTTGTGCTATTAAACCAGGTGTTTTGGATTCATATTTGACCAATGGGGCATAAAGGCATTGTTTGAATGTCTCCACCCATAATTCCTTAAATGACGGTGAAGTCCTCTCATTTCTGATTTTTAAATCATGTAGTGCATGTTGCAAAAATACGTCTCCACCCGCTCCTTAAATGAGGGTTACGGCCACTAATTTCTGATTTTCAAACTCTGTTTGTTGCATGTGCAAAAATATGTCTTGATAAAACAAGATTTTTTTGTTGCTATTTCATTGCTATTCTTCTTTTAGGTCAATTGTGAACTGCTCACTTCACAATTAATCCCAGTATTGCTTTTCCTCATGCAGTGTCTAAAGATATACAGATAGAGCTGGGAAACTCTGGGGCAGAGGACTGGAGAATTAGAGGCAACTTTGTTATAGGGTGGGAAAAATGTAATAGTATTTAATGAAAGATCAGGCAATAGAAATAGATTAAAGGTTTATGTATTTAAGTGGTTAATGAGGATGAAGGTTGTGCCAGCCCTGGAATTCATAGCATCCAGTCAAAAATTGCTTAATCTATAAAGGTGAAATTCTTGCAGTATCTGCCCTTTGGCCACTGTAATAAATAACTTTCATTTTTGCTTAAAGAGAGCTGCCTGTATATTCATTTAGGTGAAAGCAACAGCTTTGATCCATGCTTAGTCTTTAAGGTATTGTAATAAATAGTGATTGGTGAGTCTGTCGAAAATTCACAAAACACGAAGTCAGTGGGTGTCAAAATAATTGTGACGCGCGGCAATTTTTGATGCGAGCAACAATTTTTATACTCACAACTATTTGTCCAAATACATTAAAGTCAATTGGTGTCCAACTAATTTTGACTCACTTTTTATGGACGCGACAATTTTTTTGTTGCTGTGGATTTTTCGTTGGCGAATTTTTGATGCAGTTTTGAATAAATATTTGTGGGTCGGTGAAACGCTGAAATTCACTGCGAATTCATGCCTGTCGAATTTATTCACTCATCGCTAGTAACAAACACAGTTGTTTTATATGGTTAGTGGGAAAAAACAACATATATAGTTGTTGGACTTGAGACTGACAAAAGAAGGGTATTTCATAATCTACAGTCTGTTTTGCAGCATTATGTGCTGCACAATAGTGTTACAGTATTTCCCCTCATCTCACTGACTGTACAACATGGTTTCATATTATAGACAGGTAAGATGAAGCAGATCAATTGCAGCTGACACAATAAATAGATAAGTAGAGACAGAGGGGTAATTGGAAAATTTGTGTTTACACCCTAAGTAAATACTGTAGCTCTTAACTACCAAGATGAGGCAAGTCAAGCAATGGTAAGGGACTATGCCGTTTACTGGATTCATCTATGCTAAAGAACAAGAAGCCGAGTGAAACAATAGAGATTGTGACTTAGAATAGGAAAGGTAGTGTTGCTATGCATTTACAGTATGATTAACGGTTCTGTATAAGAAAACACTTGGGGGCCGATTCACGAAGGGTCGAATATCGAGGGTTAATTAACCCTCGATATTTGACTAGGAATTGAAATCCTTCGACTTCGAATATCGAAGTCGAAGGATTTAGCGCAGAAAATTCGATCGAACGATCGAAGGATTATTCATTCGATCGAACGAACGATTAAATCCTTTGAATCGAACAATTCGAAGGATTTTAATCCAACGATCTAATGAATATCCTTCGATCAAAAAAACAGGCAAGCCTATGGGGACCTTCCCCATAGGCCAACATTGACTTCGGTAGCTTTTATCTGCCGAACTAGGGGGTCGAAGTTTTTTTTAAAGAGACAGTACTTCGACTATCGAATGGTCGAATAGTTGAACGATTTTTAGTTCGAATCCTTCGATAGTCGTAGTCGAAGTAGCCCATTCGATGGTCTAAGTAGCCCAAAAAAAACTTCGAAATTCGAAGTTTTTTAACTTCGAATCCTTCACTCGAATTTAGTGAATCGGCCCCTTAATGTACCTTTGTGACATGTAGGGTTAGGGTTGGCCTGGATCTGAGAGGCTATATGAACGTATAGTAGCAACAGTAAATGAATTTAACATCCATGTCAGCAATTTGCAAATGTAGTTACATGGAGAGTTAAATCTTTCAAGTAGAATTCATAAAAATGGTGACATTAACACAAAATTAAAATAGAGGAATTATTAGATTATTTTGTGCTATTCATAAACCAGCCCCACATTTCTAAATGTGTCTTTTAAAAACACAGTTTTCAAATATTCCTTTGTACAAAATTGTATATATTCACAATATTTAAGTTCTCTTTATTTCTTCCTAAACATGTCAGTTTGCCATGAAATCATTCTCATGTATATTATGAGTATAGTATTTGTACTAATGATTGTGCCTTTCGGAGTAATAATTCACTCCCTCTTTTATTGGTACAAAATATACTTTTTTTGTCAGTCAGTTTCGGTTTATTCTATTTGTTACCTGTTATATAAATACTAATGAGGCACCTATTGTTATTTTAGGGTTAGACTAACCCTAAATACATTGATGTAATTCATTTTCATAATTTTAATAGGTCTGCCGCTTTTAAATTACTGGTGTGACTGCATATCCTTACTTCCTCTGTACCATGGGGTACAAAATGTGTAAGATATCTGTATATGGGATCTGTCCTTTTAAATAAACATTTTTTTGTTTTGAGTAATTTCCAGTTGCAGGATATTTTTTATATTTTGGCTTATATATAACACATGGTCCTGGAGGTTAAATCCCGCTCCCATAGGCACACTGCACCTGAAAGAGATATGGGTGAGACAATGCAGAGCAGTAGAACTGAGCTGAAACGGTAAAGTGTTTACATGTAACTTTATCATTTAATTTTGATAATTTTTGATCATTTACAGATAAACTCACAAAAGTGTAAGTGAACTGTCCTTTACCAAAAAAAGTACATCTGGAGTTTGTCAGAATTTTAGTAGATTTATGTTTGTGAATATGGAGAATGTACACCTCTTTTAGCACCACTTTTATTAAAACTTGCCTTCTCCAATTTTGTGAATTCCCCTAAATTCTTTGGTTCAGTCAGCTATATTGCCTTCCAGCCGATGACAAGTAACATGGCACTTTTCTATGCTCTTTCCCTTCTCAGAAGTAAGCTTGACATTCTTAGAAATAAAATCACCCAACAGTTTATTAGATATCTGTACTGTTGCCAATGTACATAATAGTAAATTTGAAGTCATTAAATTGAAATGTCATAGTGGAACATCAGTTACATTGTTTTATGTTAATATTATTCACTCTGCCATTCAAACCACTCTCTGGTTGTTAAATATATTAAAACAGCATACATGTGCTTTAACATTTTTGTGACTTTTATCATGGCTAGACAATAGCATTTGAAGACAATCTGCAACTGATCCCTATTTTTGTTCTTCCTTTTCGAAAGATTATTTTATTTTCTCATAAAATTATTATATAGATAATATTTCTGACTGAGGTCTAGATCAGTTACTACCTCGTACAGCCATGAACTAATCACTTATTAATTTAGCTTGTGCATGTGACTTTTGTAAAACTGATGTAAAACTGACCTATTCTTATATCCTTTGAGCACTTAAAGAATAAGTTGATTTTAGATTGTTCTCCTATTTAACACTATTTCTTAAGTCTCCTGTGTGCTGTTGGATATCATGTGTTTTTTAAAGGGGGCACCACTGCTTGGTTGCGTTAGCAAACCAAAAACTGTAAATTATTAAATTCAAATTGCACAGCCAAACTGTATTCTAAAAAAAGAAAGTATATAGAGGATGTAACACTACTGATGTTTTACATTGAGAATAATATGCCCCCTATTGTAAAATATAAATATATTATTATACAATTATTATACAACAAAGGTATTGCATGAGCATTTTAAAGCACATGGACCCCGTTTAAATGTATCTAGATCACAGGACTCAGCTAATATAATATTTTAAAACATGAAGTGAATTTTTTTGATTATATATAGTATCGGTGTTTCATGTTATACACAACACACTGAGGACATCACTAAGCACCATTAATAAGGACATATTTAACAAGTTATTAAATCATAACGTAATATAATGCAATCATTCTAATCGAGTCTAATAATAATGTGGACTTTATTAAATCTGAAGTAGTTTATATGAGTGTTTTTAATGCTTAAACTTCTTTAAAAAAAAAAAAGAAACCCAAATATTTCTTAATATTCTGAAAATGTTACAATTTAATCTTTGTATAGTAACCATTTAATATAGGAATTATAGATTTCTTCTACAAGTTATGGTTAAGCCAAAGCCTGTGTTGGAATATTAGTACATGGCTGCTAGTAAGTGAGGACAATTCTACTTTATTGGTTTCTGGTTTTGTATGTAGGTCATACTTTTGCTTAGTCAGGAGATAAGGAGTTTTTTGGTAGTTGGGTTTCTCAGCTTTGATTCTTTCACCATCCCTAATTAAATATTCATGTAAATGTTTGCGGCACTCCTCGAAGTTTTACCTTGGGGATTTACGTTACATCTGTTCGGTGTTCTGCCTATAATTACTAAATCATATCTGTAACCTAGTTTTTGTAAAGACTACAGTAAGTAAACGCCATTCAGGATACTATATTGCTTTTTATTAGAATTTTTCTTTTATTGGTTTTATTTCTTTTTATCGGTATGTTTATTCATTTTTAATATTCTGTAAAGTTGGGCACTCATGAATCCTTTTATCGTTTTATACCGATTTGAATGATGATACATTTAGGGGCCGATTCACTAAGGGTCGAATATCGAGGGTTAATTAACCCTCGATATTTGACTAGGAACTAAAATCCTTCGACTTCGAATATCGAAGTCGAAGGATTTAGGGCAGATAGTACGATCGAATGATCGAAGGATTATTCCTTCGATCGAACAATAAAATCCTTCGAATCGAACGATTCGAAGGATTTTAATCCAACAATCGAAGGAATATCCTTCGATCAAAAAAAGTTAGCCAAGCCTATGGGGACCTTCCCCATAGGCCAACATTGACTTCGGTAGCTTTTAGATGCCGAACTAGGGGGTCGAAGTTTTTTTTAAAGAGACAGTACTTCGACTATCGAATGGTCGAATAGTCGAACGATTTTTAGTTCAAATCCTTCGATTCAAAGTCGTAGTCGAAGGTCGAAGTAGCCCAAAAATAACTTCGAAATTCTAAGTTTTTTAACTTCGAATCCTTCACTCGAAGTTAGTGAATCGCCCCCTTATAGTTAAGCCTCCAAATGTGTTATAGCATCAAAGAAAATTAGTATATAAGAGTCAATAACCCCTTTCGTGTGTTGGGTCATTAAACCAGGCAATGGATAGAGCCGAATTTCTATGAAGGATCAAATGATCTGATTAATACCTGACCAAGAAAAAAAACATTTATTGCTGGCTAAAAGCTATGAGCCAAGTGCTATGTGCCGTGATTTTTATTTTAATCTGGTGCAGAGTGGAGACTGGAGAAGTAATTTCCCCAGATGCAGCAGGTAAGTGCATGGGTTTTTGCTCTTGTACAGTGGCTTAACTACCAGGGGAGCAGGGGGTGCAATTGGGCCAGGGCCCGCACCCCCTCAGGGCCCCCCTGGCAGCTCATGCGCCACTGACTTCTTCAGTGTTTCCAGGCATAGGGAGGGGGGCGGGGGCCCGGCTGCACGTCCCACGCCTGGGCCCGCCCCCTCTAGTTATGTTACTGCTCTTGTAGGTAGGGCACTGTTAAATTACTGTAATTATATATTTTTGGGGTGTTAAAACTCAATCTAAATTTACAGTACATTATTAGAGAAATGTAATTAAAGTCATGCAGGAAAAAATATTGTATAAATAAAAGCAAAATGTTATAGGTATCACTAGGTATCTAGAAAACATAAATAAATGGAGAGATAACGTTGAAATGTAAGCGAAATGCACTCATTTATAAATCCATCTTAGTGGAGACACATATGCATACAGTAGTGCATTCTGAAGTGTATTTTCGGTGTGGCATTAAATTAATGACCCACTTATTGCTTCACGTTACATTGATGCAGTGTAATTAGGGACTGATGAGCTGTAGCTGAAGTCCCTGACTATTGTATTTTGAAGTGGTTTCACCCTTCTACACATAATATCAAGAACATAAATACTTAATTTCCCTTATAAGTGACACAACAGATTATTGGATGAATGTGCCAGAATCCCTTTAAAGAGCTCCCTGAGACACATATAATTACTAGTATGTTTTTATCAGCCAGCTGCACCTCTTCAGTTCTGATGTAAACAGTTCCCCAGGTGGGTCTTGACCCACTTTAAAGCCAGGCAGTCATGGCTGAACGTGTCTCCGACTAACATAGATAGAGGCAGTCAAAGAAGCTAATTAAATAGCTATAGGTGATGCCTACCATGTAAATATTAAGATCTATGGGGCATATGTATCATCCTTGAGAATGAAGTAAGGGATGTCTGAAAGAGCTATTAATCTTGCAGCCGCTTTGTGTTAGAATTTTTTTTAAACAATTATTTAAAAAAATAAAAAGCTCACAGGTTTCAGGTAGTGAGCTTTTTATTTTATTTTTTTTAAATGACAATAAAAAAAAATCCAGAGCATGGAGACAAAAAGGCATTTGGTGCCAGAAAGCACAAGCAAGATTAAGCTGTCTCTTGTTTTCTTAAGTTGTTTACTATCGAAACCAAGAATCAACTCATAATAAATATGCCTTTAAGTATACTATACCGGCCTCATTTGAATGGCCTTAGAAGGTAAGTAGCAGGGAATACATTCATATGCCTATTACATTTGTGCTCACAATAAGGGGCATATTTATCAAAGGTCGAAGTGAAAATTCGAATTAAAAAAATTAGATTTTCAAGCTAATTTTTGTGGACTTGGACAAGGAAATAGTCCAAATTCAATTCGAATTAGAAAAAAATTCGAACATCAAAATTTATCATCTACTGTTTCTTTAAAATTTTGACTTCGACCATTCGCCATCTAAAACCTAGCCTATGGGGAACCCTAGAACCCATTTGGAGTCAATTGTTGGACTTTAAAAAATTTATTTTTTTGGGGGGGGGAATTTTCTAATCAAATTTGATCGAATGCGCTGTCACGATTTTTTTGATAAATTTAGATCTTTTTTAATTCGAATCTTGAAGTTACGGGAGTTAAAAAAAACTCCCATTACTTAGAAATTCGACCCTTGATATATCTGCCCCTAACAGTAACACAATCAGATATATTTTTTTTAATAAAAGCAACAATCCAATATTGGTAATATCTACTGTTTCTAAATTAATTAAGTTTGAGGAAGTTACCTAGATATCCATGTGACAAGCTATTTAGAACATTTTAAATGCAGCTTTTATCAGAATGTCTATCATAATACTGAGGAACCCATTACCAATATGCACATGTTCTGTACCTAACTATTCTTCAATACAAAAAATGCATCAAAAGTCCATTAGCTGCATGAGCATTTACTTGACATTCTGAGTTAAAGCTTTTTTAAGTGCTTTGTACCTGTCTGAATCAATCATTTATCATAGTTATTGCTGCAAATAATATTTAGAAACCAAAGCAAATATCAGCCTTTAGCAGATAATGAATAGGTAAATTTATATTTAGATCTCTGAAATAACATGTATAAATAGGAAATCTTCAACTACAGAATATACAAACAAAATATGGGATTACATTCAAAATGAATATGTAATTTCTACCATGCCATAGGTAATGTTGAATGAATGATACATTTGAGATTCCTAATAGATGAGAAACAATATAACTCAACAATGAAACCTGCTCTAACAGTTATTAAATCTCATTAGAATTTGAGAATCTTCGCTAAATTCCAAGATTGAAATTTGAACCTGTAAAACAGAGGAACTTTTCATTTTCTGTTATAATTTACTCAACCAGATCTGTCTCATGGGAGTAAAAATAATTTATTTTGGAAAATAAATAGCAAGATGTGTAAAACAAAGGCATATGAAATGGGACAGTGCATGCTGAAACTGCAACTAAACGCTTAATTATAAACTAAAGGACAAATGTATCAAAATGTAAAAATTATTTTTGCATGTTACAAATGTGTGTAGAACTTTGGTATTCTTTCTAATAATTCACTTTAGATCATAAATGAACAAAATATTTGCTAATTTTCTATTTACTTAATATATATATATTAAAATAAAATAAGATAAAAATTGGACAAAATAGTCACTGTCATGTTTTTTTGTAAAATTAAGAAAATATTTGCATAACTGCATAGTCACAGACTGAATAGTCATTCATTTTTTTATGTGGCTGAATCAACTGGGGAAAAAAATAAACAAAGTCCCTTAAAGAGCATGTAAAGGCAAAAAAATAAAAACTCATTTTACTTTCTTTAATGAAAAAGAAACCTATCTCCAATATACTTTTAATTAAAAAATGTGTACCGTTTTTATAAGAAACTTGACTGTATGCAGTGAAATTCTCCCTTCATTTACTGCTGTGGATAGGAATTGTCAGATGGTCTCTAACTGCTGAGCAGGGAAACAATCATACTTATGAACAGCAGGGGGAGTCCCCGCCTTACTTCCCAGCCATGCAGAACTCAAGCAGCTTTGTTTATGACGATCCCTAAGCAGCCCAGATCACACAGAGCATGTGCACAGTCTTAGTCTTGCAAAGATGTTTAAGAAAGTTATAAGATGGTGAACCCCTGTAGCCAACTTTGAAAGCATAAATTATTTGTTTTAGGCTTGTGGTGCAGTAAGTTCATGTTTATATTTAGTATACAAAATACAGCATTTCTAGCCTTGTTCTATTTTAGGCTTTACATGCCATTTAAGACAATTTCCAATGATTGCTATATAACATCATCTTGCCAATACTTGCCAAGTATATGGTGTATAGGTTTCCCAACCCTATTTGCCTTACATGTAGGGATGCATCAAGTCCAAAGTTCAGTTTTGGAATCACCTGAATATCAGGATTTTCACAAGGATTCTGAATAAATCATCATAATTGTTCAGTTGAACCAAACTCTTAAAAGCATCTGGCATTACAGCTCTGGACAAAATTATTCAACCTAAATCCACTCTATAATTATATAAATAATGTATTAATTAGGGATGCACCGAATCCAGGATTCGGTCGGGATTCGGCCAAGATTCAGTCTTTTTCAGCAGGATTCGGATTCGGCAGAAACCTTCTACATGGCCGAACCGAATCCTAATTTGCATATGCAAATTAGGGATGGGGAGGGAAATCGCGTGACTTTCTGTCACAAAACAAGGAAGTAAAAAATGTTTCCCCTTCCCACCCCTAATTTGCATATGCAAATTAGGGTTCGGATTCAGTTCAGTATTCGGCCGAATCTGTCACAAAGGATTCGGGTGTTCGTCTGAATTCAAAATAGTGGATTTGGTGCATCCCTAGTATTAGTAATGTAATTATTATTTTGTTTGGGTGTATCAGCTTTCTCCCAGAACTAACAACTAACAAAATACATAATATACTTATACAATTTACTTAGCTAGCACTTACGAATACACCACACACTTGTGTTAAAGCCACCACTCTCTTTTTATTTTAATACCCTATATACTCGAGTATAAACCGAGTTTTTCAGCATCCAAAATGTGCTGAAAATGTCTACCTTGGCTTATACTCGAGTCAGTGGGCAGTAGCTGAGATTGCAGTCACTTTTAATCATTCCTATACCAACGGTTCGCTTGGGGAGAGACTGCAATATCACACAGCGCCCTCTGTTGGTTATATGAAAGAATAACAGTGCACCCTCTGTTGGTTATATGAAAGAATAACAGTGACTGCAATATCACATAGCACCCTCTGTTGGTTATATGAAAGAATAAGTGACTGCAATATTACACAGTGCCCTCTGTTGGTTATATGAAGGATTAACAGTGATGGCAATATCACACAGCGCCCTCTGTTAGTTATACGAAAGATTAACAGTGATGGCAATATCACACAGCACCCTCTGCACATGGTAGTGGGACAGTGGGACAATGCACACAGTAATCCTTTTGGCAATTCTCTGTCACCATCAACTTTGCAAAGAAGTGCAGCTGATCGCTGGGGGGGTGGATTTAGCAGAATGTGCGCTGCTGGGAGATAGGGCTGTAGTTGTGTCTAGGCTTATACTCGAGTCAATAAGTTTTCCCAGTTTTCGTAGGTAAAATTAGGTACCTCGGCTTATACTCGGGTCGGCTTATACTCGAGTATATACGGTACTCAAAATTACCAATAGTGGGTAAATAAACTAAAACCATACATATCACATACTATTATTCTTTGTATGCATATACTGGAAAGTTTCTCCAGTACCATCACGGATGTGTTACAAATTTGCTTTATAAAAATGCTTTTTTATGAATAAATTATTGCATTCTTTTAATAGAGTAAAATTCAAGATACTTTTTTAATGGAGAGCCTGAAGAATCATATACAGGTGCCACTTTTGATAGTTAGGAAATCCTGACTGCAAAAATTGTATGATTGTGTCCGATGTGTCTAAACACATACAATTGCACATGGATATGTATACTTTCGATGTGCAATTGCACAAAGTGTAGCCCCCCTCATGGCCACAATGATGCTGGAAATATACAAAAATGTTTCATTCTGGTTCAAAAACATGGTGATTTTTGTCCAAAATGCCACTTTGCATGCTGCACTTGTGTTTGTAATTGAGCTCTATAGGGTTTTATGTTTATTTGTATTCATAATCAAAGAAGAGTAAACAAAACATTAGTATAGGAGAAATGAGAATCCTATGAGGGTATTTACTTAGAGTCAAATTTTTCCAATCCATCCACAAATGTAACTAATTTATCAAAATATCAGATTGACAAAGTTGGTGTGGAAAAAGTCTTGACAAAATCGGCAACAATTCAAATCATATGACTTTTTTGAATTTGACTCTCAAATTGTGCAACCTTTTTGAGTTATCTCCCGATTAACGCGACTTTTTCAGATTATTGTACAAAAACGAATGCATTTCACGATGTTAAGAAACATCTTCAAGTTATGAAAGGGACAGCTGCCATTGACTTCTACATGACTTAAACATGTTTTTAGCTGGAGTATTTTCAGATTTTTAGCAAATGCGGGGTATAATAAATCTTGGAAAATCTTAGATTTTTTTCTCTCTAAAAATTAGTGTTTTTCCCCGTTTAAGAACTCAACCAGAAAAATTAGAGGTTTAATAAATAATATTTTAATAATAATGAAGGAAAAAAATCTTTTTAAAGGGTTGCTAAATTATATCAACCCAAAACTTACTATTAAGCATAAGTTTAATAAAAGCATGGCAGGTAGTGAGTTTTTGATTCAATAAAATTATTTTCCCCATTACGTCCTTTTAGAATAGCTCATAAAATAAGTTACTTCTGGGGAACATACAGCAGTCGTTATATGGAAAGAAAGCCTGTTGCCAAGTTTTGTGTCATGTTAATGATGTCTGCCCCCCCAGCTGAACTTCTATGTTATATTGAGTTATATAAGTGCATGATATTAGAACCGAATTGATTATTGATAAAATGCACATCATTGCAGTATCCCCATCACATCTTGCGTCTGCCCATAACTTAAAAAAAAATGTATGCAACCTGTAATTTGTATAATGTACTCTGGGTTTTGTTGTTCTTTATATGGTATACCTCTAGTACTGTATATGAGACTTTCTTCAGATTCTGTTTGAAGTATGATCAGAAGTAAAATGTGTGTGTAATTATTGAGGCAGATATCAAAAGATAAAATGGTGAAGCAGTGAAAGAAAAGAAGAGAATATTTGTCCTTGGAGATAGTCAAGGTTGGACGGCCCATCAGGATACTAGGAAAAGTCCCATTGGGCCCAGCAGACAGTGGGCCCTCTTGCTAGCCAAACCATTTGCCTCTCATGGCCATTCTCCATTTCTAAACGAGAAGAAGAGCAGAAATAAAAGGAAAGATACAGAACAGTGAATTTAGTCACCAAAGTAGGCTGACTGTCTAGGGTTTTCTGGTGAGCCCCTGATCCCTCAGTCTGACATTCAACATAGTCAAAGTAAACTGTAATTCTGATCAAGAATGATGAATTGATAATATGAAACATAAGGCAGAAGAATGTTCCAGAATATGAAAACAGTACATTATTTTACAACAAATTGGCATTATGGAAGGTGTTAGAGACGTAACCGTAGAATAAATCATTATTGTTTTGGGTAAACTAAGGCTCTGCATAGACTGTGTGGCTCCACATACTGTAAATAATCACATAACATACAACAAAAACTGAATACGTCTGTGTATTATCTTATCTCTAAAACAGACCTAATCCAGGTCATCCATAGAAGTGCTGACAGGCAGATGTTTGATGCCAGAGAACATGGGAGTAGGACAAGAAAATAAAGGAAAAGGTTTCAGAGAGTTCATCATTTTTGTGAAAATCTTTAGATGCATACATACAACTATACATGGCTACAACTTCAACATAAATTACTGGTATATGAGTAGGAAGGGGAATGTAAAGGTGGAGAGTAGAAAGAGAAGAGGCAAACAACAGCAGCTATGAGAACATAGTGTGACCTACTCTGCTAACTCTTGTCATAAAGGGATGCACTGTATGACTGTATGACCATTCTTGATAAGACTTACAGGTAAGACTAAAAAAATAAGGTTGTGACATCCAGATTTTAGCAACTGACCAATTTGATCGAAAACTGACCTATTAGGCCAAAAAAAATCAGTTTAATTTGGTTGGTCTTTTTGAATTTCTAAGTTTTTCAAATTTGAAATTTGCCCCTTCATAAATCTGCCCCCTATATGTAAGAAGTGTTTGCATACATTAATGAATATAAATAATGTGTGTGGCTCTTTTTTGTATAGAGTTTGTGGAAAAAGAGTTTGGTCAGATGGCAAGGTCTATATTTTAAGCCTTAAACCTGTAAATCCAGGTTTCAGCTCTTTGTGACCACCCACAGGCCATTGGCAGTTCCCTGATTTGAAACACGCCCTGAATTGAAAACTCCAGTAATATTTCTACATATTGCTGCATACAATAGAAATATCTATTTTTTTTAATCATCGTAATAACGATCCAATGTTTCACTGGTTCTATCAAAAACAATGATAAAGATGAATTATGTAAATATTTTGCAAAGTTAAAGCTTATTGCACATGTTGAACTGTTTGAAGATTTAAGCAGCCCAGATACTCAAATGCAAAATCTCTTATTGGCTTAAATTTCCTCTGCTCATATGTGAATATTGGTATAATTAGAATGGTAATTCTGAGTGAGGATATTTGAAAGTAAATATTTAAAGAACTTTCCCATAGCAGACTTTTGCTTTTGCAGATGTCCGTCGCTCTACAGAGAGTTCCTCGTTTGTGGTATTCAGAACACATTTTGGATAATGGCTATTAATGTTTTAGCCCATGTAGTAAGTCCCTGTCCAACAGAATTTACAATCAAATCTTAGTGGCTGGGACATAAAGAAATTAATTGGCTTCACAAGGCAACAATTAGATGATGCAGAAGTCATCACAATAATCAGGCCTTGAATCAGAGTCACGTTGCTTAGTGAGTTATCAATTGTTGCCGAACCATTCTGTTTCCCCCGAGGTTGTGGTAGTCATTTTCTTATGTATAAGTCAAAAATAGTAATTTATTTTAAATTCACCAGCATTTCTTGGTAGTTTTATTTGGAGAACACAAACATCTACATGTCTTAATGATCTAAAAAGAACTATATACCAAAATATATGTATTTGCATAATATATTTTCAAAAGAATGGATAACCAAACTAGAAAACTGTATAACTGCTCAAAACTATAGGGCAGATTTATCAAGGGTCGTACTGAAAATTACAATTTTCGAAAAAAAATTTGTGGTCAAAACTGTCAAATTCGACTAGGGAGTTATCCAAACTTGATTCAAGTTTTTTTTTAAAAAAAATTGTATTAGATTTATGAGATATTATAATACTCTATAATTGCCCTTTAAGAATTAGAATTAGACTATTCGCCACCTAAAACTTTGGAGATGTTTGCAGCCTTCTGGACGTTTGAGGTTTTTTCAGAGAAAAATGTTGAATTGAGATCTAATTTGATTCGAGTTTTCAGGTCGCTTAAATTTTGATTTTAATAATAAAGTTCGACTAGTCGAATTTCGAATTTATGGGAGTTTAAAAAAAACATGAATTCCAAATAGACCCTTGATAAATGTGCCTCTAAAAATCTTTTACTATATCTATCAAAAATAATCAGGGAACTGATTATCTTATGTTTTGATTCTAAATTTGAATTTATGTACACAATGGATGTGAAAACAGCTGGAGCTAAAAGCTTTAAAGCTGCAGAAGTGAAATTACATATTGTACCAGTTTAATTACAGTTTCTTGCAGCTTGTTTGAGATTTTTTTAAACATGTTCAGTACAGTAGTATTTAATTGTTGCAAAATTCCCACTGTGAGAGAAGGAATAACCTGTGATGCCTTATTATGTGTTATTTTCTTTCTACAAAAAAGAATGAAAACGTTAAAAATTCAAGTGAAACCCAATGTGACTAATACTACATTAACAAAATCTTTTCTTTATAAGTTTTCTGTAAAGTTACAAGTATTCTAAGCCAGTAATCTATGCTTTTTTTTTATTTATTTTGCTTGCTTGCCCACTCAGGAGGTGGAGGTTTGTATGATTTTTGTGTCTCTTTACTATTCCTGTATATATAATATTTATCTTTTTTTTGCATGTTATTATTTAGTTGACTATTGATGTTATTTTTAATATTGGACCATTTTTAGTCATTTCTTTGTTATCTTTCAGGATGATTACTTCCGTGCTTGGAATCCAGGTAGACCTTTTGATCAAGGTAATTATATTTTAAAAACGTTTTGTTATGATTTCACGTTTAAAGACATATATTACCATTTATTACATTTTCCCACAATATTTTATTTTCTTACCTTGTGTGTCTGACAGGAGAATTAAGGCTTAACAAAGAAGTAGGTTAAAAATGCTTAACATTAATTTTGGGGTTCTATACATACCCAATAACAACACAGCTTAGTTCTCCTTGAAAAATGTTTTTAATTGTGCTTAGTACTGTACAGTTTTTCTACTTGCATGCAATTCAGGCAAGGCTAATATAGACTTCTCATTCCCCAAACATAGCATTTGCTGCCTTTTGAAGTGTCGAACAACAGGGTAACAATTGTATGTATATAGTTTTTAGGTAAAATAACAAGACAAGTGCATTATTTGCATGGAAGTACAGCCTGTGTAAAATAAGAGTTCAAGAATTAAAATAATGTACAGGTAGGGAACCTGTTATCCAGAATGCTTGGGGCCTGGGGTTTCCAGATGACAGATTGTTTTGTAATTTGGATCTTAATACTTTTAAGGGGTTATTTACTAAATCTGAATGCAAAAATCCTGAAATTTTTTTATATAAAACTTTTAAAAAAATCATGATTTTTTTCTGAATTTATATAACCCAGAGGATGGAAAAGTCAGGATCAGAAAATCCGGCATATCAGACCTGTATAGGTTGCATATAAGTCAATAGGAGAAGTTCCAATGATTTTGTGATGTGCGCTTGGTTTCGTACAATACCCCAAAGTTTTTTTGAGTTTTCGGGCAAAAAGCATAAGAAATCTGATTTTTCAGGGTAAAAATCAGATTTTTTTCCTTGAAAGCAAGTTTTCAGGAAAAATTGATAATAAATAAGCGTATAAAACCCAAGGGTATTTGATCGGAGTTTATAGCAGAAAATGTTGAGATAAAATCAGAATTTGATAAATAACTCCCTTAGTCTAATAGAAAATCATGTAAACATTAAGGATTACGTGTAACTTATTTTGGATAAAGTACAAGGTACTGTTTTTTATCCAGAGAAAAAGAAAATTGTTTTTAAAAATTTGTATTATTTAGATAAAAAGGAGTCTATGGCAGGGGCCTTTCCGTAATCTGGAGCTTTTTGAATAATGGGTTGCCAGATAACAGATCACATACCCTTATAATTGCATAGTTGGTATGAAATCAGCATATTGTAGGATTAATACATACCGCAAAATACCCTAAAGTGTACTAAGTGTAGGGCACTAAAGTGTAAAGATTAAAGCAGAAACATATTGAATATGAGAAATCCCAATGTTTTAGAGCAAAGTCCTTTATCGTTTGGGTTCTGTTTGGTGCCTACATTTTCTTGAAAGGAGAACAAAACCCTTTGGCTCTAAAATCCCTCCCCCCTCCCCTGTGTTCCCCCCTCCCCTGTGTTTCCCCCCCCTCCCTACTCCCCCCTGGCCTACCTCCCCCCCCCCGGGCAAATGGCCCTAAGTTGCTACTTACCCCTCGGCGCAGGTCCTGTCCACGGAGTTCACAGGCACCATCTTCTCCTGTGCAGTCTTCTACCTGGATTGCCCGGCATTTGGCGGCGCATGCGCAGCAGGAGGCATATGCCGGTTCAGCTCTACTGCGCATGCACCGAAAGTCACAAAGTTTTCCAATTTATTTTTTCGGAAACTGTGTGACTTTCGGCGCATGCGCAGTAGAGCTGAACTGGCAAATCCTTCCTACTGCACATGCACCGCCAAACGCCGGGCATTCCAGGAAGAAAGGAAGATGGCGCCTGTGAACTCTGCGCCGAGGGGTAAGTAGCAACTTAGGGGCATTTGCCCGGGGGGAGGCCGGGGGGGAGCAACACAGGGGAGGGGGGAGGGATTTTAGCACCGAAGGAGTTGACTTCTCCCTGAAGTAGAACCGTTTTGCACTCTGCACCGTAATCAAGTTCAAATAAGTATGCATTTCTCTAAAACAAGAGTTCAGAAGTTATTGCTTGGTTAATATGATATTTTTGCTAATAAATTGCCCCTGTGGGTTTCTATTTGTATGTGTTTTTTTTTAATACAAAGAAACAACATGCCTGGTGTTTCTATTTCTATTTGTGTGAGTGTGTACACAAATATTTAAAATCACTTACAATATGATGTTTAAAGTAAGTGATTATAATCCTGGAAAAAAAGGATAAACGACTGCTTAACATGGTGCTGTTTTCCTCAATATGTTGACATGATTTCTTGTTTAATAAATGAATGGAGCCAATGATCTGAGGTTCCATTACTCTTGGAATTACTTACCAAATCTAAGCCAAGTCTTGCGTCCCATGCTGCTTTGCATTCAGATTCTGCACCTTTTGGCTTTTGACTTGATGCAGCTTGCTAACATGAGCAAGAGCTGATTATATCAATGGAAAGGGAAATAAGAAAGCAGGATTAAATGTAAAGCAGTGAGGCGCAGTCTTCGTAAGCAATGACAACAAACTAGAAATGACAGTCTTTTAACCAAGCTGTCAACCTGAAGGATGGACCTTTTCATGTGTGCATTTAGTGGCAAGGATGATGATGGGGATAATGTGTGAGCCCATCTTTATGGGTCAGAAACACAATTTAGCTTAGAGCAATAACTTTGAAAAATTGTACAGAATATGTAAATATTAGCCTATGGCAGAATAACCGATGGAAGTGTGCTATCCTGTAAAAGTTCATAG
The DNA here is from genome assembly GCA_038501925.1 of Xenopus petersii. Lineage (NCBI taxonomy): Eukaryota > Metazoa > Chordata > Amphibia > Anura > Pipidae > Xenopus > Xenopus petersii. Next base: position 55,043,609 of record CM076672.1, read on the forward strand.
GGCGGATGTGGTGATGTGGTTTTTTTGCTAGTACTGTAACTAGCAAATACAAAAGAAAAATAAAGTCTTATTTTACTTACTTGCTGGGGTCATCACAAATTATAAAGTAGAAAATGAGTTTTGCCTGTCATATAAGCTGATTATTAAATTCTGATTTACTAATTAAAAATTGTGTTGGTTTCTGAGCTGCCATGTACCAGTGATCTGAATTGTTTGCTCATAAGCCTTATATTGTAACAATTATATTATATATATTCATTATATTGTGTATGGGTCCCTAAACTCAGAAACTAACAACATCGCAGAGCATGTGCAATGAATCAGCAGAAAAGAAGAAGGGGAGCTATTGGGGGCATCTTTGGAGGCACAAATGTTCACTGATAAAGGCCTCTGGTATCCTTGGGCTGGTACAGAAGCCTAAAATATAAAATGCAACATTTCTGCCCTACTTCTTTAGTTAAGATTTAGTTCTTCTATAAGAATATATGAATTAATGACATAGAGGCCCATTTATCAAAGTCCGAATTTATCTCAATATTTTCTGAAAAAAGCTCTGACCAAATCCACACAGGTTTTTTCACCTTATTTATTAATATTATTTTCCGAAAATGTTGTTTGCGGGAAAAAAAACGTTGAAAAAATCGTGAAAAATAGGAATCATGTTTCAGATTTTTTCCAATTTTTGCCCAAAAAACCATGAAATCTTTGGATTATTGCACGAAACAAACCCAGCACAGCTCAAAATATCTTTGGGACTTTTCCCATTGACTTATATACAACCTGGGCAGGTCTGAGATGCTGGATTTTCAGATTCTGACTTTTTCCATCCTCAGGGTATAATAAATCCAGAAATATTTGTGGTTTTATTTTCTATTTTATATACTTAAAAAACACACTTTTTTGGCATTCAAATTTAATAAAAAGCGACCATTAAAAAATGAATGGAGCCAACCAGAGATATTGAAATTACTTACCAAATTGAAGCCAAGTCTTGCGTCCCATGCTGCTTTCGGACTTTTTCCATCCTCGGGGTATAACAAATCCTGAAATTCGGTATTCCGAGTTAATAAATAACCCCCATAGTGTTAGTTGATACTTCTTCCCCCCTGTGTTATGCTTTATTTTGTGCCAGATGTTAATGGGAAAGGTGGATCATTATAGTACTTAGGAAAAAGGAGGAAGATGGTCAAATTGAGGTTTTACCAATAAATACAGATGAAAAGATAGAGCATGAAAAGTTACAGTCTTCTATGCCTTTTTCCCTACTGAAATTGTGATTAATGGATAGTGGATGCCACATGTTTTCAAAAAATTTCTCATTTGACCTTGTGCAGCTGATTTTCACAAAGCAAATATAGAAATTATTAGTTATCAATATAGTCCACTCAAAATTGTGTACTGGTCAGAAATGATGCCCTGTTGGTGAAAAGTAATTTTGTGTAGGCAGCATTGTCCCTCTAACATTTTGACAGGGTCAATGAATTCAAAATTGTGCCACCTGGGCTGCAAAGTCATCATCCCATGACCTCACTGTGTAGGACTCATGGGGCATGACATCACAACAACATGAACCAGTACCAATTTTAAAATAAAAAGCCGCAAAGCTACAAATGTTCAGTGCCTGAAAGTAGGTAATTGTTTTCTGAGTTCCTGGGTGTGCTGTTATTGTCTGCTATTGCTGGTTTAATGATTTCGATTTTTTAGCCTGTTTCTGAGCATCCGTACTGCTACTTGTGTTTCTTTAGCCTTTTAGATACTGGGTTATTTGACTTTGACTTGTTCTACAAGTGTCCTGCTTCCTCCGAAGTTGAAACCTCTACTCAAAATACCATGTGGCGAAAATATTTTTTTACATTGCGCTTGCAGAACAGGGAGTTGAAATTATCATGATACATGTTTTGCTGAATTATAAATTGCAGGTTTTGCTTAATGAACAATAATCAATTTCTAATTATGCAGGCGATAACTAATGAGAGCTCTCAACCAACTTGATGCAGTTTTATCTTTGATAACATAATGTAAACATGAAAGAAAGCATCAGATGAGACAAAGTGTCTTTTTACATAATTAAAACTGTAGTTTAAAGTTCCAAAGCCACCCCACCCAGTAGTAGCTGCTTGTCATTAAGGGGAATGAGAGCAGAGGGTTTCGCCGGTGAACGACCCGACACACTTCGCCAGACAAAAATTCGTTACCACTACGCTAATTCACTAAAATGCAAAGTTGTATCTGGGCAGCCGAACGCTGGCGATGTCCCTGCGGATGAGATTTCTGGTAAATTTTCGTAGCACAGGCACCTTGGAAAACCAAGGCTGGTCTCACAGTCTGAGAAATGCTGATACAATATATAGGCTTTAGAGCTAATTTACGGCTCTTACCCATGCGTTCCCCTGTGATGGATTTTATATGTGGTTCACCGTGGGACCACATGAGTTACCTCGCCCATTATTACTAATAGTAGGTAAACTCACTGATTCACATGGAACCACCGAACCCAGGGAAAATTAACTGATGTTTTCCACCTGCATTTTATGGTTCCATGGTCCACAGGGAGTATGAACAGGAAGCAAAGAATGGTCTGCGTTCCTTTTCAGTGGGATGCATTGAAGAGCCATGACAAACTTATGTACCCTACAAAAATATGTGCTAAATTTCACAAGTGCAGTTACCAAAAACCATAAATTAGCAATTTGTTTTTAACAGTCTACTGCTGATTGGTTGCTATTGTCAGTTTTGCACTTGTATTCGTAAATCAGCCCCATGTGTCTGCTATGCTCACTCCACGGTTTACTTGGCACAAAACTTGTTTGTACCCAAAACTAAAGTTATAACTTTACAGCTTAAAATCATCATACATTGGTTCTACGATTTACTTTATGGCAGTGTTCAGTGTATTGTTTTCTACCATGATACAGAGGCATTAAATGTATTTTAATATTTCAAGCATGAATTTCTATGTAAAAACACCATACACTACATTTTAGTGTCACCCCTTTAAGGATACAGCAATTGTGCTATATAAGTTACTACTTAAACATTTGGTGAGGGGAAAAAAAAGATTTACTTTGCAATGTTCCCACATCTCTGATTCACACCAGGCCAAGATACCGCATGCTAGCAATTATTTCAATTGACATGAAATTGCAGAGTAATTATGGGTTACAGGTGGGACTGGGTCGTTCTAAAAATGGTGTTCAAGCTGATGGCTTGCAGACTGCAGTTATACTGTACATCTTAACAACTTTAAGGGTTAGCGAGAATTTTAAAGTTGGGCTTCTGTGCTGTCTCTTAATTTTATTCCATGTAAAAAGCTCTTTTTGTGCTGTATCTGAAGGCATTTGGCTCTGCAATTTATATTTAATCTGCCTACCCTATGTTAGACGATGAGATTTTGTTGAATTTGTATAGTACATTCAGTCTGTGGTGGGTAAATCTAATTTAAAATAAAGCAGTTTTAAAGAAAATGTTTATTTGAACATTGGTGCAACATTTCCTTACCATCTGTGACACACAAACACTTTGAAAATATATTAAATAAATATAAAATAATATATTGCAATGCCTCATGAAATAAGAAAAACAGTACAATAACAAATAATGCTGTTACTGGAGTATGTAATCCTGTAATGTATTTTCCATGTTGATTGAAAGAACATACAAGACATTCTATCACTGCCAAAGCTCAGCAATTTTAAAGCTATATGAAGATGGTTGGCCATACAAACCTGTCACTGACAACATGAATGAGGATACTGTTAAAGTTTGGGTCTAAATCTATAACTAAGCCTATGAAATCTATAACTGCCTATGTCATTGTGGCTTTTTATTTTATTTATTAAAGTGGACATAAAAAGCTGTAATAAAGGTCCTAAGGCATAGAGGTGGGCCAGGCAATTAGTTTAATTTTCCTGATGTCACTCCATACATTCCTCCTCCCTCCTCACTCATTATATAGTTTACACACTGCATGGGGCACTGTGAATTACCCCTATACAGACCTATTCATTGCCATGTCTGCTGTTAGGCAAGCTGAGAACCTTATCTCAATCAAGTTTGTGTTTTTTAAAACATGAATTTAACACACTAGCTTTGCAGCCCCCATGACCCTCTCCAAAGCCAGGAAATGGCACTGGAACTATTAATGCATACATACACACACATACTGTATATTGTGGTAGAGTGACCAAGAAAGTGTGTAAAATGTATGTTTTGTCTTTAATTTCTCCCCAATAGGAGATGTACGTAAGCTGCAAAAAACATGTTACTAAATGGAGAATGTTTCCCCTGTTATATTGCTGTCTGGCCCTGGAAGCTATAGTATTCTAGAAGGAACAGGCAAGCCAGATAATCCATTCCAGTAGTCCAGTTCTCATATTGGAGCTCACTTTCCACAGGAGTGCTGTCCTGTGGAAAAGTATTTCATTGTAGTGAGAGTGTTAGGAAGGTCTCTCTGGGCAGAGCAAAGAACGGGAAGGTTTCTTGTCTGTTAGGAACTCCCAGAGGGGCTGGGGTGCTGCCTGACACTGCAAGAAGCAGAAAGAGACATGACCAGGTGACTGAGAGTCAAAAGTGATTGAGGAAAGCCAGAAGAAACAGGTGCAAACAGGCCAGAGGCTGGTAAGCTGTTATCCCAGGAAGGGAGAGTCAGCAGGGCTTAGTGAAAAGCCCAGAATATTTTGGTGGAGTGTGGAAGCCACCCTGTATGGTGAGAACCCCAGAGCGGGGAAACGTTTTGAATATGTGCTGATGAAAATGCTGATTATCTGTGTTCCTGTGACTTTATCTTGGAAAGAGTTTGCCAAAATAAACCTGTGTTTTTGCCTGAAGACATGGTGTCCCAGTTTATATGTTCCTGACCCTACTCTTACCTGCCTACCATAGCTAATTCCCCCAAAAATTAGGTGTACAGACAGCCAGCTTGTCATATTTGGTGTTCTGTTGAGGGCTGCTTAATTGGCTGGTGAGCCTGAGAGAGATTGCCTTTAAGTCTGTAATAATATGGCAATTGTTACTGCTTATTTGTGTGCTATAGCTGTTCAGCAGGAGGCTATGCAAGCTGTGTTAAAGTAACAGGAGCTTTGTACAGATAGGATGTCTTAAGTGTACAGCAAAGTAATGTGCAACAGATGGAGTGGGATGGTGCAAGCCAGATGGAGGAGCCATGCAGAGTTGGTGAGTGTGTCCCATCCTGTCCATAGTAAAGCGACCTGAGGTGAGAAGGCCAACTGAAGAGACTTCACCCCCAGCAGTTATAGTTTGTCTTATTCCCTACAGAAATGGTAAGACTGTTCTAATAAGAGAATGGCTGGTGGGGTAAAAAACTGGAACTATGTAACTCAAGACAAGATCCTGGGAGCTAAAGAGTTAAGTGTCCAGTTAGAGCAAACTATAGGGCATATTCACTAAGAGCAAATTTGTGCCTGCGAAGGCTCCACCACACTGTGTGCCACTTTGTCAGGCGCAAATTTGCTACCACTACACTAATGCACTAAAATGCAAAGTTGTGTCTCTGCAGCTGAACACTGGTGAGGTTTTGCTAACCTAAATTTGTCAGCTCTAGCATTTCATAGCAAACTTTCACTAACATTCGTGTCTGCCTATCGAAACTTGCACTTAGGTCAATTTGAATAGGGCGGGTACATATAGGTCACATATATGTTTTTATTAGAGATGTTGGTGCAAATGCTTGAAGTGGCCACTTATTTTTAAAAATGTCCAAGGAAGCAAAATACAGACAAAAGAGATCCTCTAATGCCCTAGACATGAGTCCCAAAGAAAATGGAGATAACCGCACACCCTACGTTACCAAACCTCTCCTCTTGGTGCTCAGTGATGGGGGAATCAGCAACCTTCAGTACAATGGATAAAGAATATCACCGTCACACAAGACATGTGTTAAGCAGGGCAAGCCCTTGCAATTTTATTTAATGCATGGTGCAAAGTTTTCGGGGACATGCTTGACAAAGGGGAGTGTCCCCAAAACATTGCAGCATGTATTGAATAAAATTGCAAGGGCTTGCCCTGCTTAACACATGTCTTCTGTGTCGTGATATTCTTCATACTCTAGACATGAGCTGACCCTAAAACAAATGTGGCATGCACCTCAAAATGGTAAAAAAAAAACTTTTAAAGACAATCGCTCTTTAAAATGTGAAAAAACACCAGTGTTTTTTTTATTGTTTTTATGTCTTTTTGGCATACAGGATATGATGTCACTGACATAAGATTGAGGAGGATGTAGAGTCATCTTATTTGGAAAAGAGGTAACAGGTGTTTAATGAATGGATGTGTGAAACTTCCAGGGTACAGTTGTTAGAACAGTATTATATGTAGCCGACAGCTGGTGTCGAAGGCCCCCGCCTCTGTTCAGGGATGGTTTCTCCACCTGGACATGAATCACCTCATTCAAACTAGCGGTCTTCTTTATCCAAGATTTTGTCATAGTTCTATTCAAAGGAGTGTCCATTGTCTTTTAGGTTTAGAAAGACAGCTAAGTCTTGCCCTGTAGAGTTCGCCCTCCTATGCTGAGCCATTCACTTGGTGAGCAGTTGTTTTGTCTCCCCAATGTACAGATCTGTGTGAATTCACAGCAGTGCAGGAGTGTCTGCGAGAAAGTGACTTGAGGGAAAAAGGTACTAGTGTTGCCTGAGAGGTTAAAGCAAATGCAGAGGTTGTGTTCACCACTCATTTTTAAAACCATTAGGCGGGGGTGCAATGAGGCTGTGACCACAAAATACATATAGACAAATACAAGAGTCCTCTGCACTCAACCCATTATCAATATATTTAAGACAGATCTATACTAAACTAACTGTAGCCTTGGTGTTTATAAACCATTTCATTTTTTCAACCTGGATTGCAGTTTAAGTTAGGACAAGTTACTGTATGCTAAGGATATTGGCCATGATGTAGTATAAAATGAAAAATTATAGTTATACATATTGGGCGGATACATTGAGACTCAGTCTTGCTAGCATTATTGCTTGGTAAAATATTTCCGACACTGTGTTGGTTCATACAGCTTGGAAAATAATTGTCCGAAAGATTCACCCTTTCTGGAAGTTTTCAATATAAAATCTTTACTTATATAAAAAAGTCTATTTGGATATTTGGATGTCACCATACAACACATAATTCCTGGAAAAAAATCTAATTTGAAAGTTTTTTTATATTGAAGTAAAATTGAAAGGAATTTAAAAGAATTTGTGTATTATAATTTGTTACTGTTCTTTTTATCAGTTGAGCACAAGAATAATAAATATAATTATTATCTCTTTGATACTAAAACACTTTATGCTTCTGTATATTTTTCTATGGGTAGGCAGCTAAGAGTTCTGTGTCACCATTTTCTTTCAATTGTAGTTGGTAATGAATCTTTCCAAATGCCACATTATCCTGTCTGATAAAATACTAAGAGGCAAACCTATATACCAATGTTGTTTTACAAAAAGAACTTGTTTCAAAATGAAAAGGAATGTGCATTTATGTAAGAAAATAATAGTGGTACAAATAAATTGCTTTAGGTGTTAAAAACTGTGTGGTTGCCATTCGGTAACCCTTCTTTCATGGCTCTTAGAATACTGAATAGTTTGAGAAACTGCAGGGGTCTTTGTTGCATGGGGTTTCTCCAGTTTTCTAACTGTAAAGTATTTTTTGTCTGCAGAATGATTGACAATGCCTGTTTTTATTAATATCTCTCAAACCATGTCTCTAGTACTTTATATTGAGTTCTAACTGCTGCAATTACTGCAGAGCAATTTCCTTTCATTTAACATAATCTCAAGATTGGAGACTTTAGGTTTGACTTCTAATGGTTTATATAAAGACATGATGTATATTTTATCTGTCCAAAAAGTTCTGTCCTTTGCTCCCCAGTGGATTCCTAAATCCTTTTTTTTTTAAATAGTGGTTGAAGTCTTCCTTAATCTGTTTATTGTGCAAGAAAATATTTAATATTATATAAAAACAATATTTATGCTTTAACCTGGAAAATGTGTTCTCCTGATCAGATTTCTAATTCTTTCCCACACAAAAAAACATTGAGAGGAAAAAGTATGCAGAATAATTTTTATGTCTGCTCCATCTGTATATCATGAACAAAGTTTACATCTTTGATACCTGTCAGATAATTTTCTACGAAGGTGGGCTTTGTTTGCATATTGGAAAATTGTAAGTGAAAAAGATTGCGTTGGTTGAACCTTACCAACCACCAGAGATCTATAGCTTAGGGTGAATTATTGTGCCGTTTTGAGGTAAGAACAGTAGTTCAACTACTAAATTGGAACTTCAACACAAACATCTGTAACCTCTGTAATAGGTAATGGCTTTGTATACCCAAATTCAAGCATATTAAACTCGTTTATAATTGTTGCCCTTTTTGTACATACTTTCTGAAGGGGACACAATATATCATAAAGCTCAAAAGTGAAATAATAATAATAAATCTCAAAAGTGATAACAGAACAGGTATCAATCATTGTTTACTAGAACACATCAATAGTAATGTCAAATCAACTGGGCTTGCTGTATTTTTTTTTTTTTCTCTTGAAGGTGTTTCGTTCATACACTGGCCTTCTCAATTCAGAATGACTTGTACAAAGATATTTCTGTGGTCAAATATCTTTGAATCTTGCTCCAATCAGCATAATCTGTTTAGTATAACCATTATGGGTTCAGAGACCTCATGTAGGTAAGGTATTGATTTTATTAGCATGATTGGAGCTATGAGGTGTATTTATGGATGAATCTGGGCCATCTGGAAAATCCGCTAAACGCATTGAAGTCAATGGGCGGAAAATAATTTTGACGCAACCGACAATTTTTATACGCGCAACTATTTTGTCCAAATGCATTAAAGTCAATGGGTGTCTGAATAAGTTTGATGCGGGCATAAAAACTTTTTGAAAACATTCGCGGGTGGCGAAATGCGAAAATTTGCTGTAAATCCATGTCTGCCAAATGTATTTGTCCACCATTAATGAGGTGTTATTTAACCAACCAGGAAGAGGTGCACAAACAGTATATTGTATGTGACAGACAATTGATGTTGCACACATTTTCACATATATACACATATGGCTTCTTTTGAACCAATCCTCTACGTCCAGAATGTGAACTTGGTCTATAAACGTGTGTCCTTTTTCCTTTAGATATAAGTACACAGCCGAGTTCTGATCAGAGGAGCTGGCTGTTCTGTGCTGCTTCATTCGTTGGTGTAACTGTTGTTTAGTTTCTTCAACATATATGTCAGAGCACTCCTCACTGCACTTCTTACATGATGTTATATCATATGTCATATGCTTTGGTATTGGGTCTTTTGAATTAACCAGTTACTGCCTGTTTTTTGCTGGGTTTAAAGTAGACCAGGATGCAGTGTTTATTAAAAATGTTTTTCAGACACTTGATAATCATCACGTTACCTCCATGAGGTCTCTGACCCCACGCTGTCTACTACTAAACAGATTATGCTGATTGGAGCAAGATTCCAGGATATTTAGCTCTAGAAAGATTTTTGTACATGTCATTCTGAATTGAGAGAGCCAGTCGATTGACTAGCAAAACATCTTTAAGAAATACTGCAAGTCCAGTGGATTTGACATATTACTATAGATATACAATGAACTGGATGAATGAGAACCTTTACAAACATATCTTAATAGAACACAGTTGTCTTTATGGTTTTTCTAATCTGTTCCATCCTGTTTAAGTTTGGGGGGAAACTAACATCTCTCTCAGATTTGCTAATTGCTCTGTATATCAGAAAGTTCTTTCTGTCCCACTTACATCCTTAAATTGTATATTTCTGTTCAATAGCCCAAAAAGCATAAACAACCATTTTTTTTTTACAATTTATAAGTAAAAAGTGACCTGTGATGAAAAATGCACACATATAAAACACAACACAGTTAAAATTCTGGTGCTTACCAGCGTTTACACACAATTCAGTATGTACTGCCAGTAGAGGGATTACCTGGAAATGAGTGGGCACTGGGCCCACATCTACTTGATTTTGACTAAGCCTTCAAATCCATCATACAAATATGTGTCAGTGCAGCATCTTAGCAAATATTCCGCAGCAGAGTGACTTGAGAGATAAAAGAGGCAATTTTCGTGCATGTCCTATATTTTGTTTTCAGTAACATCTCTCTGCACTTGTCCCCCACTGACTCTGCATACAGAAGAACAAACTTATAAAACTGCAAACAATTCTATAGAGGAAGTGTGGGGGCAGGGAGGGCCTGGACCATGGGGTCTGCTTCTTTTATAAGTGAAATAAATCCCCCACTCTCCAGCCACATTCTTACCTACACAGAGGACCCATGTGGGCAGCTGGTGGAGGGAAGGCTGGGTAGGTGTGTGTTGGGCCCCTCTGAAGATTTTTTTTATGGGGGGGCCTGGTGAGCCGTTGTTATTCCAATGTACTTAATTTAATACAGTGCAGCAGCAAATGAGGCATAATGCACTGGTAATAAACTCGTTTAAGGAAGGAAAAAGTTATTCAGCAACATTATTACTCATTTATTTTTAACATTGTTCAAATGATGTATTTTCTCTAAAATGCTTATATAATTTATTCAGAACACTTTGTATGCTGGTGACATTGGCATGCGTAACTGTTTCCAGATGTCTTGGTGCCTCAGTACAACATAGGATTTAATATCTTGGGAAAAAAAGATGGCCAAGCGTTTCTGTTTTTCAGACAATCAAGTGTAAGACAAAACCATCAGTCTTTCTTAATCACATTGTTATTTCAAACATTACTCACATTCACATCCGTTTGCTCTAGCCCTAAGCTTCAAAATAGCATGACAATTCAATTTTTGGTTTCAAATAATACATCCTTTTGGATAAGTTAATAATGTGTATTTAAGACTAAATCTTGTCACATTTGGCAATAATTATAACAGGAAAAACATTTTCTTCTTCTACCAGTATTCCTAGACTGATTGTAAAATATAGAGTGTTTGCCTCAATAGATGAATGTGAACGTCAGTCATTGCAAGAGTTTACCACTGGAAAAAAAACTAAGGTTGAGAGCGTAGCTCCATAAATATGGTTACATGTGTTTAATGTTTTTTTTTGCTGCATATAAACTATAAGAGCCAGTGTTAAGATACTCTGTAAATATTTACATTGAATTGGTATTGAAGGCTTTATTATACTGTCAGTGGCTGACAAAAGACACAAGAATTAAACATTAAGCAAAGCTGCGGGAATGGATGAGATGCACCCACAAGTCTCGGGTTCTGTTTCATTTGGTATGGTCCAAGTAGAATGAAGGAAAAGTAATATAATCCTGATATTTAAAAAGGCTTTGCCATCTTGCTTGGCATTTATAGGCCTGTAGGTTTGACATTTTTATTTGAAGCTTTGTTTCAAGATAATGTTTAAAAGAAATCATTATGATTTTTATGAAGTAGGAAGTTGGACAGTGGGGTTGCATAACGTAACATACAATTTGCTAGAGCATTTGATACTGTACCATTCCACATAAATATTTGCTCTCTAAACTAAGGTTGGTTGGTCTGTGATGCAGAGCTTCTTAGAAGATCTTCCACAAAGGGAATTTGGTGATGATTTTCTAACTGGAATGGGGTTCTGTGTTTGCCATTGGCACAAAACTATGCAGAACAACTAAATCCATTCAGGATGTGCCATCCCTCAGGGAGACCTTGAAAAACTGGTGATCTGGCATGTTAAAATGGAAAATTCAGTGTTAAAGGGATACTGTCACAGGAAAACATGTTTGGTTTTTTTTCAAAATGCATCAGTTAATAGGGCTGCTCCAGCAGAATTCTGCACTTCATTCACTCCTCCAGCTTGGGTGCTACTCTCATTTCTACCACTAGGTGGGATTTTAGCAATGTAAACATGAGCTAGGTAGTGGTATAATACAATGGGAAGGGGAGAAACAATAGCTATGTTAAAGCACTTTCATCCGAAAGTGCTGGTTCATAGCTCAGAATCAGGCACAGTGCACTGAGATGACTGCCTCCACACCAATATTACAGCTAAAAAAATACATTTGTTGGTTCAAGAATAATACTTCAAATTGTAGAGTGAATTTTTTGGAGAGAAAGATATCCCTTCCTTATCAAATGAAACGTGTTTTTAATTACCTACAAACATCTGTAGAAGAAAAATGGAGATATATACCACTTATTATTAACAACTCATTACTATGTTTAACTGTGGTAAGATAGTTTATATGGGACTACTCAACCCTCTTAATTTTCCTTTTCCTACTTACTGATGAAATCTGAGCATTTACATTAATTTCATTGGATGAGTTTGGGAAACTTCACTTTTGGCACATAATTACTTCATAATTTATCACTATTTATCAACCTCGCATATTTCAAAGCTGCACTTAGCAGTGGAATTGAATGGTTAAGTTTTGAAAATCTAAAAAAAAACCTTTTTTAAATTTTTTTTTAAATCTTTAATTCTTTCAGTTGATTATCAACTTAGCACTGAGTCACTTTAGCTATTAACGGCACACTTAGCCAGTTTAAGCCTCATATGAGAAAATTAATGAATTGAAATAACTGAATGCACTGGCACTTTATGCAATAAATGTTTTTTTATTATTAAGTGTCATCGAAGGAACCAATTTTTTGAACAGTATACTGTATATAATGAGTTGTTAATAATAAGTGGTATTAATCTCCCTTTTTCTTCTTAAGTTGTCACTCTACAGATGTTTGCAGGTAATTAAAAACACGTTTCATTTGATAATGAAGGGATATCTTTCTCTCCAATCAATAACTTTGAACACACTGACGTCAGATCCCTTTCTTAGTCAATTTAATTAATATATCAGTGGATAGATCTTTTTCTCATTCAAACAAAAAGAGTGAATTATTTGCAATGTAAACAGTGTCATTTAGAAATAAAAAGTAAATCATAAAAATCATGACAGAATCCCTTTAGGCTTAGTCCACACCTGGCTATTCGGGGAGATTTAGCGCCTGGCGGCTAATCGCCTCTTATTTGAGGTGACTAATCTCCCCGAACTGCTTTCTCTTCTCCTGCGCTGGCTGTAATGAGAGTCGCCTGCGTTATGACACATGTGACGCTTCGTTTTCCGAAGTTGCTCGAAGTTGCCTCACGAGGAGATTAGTCGCCTCAAAGAAGAGGCGATTAGTCGACAGGGCGCTAAATCTCCCCGAATCGCCTGGTGTGGACTAAGCCTTAAGTGTTAGGTTATGTACTTGGGATTTAAAAATCTGCAGATCACTTGACAGTATATCCTTAATGAGAATGGATGCAGAGAAAGATGAATGGAGAAGGACCTACAAGTACTTGTGGATAGTGATAGGCGAATCTGACCGGTTTCGATGAAAATGTGCGAACAATTCCTTTTTTTTTTTTACGAGTGACAATTTTTTTCACCCATTGAAGTCTATATGGATGTCATTTTCAAGTTTCACTCATCACTACTTGTGGATATTTATCTAAGTTACTGCAAGCAATAATAATACAACTGAGCAAGATATTATGCTGTTATTTAGGAGACAGTAATTTGTCTACTTTACAAAGCACTGGTAGGACCCCAGAATCAGACTATGTGGAACAGTTTTGATCTCAAGTAGCCAAAAGGTATACTACTGAAATATAGAAAGTCCAGAGAACAACACATACATTGTTGAAATGCATGGAAAATACCTGTTAACAACAAAGGATTGCTATCAAAAATGGGATTGTTTACACTGTAGAACACACTTCTATGGGGGGAAATTATCACTATGTATAAAGATATAGAAATACAAACCTCTCCAAAGATTTATGTCCCCACTTAATCTCTCCAGAGTAGACAAGGACATCCATTAACATTAGAAGAAAGGGGTTTCATCTTGTTTACATTGGGAGCTGTGAAGTTGTCAAAATCTCTCCCTGAAGAGGTTGTACTGGCAGACAGATTAGTCTCAAGGGTTGAATGTCTCTCTAGTGATAAATACATTTGTAAATTTAGTACAACGTTAATACAGGGATACATTTGATTGCAAATTGCCTTTCTTTTCCTTTCTCTGGATCATCTAGAAGTAGGTAGCATTTTAATTTAATGGACATGTCTTTTTATCAGCATTAGCTACTGTGTAACTGATGTGTTCATAGTGTTGCCCAAGATCAGGGTGACAAACAAGCAGAACCACTGTTACTATGCATTATCACCATTACCAAGATATTTTCATAAAATGCAAATAAATGACTGCATACTGTATATATTAAAAATATTGTTTTGTTTAAATGTAACTAATTCTTTTTTTATGGTAATATATTTGTGGAGCTCAAATGAACTTCCTTTCTAAAAGTAATTTTAAAAGCAGAGACTCACAAAGCCTAGTTTAGCAGCCAACTTAATCTTTGTAATTGGCTGGATTAATGAAGTGGCAGATGTATTGGATTAAAACTGGACCTGAAGTGGCATGACTAAGAGAAGATATGTAATCCTGAGCAGCAATGTGACATGGCAGTCATCCCTTTTTGAATTTAAGATGATTTTGCTCTTTATTGTCCATATTAAATGGCCTACGTTTAATCTACAAAGAGATGTAGGACTGACTCTACATCATTTATGAAGATATGGAGAATAGAGTAGATTTATAGGATTCTCTAGTGAAGGAAACTAAAAATATTCTGCTATTGTTCCTAAATTATATACTAGATTACCATCAGTACACTTTGCATATTAATACTTTGTTACTTTTAATTCTGTATATGTATGTATGCATGGTAAAAAAGACAAAAAACATGTAAGTGATAATTTAAAAACATGTAAGTGTTTCTATTTTTTTCAGCCTTAGATCCAACTAAAGATCCATGTTTAAAAGTGAAATGCAGTCGTCATAAAGTTTGCATTGCTCAGGATCAAGAGACTGCTGTTTGCATCAGTCAAAGAAGACTCACACATAGGTATGGATTTTTTAAATCTTATTTAATCCGATTTGCAATTGCCCATGTACAGTACCTTGAAATTGTTACTGAATACATGTATCTTATTTGTGCTTTACATACAAATTGGTCATCATATTTATTATTTGGGAGCACATGGCTAGTTTAATACAACTAACTACATATAGGGCAGGGGTGTCCCTATTGTCTGATCTACCTGAAGAGGCTCCTTTAACTACAGTTAAATAAATATGAGAAAATTAGTAGCTTTTAATTCATTCATGGTTATGACCCACTTGCTTGGCAAAGCCATTTTTTGTAGAAAATTAAAAAATTTTTTAAACTTTTTTTTTATTTTTATAGGAAGTTAAGATTTTATCTGTGGTCAATATATTCTGAGGAAGATGGAAGTGAAACTTTGGCCTTGAGGGACTAGGTCGATTATAAAGTTCAAAATTAGGTAGAAGTATTTTATGAGGGGTAAGGAGTTTGGCTGAGAAGTTAAGAGGCGGAACTTGTTGAACAAGAGGCTCCTTTAACTACAGTTGTTCTGAATATGAGAAGATGAGTAGCTTTTAATTCATTCAAGGTTATGACCCACTTGCTTGGCAAAGCCATTTTAAAAAATTTGAATTTATACAACTTTTTTTTATTTTTATAGGAAGTTAAGATTTTATCTGTGGTCAATATATGATAAGGAAGATGGAAGCCAAACGGTGGCCTTGATGAACTAGGTTGATTATGAAGTTCAGAATTAGAAGGAAGTATTTTATGAGGGGTAAGGAGTTGGGTTGAGAAGTTAAGAGGATGAACTTGTTGCACATTTGTGGGGGTTTTTTTTATTATTAATATGCAACCTAATAATTTCAGGTGTGGGATTTACTATATGGAAAGTGCAGGACCTTGAGTTTTCTAAATGGAGTTTTTGTGAATTTGGAGCACCATGCCTTAAGGCTACATAAAGTATTTAAAAATTAGAACAGCCAATATGTTTTTATTGTCACCAAAAAGGTACTGTTTTATTATTACAGAGAAAAAAGTAATTGGACAAAAATAAGAGTATTCTGAATAATGTTTTTTTTTATGTATAATAGATCCCATACATTTTCTGTGTAACTACAAGGTCAGTGGTTTCTGCCAGAGTACATTTGATTGATGTTAGCTGTTGATAAGAGCTTTAAGAGCAGGAAATACACCAGAGTTGTAAGGAGAACTGAAAAGATGGATTATTGCTTCAATGAAAGTTGGGGGAAGACTAGATTGAGAAGATACCAAAGCATGGAGAAGAAGACAAAGCAGGGTAAATGGACATCTCTCAACTGTTGTCACAGGATAAAAAGCAAGTGTCCTTTTGCTATTTAAAGGACTCAGATAGAGAATGGCACTTCAGATATGAGAGCACCATGTTTTTAAGCTTTGCATCATGGCTTCTTGATTTAGTCCCTGCTCCTATAGAAATAAACCGTTGTTCTCCCAGAATGGAGCACAATCATTTTGGCTTCTTTCAGTATTCAGTACTGTAATACACTCAGCAGTTAAAAAGTGTTGTGTTGTAATCATATTTATATATGTATAAATGTCAATTTGATCCTATCTTCTCACATTCTACCCACACTGTGAGTGTGAAGGAATTGCTTCCTTAATTCATCGTTGGCAAGATCAAGGTTGTTGCTCAGACACATTTAGCTGTTTGCACACACATGAATGCAATGTAAAGGCATATACTGTATATGAGGCAGGTAAAATGCATTTGGAAGGTATTAGTCACTGAGGTTTTTTTTTACCTTCAACTGAATTAACCCCATCGTAAATCAATAGAACCAGTTTCCACAATAATCTTCTACTGAGTCTGTTTTATATGCCTTTAAGTCTAAAACTATAACATCTGAAAATTAAAAGAGGAAAACTAGAAGAATATAATTTTGCAATAGCTCACAATTTCGGAGAGGATTTACTTTCTACTAAATTGCAGTCATCAGATACTGTATTGCAAATTTAACTTGATGTGATATCAGATGATGTACCTTTGTGCCTCAAGGCAAAATATTAAATATTTAAGGCTTCGGGAGAAAAAATGTAAAATATACTCATCCTGAAAATAGGTTTTGACTGTGTGTATTTTCCATTGTTTTATGGTCTGGGTTGTGCTGTAACCTGAGTGATCAAACAGCATAACACTTGAAATGGTTCCCAGGTTTCATATTTTTCTGTCCCCATTTCCCCCTGGCATTCAGAACAATATTTTACCTCAAGTACCTTTTTTAACATGTTAGTGTGCAACTGTAGCTAACAATTTGTAGTTGAAATAGAGGAATGTTAGCTAAAAACAATAGATTGTTATTGCTATATATATATATATATATTGCTAAATGATACTTTCAGTCAGAACTACATGGGGTGGTATCATGTACACCTCTTCCTTGTAGGTAGATATCACACCATCATTGTGAAGTGACCAATAACATGTACTAAAGATAATTTATCATTTATGTCATGTTATATGAGAAACCTTCACTGTCCCTTGTTCCTGGCAGAGGTGCTTTGTCTGCAGTGATCCAGCAGCAGAGTAGCACATGCAGCATATGGAGCAGTTACATTGAAGTGCTAGTCTTACTTTAACTCACACTAACCTCCCCTCATCTGCCTACATTGCCCCATCTCGAAGTACCTTCCTTGCAGGATCTTGTGTAATCTTTAGAAGGTATCACTAACTGGCCTCTGCATTGTTTAAACCTCAAATTCTGACAGTAAACTCCTGCATTGTTCATACATATAACACCTCTATTGTTCAAACCCCTAAAGCCCTGTACTGTTCACACCTCATACCCACACTGAAAGTACCTACATTGTTCACCTGTTCTCACTTCTGGAGGGGCACCAGCATTATGTCATTGTATGTAGCACAATTTGAAGGGTTTATTTTAGAATGGTCCTGATAGGTTTCCCTGTCTCCTGCTCTATTCTGCCTGCCCTATGATGCCTGTGTGTGCCATACTCTGCCTGCCCTATGCTCCCAGTGTGCATTATTCTGCCTGCCCTATGCTCCCTGTGTGTGCCATACTCTGGCTGCCCTATGTTCCCTGTGTGCGCTAAACTCTGCCTGTCCTATACTTCCCTGTGTGTTCCATACTCTGCCTGTGCTATGCTCCATGTGTTCCATATCCTGCCTGCCCTATGCTCCATGTGTGTGCCATACTCTGGCTGCCCTATGTTCCCTGTGTGTGCTATACTCTGCCTGTCCTATACTTCCCTGTGTGTGCCATACTCTCCCTGCTCTATGCTCCCTGTGTGCCATACTCTGCCTGTGGGATGTGAGCCTGGTAGTTTTTTGTTTGCAAAGAATTGTGCATCAGGGTGCAATCAGCAAATACTTTCCTAATACATGGCCCTTTGCACCTATATTGTGCATTTGTCCATTTATGATGAATGAGGCCGTTTACATGTGGAATTACTTTCCCAAAGTTATTGAAAATATTGTGTTAATTACCTAAATTTGCTTCTCCATACATGGTAGTTTTCCATTGGTTTAGTGTACCAATGTAACTGTGTTTGTAGATAAAATTAATGTTTTAAGAAACCCACATGTCTAACTAATGCAGTAGTGCCATCCCCACAACCCAGTATGCAGGGATTGCACTTGGTTTTTTTGAGAAGCCTGAAAATAAAGACCTAACTGCTGAGAAATTACTTTATGCAGCCAGGTTGCTGCAGCTTCCTATAGGGGATTACTAGCAGCAACTGCTTCTGGTCTTTGTGCATTTGGGTCTATATTTTCTTACTGTGTAGTCCTGCCATTGGCGCTGTCATATTAGACAATAAAAAAATGAATGTCAGTGTATTTCAATAAATATGGCTTGTGCTGAATATACTTTCTGTCTATTGTTTTAATTAATAAATATGTATGTTTTCTGTTATAGCCCTCTTCTGCTACTGCATGAGATCTAGCATGCATTTAGTTGCGTGTGGCGCTACAGGAGTCCTGTGCCTCCGCTATATGGGAGAGCAGGTTCACTTTAATCTGGTGTGCCTCCACCCAAGGTCAGGACAGGCTGAACTGTAATACCCCTCCCTGGGAACTTCTCTGATCCGCAATACACATACACAGTGGAACGGTTGATGTGTTTATTTGGCAGGACACTATACCTTTAAATTGCAGTGATACAGGTAGCCTGCCAGCCAGGAGCAACTTCACTCAAATAACACAGCTATTGATCTCTGGACTGCTGAAGGGAATCCCCACTTATGTGGCAGTTGCTTCAGAGCCCTAAGAAGGACTCCCTTTGGCTTTCCGTGCCCTGAAAAGAGCACGCTTTGTTCTTCAGAGCCCTGACAAGCACCCCCTTTCTTTCCGCACCCTAAAGAGAGCGTGCTTTTCTGCCACTGGAGTTCCCTATTAAGTTTCACACACAAAACTCTGGGAGTATGTACACTGTACTTGTACTCTGCTGATTCTATATCCCAGCAGCACTTCCTTTTCTCCCAGCAGCACTTGCTCTCTCTCCCTCTTCCTTCCTGTCAGCTCACAGAGAGTGGGGCTCCTCCCCCTCCTTGCACAGAAACAATACAGAGGAGAGACAAGTGTACACAGCTCTCCTACATTGTTATTTCTTAAAGTAATAATGAAATTTAAAGTCACAATATACTTTTTGTTTTTACAAGTGCAGTAAAAAGGAGGACCAGTCAACTAGGAAGCCTCTGTATTAACAAATCATTTCCTATACCCAACTTTGAAATATAGTGCAGTTCATTTTACAGGTGATGTCTCTGTGGACTGGTGATTTATTTTGGTTGTCCTGTTGTAAGAAGAGATGGTAGATTGCTACTATACATTCAATTTCAGATTGTTACCTATTTAATGCAAGAAATTACAAAAACATACATAATTCCTAATTAAAACAATATTCAAAAAGGTATGTTCAACACAAGCCGTATTCACTGAACAAAAAAGGTGGCATACTGCCCATAAAATGTTAATTGAGGGTTTCAAGGAATTAGGCTTTTCATTATTGCAACATAGAGGAGTTTACTTGTTTTAACGATTTAAGTGTATTGTTATGCACAATTTTAAATACAGTATATTTTAAATAGATAGAATAAAATATTATTATGGTTGAACAATGAAGAGCTTCTTGCTGAGAGGGGTAATTGAATTTGAATTGGATCTTTTCAGCTACTGATGTTTTTATTATTAAGCTCAGTTTTTCAGTTCTTTAGTAGTAGAAATATTTTTTTGTTTAGAAATAAATATTAATAAATATATATATATGTATCCAGGAAGCTCCAAGTTATTTAATGGCGGACTCCCAAATTCTCCATTTTATCCAAATGATCCAAAATTATTTTCTTTTTCTCTGTAATAATAAAACAGTACCATGTACTGTACTTGATCCAAACTAAGACAGAATTAATCGGTATTGGAACAAAAACTAGCCTATTGTGTTTAATGCTTAAATGATTTTCTAGTAGAATCTTGTATTTGTCTATATGTATTTTGTGGTCACAGCCTCATTGCACCCCTGCCTAATGGTTTTAAAAATTAGTGGTGAGCACAAGATGCAAGATGCATGGGAATCATGTTTATCTATTATTGTCTAGTTATTGTAGTCATTGTACTACATTTCAGTTTGCAATTTTCATTGCCATCCCCTTTCTTGGTTCTTGGTTCGGTAATCCAATCAATAGGATTAGAATTTTAGTATATTACAACTTTTTCATTTTTATTCCTTTATATGCTTTTGCATTGTTTCATACTCATACTGCAAAGTAGAGACAGAAACTTGGACGTAACAGGAAACTTTAAACAACTAAGTAATTTTTTTTGTTTCATATCAGAATCATGTAAAAACATGACAAACTGGAAATGTCAAAGACAGGTGGTTGTATTTGCAATTTGCATTATTGGACATCTGTTATCAGACTTTGAAAACATATTTTCAAAAATAAAAACATATTATTATTATATTTCTGATGTCTATTGAAGTTTAACGTTATATTTCTGATGTTTATCGACGTTTCATGGAAAATAACAAACTTTTCTGCAAATTTAGTTCCACATAACGTCAGCTAATGCAACAACTGAGATATATATATGTAAGGATTGGCATACCTTTGATGGGGTGGTAGTAAATGCCATTAATGGGTTTATATTGATTACCATAGTCTATATGGAGATTTACTTAATCCTGCCAGTGTTTAGTCTTGCGGTTTTTTTCCCTCTATTTCTCCTCTTTTTCTACAATGTGTCTAGATAAATTGACTTAGATGGTAACATTGAGAGTTGTATTTTGTTACACTTTCTAAGATCCTGCTGGCAATGTTGATTGCTCAATAGATAAGTTTTTGATACATTTCTATGAGACACTGTGGATATAAATGTGTGTGTTTTTAAGAAAAGTTCACTAGATTAAATCTTTTAAAAATTATTTATTTATTTTTTTTACACATTTTTATATGTATTATTATATGTATTTATAGATTCTCACTTGATGGCCGAACACACAGATTTTGGATAGAGGCCTAGAAATTAGAATCACAGTATATATTGGAGATGAGCACTGTCACTTTAAAGATGCACTTTTGGATATATGAATGGTTCACATAAATGGGAAATTGTAATGAGGGATTGATTCTGATTGGTTGAGGGGATGATATAATGATGTACCACACTTCCTGTCATTATCCTGACGACGGCTCCAGGTGAGCCAAAACGAGTTCATACACCATGCACCAATAAATAATGTTTTGATACACGCTGGAAGGCGTTCACTGTGAGTGCTTTCATGGAATATATATATATATATATATATATATATATATATATATATAGGGGTCTTGATAATGGTCTGAGAAGGAGACCGAAACGTTGGCCTGTTTTTATATTTTTCAATAAAGTATGTTTTAATCTTTAAGTAATTTGGCGTTAAACGTTCCTGGTGTGCACCCATTTATATATATATATATATATATATATTTATAACAAACAAGGGAAAGTTGTGCTCACCACTATTTTTTAAAACCATTAGGCGGGGGTGCAAAGAGGCTGTGACCACAAAATACATATAGTCAAATACAAGAGTCCTCTGCACTCAACCCATTATCAATATATTTAAGACAGCGACATTTGTGCATACTGCTACTGAAAAATGCCTTACCCTTTAAACAAAAGAGGGATTGTTTGTCTATATATTGCAATATATTTAAGCTGGCCGACTACGTCAAAGTCATCCCATATCTGGCCAGTCCTATGCTCAATTTTATCTGATTCATTAAGAATTCTATTGCTTCATTATACATTTTACAAAGGGACTAGGTTTTACCTGCAACTTACTTGCTGCTTTCAAAGTAAACCCCTATACTTGGCTGCCCTTTTATTAGACACCAGTGGGATCACCTGACTATAGCTGGGAAGGGTGGGAGCTACAACATGGAGCTGGTCACTGCTCCTGTAGAACTATAACAAACAAGGGAAAGTTGTGCTCACCACTATTTTTTAAAACCATTAGGCGGGGATGCAATGAGGCTGTGACCACAAAATACATATAGTCAAATACAAGAGTCCTCTGCACTCAACCCATTATCAATATATTTAAGACAGCGACATTTGTGCATACTGCTTTCGAACGTTTTTTTGGCTACTTCGACCATCAGATTGGCTACTTTGACCTTCGACTTCAAATAGAATGATTCGAACTAAAAATCATTCAACTATTCGACCAGTCGAAGTACAGTCTCTTTAAAAAAAACTTCGACCACCTACTTCGACACCTAAAACCTACCGAGCATCAATGTTAGCCTATGGGGAAGGTCCCCATAGGCTTTCTAGCCAATTTGGGATTGAAGGAAAATCGTTTGATCGATGGATTAAAATCCTTTGAATCGGTCGATTCGAAGGATTTAATCAAATTAATTGTTAATTCGAATAGAGCTAAATCCTTCGACTTCGATATTCGAAGTCGAAGGATTTAACTTTGACGGTTAAATATCGAGGGTTAATTAACCCTTGATATTCGACCCTAAGTAAATGTGCCCCCACATGTGGTGAATCAAATGTGTTTATTTAACATTGCATATCCAACATTTCGGCCCACATTAGGGCCTTTTTCAAGTCCTTGATATTTTCTCTATCTCACTCTAAGCACAGTCCCTCACTCACCCCTCCCTTACACTCAGTAGAGCAATAAAACAAGTATAACTATTCAAAATAATACACTGGAGGTGGGAAAAAGATGGAATTTATTCCCCAAAAATGCATACCTATTAATATTACAAATTTGAAAGATAGACTATGACGAGTGGTGCAAGAGACAAATTCTTATACACTTATTCTGCTACAAACCGATGAAATGGGTTTTATAGTATGGCAATTCCTTGCTTTATAGTTTGATACTAACATTATCCAGAAGAATTGTTAGATGTACAAATATTATCCTGTAACTGTAAGGACCTACATGTCTTCTTTAATGGTATTTTTCCTGTATATTCATTTATGATTTACAAATGCATGTCATTGAGCATGTCTTCAAGTGATCTAAATGTGTTGTATAAGGGTAGCATCAAAGTATACCATTACTCACCCTCTTTAAATGAATTATTTAATAAAGTGTGAATATGTTATTCTCTTTTAAAAGATATATCTAAGAATAAGTTTTGCATATAGACCATGGTCATGAGTTCCTGTAAATTAACACTTTGAAGCTGTGCGCTAAGGCAGTAGTGACCTATCAGCTTCTTGGAATTGTGATAAATCTCTCTTCTGATGATTTACAGAACCAGACCAATAGATAATGCTATTGGAATCTCCCTTAAACAACTTAGACATTTCTTATGTAGGGATGTGCTCATTGCATAAATGAACTAAAAAAAAAAACTGTGCTAATGGAGATATGCAAAATGAGTAAATGTGCCCGGGAGGGTTACTATAGTCATAACTACTGTAAGTGAGTCTGTAATGATTTAAAAAAACATAATAAATGCACAGATATATAGATCAAATTTATTGAACCTCCTTTTTTCTTTGTAGCAAAGAGCATAAGGATGTGTTTATGTTTGAGGAGCATGTAGCAGTGTAGGTACTGATCAAATACAAGGTACTATTTTATTATTACTGAGAAAAAAAGGTCATTTTTAAAAATTAGAAGATGGAAGATGGCCTTCCCTTAATTTGAGCTTTCTGGATAACTGATCCCATACCTGTAATATTGACAGACATATATATTGACAGTTATTAAAATGAAATCCCATCTGTTTGTTGTATGCAGATGCTGGGTTGCTTTCTTCATTACAACATCTGTAGCTCAAATATTATTTGTTGTACTTGAAGGTTTTCTGTCATATTTAAGCCTAACATGCTTGACAAGCCTGGTATGATTATTACACACTCTCTTCTCTTTATTTTATACACCATTATTATTTGATGGACTGGTGGAGTAGTAACCCTTACTCTGTGGTTGCAATGTCAGTACCTTTACAGCAGTCTAATTAAAAGGAATTACTATAGTTTTAGCCACAAGTTTTAGGTATAGGATATATAATGCATAAACCTCTCAAATATGGGTATGCCATGTCTCATAGTGCCCCATTTAAAATATTTATTGATATATAATAAATGCGGACAGTATGTTGTACTTTGTTAGTAAAAGGTATTTTAGCTAAGTTAGCATAAATCCATGCTAATGGGTAAACAATCCTAATGGACTTTCTGTTTAAATGTTTTTAAGTAGACTCAAGGAGTGTTGCTCTGTTATCTTCTGAAAAATCCAGGTTCCAAGCATTCCAGACAATAGATTCCACACCTGTATAGGAAAGTTAGAATAATTATTTGCAAGCTCTAAGAAGGGTTACTCACAAATGCTGACTTCCAGTTTGAAATTCTTATGTTATTAGAGCTTGTAGTGCTTTACAAATTACTAAGCTACTTTTCTATAAATACGTTTATTTGTAAATTTTTAAATGGTTAATGGAGGAAAGAAAAGTCATGTGATCATGCTTATAGTCTTAATTATAATTCTATATATATGCCTGATGAGGCTGTGGGAAATAGGATTATCATTATTATCTTTTGTGGTATAGAAGCCGTGACACACACACACACAAAAAACCCCAAAACAACCACTGTAAGCACTGTTTCCACTAAAAATGAGTAGTTTTTAATATCATCCTATGTCTAAAATTTGCAATTAACTCTTCTATAGATATTAAGGACAAATACAATTTTAAGTATAATGATCCTCTAAAGTAATGTTACCAGATCATGTAAAAAATACATACTAGCTCTAGTAGACACTGATTGACACTATCTAGAGCTGTACAGTCTTTAATCCACAAAACTGAATTAATTAATGCAGCCAAAATTCCATATCCCATAACCAGTATTTATTTTATTTTTACCCAAGTGAATAATATTGCATTAGTCAACACTGACCTTCATTTGCCAGTTTGCTGCCCAGTTCTCCAAATATAGTCAAATCTTTCTGCACCCTTAGCAAACATGCAGGCAGTACTTATATTTGTGAATAAATTAAAAAGGACAGATCCCTGAAGTACTCCAGTAACAATTACCATCATGTATTGTAATCTACCCTTCAGCTAGTACAAATATTGTGTTCAACGCCAAGATTCCTTAATTTATTCAGCAACCTTCCTACATAAATACAAACTTTATTCAATCCCTCTGTCCCTCTTAACAAATAATACAAAAATTCACAGCCCAGTCAAATGTGTAATTTTACCAGGTTATAGCATAATTTTTGCATATTCAATCAACACTAGCCCCATGGATTTGACACTGTATATTCTATACTTTTGATTTACACTAGCTCCAAGCAGACAACAAAGGTTACTACTTTTTTAGTCAGATTCGTTCCTAATTATCCTATAACCACAATCTGTATCCCAGGTTAAAAAAATCAGATCCATTCAGAACTGCCATTCCACAGTTCACACTCCCATCTTCCTGGCAATCTGTTGGGTTGCACAAAGAAAGCATCAACCTCCACTTTTCTTTTCTTCACACTAGGTTTTGTTTCTGTCACCCAACTGATGGCCTCATCATTATGCAGCAGTTTCCACCCCCATCACTACTTTTGTTAGCTAGGTCCTGCTTAGTGAGCAAGAGAATTCAATCAAAATTTCAATCTCAGCATTGCAATTTGCTTTAGCACCTTGAAAAGAAAAACCTTGGACAAGGTGAAACTACAACAATCAAATAAACAAACAACAAAATAGCAAATAACAGAAGTTAGTTATCCTTCATTGTTGCTTTATTCAGCCACCAGCCTGTAAGTAAACCATTGGCCAAACATCTTAATTTAATTTAAACTGTTTGAAATCACTCCAGCCATTACATTTGCAAATATTAATTAATATGTTAATGTATTTTATATATAGATACATATGTATATATGTACTGTATATACCACCATAGAATCTATTATGCAGAATGGTTAGGACCTGGGGTTTTCCGGATATGGGAGCTTTCTGTAATTTGAAGCACCATGCCTTAAATCAGATAAAAAATATTACACAAACTCAAATTATCCTTATCTGTAGCTTGCAGTAATATAGTGAACCATGGCCCTTACATGTGACTCGCAAAAAGTGTTCTACGCCTTGTTTTGGCTCCAGTATGCATTTATGGACCAAGTACAAGGTACTATTTTATTATTACAGAGAAAAAGGACTTTTTTAATAATATTTTATTATTTGCTTAAATGTAGTCTAGCGGAGATGGCCATCCTATAATTTGGACCTTCCAGTTTCCAGAGATCCCATACCTGTACTCTAAGATCATAAAATCATTTAACATGAACATTGCATAATCTGCCCATACAACAATTCTTAATCATTTCTAGAAAGCATTATTTTTTAGTTATAACTGTATTTTGTTGGCATCTACATTAACATAGTTGATATAATTAAACTATGCCACAAGATGGAATGGTGGTAACAGGCAGTAAAAGTCTAAGGTTTTAAGGTATTTTATTCTGCACGTTGGAGTAGAGTTCACATTAGATTATAATTGCTAACAAAATTAAATGGTAAAATTATGAATGTTTGGAAACACAATTTAATGTTATTGTTGTGAGTTCTGTTTGGGAATAAAATCTGTATTTTTTTTCTAGCATGAAGGAAGCTGGACGAAGCTATAAATACTGGAGAGGTGTACCACTTTCATCCAGTTGTAAGCAATGCCCTGTTATAAACACAAATTCAGTGTGTGGATCTGATGGACATACATATTCATCACAGGTTAGTGCAAATATCACCATACTTACTATTTTTATTCAAATGCTTTGCTGCTGGAACTCAGTTAAATAATCTTGCAGCATGAGGCTAGTACACAAAGAGCCAAACATAATAATTGAAGCCCAAACTGTAGCAAGTCATCCAACATTCTGATAAAGTCTTAATTTGAAAATTTGCTGAAAATGTTTTAGTGTGAGTAATTTTATTATAATGGATATATAGGGAAACTCTTGATTGGGAGAAAAACTTTCTTTTTACATATTTTTCCACAGGAAACATTTATTATAAATGTAGGAAATAATCAAGAATGTTTGCTTAATATAAGTAAAGCTGCTCTTAAAAATAAAGGCCATTAAACCAAATTTGGTAGTATGGTCAGGATGAGAACACATCTCTCACCTAAAAAATGAGTCAAGAGTCATGTGTTGGAATGTGTTCAGTCATATTAATATGTATTATCTTGAATCTTCCAATTTATGGGGCAAATTTATTAAGGGTCAAATTGAAAATTTGAATTTTCAAACTTTTTTATGGTCAAAACTCTCAAATTCAAATTGTCGATTATCCAAACTCGATTCACATATAATTCCTATTCAAATTTGATTTTCGAGATTTATTACACTCTGACCCTATAAAAACTCAAATTAGACTATTCGCCACCTAAAATCTGCCGAGTTCATGTATAAGTCAATGGGAGAGGTCTGGGGCCAATTTGGACATATTACTAGCTTTCCTGACAATCAAATTTTTTTCAAAAACTCAAAATGAGTTTAGTCGAATTCGATTCAAATTTGATTTGAGTTTTCGAGTCGGTAAAATTTGTGGGGATTTTGATATTCGATTTTTTTCATTAATTAACCCCCCAATCAAATTCTGAGTATATTTAAATTCAATAGAGTTAAAAAAAACTCACATGAATTCAAAATTTGACCTTTAATAAATGTGCCTCTATGTGTTGTGATTCTGCCAGTTTACATGTGCCAGTTTTTAGAACATTTGGCACCCCCAAGTGCAAACAGACTTTCCTTCTCCTTTAACCCCATGTTTAGTGTCCTAGGCTTACTAGCTTGCACTTCATAATGACACACAAATTGGGGCATTCCAGGGGAGGTCTACATACCACTCATCTACCATTTCTCTGGATGCTGAGCTGTCAAATACAGCAGTGAATGCTAAGAGAGTAGTGATGGGCAAATCTCTCCCATTTTGCTTCGCCAAAGAATTTGCAAAAATGGTGAACTCGGAAAGTTCACGAAAAAATCGTGCAATTTGAACTTTTTCACGAAAAAATCGATCAGTTTGAAAGTTTTCACTGAAAAATCATAACCATTTCACAAAAAATCGAGCAATTCGAACGGTTTCACAAAAAAATCCTGAAAATCAGAAATTAACGCCGGCAAATTTTCGCGGGAGATTCACAAATGTATTCGCCGGCGGTGAAACCCGGGAATTCCCCACAAATTCGTGCCAGGCGGATTTATTCGCCCATCACTATAGGAGAGCAAATACTTGTTCCCTTAAAGGGCATGTAAAGGTATAAAAAATAAAATCCCATTTTTACTTTCTTTCATGAAAAAGAAACCTATCTCAAATATATTTTAATTAAAAAATGAGTACCGTTTTTATAAGAAACCTGACTGTATGCAGTGAAATTCTCCCTTCATTTACTGCTGTGGATAGGAATTGTCAGACGGTCCGTAACTGCTGAGCAGGGAAACAATCATACTTATGAACAGCAGGGGGAGCCCCCCCTTACTTCCCAGCCATGCAGAACTCAAGCAGCTTTGTTTATGACGATCCCTAAGCAGCCCAGACCACACTGAGCATGTGCACAGTCTTAGTCTTGCAAAGATGTTTAACAAAATTACAAGATGGTGACCCCCTGTAGCCAACTTTGAAAGCATAAATCATTTGTTTGATTAGGCTTGTGGTGCAGTAAGTTCATGTTTATATTTAGTATACAAAATACAGAATTTCTAGCCTTGTTCTATTTTAGACTTTACATGCCCTTTAAGGCAAAAGCAGGGCATATTGCCACATTGTTGATAATTGAATGTATAGTACTCTGTCTTCAGCCTGCACTTCATAAAGGAGTCACTCCTTGTTTAAGCTCCCTAATGTTTAATCTTTAGTTAATTTATAAAGACATACCTTCCAGAAAACTCTGAAATATTGAAATCCTGCTGAAGGAAACATGTTTTTACCGATTTTCTTTTTTTGTGTGTTATAATAAAAAAGTATCTGGCTTGTACTTGATAGTGAATAAGCTGCATCAATCCATGCTGTGGGTAAAACAATAAGTTTTCAATAAAACAGAGCTCCCAAGCATTGCAGATAGTACATCCTATTCCTATACTTGGTAACGGATGGTACGGATGAAGCACAGACAGATGAACAGGATCCAACTCTGCTTTATTTTGAAAAGGATGACTTGGTACAGATGGAGGACAGTTTTTTGAGCTTTACTTGATATAAGTAGAGTATAAATGGCTGAATATGCAGATTGCATAATGGCAAAGCTATAGTAAATCTAAAAATTATCTAAATTTCAATATGCAGGTATGGGATCCCTTATCTAAAAAAAACCCAATATCCAAAAGCTCCAAAATACTGAAAGTCCATTTTAAGCAAATAATTAGCATTTTTAAAAATGATTTGTTTTCCTCTGTAATAATAATGCAGTATCTTGTTCTTGATGGTAACTAAGCTGCATGAATCCATATCGGTAGCAAAACAATCCTATTGGGTTTATTGAATGATTTTAGCAGACTTAATCAGGATGATCCAAATGTTGGCACCCATTGTGCTGCATGTCATTGGCTTGAATAGAATCTGCCTCTCACCAGAGCTTTTTTGGACTGAACCTGCTTGTTAGTTGCCATTGAATTCAGTAGTTGTCAGCATGGTTGTAGACATGAGTTTTTCCACCAGCGTTTTGCGTGTTTCTGATTTGTGAAATATTTACAGAACATTTTGTTAATACCTTTAACTTCCTTGTTATCAGTGTATATTTTATTAAATAGCAATCTGTCATTTTCATTATGTATGGTGTTACTTTCCATCACTTGAAAAGCAAAGATCCAGATATCCAAGATGCCTATTTGTATATTTCCAAATGTTGAATCACTACAATTACTAAATCGCTAAATAAAATATTTACTTTTTGCTTTTTTTCATAAATAGTTTGTCACATTCCTTTGACTGTTGTTTCTATTTGTCTTGACATATTGACAAAATCTCTGAAGAATCATGTTGTGGTTTGGAAATAGCTTTGTGTGGATATTTTATCCGTCTTCATTGCTGCATTGAACTCTTACTTGTGTCTGTTGGAGACTTTGAACATTGTGGCAGGTGCCAGATTAAAGCCCCATATGGCCGTTATGGATTTATCATAATATTTTCTATGAAAAGTTTTTGCTTCTTAGGATTTATTTAATGTTTCATCGACAACGATAATTAATTTCACTTTTTTTACTACATACACAAGTATAAACAGAATTGCTTTTTTGTGTAGGGGCACTAACATTTTGGGGAAAGTCATTCTATCAAAGATATTTGCTAATTCTATATTAGTCATTAGATTTATTTTTTTAAGTAAGATATTTTAAATGTAAATATTTTTTATTTATTACACTTTCATATTCAGACAAATACATTTACACAATACATTTTAATAAGAGCTGTGGGATATTATTCATTCAGTCAATTGCTCACTTTTTTGTGCTTCTACAGAGCAAGGTGAAATGAGTGGCTGTAAGTTACAAGAAAAAATCCTTTCCTTACATCAATACTATGAGACTCAACTTGTACTCAGTCAGTTATTTTCCTGAATGTATACAATTGAGGAGGCCAATTAACAGGACAGGTGCACTTGACTCAGACCAAACAAGAAAAACTGTACCTCGGCTTATACTCGGGTCAAGCGCAAAAATGGTCGCCGGCGTCTAAGAATAGTCCCCGGCATCTAAGAATAGTTGCCGGCGTCCAAGAATAGTCTCCAAGAATATTCGCCAGGGTCCAAGAATGGTTGCCGGCATCCAAAAACGAGACGCCGGCACCTCCAATGGGAGCAGAAACCCTCAATTTTTTGATTAAAACTTACCAGAAGCTGCTGCATTTCTCCCCCTAGGCTTATACTCGAGTCAATAAGCTTTCCCAGTTTTTAGAGGTAAAATTAGGTACCTCGGCTTATACTCGGGACGGCTTATACTTGAGTTTATACGGTAAGCAAAATCATTATTAACAAGGTCTGAAAGAAAGTTGATGTAATTTAATCTAATTAAAAAAGGATTTCAATCTCAACCTGCCAATTATAGGCCTTTAAAGCTGATGTTTATTGTAGGCAAGCTATTGAAAGGTGGTTCAGCTTTCAGTTACCTTTAGTATGTTATTGAATGGTTAATAGTGATGGGCAAATAAATTTGCCAGGGATGAATTCACGGCGAATTTCTGCGTTTCGCTGGCCGCTAATGTGTTTGCGAAACTGCCTCGAAAATTCACTGGTGAAAAATCTGCAGCAGCAAAAAAGTTGTTGCGCGTCAAAATTTGCGCGCGCATAAAAATTGTTGCACGTCAAAATTATTTGGAAGTTCATAGATTTTAATGCATTTGGACAAAATAGTCACATGTATAAAAATTGTCAATCGCGTCAAAAATTGTTGTGCATCATAATTATTTTGACGCCCATTATCTTCAAAGCTTTTCGAAAATTTTTGCTGTTTTGCGGCAATCGCTAATGGCTAACTCTAAACAACTCTTCTAATTGGCCTTTATTTTTGCATTTTTATAGTTTTTGTCTTATGAGCCTTCTTTTACTGACTTTGTCCAGGTTCCACTGAACACATCTATAAAACAAATGCTCTGTAAGGCTACACTTTTATTGTTATTGCTTCTTTGTATTACTCATCTCTCTATTTAGGGCCTCTCCTATTCACATTTCAGTATTTTATTCAAATCAATGTCGGTTTGCTAGGCTTCCTAGCAACCAGAAAGTGACAAGGGTTTTTTACCATGAGATTTGTGAAGTTGTAGGATTCTCTCCCCGAAGAGATTGTATTGTTAGATACAGTAGTTTCAAGAGAGGGCTGAATGACTTTTTAGAAAGTGATACAAAAAACATTTACTGAAATTAACTCACAGTGCAAAGTTGAACCAGCAACTGGTCCAGTTGTTCTTTAGGGAGTCATCAAAGCCAACCTTTTTCACCGATGAGCAACATTCAGATTTAAAAAGAGTTGGGGACAAACACAAGCACGGAAAATGTTCCTGGGTGGTGCCAAATAAGGGTTGTGATTGGCTATTGGTAGCCCTTATATGGACTGACAGCCTACAGGAGACTCTGTTTGGTAGTACATCTGGTTTTTAAGCAACCAAAACTTGCCTCCAAGCCTGGAATTCAAAAATAAGCATCTGCTTTGAGGCCACTGAGAACAACATCCAAGGGCCTGATGAGCAACGTGGTGCTCACAAGCTACTGGTTGGGGATCACTGCATCTAAATCAACTTACTAGGCAAGGTTAAATGCCTGAAAAAGGTTGAACTTGATGAGCATGTGTCAACCTCATATACCATGTTACTGTATTACTCATTTAACTTCATCCTAAAAGTCCTTCCCTTGTTGTAAAGGCAAGCATGCATAAAAGCCATGGTACCACCTATAAAGTGTAGCAGGATCCTAAAGGATTTTGATTATTTGCACTGTATGGACAATCCATCCCAAAGGGGTGGAGGTGTATAAAACGTATTTCCGCAAGTTTGGAAACGTAGTAGGAGAACCACTCATTTTTTTTAGTATGGCGATGTACTTTATTAAAGACAAGGACATTTTAAAAGGACAAAAATGGAAAAGAGAGCAACTGTCTTGAGGAATATCTGCTCAGTTGTCCTTGCCTACTGGACTGTTATTCCAATCATATGTGTGTTCTCCAGTAGCTGTATGAATAGGGAAATCACTCCAACTGGAGTTAAAAGGGAGAAAAAAATTCACACCTTGGAAACAGTGGAATCTTTTGCAGTTTTTTCATTGGCACTCAGTGCTGTCATGTATGTTCTGCCTTGAATATTGAAAATATGTCGTTGTAAATTGAAACCTGTGGTTAAAAAAATAATTCTGTAAGATCTATTAATTAGATCTGCAGCTGGAAAGCAAACTGTTAATAATCAAAAACATTCAAAAATAACACATCCTTCAAATATCCTGCTGTTTGTAAAGTATTTTCGGTCACTTAGCTGTTATTACTTGACATTTACTGTAATTACCGAAATATTTAACTTGATTGTTAATGAAGACTGCAATCAGTGAATGTCAGTTTTCATGTTCCATATATTTTGCTGAGATGCAAACTCCTCTTCAATAAGCACCGAATATTAACCTTAAATCACTCAAGGCAAAAGAGCATTTACTTTAACCAATCTTAACAGCAAAATACATTTGTAGACACCCTTTTTTTTTATTGATCATTTTAGGTAATAAAAGCAGATTTTTGGCTGATGGACATTTCCTTCTTCAGGCATATTTTGTCACCTCCAGTACTAGCAGTTGTTATCCTAACAATGTGCATAAGAGAAATATCAGGTGGTTCCCATTTAAGTCAATGAGAGGGGGCATGTATGGTATCTAGTCAGGAAAGTGAGGGGTGAGTGAGGGTGGAAGTGTGGCCTCCTTATTCAATGTTCTGTAAGCTATGGACTTCTTGCTAATGCCCCATTTTTTGTAATGCAGTAATACTCTAAACTGACCAGTCTCCTTCTGTTCCTACTTCAAGGTCCAAGATAATGAGAGGCACTTAGTTACAACTTGCAATGACCAAGAGGCACTTAGTTGATTTGATACATCATGAGAATTTGATTTTAACGTTTCTTAAATGTTTACTAGAGTGTACTGTACCTTTACAATTGCAAAAATGCATTTATACTACTCAACGTTAAAGGAGAACTAAACCCTAAAATTGAATATGGCTAAAAATGTCATCTATCATATAATGAACTATTGCACCAGCCTAAAGTTTCAGCTTGTCAATAGCAGCAATGATCCAGGACTTCAAACTTGTCACAGGGGGTCACCATCTTGGAAAGTGTCTGTGACACTCACATGCTCAGTGGGCTCTGAGCAGCTGTTGAGTAGATAAGCTTAGGGGTTGTTGTTGCAAATTATCAAACAGCAAATTAGGTTAATCTGTAATATAAGCTGATGCTAGTTGCCCAAATTTTGATGCTAGTTGCACTTGTTTCTGTGCTGCCATGTAGTAAATATCTGTATAAATTGCAGCTTTATATTGTGAAATGTATATTCTGTGTTCACTATATATTATATTGCGAGTCAGTCCCTAAACTCAGTAAGTGACAATAGCACAGAGCATGTGCAGTGAATCAGCAAAAAAGAAGATGGGCAGCTACTGGGGCATCTTCAGAGACACAGATCTTCCCTGCTAAAGGGCTGTGGACTTTGGGCTGGTATTGAAGCCCAAAACATAATGTACAACATTTCTAGCCTACATCTTTAGTTAAGCTTTAGTTCTCCTTTAATGTTTAAACTTTTAATCATTTTCCTACTATTTTGTGTTAATTATGACAAGTTAGCTTATCACTGTTTGGGGTAGGAACTTCCCCCATGTGTGATTCACATTTTGGGCCAGATTCTATTCGAGGAGAAAAAACTTTTCTCCAAATTAATTTTTTAGTTTTTCCCATGGACTTCAATAGAGTTTTCACGTGATAAACAGCGAGATAAGTTTTTCTGAATTGAATTGCATCTCAAATTGAATCTTGTCCATGACTTTTATCATTTAATCTGGCCCATTATTCTTAAAATGGGGGAAGTTCCTTGGCTTTTGTTTAAGCCTCCAGTATTTGTTACCCTTTAAAATGTATTACAGGTGTTTCCTTTATTTGTGTACACATTGTCTCTATTTAAATGTAAAGCTATATGCTATTCTCCAGCCTCTATCACTCATATCAATTTTACGATTTACTACTTACGGTTCATTTACTCAATCTGCTATTGAGAACACCAGAAAAATAGATTTGCTGCTTTGTTTATTTGAACATGCTTTTTGGGTATGCCTTAGGATCCAATGCTACATCACATTTGTTTTACTTGTAGGTATTTTAAATGTATTTTAATGCATAAACACTATAAACACTCTTTGTCAATATGCCAAATGTATTTGAAAAATATGAAATCCTTTGCAAGACTGGTTTTGTGCTGTAATAGAAAAGTATTTGCTATCCATAAAAATGGTATAAAATATGAACTATTCATCGGATTCAAAAGAACAAACATTCCTGGCATAAAGGTGACATCTAGTGATCTGAATGAAAACTGTTAAATAGTATTTTAGAGAAACAGTTAACTGTTTCCTGTAATCCCTAAACATATAGAACACATGTTTCTGCATTATACATTAGATGGCTGAATACTGGGCCCTTATCTACATAAAAATAAGATGGGTGATGATCAGCATCTTTATTTATGCTTAAAGGAGAAGGAAAGCTAACGAGGCAGTTTATTGCCAATAGATTAGCCACAATAGTGCAAGCTAGAAAGCTATATTTATTTGGTAGAATACTTTACCATACCTGAGTAAACAGCTCTAGAAACTCTCTCTCTGTTTGTTTAGGATAGCAGCTGCCATATTAGCTTTGTGCAATATCACTTCCTGCCTGAGTCTCTCCCTGCTCACTCATAGCTCTGGGCTCAGATTAGAGTGGGGACAGGAGGAGGGAGGATAGAAAAGGAAGCGAGAGTGGGAGAGAGGAGTAAACTGAGCATGCTCAAGTCCTCCCCCTGGAGGTTAAGCTGAAAACAGGAAGTCTGATACAGAAGTCCATGTATACACAATCGAAGGACAGAAATGCTGTGTTTCTTTGACAGAGGACTTAGAGCAGCATTACTTCAAGAGTTAACTGGTGTATTTATATAGACCTTTCTGATAAAGCTTACATAGTTTAAACCTTTCCTTCTCCTTTAAAGGAGAAGGAAGTGAAATAGTAGGCACCTCCCAGTGATTGTAATCCCTTAACTGAAACCCTGGGCCAGTGTTTCTGTTAGCAGAGAGCTGCACCGGCCCGGGGCGTGAACACCACCTATCGATCATCTTTTTTCCTTTTTTTCTCTGGTGGCCCCGTGCCAGCGCATGTGCATTAAAGTGAAAAGGCTGTTATTTTGCTTAAAGTTCAACTTGCTGATGGTACTTGCTTAGATGTACCCCAGGCTGGTGCAGTTTTATGTTAACATGAGCAACAGCTAGGGGTATCAGGTTGATTATAATCACTGGGAGCTGCCCAACATTTGACAGCACTGCTGATAGGAGCACCAGCCTGGGCTGTTAGGTAAGCAAATACAATCACTTGGGGGTGCCTAACATTTTGCATCCCCAAGTGGAAAATAACTTTCCTTCTCCTTTAAGCAATAGATCATGTTCAGGTTCATGTGTTCTTAC
The DNA here is from genome assembly GCA_038501925.1 of Xenopus petersii. Lineage (NCBI taxonomy): Eukaryota > Metazoa > Chordata > Amphibia > Anura > Pipidae > Xenopus > Xenopus petersii. The sequence goes on from CM076672.1 coordinate 55,080,187, forward strand.
CCATTTCACATTAAACAGGGATGTAGTGTGTGTGATGTTTTACAAAAGATTTATAGGTTTCCATTTTTATTTCAGTGTAAACTCGAATATCAAGCATGTCTCTCAAGTAAGCAGATCTCCGTGAAGTGTGAAGGACATTGTCCCTGTACACCAAACAAATTGAAAACTGCAAGCAAAACAAATAAAAGGGGTAAGAAACCATTATATTAGAGATGATGTACATTAGCAATAAAGGGTATTTGTTGCACTACTGCCTTGCTGTTATTGTAATCTCACTGATATATATTTTTACCTTACAGTTGTTGCCTTAAATGTTTTATCAGTCAATTTATCATAGAATATTGAACAAAATTAGATCAGTCAGTTTGCTAAAGCAATAGTCATTTACTTGTGTGACCAAGCGTAAACTCTGCCAGCCCTACTCATATTGATCCAGGCAAAAGCAAACAAACCCCAAATTTGTTACCTGTTGTTGTTGTTATTATTATTATTATTAACAACAAGTATTTTTAGTGCATACATGAGAACATAAGAACATACAGAATTACATACATAGAACTTACAGAATTACATATACAATATAGCGACCAGTAACCAATAACAAGGTTAGGAAGGCCCTGTGCAAAAGATCTTACAATCTAAAAGGCAAAGGGATTAAGACACAAGGTGTGGGATTGGGTAAAATCAAAAATAAGCAAGGTGAAAAATGTAGCATATGGTACTGCATTTGGTAGCTAAAAGGAATGAGGGTAGGATTCTCTAAATAAGTGTGTTTTAAGAGATCTTTTGAAAGCAGAAACTTTCAGAGAAAGTTAGACAGAGATGATTCCAGAAGTGGGGTGCAGCCCTTGCAAAACATTACCTCTTGAATCTGAGGAGGTAATGAGAGAAGAGATTGAGGAGCAGGTTAGTAGTGGTCTCACAAAGAGGGGGAACACCACCATGACCCTAAAATAGTAATTGCAAAGTTTCAGACGTAAAAATAAGATCATGTCCCCAATTTTTCTGTTTTAAATTTGTATGCCCTAACTGTAAAAGAAAAATCTCTATGCTGATATATTATATCTCCTTTCCCGTGGTTTCTATGGATGTTCTTTAGTCAGTTCCACTTTACTTTTGAAGGAAAGCCTGTGCTAGGGTTTCTGTAGCATAAAGACAAAACCACAAGGACATACAAGGTCTCATTAATGAAGATAAAGGTGTACTATGTCTCTTCATTGTTCCTAATTTAAAAGGGCACTATCAACACACATTCAGGTTTAAGTCTAATTTCTTCCATTTGAAGGGATGCTTAATGAATATATAGAATTTAAAGCCATACCAATATGAAAAACATTTTGAAAATTCACTCTTCATATAGAAGATATTTTGCTTTTATATAAATTGCAAGAAATTGAACATTTCAATTATTTATAGGCATAGACAAATAACCCATGTACTTCTTCCTTCTTTTCAGTTCTGAGTGAAATTCTGCTAAGTCAACAATTGCTTTATAATAGGACTTGACTGTACTAACCTGATGTCTAAAGTACAGAGACAATGTAAACTGTAACTCTATCTATCTGTATTGTCTTAGGGTTTGGGTGAACTTAACTTTAAGTAGTTTGTGTGGTATACAGCACAAAATTAATATTACTAATTATAGTACTATTATTGATGTTTTCAGGATCATTTTTAATAACATGTAAAGGGGCTTAAGAGATAAATAAAAACTATTATTTGAACTGATTGACCAGTGATTTCTATCCTGTATTTCAAAAAATCTATTCTTAGAAACAAATGCTCTGCCGTTACTGTTTTTTTAAAAGGATCATTAGCACTAAACATTAAAGATGATAGAATTAGTTATTTCCATCCTGTACATGTAAACGTTTTCTCCTTTTAAGCAGAAGGTTTTTTTTATTGCAGTATGTTTGCTATAAATTGTGGTGGACATCTTTTACTGGTGCCTAAAGATACAACATACTAAAAAAAATCCAAAATTCCACAAACATTATCATATGATCAAAAGGGGACAGTAGGAAATGTTAGAATTCTTGTCCAACTGGTTTGATAATTCATTCTAGTGGCAGATGCTGAAAATCTCTAAAGAGATGTAGATGAACACCAGAGCAATAAAAACAAGATTCTATTATATTCCACGATTTAATATAGCCATACTGTAATTGAAGGGGCTGCTTTGCATATCTCTGAATACAAATCGCACACTTCCTTTCTTAAAGCCATTGTTTTGAATCAAGTATTTGATTATGAATATTCAGTATTCGGCCCAGGACTCCTGTAGTATAAAATATGTGTATTTTTTTAAATATTTCAATTGTGTAAAAAAAATGAGGGCTACACACAATGGTTTTCTCTCAGGGTTGGAAGTTTTGGTTACACTGATACAAGTTCTTGCTTCTTACATGGGGTATTTCCTCTGTTTATGACGCTAAACCTAAAATATGACAGTCCATGCCTGTTAGTGACTTGGTCAGCTCATAATGTTCCTCTCTTTCAACCCTAAGCTTTTTCTTCATGTTTTTAACAGTACAATTTCGGTACGATTGTCCTAAATATTCATTTTTCATATTCAAAATCTTGTTGAAGTAACGGTGAAATAATTTTGCTGAGATCTCGACAGACGAATTGAGAAGATGATTTGTAATGTGAAGCTAAACATGGTGTGATTGTATTCTTAGCCTCAGGTAACAATTACCTCATCTCTGCATAAAAAGACTGAGAAAGAAAGTGATCGACCAAAAAGTGCCATTTGCAGGGAAAAGGCAGTTTGGAGTAGAAGAGATTTATGAGTTGTATCTCTCTCTCTCTGAAGCAGCAATCTGCAATGCACAGGTCTAATAGTGAAAAACAAAAAAATGTTTTCAATTTGGAGACTGATGTTTCAACCTCAATGTTTTCAAAGTGCATAAACCCAAACAGAAAAGCCTAATAAATATACTATAATATAATTTATAAAGATAAAGCTATTTGAAGTCACCAAGAAGTCCAAGCCATATAAAGCAAGCATTCTTAATCTAAAGTTCATGGCCCAAAAATGGGTCCTTGTGCTGTTTAGTTCAGTTGGGAACTTGAAATGCTCTTGCAATAGAAAAAGTTCTTGATGTGTTTCTAAACCAGTTTTGACTGTGCAGCCAATTCTTTATCTTAAAGAAGAAGTTGTAAATAAATGTGTAGAGAGAATTATCTTGGGAATATAAGGGATGCACTAAATCGGACTTTTTGGGATTCCATCAAATCCTGAATTCTCCTGAATTTAGCTGAATCCCTAACCAAATCCAAATTCTTTCCCTCAGGCAAGAATTGATGTTCTGTTTCAAAGAATTGATTCAGATGTGCACCAGTTAATGCGCGTGCATCACATAACTGCATTGTAGAGTTAGGATTCAGTTTGGCCAGGCTCTTGGATTTGGCAAAATCCTGCTGAAAATGGCTCGGATTCGACTGAATTTCCAACTGTTTTTCTGTGGTGAGCTTTAATTTCACACTACATCTGCACTGTAGCATCTAAAATGTCACTGGCAATACAGAAAAAACATAAGATGAGCATCTGCTGTGGACAAACCTGGAGTTGTAGCTCAGTTTTAAAATACAATATTTTTGGGCAGAAGCATTTAGTGGAATGTGCATTTGTTTCCATTTTATTTCTATGGCATGAAGGCTTGTGTTTGCAGCAGAGCCGACACTGTGCACCTCCCATCAAAAAATATATAATGTTTACAAGTAAAGGAAAAAAGAAGCTAGTGTTGTGAATATCAATATTGCTGTATATTGTACTTTGTTGATCAGGGGCTGATATTTTGTAGTCTCTTCTCCTCTGTGTCAACTAGAGCTATTTGTATTTGAGCTAAGTTTAGAACTTTATCAACATGTGAATGTTTTAATCTATAATGGCATTGCTTACTATATATACAGGACATGATTTCTCCCGTTATTTCCCTTTATACAGATGAGTTAAGGGATTTTGAGGTGTTTTTCACCAAATCATCATCTCTGTATATATCACAAGGTTTGTCTTGTAGTGGTCCACAGAGACAACCTTAGTGCTACAGAATGCATACACTTTATTCAGATAAAGAATGTTCTTAGCATACAGTTAGCTATTGGCTCCTGATTATTATGAAAGATACATTGGTGTATATCTCCTATAAAGCATAACAAAAACACAGAGAAAACTAAAAACAAGGAACTTTTTTAAGAACCCAATATTAAAAGGATTGGTGATGTATATTCCCCCAGCGTAAGTTAGAATAACATTGCAAAATATATTAAGATCAGTAAGTCTTTCATTTCAACTTCAGGTTAAATAAACTACACTAAGGGGTCCTCTGTAGCAGATGAGCTCATGACAGCTTTATTCCGCAATTAAAAGGAGGTCTAGAGGGACCAATAGAAAGCAGTAATATATTAGTTTGGTATTACAAATGGTTCCACTTCAGTAATTCTGGCCCCGTGGTCTTATTGTTTGTACTAGACAAGAGCAGAACTGTAGGAGACATAACAGTAAATTGTTAAGTAACCCATAGAGGCTTTGGATCTGAAATTAATGAGATTCAACTATGCTGAACCCTTTGATTAGACTGCACTACTTGAACCTATTCACATTAAGGCTAATAGTTGGGTTACAGAAAACAGACATTTAATATAGCAATAAGTCGGGGGGAAATCTGCTTACTCCAATTTCAAATCCCTTGACTATAAAGCTGTTTCACTGGCAAGGTTTGCACATTTCTCTTACTGTATGTGCTGGAATTTAAAGGACCAGTAACACCAAAAACAAAATGAAAACACGTTTACATATATTTAAATCTAATGCACTGTTACTCTGCACTGGTAAAATATGCATGTTTGCTTTGGAAAATACTTCCATAGTTTATAGATATAGCTATAAAACACTGAGACTGTGGTTGTACTGAAAAATCTCTTACCTTTTGTTCCTTCAACCCATTGACTCTGTTTCACCAACAAGCTGCATATTGGAATAGTTTGTGGCTTACATTTTGTGGTAACACCACCACTCAGTGGTACTTATTTAGTTAAGCTCCTGCTGGTAAAGAGACCTGTGACTACCAGTCTTTAACCTTTCTTCTGTCACCACTTATTCCTGGTTGTGTTACTGGATGAGCCTAACCATTGCTCACTTTGGTGAGAATTAGAGGACATTGGTACCCTAGGGACATACAGTAAGAGACTGTTGGTTTTGGCACCCTAAGCATGCTATACTGTGAGAGGTAGTGGGTTCTGGTACACCACCATATTGTACAGTGAGCTCCGGTGCACTGATCACATTATATGGGTAGAAGCAAACAGTATTGGTACCCTAATCACATTATAAAGTGACAGATAGTGGATGCTGACAACCAAAGCACATTATACAGTGAGATATTGTGGGTTCTGACACCCCAAGTACAATATACAGGTGTACGTTCACCACAAATTAATTATTCGGTAATAGCAGTGGATGCTGGCAGTCTAATGATGGGCAGATCAGACTGCCAAAAATTTGCGAAACTGCAAAAACTTTACCTAACGCATGGGCATCTTTTCACGTGACAAATTTTCAAACCATACATTTTTTTTAAACTATCCATTCGAGTCTATAGGCATTATGCTCATCCCTAGCTGGCAAGTAAGGCACATTATACTGTTAAAGTAAGTGGGATCTGCCGCCCCTTGCAACCTCGTACCCTCACCCCAAATAGAATAACTTCAGCACCTCTCTCCTTTTGAATGTACTACTCCATGCATTCTAGGCTGATACCATGATTTGCTTGCTTCTGACCAATCACCATATTAGCAGCATGCCAACATATGGAACTTGGCAGATAAATATTGCTCTAGTACAGTTGCAACTATTTGGTAACACTCATGTTAATATCTCACGTGCCCTTTAAAGCAATAAAATACATGAAAATTAGGCCTCCTGGTTGATCCAGTAGCATTGACATAACTATGTCAGTCCCATTCATCCTAATATATCACTATATATATATTTCTTATCTGGTAATCCCTTTTATTCTAGTTAAGTTTGAAATCAGATCCCAGTGAATGGGATACCTATTATATTTTAAAATATCTGTGAATATCCACGTCCTTTTAGTGCTAGTTTGCAAAATTTAGGGCATGTGTGGACGAACTGTGTCCCCATATATGTTTTTAAACAACTCCTAGTCCTAGCATCCTTCTGCATCATTAGCTGTTGGTGTGCCAAGATTGGTAGTTAACATCAGTAGGGTCACAGATTGCTTATATATGAGATATGACAAGGTATAGATTTTTAAGCTGTGTATTTTAAACTGTGGGTGCTTTGGCTCTAGAGACATTCCAGTTGCTATTGTTCAATAAAACATTACTGAAGATCTATAAAATAAATAAACCTATATCTGCTTATTTGAAACCCCCTCTCTTTCCCCTTGCTACTTATTGCGGAAAATGAGTTGTAATTTCCCTGCTGTAGGGTAGTGCTGCTCTCTGATTGGAGAATCAGAGCACAGCTCTCTTTTACAGACAGAGTTGGTATTTCTGTATAAGTTACATGGAGCACTATGTAACTGAAAGGAGTGATACACGAATGGTGAGTGCTTGGAAAAGGCAAGATATTCAAATATCTGTCATCACATGGATCTCCTTCCTACCAGTTAGATAAATCGTCCATGTATAGTTACTGATAGGGCTTTCAATCAGCAGCAGGCAAATCATAAGAAAAATGCCTATTAGGGATGCACTGATATCACTGTGGAAAGAAAGGGGTCATACATTGCTTTTATGCACAAATATATTTTATAATTAATTAATATAATACATTTAGGGGGTTATTTATTAAGGTTTGAGTTGTGTTTTCCATGAAAATTTGAGTTTTCAAGTTGATTTTTTTGGTCAAAATTCACATTTTCTGGTTAAAAAAAGTAACTTGAATTTTTCGATTTAAAAAAAATCAAGTTTTCAAGTTTTTTTCGGAGGGTTTTGCCCGAAAAATCTAATTATTAATTTTTTTTCTGCAGATAACTCAATTAATTCAAGTTTTTGGGTTTTGGAAGTCAGACTCGCAGAATCATTTTTTTCTATTACAGTTTTTTCTTAAATAAGATACCATTCTAGTTGTGAGTACATTCAAGGTATAAAAAACTCTAACACTTGACCTTTGATAAATAACCCGCTTAATAAAACATGACCTAAAAATAAAATAAGTATTATGTCTTTTTTTTATTTTTATAAAGGCTGTTTTTCTGCACACATATCTTCTGAAGGAAAGGGATTAAACGAATTGTAAACAAAGATACTAATTGTAAAAGTCCACTTTCCTTTTATTTTCTACATACTATAGCAACCAGAAATAATTTTTCTTGGCTTTCTTTAGGCATAAGATACAGATGGAGGGTTACGCAACTGTTTCTGACACACTGCTGATGTCATCACTGACACGGCAATCAATCAGTTTGTGTTTCAGAATCATTCAACCAGTATAGAAAAGTGATGCCGTTATTAGACTTAATACAGTCATTGTTGGAGAGCTGAAATGGAACAAAAGCAAGTGCACAGCTGATGGAATTTGACAGATCTCTTGAGTTAAAAGCGATTGAGCTAATAATCAACACATCAATTTCTTTAAATATTATACATGGTCTGTGATTAACAAGCAAATGTATAACTAGATAGATAATTCCCTTGCATTCATGTTGGTGCTTTTTTGTTTAAAATAAAAGGAAAGTGCATAATTGCCTATGATTTATCATAGGATATATATTTTTGAAGATCAGCAATACACTGCATAGTGCAAATGAGTTATTGTGTTATAACTGTATAACCTATGGTGTGCATTTTCTATACATAAACTAACCATAAGACGCAAATTATCATCACCAAATATTTAATAAAAACTAAATTATTTTATTACAATGATATCTTTTATCGTAAAATGCTATTTCATTTAAAAATAATATAGTAGGGACAGAATGAAATGTGAACTATATAATATGGTTGTTATTGTTGTCCTATACTTTTATACCACTAACAAATAGTGGCAGATTTATCAAAATGTGAGTTTAGATTTTAATAAAAACTCACCCACATTCTATTCTATTCCTGTAGTTATATAGTTATAATGCAATATTTAAACATTCACACTCGTCTGTGGCCCAGAGAAGTTCACAATTTAATTTATCTGTGCATTGATAAACTCAAATGATCAATTTTATCAAAAGCCAATTAACCTACCAGGGTGATCTTGGAATGTAGCCAATAAAACCCAATGAAATGTGTGGGGGAACAACTACCCCTCATCTGTCTGTGAATCGAGGTCTAACCAGTTGGATGGTCTGCAAGCCGATCAATCAGATCAGTGTGATAACGCATGCATACAGTTGACAAAAACTATTTACAAAAAGGCGTTCAATGTCTGAAATGATGTAAGTTGGGGTAAACTTACCCAAAAAGATGGGGGGTCCAGGTGCTCAAGCCCCAGACCTTCAGCTCAGGGAGGCAAACAATTGCAAAATAGAAAAGGCTGGCACAATCCGGACCAAACTCCACAAGTTGATGCAGTTTAAAAGTATTTATTAAGCAAAAAACATCACAGCGTTTGTGCCTAGAGGCACTTAATCATAGGCTGAACAACTACCCCTCATCTGTCTGTGAATCGACGGCTAACCAGTTGGCTGGTCTGCAGGCCGATCAATCAGATCAGTGTGATAAAGCATGCATACAGTTGACCAAACTTTATGATATTCAACAATACTTGACACTTTTGTCGGTGAACAAGGGGAGGGTTATTCACTAAAATCCAAATGTATCTAATTTTTTAAATAAAAAAAACACACCCAAACTCCCATACCTGATTTTCCTTTATTTATTGTTAAAAAAAAAGTTTGATTAATTGGTTTTGGTAAAAAAAAATTTTTGTTTTTTTTCCCCAAATTGCTAGATTTTCTCAGGCTTTTTCCCAAAAGACCAAATTTTTGCCTCACATTGGTTGCATTTTTGGACTAATTCCAGCACAAACCACAGAAACTTCACAATAGGATAATGACCTCTGCCATTGACTTATACACAATCTCAGCAGGTTGGGCTTTTTGATGCATCAGGCTAAAATCTCGAAAATATGATTTTTTAAAAAAAGAAAAGAAAACTGAGTTTTGACCCAAAAAGCCAGACCAGAGTTTAGGAAATAACCCCCTTAGAGTTAAGAAAATGATTCGTTAGAAGAATTTTATTACCTCTTATCAAAAACAAATATCATTTGTTTCTCAAAATAAGTATATTTATTTCTAATAAGTGGATCTTTTTTTTTTATTTGAAAATAAATGATATTGTAGTTGCAGTTTAATTTTGAACCAGCAGCTGGATATTTTCCTCATGACGAACAAAATAGTATCAAAGAATGATTTGTGTTGAACGTTGTGCTGACATTGGTTTTTGAAACGTAATGACTTTATAAGAACTCATCTGTCAGACCCATTATTATATTAATATTAATCTTTGATTTTCATGAAATGATATAGACTCTTAAAAAGGCAGCAGGGTTGATATTTACTGACTGTAAGAATATACTGGACAAAATAATACAAGGTTTTTCCTTCTACTATTATGCAATGGAGCTTGCTTTATCTCCGTATTCTTGAACTTTTGGATTTTTAAAACAATATCACTTAATATATTTCTGGAATATTTTTTTTCTAAAAGAAGTTCTTCTGTGAAATGGAAGAAATGCTGAAATCTGAGAAAGACATAAAAAAAACTAGGGAGACATAGATCAGGAAAGTCAGGTAACGACAGACAAGAAAAGACATACTGTACATATGTAGAGCTCCCCGGGGTACAGCAAGATAGTGAGTGATAAGACAGAATGAGACAGAAAGTAAAATAAATTGAGATACAGTCATGCACACACAGCAAGAAAAGATCACATTTAAGAGAAAGTACTATATAGGCAGAAACTGAAATGGAGATATTGTAGATATTATTATGAACAAATTATCTAAAATTAGGCTGTTAATTTCTTACTGGGATGCAACCATGCTGCTGTATTTTACTTAATAGATATGATAATAGGAAATTGAGGCCCTAAATTGATATGGTATATTTTCTCATATAATGAATACTACAGGTAAGGCTTTAGGTAATAACTATGTTGAAAAATTAATAGTACAGTGATGGTGTCTGCATACTGCTGTGTAATTCCTTTGTTCCATTTTCTCATGATATTGGCCCTTACAATAGTTTGAATTACTTCTACAGTAGATAAGAAGCAAGAACATTATGACATTCTATGGGCAATGCAAAAAGGAATCTGGCTTTATTGTAAAACAACAACATAAAAAATCTCTTGTAAGTTGGCATCCAGTGGTTTAGATTTAGCAAGCAGGTTTACTGTTCCTGTTATCACCAAACCTATGGACTTTCTGTGCTTCATGTGAATTATTTACATGGTTCTTCCCAATGAAGTGAAAGCCTTCAAGATGAAATCTACTGTATTTCTCATACCTTAAAGCGGATATATTGTTGTTTATCTTGTTTTTTTCTTTAAAGAACATACAGTAATTGTAACACATCTGCTGGTTGCATTACATGTGTGGGAAGCTGATATGACATTTGATTGTTGGTTGGCTGACTTTTTTTGTAATTATCTTGTTGGATGATTTTCTACATCCAGAATAATTGTTATAGAAAAAAAATAACCTTTGTGTTAGTATCTTGAATCTGCCTAATATATATATATGCTTTTTATGGTCACTGGAATTGATGAAATTCTTCGATTAGTGAAGACCTGAGGCAGTAGACAAATATTGGAGTGAAAAATTTGTCTAATTAAGTATGCATCTGTTTGATTACTGTCTAACCTTTCTCAACTTTTACTGTCTGTCTTTGGTCATTAAATATTCATTTGTAAATCTATCAAGTAAAATTATATTCAGGATAGATCGAAATTGTAGTAAGACAATTTAATATTTAAGCTTTTTAAATGCCACTAACTGCTCTGAGTTTGATTTTTTTGTTGGTTAATTCATGTAGCCACTTAAAGTCAACATTTACATTTTATGAAAGCTGGCCGATGAGAATTAAATCTATAAGTTTGTCAGCACATCTCTGCAAAAAAGTTAAATATTTTAAATAAACATTTTTCGTCAGAGGGTCACAGAAAGATACAAAAAAGATCTAAAATGATGTCAGGCTTCTAATGAATTTCTTCATGACTTAAGCTGGCCATAGACGCAAAGATCTGATCGTACGAATCGAGGATTCGTACGATTTTCAGACCGTGTGCGGAGAGTCCCAACATATTTTGTCCGGCAGAGATCGGTCGTTTGGTCTATCAGACAGGTTAGAAAATTTCTGTCAGCTGCCGATAATATCTCTGCATGTATTGCCGATTGTATGATTTTCAGAGGGAGACTGTCACTAGCTTTGGTCGGACATAACTTTTGTACGATTGCTATCAGGGGCAGAACATCGGCTGATCTGTTCTTTTGTACTTTATTTGATCGGAATGGTTAGTGGCAGGTCGGGAGATGGGAGATGGGAGATTCCTATCAATGTTGGATGAGGTAAAACAAATAAATGTTATTTTGTATCTAAAAAGAGGTAGGGAAGAGTTTACTTGTTACATTTTTTCTAACACCATAAAGTTATCATGAGTTATATCATCAAAGACTCAGAACAACTTCTTGAACTTATCAGAACAACAAATGATTTGGAATTCTAAAGAAAGATTTGGTGACACGTAGATTAGTTTAACAGAAAAGTTGCTGGTTGAGGACACTTTTCCTGAAAAAGCTGGTGGGAAGAACATTCATGGGATTGGATTTCTTTCTTTATTTTAGTGTGCACAGATCGGGAGTTCCGAGAAATTGCCAACCGACTGAGAGACTGGTTTAAAGCACTTCGTGAAAGTGGGTTCCAGAATAAGAAGAGCAAGACTGTAACCAGAGCAGAAAGAAGCAGTAAGATGTTTCTGTGTTGTACTAATTTATGTGTCTAGCATAAGAAATGTAGAAGTCTCGCATGAAATCATGGACAGTCAATTTGTGAAGCAATCTTATAAAATATGTTAGCATGAGCTTAACAAAGTTTTATGTTAAAGCTCACATTTCAGAACTATAAGTATAAAACAAAACTATGTTTAAGTCACTATGTTGCGTACGGCTCCCTAAATTCAGAACAAGTGCTAAGCTCCCTGGTCAAGGCTCAATCTTCTGCCTGTAGCAGCTGCCTTTGGCCTCGAGAGGAGCCCTCAGCTACACAGATGTCGCCAGGTCTTAACTTGAGAGGAGCAAAGCAGATGTTCTGAACGAGCAAAGGGACACCTGCGTTTCCAAGGTTTTGGACAGAAGGCAACAGTTCAAGAAGTAGCCAAAAAGCGTAGTCAGACAGGCAGTGGTCAGTACAGGCAGAGTTCAAGCAAGGTAAGACAGGCCGGGGTCAGTACAGGCAGCGTTCAAAGAGTAGTCAGGCAGGCAAGGGTCAATATCGGCAGAGTTCAGAATAGTCAGGCAGGCAACTGTCAGTATTAGCAGAGTTCAGAATAGTCAGGCAGGCAAGGATCAAAACTGAAATCAAACAAGACCGAAATCACACCCAGATACTAACAAGTTAGACCTAACAATGAGCAAGGACTACTAGCCCGAAGCCCTTTAAATAGCTTAGAGTTTTGCGCCACAATGATGTCATTACGCACGGCGTGTAAAGTGCGTGCAGCGCACGTCTTAGGAAGCCCCGGCACCAGAACAGGCTTCCCTGCCAGCCCACTAGACCACCAGCGTATGTTACACACTATAAGTTTATAATTCACTCCACATGGCCTATTCCTGTTCTTGCTTTTTCAAACAGTGCAGAATGCTCTTACATACAGCATTATGGATAACGTATCTTTTTTTTCACTCATAGGGTTTGATACCAGCATTTTGCCAATTTGCAGAGATTCACTTGGATGGATGTTCAATAGACTTGATACAAACTATGATCTCCTGCTGGACCAGTCAGAACTTGGAAGCATTTATATTGACAAGAATGAGCAATGCACAAAGGCCTTTTTCAATACATGTGATACGTATAAGGACAACTTAATATCCAACAATGAATGGTGCTATTGTTTCCAGAGACAGCAAGGTAAGATATGAAGGAGGGTAAATCATGTATTCTTAAAGAATACATACAAATGGGTGATTTTAGCTGTTTATTATTTTCAAAAGTATATGCAAAGCAAATCTTAATTTCATGGTTTTATTTCAACAATGGTTTAGTTGTGTGTTATATATGAATGAATGATAAATTGTAAACATTCACTATGGAGGGTAAATCTATTTTTCCACAAGAATGTTTAATAAAATAAAAGAATAAAAAAAGAAACTGCAGCAAGAATAGAGAATATTACAAATGCACAGTGGTTATCAAATAAGGAAACATGCAGTTAAACTGCATAGGCTAGCACATTTTTGCTAGAATTGTATGGTACATAAACGATTTTTGTACATGATCTTATGTGTTATTGGCAGTTTTAATATGTTTTAATGGATGTTACTTCAATCCCCCATTGTTTGCTAGCGAATGTTGTTTCCCTCTTTTCCACTGGGGAAAAAAAATTAAATGTTGTGAAGGATTAAGTATCATTGAGTATTTTGTATATTTTGCTAATCTTCTTGAGTTTCATTGGATATTTATAGCATATAGACTCAAATGGTTGTTGGATTCCAGCTCCTTTGTTTGTAAGCACTTGATTTGTATATTTTATATTTATAAAATTTAATATTAGGTAGATTATGCTTGAAGTGAAATCTAGGAAAGAGATAATTTTGTAATGCCTTGACCCAGTTTTTCATTTTTCAAAAACTTGAGTGTGAAGGGCATAAGGGAAATCCATTAGTATCTGCTGGGTGCCACAGTTGGAACAGTATCCCATACCCAAGTATTTTCTTACCTGCAGGTATATGTTTATATATTTATAGCAAATAGACTCAAGTGGCAGTTAGATTTCAGCTCAGACAGAGAGAAAGAATTGTAAAGTGTGTGTATATATATATATATATATATCTATCTATATATATATATATATATATATGTCTATCTATATATATATATATATATATATATATATATAAAATCATGAGTTTTTGTTGTGTTATATCTATCTATCTATCTATCTATCTATCTATCTATATATATATATATATATATATAAAATATATATATATATATATATATATATATATATATATATATATATAGATATATATATATATATATATATATATAGATATATATATATATATATATATATATATAGATATATATATATAAATAAAATCATGGGGGTTTTTTTTGTGTTATCTTAAATCCATGCTAATATATCTGAAACAATCAGTAAAACCTTAGCTTGCACCTAGGGTAAAATAACCAGAAGGCTCCTGTGACTAGGTACTTAAGCATGTTTTAAAATTACAAGTGAACTTTTTTATTACAACATTGGTGTAATGTATATTATCCCAAAAACCAGATCAAACCCCTAAATCTAGTTAAAGTCTCACACTTCTGCCTATTACCGGCACCTTTCACTTCGGGAGGAGCCCTCCACTACTCGGATGCCGGCAGGTCTTAAAGTGAGAAGACCAAGGGGAGAGCTCTGGGCAGATAAAGGAAGGGAACGTGTATAGCAAGGATGGAGAACAAGGAGTGTGGTCGAGGAACAGGCTAGGTCGATACCAATCAGGCAGAGCAGTACAAAATCAGGAGTCAGGAAAGTAGTCAAGGTCACAGACCGGGATTAAAATCAACAGTAGCACAGTACAGAAACAGGATCCGAGAGAATGGTCAATGAATGAGCAGCGGTCAGGGCAGAGGTCAGCACAGGCAGCAAACTAGGGAAGTCAGGGACAGGCAAGGGTCAAAGAACAGAGATCAGAACAATAAGGGCACCCAGGAATTATTAAGAAATAGACCTAAGTTTGGCAATTCAAAATAGGTAATGGCGCCTTTAAATATTTGAATTGCGCACCTTGAGTGATGATGTAATTGCGCCAAAACATCATTGTGACTGCTTGCCCAATGCGGACCACCGAGTACCCTTAAAATGGGGTTATCTAGTTGAAAGCTTAGACTCATCTCTTTAATATTTCACACCATTAAAATGACATGTTGAGGAGTTCATTAATAATTAACTTTAATTTACCAAAGTATGGGCTTTCAATATTTCGGCATTTGAAGCATATCGCTGAATATAAAATTCAGATTAAAGGTGTCTGGACACTGTTACTGCCCCAAAGGAAAAAGTTGTTACTATAACAATTGCAAAATTCTGTCTTGGAACTAAAAAGTCTTCGGTATAAAAAAAGCAAATTGACAACTTTCTAAAGAACCACCCTCTTGCCATGTTGTAGAGACTATACTAAGCTCTATAGTTAGTATAGGTATGGGTATATAGAATTTAATTAAAAGTATGGAGGGGTGTGTGTATGGATGCTGGGTTTTCATTTGGAGAGGTTGAACTTGATGGACTTTGTCTTTTTTCAACCCAATTTAACTATGTAACTATGTAACTATGTAACAAGAGGTCTCCCAAGAACTCAGCAGATTTTGAAGCAAGCCTCTTTTTTGAGGAGCATTATTCTTTGTATCTGGCTGAATGACAATATTAATCTTGCACCATCCTGAGCCCTATTATGCTACAGAGTGCAGGGTTGGAAATGTTTATCTAAAGCTAAAAGGAAAACATATTTCAGAATGTTCTGAATTTACTGGTTTAAATGTACAGTATGGTTTTCTTTTTAGCATTTAAACACCCATTTATTTCTGTTGCAAAATGCAAAGACTAAAAGACTCATTCAAATTAAGGTCATTTTTTAAATGAAGGTCATTTTTATTTGCATTAATGAGCAGATGAGTGGCATTGCTAATGAGAATTTCAGAAAGACATGGAACCCTTGGCTCTCACACTTAACAGCAATCATTTTCTTTATAATAATGTTATACTTGAGCCTATGCATGATGAAAATGATTTATAACAGTTAACTGATAGCTCCAATAATTATTTAGGATATATATTCTGTTTAATTGATTTTTAAAATACAATTGAAACATTTTTTTGTATACTTTATTTATTTGATTATGTGCTTATAGAATACAAATCAGGGGGCATTTATTCATAAAGTTGGGTAAAATGATTTGCACCCAAGATCAATTGGAAATGGCCCATTTAAAAAGCTTGGTTGTTTTTACACACGTTTTGTGGCACAGTAGGAACAGTATCCCTTCCCTAATCATTTACTTATATCTTTACATGTATGTGTATATAACAGCCAAATTATTCTACCAACAGAAATGAGCTTCAGTGGTCCAGTGGTCATGTTACGTTTGTATATATATATATATATATATATATATATATATATATATACAGTATACCATTGAATGTGGCAACCACATCCATGTCTCATTGACTATCAACAGGGTTTTTTATTTTTTTTGGCAGATCCCCCTTGTCAGACAGAGTTAGGAAACGTTCAGAAACAACAAGGAGGAAAGAAGCTTTTAGGTAAGTGAAGAAGATATTTTTTGGTGTTTTGTGTGCAACATTGGTTTATATTTGGTTTCTCAAAGTGCCAATATACACTTGTAGGCAGCATGAGTATTTAATCCATATTTAATCTATTTTTGCATTATAAAGATTCAAATGATTCAAATTTTTCAGGTCTACGTGGTGGAGGGTCGATAATGGAAGCCAGTGTTTACCACTCCCCTTTTTTTAAACCACACCCACTTTAAATCACACACATGTTATATAAAATTAATGTAAAGTTCATAGCCACATTAATGGTGGTAGCACACACAACAAATGTAATGGTTGGTGCTCACTGCAGGGATAACACTCTTCAGTCATATGTGAAAAAAGTTTGCCTCCTCCTCCCCTGTGGATATCACAGCAACTCCCAGCACCTTGGGGACCCCCTAACAAATATTTCTAAATTCTAACAATCCCCACCAGGTTCACCCCCTACAGGCAGCACAGGCAGCACAGGGAAGGCAGAGTATGGCACACACTTACAGAGTAGGACAGGCAGAGTATGAGACACACAGGTAGGTTAACACTCTAAGATGAGCAGTATATAATATACTATGTACAGTGACACAATGCCAGTGCTACAGTCTGTAGGAGTTGTGAACAATGTGGGCACTGACACTGTTCACATCTGAGGTGTGAACAATACAGAATCTTAAAGGTGTAAACAATAGATGGGATTACAAATGTGAACAATACAAGGCTTTTAGAGCATGAAACAGCAAAAGTCATACATATGTATTTGAGTACAGACATATTTGTTCATTAAAACATTAAACACAGGTGTATACTGACACTTTGAATCTTTTGAATTAATGTAAACATTCTATCACAACCATGTGAATCAAAACGGCTATATGAACCAAAGTGCTTTACACCATGAACCCAGTTTTGTCCCAAACATGCCCTATTCCACCTAGAGCACACCCCTTGCTCTGCTTCTGCTAGTGGCATATATACTGTATACGGTGATTCCTGAATAATTCTGGAAAGTTGTCAAGTATGTTATCATTTCATGAAGAAGGATATCTTCCTACACTACTGTGTATTCCCCAACTTGTATTCATTTCCTTGTTGTACCTGCTTTTCTTCATGAGGCATAAGATGCATCACACTCTAAAGCCATGTACATTGTATCTGTGTATCTGTGTATTGAATCTGGCACACATTTTTGACAATTTGTGTATTTGTAATATGTTTGCAGCATCTTTTGTTTTTATTTCTTTGTGGACTTTTTAAATTCCGTATGAGTAAATGCTTACTAAAGTATTTATAAATGAGCTTGCCACCTAAAGTGTTTCTGACAGTTTGCAATGAGTATCTCATGAGCAATGTGTAAAAAAATGTGTTATTAATGTACAGTATCACATGTAATTCATGCTTTCCTTTCATTGAGGAATTCCTGCAGCAGTCATTTTTTGTGCATATTTATTTCTGCAGGTTATTACATACCAGCATGTGATGAAGATGGGTACTACAAACCAGCTCAGTGCCATGGAAGTATTGGCCAGTGCTGGTGTGTTGACAGATACGGCAATGAAGTTTCAGGATCCCGGAAAATTGGCCCTGCAGAATGTGGTAAATCAGATATCTGTATATTTATTAGCTTCTTCTACTGTTCTCTTTAGTTTTTTTGCTGATGATTTTAGGGATGCACCATATCTGCCATTTTTAGATTTGCCTGAATATGCCCAAGATGAATTTTAAAATTTACGCTAGAGAGGCTCAATAGAAATCAATGGGAAATTAAAAAAGTTCATTAAAAAAATTGAGTTTTTTAACCTCATTAAAAATCAATGGAACAATGCGATTCTCGCTGGCATGCATGGGAATATTCTGTCAGTTTTTTTCTTAAATAAGCAAGTGTTTGTAAAAAATATTTGCACGAGTTTTGTCTTCTTGACCTCAAAAATCAGTAAATAGCCCTCTTGTAAGTAGATGAAGGATCGGCCCTTATTTTGCTTCCATTTTCAACAAATATTTCAGCAGAATCGTAATTTTGTTTATTAACAGGAACTGATTCTGAAACATCCGGAGATTTTGGTAGTGGGGATTTTCACGACTGGGCAGATGAAGAGGATGATGAAGATGAAATGATGAATGATGAGGATGAAATTGAAGATGATGATGAGGATGAAGGTGATGATGAGGATGAAGATGGGTATATTTGACATTAAATAAGGCAGATTTATTCTATTTTTCATGTCAACGAAAAGACATCACGTAGAAAATACCTTTGCTCACTTAACCACCAAGAGGAAAAGAATTTGAAAACAACGTGTATATTTTGTATAATCGTATCAAGTATTAAAGCTGGAGTCATAGACTTTTGTTTAACAGTCATTTATGTGCTTCTGAGCTTTTATATGCTTTTGACAGAGAGAAAACACATTTGAAGTATAACCTGAAGAAAACGTAACATTTGTACTCATATTTTGAGGACAAGAATATTTTTTGAGGAAGCAAAAGCGACGAAAGCATACCAGTTATTTGTTTGCTGTAGTCTGAGTTGCCCAAATGCTAACCGTCAATGAGCCACCAGATCTGGATCTCCACTCCTTACTCCAGGACTCCATGTCACGTGGGATATATTGGGTTCCAGATATGCCTACTAATATGCAAGTGAAAAATTTTGACAGTATTAACATATTTTTTGGCTTTGTTAAAATAGAATTCTCAACTGTAAACCCAACGCATACATATTTCCTCAGATTATGCAGAAATGTGTTTTTTTTGTGGGAGAAGGAATATGGTTTTTGGTGTGGAAGTTTAATTCTAATGAGAGTTTTTGACCTGATAGTCTGCATTGGGTATTCGCCCAGTGGTATCCAACTGAACAACTATTAATTTAGGCTGCATTCATTGTTTTTGCATGCATTATAAGATACTCTCAGTGTACCATGGGTGTCTAAGCTCAGCCATCCAACTGTTGTAGAACTAAGAAAGCAAAAGCTGTTTAAAAAAATTGTAGTTCAACAGTATTTTGAAAGCTGCATGTTGGACCCACCTGGCATATTCATTATATATGAATAACTAACTGTATATGCTATACCTGGTAAGAAATTGTTCATAAAGGAAATCGCATTCAGTATTATAATATTACCTGAATATGTTTTGGAATATTTCATGTTTGATATAGTTCTTTTAATTAGCCGCTTAACGATACAGAGTGTCTTTCAATCCAGTTAAACCTATAAGCGATATATATATTTTTATATATCTTGAAGCTCCTTTAGTCACATAAGTGGAAGAAATAGTGAATAGATTTCAGAGTAATTACTACAACTATTATGTTTTCAGACTGAAAGGAAATCCTGTTAACTCGAGTAATAGTTCTTTATTGCTTCTATTTACCAAGCTCAGGAAAAGAGTGCCTTGCAGCCCATTAATATGTCTCACTTGGCACATATCTCCTTTAGATATTGTTGCAGGTTTATTAGTCATTAAGGTTTGTTCCCATCTACAGTATGCTCAGAAAGTAAGGCAGCTGAATGAAATGTTCTTCTGCAATACTAACCCTCCCATAATTGTACTCCAAAGGCTATTGAGTCTCTACATATTTTACTTTATTGTGCTTAGTACAGCAGGAACCTATGCTAGATATAGGATTTGTGTTTTTTCTGAAGAGGTGATGAGCAAATGTAAGGATTTTTGTTGCACTGCTTTGCCTGATAATTTCTATTACTGATCTTTTCCTTGCTGGCTATGTCCTCTTAGAGCCAGGTTGTCCTCCTTGACAACGACACATGGTCCTCTGCTGGATGGCTAAGGAGATACAGAAGGTTTTAACAACAGAGAGAGATTAGTAGGGTCTTGTAGAAATGTAGAATATGCTAGTTACGTCTTTGACACTTTTATGGACGCTAGAGAAAGCAATGAAACATTTGAAATGAATTTTTCCATTAAGCGCATTCATAGGGAAAATAAAAACAGGTTTTAGTGGCACTTTTTTAACCTATAACGTTTCAAATGTGTTAGAAAGAATTGCGTTCCTTGCTATAAAGTGGCTGTTTAAAATTTAATGAAAAAATAGACTAACAGCAATGAACTTTCCCTTTCGTAGGTGCCAATTTCAACAGGGTAGTCCTCAAACAGGAACCTAAGAATACTAGGGCCGAACTGGTGAGTGGGTGGGTTTGGGGCAGATCGTAAACTAGGATACCAGGAATTCAGGAATTCTTGACCTGCATGGGCATGGATATTCCTGTACTAAATGGTGGTAACATTTACATCAGTGATTTTTTATTTTTGGTACAATTAAGGGCATTCTTTAACTCCACAAAACGACAGAAATATAAACGGGAATTGAAGAGCTTTATTTTTGTCAAACAGCCTAGTATAGTGCTGCAGATGTTGTTCTAAAGGGCAACCAAGATGAAGGGCTGGACCCCATATAAAAGCTATAGGGCAAGGGCTGGCCCATAGCCCACAAAATAGTTTTTATCACTAACTGGATAACCATGGTATATTCCAAAATCTTCCAAAAGATCAGAGTGGATTTTAGTATAATTAACCACGTTGAAGTGTATCCCAATACCTTTGTCTGTTGCTACAGTAATTAAACAAACGCATTTATTGGGTGCCTAGTAAATAAAAGGGACTACGCAAGCATTAGGGGAGTTGTAACACAAGGTACTTTATCATAAATCAAAACTGCTGCCCCTTGTAAAAGCCAGAGCAGAATTCTGCAAATTTGTGTAGCAAAGTGCAGTGCCCCTCACCCTTCTGAACACAGAAGTGATAGGCGTGGGGGCAGTATTCGGTCTCTTGCATCAGGCAACCAAAAGCTTAGAAGTACCATTACCTGCAATCACCCCAGCAGTTGTGAAAGCATGCATGTGACATTTAATTTAACAGCAAAAAACAAAGAACGGAATTGCACACTCGTTTTGAAAAAATCATTAACAAAATGTATTAAACAAAAAAAGAAAAGGTTACAAAAAATACCAAAATAAATGGTGAGGCCAAATCATTTCGACCATAGTGGTCTTCCTCAGGGGCACAAATAAAAAATAATAAATTTTTATTTGTGCCTAGGTCTTCAGCTGAGATTGAAAAAAAGTCTTAGCATGATGACGTTTATATAAGATACAAAAAAGCCACTTTAGGTATGTACCTAAAATATATGCCAGTTTTCTATTGAGCTGGTGAAGAATTATAAAGACCCGTCCTGCTTGTTACTTTTTTCATGAAGATGCCTAACTGAATAAGTGTTTTGAGAATTTCAGCAGATATTGTGTCCTATGAGTGGTGCTGAGCTGTTAGTTGCACATTCCTGGTATAAACTGATAATGTATTGATACCTTATAAGCGTAATTCATGGGATGGCCAACTGCATCCTGGTGACGTTTAAATACATCTCCTCTCAGCAGAGTTACAGATTTCCCCAGCTGGCTGCATTAATTCTAGATTAGATACTGCTGCGGGGATTGAGAAATGGGTCATTTTTCTTTTTTTCTTTTACGTAGCGTGAATTGGATTATGCTTATAATTCTTGTGTATGTTTGCATTTCTTCCTTAAGCTTAAAAACGCCTTATTCTGTATAATTATGTTGGCATGTTAATTCATTAAGTAGATCTTTCAAAACTCCACTACCTTCTTGTATATTGGCTTCAAGCCCACAATAAAATGGGAAAAGCAAGTAAAACTTTCCACAACTGTTTCCTTAATTTCAATGGTGGTGCCCCTGTAATTCATCCGTTTTGTGTTACTTTCTTTTAATTTGATTTGAAGAACATTATTGAATAAAATTACTGTTTATCTTATGAAAAACTGAGAAAAATGCATTTTCTTTTATACAGTTTATGTATAGTTTGCAAAATAAAGACTCTTGTAACGAATATGTGAGTAGTTATTTTAGAACTATATGATTTTAGAGTGTGGATTTGGTAAAAAATCAATGTATGCAAGACAATCTCCCTACTGATTGGACACGTTAAGTATTTCTACATTAAATCATGTCAGTGGAATGCTTCAAATGGACTACAGGATCCCTACAGTCTCTCTCTCTCTCTCTCTCTGAAGTACATGAATTTAATAGAAAAACATTTAATATGTTTCTGTAGACTGAAGATTAACTTGTGCTTTCTTCATGTATTATAAACACTAGCCTGGTCTTGGGTAACGAATGTGTATAGAAAACAGATCCGCACACACACTGGTTAATGCAGTCAGGGAGTATCCCCTTTTATTCAGCCACCAAACATTCAACATTTCGGGGGGGGGAACACCCACCCACCCAAGTCAGGATCAGTTTGTGACTTTCTCCACCGTCGCTCAGCTGATCTACTACATCTTCTGAGGTACCGTGTTACACTAGTGTGTCAGGGTTGGGGTTTAGCTGGCCGGCTGTGACGGGTGGTAGAAGATGCAAGGGAGTCAAGTGCTGTTGAAAGGGCATCGTTGTAGAGAGAAGCTGCCATATTGGGACAGGAGAGAGTATTAATATGTGATATGGATTGTGCTGATACTGTTGATAATTGTTGTGGTTCAAAGGCATTAAGGTTTCTGTACGTGTGGGTAGAGAGAGATGGTTGTGAAGGTGCAGATGAAAGCAGTATCTGAAAGGAGAGTAGATGATGGTCAGACAGAGGGTAGGGTGAGTTAATTAAGTTGGATGGGCAGCATGAGTGGCAGAATATAAGGTCAAGAGCATGACCCTCGATATGGGTAGGTGAGTCGGTCCACTGAGAGAGACCAAAAGAAGCTGTTAGAGAGAGAAGTTTAGAGGGGGCAGCAGAAGCAGAGTTGTCAATGGGGATGTTGAAGTCCCCTAAAATGAGAGCAGGTGTCTCACTGGAGAGAAAGTATGGAAGCCAGGCAGCAAAGTGATCCAAGAAGGTGGAGTAGGGACCTGGGGGCGATATATGACAGCAACACGCAGAGAGATTGGAGAAAACGAACATATGCTGTGGATTTCAAATGAAGTGAAGGAGAGAGAAGTCGGTGTAGTTAGATTTTGAAACCTACATTTGGGGGAGAGAAAAAATCCCACCCCACCGCCATGACGGCCATCCGGTCTAGGAGAGTGAGAAGCCTCCATAGCAGAGGGCAGCAGATGAAGCAGTGTCTGAGGGGGGGAGCCATGTTTCAGTGATTGCAAGAAGGTGAAGGGATTTAGCTATAAAGAGGTCATGGACTGCTGTTAGTTTATTGCAGATTGACCGTGCATTCCAGAGGGCACATGAGAAAGGCCCGGACTGGCAATCTGTGGGTTCTGGCAAATGCCAGAGGGGCTGCTGTAAGGTCCCATAGACAGTCACTGTTTAGTGGGCTGGTGGAGACTCTTTGGGCCAGTCTGTACTTGGAATGCCAGGGCCTATTTTGACTCCCAGTCCAGACCTGGCAGGGAGGGTTCTGGCTTTATGTGAATTAGTCAAATACAAGAGTCCTCTGCACTCAACCCATTATCAATATACTGTATTTAAGACAGAGACATTTTGTGCATACTGCTACTGAAAAATGCCTTACCCTTTAAACAAAACAGGGATTGTTTGTCCATATATTGCAATATATTTAAGCTGGCCAACTACGTCAAAGTCATCCCATATCTGGCCAGTCCTACGCTCAGTTTTATCTGATTCATTAAGAATTCTATTGCTTCATTATACATTTTACAAAGGGACTAGGTTTTACCTGCAACTTACTAGCTGCTTTCAAAGTAAACCATACTGTTGTTTAAAAGGTAAGGCATTTTTTAGTAGCAGTATGCACAAAATGTCGCTGTCTTAAATATATTGATAATGGGTTGAGTGCAGAGGACTCTTGTATTTGACTTTATGTATTTTGTGGTCACACCCTCATTGCACCCCCACCTAATGGTTTCAAAAAATAGTGGTGAGCACAACTTTGCCTTGTTTGTTATAGATATACAGGAGCAGTGACCAGCTCCATGTTGTAGCTCCCACCCTTCCCAGCTATAGTCAGGTGATCCCACTGGTGTCTAATAAAAGGGCAGCCAAGTATGGGGGTTTTACTTTGAAAGCAGCAAGTAAGTTGCAGGTAAAACCTAGTCCCTTTGTAAAATGTATAATGAAGCAATAGAATTCTTAATGAATCAGATGAAAATTAAGCGTAGGACTGGCCAGATATGGGATGACTTTGACGTAGTCGGCCAGCTTAAATATATTGCAATATATGGACAAACAATCCCTGTTTTGTTTAAAGGGTAAGGCATTTTTCAGTAGCAGTATGCACAAAATGTCTCTGTCTTAAATATATTGATAATGGGTTGAGTGCAGAGGACTCTTGTGTTTGACTTTATGTGAATTAGGTTTGCAATATTAGAAGTGCGTAAAGTCTGAGAGACTGGAAAAGACCTTGTTGAATGCCTACGAGTAGGAATAAGTGAGGGTACAAATGAGTTGGATCAGGGTTTGGGGAGATATCCCCAGCTGCAAGTAACAGTAATAATGAGAGTGAGACAAGGTGTGACCTAGATTTGACAGTGCGAGCAGTGTATTGTTTGATGGGATGAGAGGGGATAATAGATTTAACAATACAACATAGTGTGCATAGATTGAGAGAGGGTGATGGGAGCAGTGAAGAGGAGATTACAATTTCAGGATAGTTTGATGGATGTTGGAGTGCAGAGGATATATGCAGAAGTATAGAGGAGAGAGAGAAAAAGAAGGCAATCAAATTAAACATAGTTAAACAGTATAATCCGTCTTATCTTGTTGATAAGAAGAATTGATGAGAAGTAATGTCCAATGTTTGCTTGGAGATTCTAATCAAACTCTGATCCAACTTCTGTCCAACTCTGTCTAACTCTATATGTTGTACTTAAACTTTCTGTACTTTAACTTGATGGACTTAAGTTGTTAAATCTGCCATGGCTGTCCTGCCATGCTCACCCCTGCCATGCTTCCCCTAGAGTGAATGTCCTGATATACAGCAAGAGGTCACATGGGTGAGGGCCAGCAATTGATTAATTAAGACAAGTTAAAGACAGAAGAATCTCTGAGTCTGGTCATCTAACAGACATCAATAGCAATAAAATGGACATACCAAACTATTCACTAAAGCAAGCAACAAATTGCTAGATAAATGTAAACTGATGCATTTTAAACACCTACCCCACAATTGAATAATTGTCAATGGTAATACAAAGATTTGCAGCAGAGTTGAATGGTGAGATGCAGAAAAAGAATTACAAAGAGGTACAATGTAACCAAATGAAGAAAAAGAGTTAATCCTTAGTCAACAGTAGTCCATTGGCATAAGTGATAAAGTTATTGGACTGACCTAGGTTGGCCCACCATCTTGGATATCGTTAGAAGAGGCAGTGACACACACACATGCTTAATGTGCTTTGAGCTTAGGGTCGTCACAAATCATCGAGCAGAAGATGAGTTTGCCATATAAGCTACAGGGCTGAATTCTGATGCTAATTGTGATGGTTTTTGAGCTGCCGTGTACCAAAAATCTGAATTATTTGCTTATCATCCTTATATTGTGATGTTTATATTTTATATATTAAGTATATTGTGAGTGGATCCCTAAGCTCAGTAAGTGACAGCAGCACAGATCATGTGCAGTGAATCAACAGAAAAGAAGATGGGAAACTACTGGAGACACAGATCATTACTGCTAAAGGACTGTGGGTGCCTTGGACTGGTACAGAAGCCCAACACATAGGGGCAGATTTATTAAGGGTCAAATTGAATATTCGAATTTTCGAAACAATTTTATGGACAAAACTGGCAAATTCCACTAGGGAGTTATCCAAACTAGATGCAAGTTTTTTTTAAAAAAAATTTGAATTTGATTTTTGAGACTTATCATACTTTGGCCCTTTAAGAATTCGACTTTTCGCCACCTGCCGAATTGCTGTTTAAGTCAATGGGAGAGGCCCAGGGATCAATTTGGAGATGTTTTCAGCCTTCCTGACATTCGAGTTTTTTTCAGAGAAAAAACTTGAATGGAGTTTGATTGAATTTGATTCCAATTAGTGACGGGCGAATTTATTCGCCAGGCGCGAATTTGCCGCCAGCGAATAAATTCGCGAAACGCCCACGAAAGTTTGCGGCAAAAATTCGCCGGCGTCAACATTTTTTTTGAAAAAACGGACGCCGGCGTCAAAAAAATGGGCGCCGGTGTCAAAAACGGGTGCCGGCGTAAAAAACGAGACGCTGCCGCCGTTTTGTGAATTTTTCGCGAAATTCGCAAATTTTTCAGCGAAGCAAAACGCCGCAAATTCGTCCATCACTAATTCCAATTAGATTGTCCAATTAAATATGTCAGAGTTTTATTAATTCGATTTTATTAATACATTTTGACTACTTGAATTTTGAGTTTATGGGTGTATAAAAACCCTTTGATAAATGTGCCTCATAATGTACAACATTCTAGCCTACTTCTCTTGTAGCTCTCCTTTAATACCAACTAGCCAATAAGCTGTCTATCTATTCATCCATTCATGCATCCCTATAGTTTTGGTGCATGCATGTTACTGGGAAATTTCAACTGGAAAGCACATCTTGTTTCAAAATGCATTTTATTTGTGTAGTTTCAAGCAGGACGAGTTCCACCTTACAAATAGTTCTTTCTTTTTTGTTATAGTCCTTTACAGCAATGTCTTATGAAACCTTCCTTGCTAATTACTTCAACTCAATAAGCTATAAAGCAAATCAACTCAATAAGCTATAAAGCAAATTACTTGTGATTATACTGTATGACCCAATGTCCAGCTTTCATTGTTTTCATCATTGCTTAAAATGCTTTCCCACCTTGGTTCTTTATATTTCAGCCATATAAGGGCTTGTATTTGTTACTGCTGCAAACCAGATACAGGAGGTAAACTGCAGCATTTATTAAAGTGAAAATAGATGTTGCATTTGTGAGAAAAGGGGCAGAACCGAGCAAGATCTTAGAATAAACTTTTATTCTATAGAAACATGGGCATTTCTAGTGGCCCAATAGCAAGTGCCTATAGTTTCAACATGCAAGAGGAACCCTGTACTCATCGCCTGGTGTTAGGTCACATGTTCTTCACTTCTGGCATTGTGGGAGTTGCTAGGTGTCTGTTCTTCACCAGATCCATTAGATAAAGTTGTACAAAGTCCATAATAGTCTCATTGGAGGTAAGGATTATGCTTGTCATTTCATGAATCTAGTTTATTAACTGTAAGGCTTACAACATAAGATGTAGGATTTTTCTCCAAAATCCACTACCTCGTCCTGTTGGCATCCTTTAACAATATTTAAACCAGCAGGTCCAGCACTTCATGCAACCTTAACCCAGGTAAGTCATAGCTGACATATAGGGGCAGATTTTTTAAGGATCAAGTTGTGCTTTCCATGAAAAGTTCAAGTTCAAGGTTAGTTATTTGGTCAAAAACCAGACCCTGGAAATAGCTTGAATCTGAAAAAAACACCATCTAAAACCTGTTGAGATCATGTAGGAGTCAATGGCAGAGGTCCCTTGAACCATTTGAAGATGTTTGGGGTTTTCAGTTTGTTAACCCCGTACCCACTGATTCTAATTGTTTCCATTCAATTTTTTTTAAATTAGAAACCATTCGAGTTGTGAGTTCATTCTAGGTTTAAAAAAGCTCATATAACTCTAAGGGGCAGATTTATCAAGGGTCGAATTGAAGATTTGAATTTGAAATTCCAATTTTCAAATTTTTTTATGGTCAAAACTGTCAAATTCAACAAGGGAGTTATTCAAATTCGATTTCGAGTTTTTTTTAAAAAAAAATTCAAATTCGATTTTCGAGATTTATCATACTCTGGCCCTTTATGAACTCAAATTCGACTATTCATCACCTAAAACCTGCCAAATTTCTGTTTAAGTCATTGGAAGAGGAAGAGGGGAATGGTGGTTAGCACAGCTTTTCCAAATGATATGCATCCAATTCCTTAAAAGTTGCTCTGTGCTGCAACTGCTGCAAAAGATCCAAGTATAGGAGAAGGAAGAGGAGCTCCAGCAGTATTACTGCAAACAACTTTTTATTCCAGGCAGTGGTAAACACAGAGATCAATTTGGAGTTGTTTGCAGTCTTTTTTCAGAGAGAAAAATCGAATCGAGTTTTTAAAATTCAAATCAAATTTGATTCGAGTTTTTGGGTCGATTCCATTCATCCGAGTTAAAAAATGTAAATTTATTAATACATTTTGATTGGTCAACTTTTGAATTTAGGGAAGTTAAAAATTCACATAGATTCAAAATTCGACCTTTGATAAATGTGCCTCCAAAATTTGACCTTTGATAAATAACCCCCTAAATGCACAAAGTACAACATTTGAGACGCTAACTAGTTTTGAAATTTGTAGAATTTACCTTTTGTCTCCTAGTACAGACATATTGTGCAGGACATTTTTATAAGTTATGAAAATAACGTTGAACTATAATTTATCATGTAAAAGTTATCTGAGATTTACTTGACCCTGAACACAAAGAAAGCTCAACAAGAGCTCTAAAAATGCATTTGGATGTCTTTACTTTAATAGAGATTGAATTCTCCATGTCAAGGTGACATTAATGGCATACAAAAAGATACAGCTACAATACACCATTATTTTAAATGATGTGGCCATTTCACACAGCACATGCCATGTTCAGGATAAAGTTCAAGAAAAGAGTATGCCATTAGATCTACAATTGACATAATTAATCCCAATTAGTAATCTGCACATTTCTTATTAATTACAATCCAGTAACTAACTAACCATATCTTTCTCTTTAATAAATGTGAAAAAATGTTGACATTTTGAGAGTTTGGACAAGGATAAATGCTTGCTGCCAAAGTTCTTTAAAGAAGCTAAAAATAAAAAGGTATTACAGTTCAGGAAGAAAGGTGACAAAAATATCCAGCAGTCCATGAACCCATTTAGAAGCTTCACAAAAACGAATATCTATAGGAGAAGATATCCCAATCATAACCCACTCGTAACCAAGGCAAATATGATTATATTGAATAAGAGACTGGAATATGAATAGGAGAGGGCCTGAATAGAAGTAACAATAAGGGGCGATTCACGAAATTCGGGTGAAGGGTTCGAATAAAAAAAAAAAATCGAATTTCGAAGTGTTTTTTGGGTACTTCGACCATCGAATTGGTTAAATTCGATCGAATTCGAACGATTCGAACGATTAGAATTAAAAATCATTCGACTATTCGACCATTCGATAGTCGAAGTACTGTCCCTTTAAGAAAAACTTCGACCCCCTACTTCGGCAGCTAAAAGCTACCGAAGTCAATGTTAGCCTACGGGGAAGGTCCCCATAGGCTTGCCTGTGATTTTTTGATTGAAGGATTTTTGTTCGATCGTTGGATTAAAATCCTTCGAATCGTTCGATTCGAAGGATTTAATCGTTCGATCGAATGAAAAATCCTTCGTTCGATCGATCAATATTCGAAGTCGAACGATTTTAGTTCCCAGTCGAATATCGAGGGTTAATTAACCCTCGATATTCGACCCTTCGTGAATCGGCCCCTAATTGTATTTGCTGCTTTACAGAGCATTTGTTTTTAGATGGGGTCAGTGACCCATATTTGAAAGTTAGAAACAGAAGAAAAGGCAGGACTTCCGGGAGGTGGGTCCATTGAGCGTCCTCAATTTTACAGGGCTCAGTGATATCCCTTTAATATCTGCCCCATCCTCACGCCCACACACACGCAGAGAGCGATAATCGCACACTTACCCCTGCACACAGATCTAGAGGGGAGCTGACGAAATTCTATCTCCCCGGAGTCTACAAGCTTCTCACTATACGAGAGATGTCCTACATAAGATGACAGACCAGGATCTTACCGATTCCCTAGACCATATATGGAAAGGAGTCAATATTGTACACTCTTACATTCACAAACTCATCAGGATAGTCCAAGATCGTCAATAAGCGACACTGCTTTTGGGAAATGGTCAGATGCCGTGTCAACTCTCACAACACCTAGGGGCCCATTTACTTAGCTCGAGTGAAGGAATAGAGGGGAAAAAAACTTTGAATTTCGAATGTTTTTTTTGCCAACTTCGACTATCGAATGGGCTACTTCGACCTTCGAATCAAACTATTTGAACTAAAAATCGTTTGACTATTCGACCATTCGATAGTCGAAGTACTGTCTCTTTAAAAAAAAACTTCGACCCCCTAGTTCGCCACCTAAAAGCTACCGAAGTCAATGTTAGCCTATGGGGAAGGCTTAGCTATCTTTCTTTGGTGAACAACAATCATTTGTTCGAAGGATTTAATCATTCGATCGAACGAATAGCGATAAATCCTTCGACGCCGAAGGATTTAACTTCGACAGTCGAATATCGAGGGTTAATTAACCCTCGATATTCGACCATAAGTAAATTTGCCCCCTGAAGTCATTAAATTTCACTCCCACTCTTTGGGAATGATACCATCTAATCAATACCAGTTCATGGCCCTACAAATACTACAAACCCAGCATAGAATGGGCTATATTTAGCAAAATCAGAAGGACACAATGAATATCTAAAGCCAACAAAGCATTAGCAGGAAGATTATCAGCAACCAGAAAAGCCATACTGCAAGAATGAATTTCTCTTACAGTGTATTTCCCCTTCCACGAGTCTAGTAAAAAAACAAATGACACTTTCTGTTCCACATGGACTCTAAATAAAACTATCCAAACCAATTGGTTCTTCAGTACCTGGACCATGTATATTCTAAGCCTTCCTCCCTACATCAGACAGGTCAAAGGTTTCTACTTTCCGATATATACCCTGGTACGACTTGGAGTGCCTGAGCGGCACTAATCCCCTGGTTCTACCCACATTGATTTCAACTTCAGACTGAAACCAGTTGCCTCCCAGAGTCCATCAACATATGGGTAATTATGGACATCTTGTACATCCATACTTAGGGCAAATAATGGGCATATTTAATTTAAGTTAAACTATGTGTGTTTATTTTGTTGTATGTATGTATATATGTATATTTTTATTTGTAAAGCGCTCCTTGAGGGCAAAGCACTGTACAACAAAACAATAAATTAGTAGTAACAAACTAGGGGTCATCGAAATAAAAAGTAACAATAAGTGCATTATTAGAAATACAATTCACATAAATATAAAATATAATTACAAAACAGATTAAGTGCTCAGTGTCAAGGAAGCAAAAGGCTAGAGGACCCTACCCCGTAGGGCTTACAGTCTAAATGGGAGGGTAACATACAGACACAATTCAGAGGGGTATTAAGGTGCTGTGGGTTACAGTTAGTTACACTGTTATATAAGTGCCAGTTCAGGTGTTATCCAGGTGCTCCCAGAGGTAGTCTTTGAGTTTTGTTTTAAAAACACTGAAGGAGGATTCTCTCCGGAGAGATTCAGGAATGGCATTCCAAATATAAGGAGTCGCAAGAGAGAAGGGTTTGATACGGGAAACCCCAGTAGTAGTGGGGGGTACAACCAAGCGGTTGCTCTGAGAGGAGCGGAGGTTTAGGGCAGGAACATATAGAGAGACAAGAGATGAGATGTAGTTAGGTGCAGAGGAATGAAGGGCTTTGAAGGTTATTCAAGGTTATACAAAGTTATTCTTTGTTTTATAGGAAGCCATGATAAAGACTTCAGCAGTGGAGGGGCTTGTACCCTTTTGGATGAGAGGAGGATAATTCTGGCAGCAGTGTTTAATACAGACTTTAGAGGGGAGAGATGGGAATTAGGGAGGCCAGTTAGTAGAAGGTTACAGTAATCTAGTCTGGATAGGATGAGAGCATGCATGAGCGTCTTGAATGTATCAGGTGAAAGGAAGGGACGGATTGTTGCTACTATTTTCTAATTAAAAAGAAGATGAGTCTTCAGCACTTACTATACTCAGGTGTAGCGGTAACTATGGAAGTGTGAACACCGCCACCCCATCCTAAAAGATCCCAGATTTCACACATTGTGCATCCTCTTGCATTTGTTTGTGTAATATAATGCACCCATAAGACTTTTGTATAAATCAGAATATTTTATTGGTTATTTCAATTCAATTGGTTTATTGATTTACTCTTATATAACTTTTAATAACTTGACTGTACCATCATACAAGTGAAATCAAATGTTTTGCGCTGGACATCTAATAAAAACATTTAAAAAAAGAAGAAGAAAAGACAAATAGTTTAAAAACTATAAAAGATAGATAATGAAGACCAATTGAAAAGTTGCTTAGAACTGGCAATTCTGTAACATACTAAAAGTTAACTGAAAGGTGAACCACCCCTTTAATTGATTCAATTCCTCCTTTGAGGTTCAACAATAAAGCCTTAGCACATGACAGAGTTACAGATATATGAACAATTGCCATTCAGTCATAGTTCTTACAATATCCAGTACATCAAGTAAGAGTTTACCCAAAATCTTGCTCTAATTAACTCTCAAAATGGGCTTCTACCAGTATCAAGGATAAACCAATGCTTTAAGCCCCCCACCCCATAGGACAAACATTGTTTCATACTGATATATTCCAAGGCAATGATGCCTACAAGCTCTCTGACAAGTGAAATGGTTCTTGTATGTTGTGTTGTCTTGAAGAAAAAGAGCACTGGTCGGGAGTGACACAAGTGACTATTCTTTTCAGCAAGTGCTATTTATAAAGTACAAAATGAGTGCTGCTGTTTTAAGCTACAATTTTTATTTACTATTAGAGTAGAATTAAACTCAGTAACTGCTGTCCAGCTATATGTCTATTTAGAGACATATATACAATTGAGTTCTTTATGTCCCCAAAAAGTGTGATTCAAGTCTGATTCAAGTGTGAAAGGGCTGCGTAAGTGTAAGGGAGGAACTCCACAGACGATTTTAGAGCGATCCGACGCGCTGCGCAAAAACGCAGGCGTCAAATTGTCAGATGGTGTCGCAGCTTTGATCAGACACGACACAAATGTTGGATGCAGACGCTGCGTGCACCAGTTTTGACACGTGACAAATTTTATCGATATTTTGGATTTTTCGCGGGTCAATTTACGCCATAGTAAATTTATAGTGTATTCGTCTGTGGCGAAAAACGGAAATTCACAATAAATTTGTGTCTGGAGAATTTATTCGCCTATCATTACATCTAACCATGACCTTCTATGAAAACCAGTTACATGCCAGCACAGAGCTATAAGAATGTCCTCTATTTACCTTTCTTTTTACATGTTCTGCTAACATTACATTATTAATTTTATATATTTTTATTAAATTGCAACTTTTTTTTCTCCTGTTCAACAGCTATTGCAAAGCAAAATGCCGTTAGCTCCTTCCAAGAAATGTCATTCTAAACAGTACATTTGGTTTCGCTAATTGCTTTCTCTTATTTCCCCTCCTTCGCCTTTTTATGTGATGTAAGGTCTAAAAAGTGAATAAAAATCCTTATTAGAATTTATAGATATTAAACAGAGTTTTATTTCATAATAATCGTTACAAAGGAATTGCTAACACACTTCATGACAGCAGTTAAAGTTCCCAGCTCATCACATTGCCTAGGTAACATGTGCAACCCCATCTGCTCCAGGGTCACTTCTTCTTTAAGGCTTGATGATATGTGGCTTTGCCCTTGGAGAAAGATAATAAGTGTTCTAAGCATGGTTATTCCTCCCTATTGTGTCCTTGAAATGGAAAAATAATATTCTAAATGCAGCTTTTTATTCCTTTAGATGCTAATATTTTTCTTCCATTCTGAGTCTGACCACTGAATGAATGAAAAAAAGAGGAATTATGGTGAGTTATGTCAATAGAAAAGGATAAATACTTAAATGGATTACTTACAGCATTACACCACAGATGACAGTGATTAAGGTAGTGTTGGGTTGGGGTGTCCCAGCATCCCAGTCCGACCCTGAATTAATCATAAACCATTGAAATTGAGCAAATTCTATTTCAGTGCATTTTGACATTTTTGTACAGAAACAGAATTACTGTATAAAGCATGGAAAATGTCAAACTGGAAATTAAATAAAAGTGAAATAGTTTAGGGCCAGAGTTATACCTCATGACAATTTCCATTCTTGCCCAAAAATATGAATACTGAGAATTCCTGCCCAGTCCTAGTTTTACCCTTGCACTAAACAAACAGTAATATATAACAATATCATATACATATATGAAGCAGAGGCCCTTACATGTCTGGCTGCAGGGGGAAGCTAAAATATAATAACGCCATAAACGAAGACATAAGATTTAGAGGTACAGGTATGGGACCTGTTATCCAGAATGCACCAGTTCTGGGGTTTTCCGGAGAGCGGATCTTTCCAAATTTGGATCTTCATACCTTAAGTCTACTAGAAAATCATGTAAACATTAAATAAACCCAATAGGCTGGTTTTGCTTCCAATAAGGATTAATTATATCTTAGTTTGGATCAAGTACAAGGTACTGTTTTATTATTACAGAGATAAAGGAAATCATTTTAAAAGTCTATGGGCGATGGCCTTTCCATAATTCGGAGCTTTCTGGATAATGGGGTTCCGGATAACGGATCCCATACCTGTAGATGTATGTAGCTCATGGTGCAGATTTAAATTTAAAGCCAGGTCAACCCAGCAGAGTTGCAGCAATGTTACAGGTATGGAACCTATGATAAAGAATGCTCAGGACCTGGGGTTTTCCGGATAAGGGCTCTTTCTGTATTATAGACCTTAAGTCTACTAAAAATCATTTATATACGAAATATATATCAGAAATATGTCAGTTTGGATCAAGTACAAGGTACTATTAAATACAATTTTTAAATATTTGATTAAAATGGAGTCTATGGGAGACGGTAGTGATGTGCGGGCCGGCCCGATACCTGTGGGACCCACGGGATGGTCTGGGACCTCGCAACCCCCTTTGCGGAT
Organism: Xenopus petersii; assembly: GCA_038501925.1. Taxonomy (NCBI): domain Eukaryota; kingdom Metazoa; phylum Chordata; class Amphibia; order Anura; family Pipidae; genus Xenopus; species Xenopus petersii. The sequence goes on from CM076672.1 coordinate 55,115,510, forward strand.
GGTGGACGCACTGCCGGCTTCTGCCTTCTGGCTTCCTTTTTTATAGCCACGCGCCTGCTCATCCTGCCCCTTTTGTGACATCATTGTCGGGGGCGGGTCTATAAATGGAAGCCGGAAGTTAGGCCAGGAGACGGCCATTCCGTTATTCGCTTTATAAATAATGAATTCCACACTTGTACTTAAACATGTACTTTATTTTATTCAGTATTAACCAGTTCAACGTTTAGGGGGGTCTCCACCTACTTTAGTCAGGAGGGAGGTGGAGATGACTCAATTGAGACATAAGAAAGGTATCCAGGGAGCAACACCATCATTTGCCACAAGTTATTGAGGGGATGTGCGGCCTGTTGGATAAAGGAAATCATTACTTATACTATTCATAACAATATACCTATTGTTTTGCCCAATTTAGCATGATCGGCACATCACTGGCAAGGACGGCTTCAGCATTCTCAATTTCCCTTAGAATAAAGCAGTTAAAAAATATTACATAAGCCATTTGGTATTGTGTATCCTGATTTCTAGATGCATTGAAGGTCTTTTACTAATAATCACATTACAGATTACAGCTGGGCTGTTGAACTGGAGCCCTAGAGAAATGTAGCACAACTGGATGCTTACGGCTACATTCTTTAAGAACAGGCTCGGGCCATTATCACAGTGAGCTATTCAAAACCGTATGTAAGTTTTTCATTTTTGAAAGGGTAAAAATAAGATAAAAAAAAAAAGTCTTGCTGTGGCAATTTTTTGTACGGCCTTGCTGTGTTGTTTCAAACCCTGTAGGAGCCTCAGTAACTTTGCTTAGTCTGATGGAGTGATATCACATCATGCTGGCTGCTAGAGAATTACTGTCTCAGAGACATAGGGAAGGAATATGTCGGTTTACTATGGGAAATGATCACAGAGCACTGCTGTTCCTGTAATCTGCAGACATGCTGATAGAATGAAACATTGTAGAAAACAAGACATTGCATTCATTATTACACTTCTTAGTTGATCCATCTGATAACTGCTGCTTTATAGATCTTGGGAAGAAGTAAAGGGTTTTAAAAAAAAAAAAAAACAGTAAATACACAGATAAACTGATTTTAAAGGTGTTTATTTTCAGATTTCTTATACCTTGTATTTCCTCTGGCTCCTATTCAGTATTTTACATACAGAAGCTACTTGCTGCTCTTCACTAACCCCTAAAATAATGTTTTAGAATGATGTACCCAAGAATATTTCTTGTATCTGTAGAATATAATTACAAACATTCACAAAGTACAGCGTGACGTCATTTCTGTATTTCGCCAGTTTACAAATGGGCGCAGGCATAACTTCGCTAGTGAAGAAGATAGACTCTTGCGGTACTTCGCTCCCAGCGAAATTTGCGCTCTGGCGAATGGACATAAATACGCAAATTCACTAAGACGCGGATTTTACTGAACGTTACCTCTTGCGCCAGACTTGCCTTTGCCACCTTGGACCAGGTGGAGAGCAATAGAGTAGATAGGACTTCCTCAAAATATAGTTGAAAAAGTCCCAAAAAACACTGGCGACTTTTCCTTTTTCCAGGGTAATAGGCTGATTCACTGCACATGCTCTGTGCTGCTGTCACTTACTGAGCTTAGGGACCCACTCACAATATACAGTACATATAAATGTCACAATATAAGGCTAATTAGTAATTAATACAGATAATCACTACATGGCAGCACAGAAACCAGTGCAACTAGCATCAAAATGTAATAATTAGCCCTGTAGCATCAGCTTATATTACAGGCCAATCTAATTTTCTGCTTGATAATTAATGACAACCCCTAAGCTCAGCTTCTCAACAGATGCTCACTGAGCATGTGAGTGTCACAGACACTTTCCAAGATGGTGACCCCCCTGTAACAGGTTTGAAATCCCGGATCATTGCTGCTATTGAGAAGCTGAAACTTTAGGCTGGTGCAATAACTTCAGAATATAAAATATGCCATTTTTAGCCATATTCTTTTTTAGGGTTTAGTTCTCCTTTAATAGATTGCTTACTATAATATAAACTAGGCATAGTTTTTCTGCTGCTGAACAAAGTTCACATTTCATCCGTGACACTCGGCACACTTAAAATGTAAACACACAAAATAGGACATTTTCTACCAAGAAAAAAATGATAATATTTAGCAGACACTAAGCAGATATTTTATGTATATACAATATTTTACATTTCTGATGAGACTGGCCATAGATATTTGTTGATATCCACTGTAATAATTGTGTTATTATAGCTTGTTTTTTTAAAGCTTATTCTAAACAAATACAATGTTCTGGTGAATTAGTAGTGCTTACTACAGAGGAATATTAATGTTGTTATAGTTTTAAAAAATCAATTTGCACAGACTATATGAACATATAGGTTTGTCCCTGATACATGGAAGGCTGGGTAATTCCAATAATGTTTTTTGTTTGGCCATACGGTCAAATATATTATTCCATGCTGCTACTGCCGGCCTGTGCTTCTCATTGGCATCTTTAAGCGACACAAGAAGAGGAATCTTTAAAGTAGAGATGCACCAAATCCAGGGTTTGGTTCTGAATTTCACCAAATCTTAGCACTTTTTTTGCCGAATTTGGATTCAGCCAAACGCAAAAAACAAACCCTTAGGATTTTTTTTATACCTCTAATGAACTCGAATGGTAATCTTATTTACAGGGATACTGTCATGGAAAAAAAACATTTTTTTCCAAATGATTCAGTTATTAGTGCTGCTCCAGCAGAGTTCTGCACTAAAATCCATTTCTCAAAAGAGCAAACAGATTTTTTTATATTCAATTTTGAAATCTGACATGGGGCTAGATATATTGTCAGTTTTCCAGCTGCCCCAAGTCATGTGACTTGTGCTCTGATAAACTTCAATCACTCTTTACTGCTGTACTGCAAGTTGGAGTGATATCAACCCCTCCCTTTCCCCCCCAGCAGCCAAACAAAAGAACAAAGGGAAGGTAACCAGATAGCAGCTCCCTAACACAAGATAACAGCTGCCTGGTAGATCTAAGAACAGCACTCAATAGTAAAAACCCATGTCCCACTGAGACACATTCAGTTACATTGAGAAGGAAAAACAGCAGCCTGCCAGAAAGCATTTCTCTCCTAATGTGCAGACTCAAGTCACATGACCAGGGGCAGCTGGGAAATTGACAAAATGTCTAGCCCCATGTCAGATTTCAAAACTGAATATAAAAAAAATCTGTTTGCTCTTTTGAGAAATTGATTTCAGTGCAGAATTCTGCTGGAGTAGCACTATTAACTGATGTGTTTTGAAAAAAATATGTTTCCCATGACAGGATCCCTTTATGAAAACAATTGAATGGAAAAAAACTTGATTCTGCGAGTTTGAAAAAACTCAAATCTCTTGAATTATTCAAGTTATCGGGCAAAACCCTCCGAAAAAAACCCCGAACATCATGGAGGCTATTAACATCTTCAAATGGTTCAAGGGACTTCTGCCATTGACTCCTACATGACCTCGACAGGTTTTAGATGTGTATTTTCAGATTTGAGCTATTTCCAGCGTCAAGGGTATAATAGATTTTGAAAAATGTGAGTTTTTTTTAACCTGAAAATGTAAGTTTTGACCAAAAGCTCTAAAACTCAAATTTTTGTGGAAAACACAACTCGAACCTTAATATATAACTCCTTCAAAGTCATGTTACTATTATGCTCTTGACAGCATACACACAAGTGTTTTATTCTTCTCCAACTTGAATATGAAATTCGTAGTTTAGATTTGGTTCCATATTTGGCCCAATCACTGCATTTCTAATTGAAGTTAAAAAGGGAGGTTCTGGCAAGACAATTTGTAAACTATTGGGATTTAGCCAAGAGTGAAAATGCAAGTTGTACCTTTATAGAAGCTAAGCAAAATAATAGAGGAGAACAAATTCATATTGAGAAGAATTAAAAAATAAAATAAATACATTTCCTGGTTTAGTGACCATTCGAATTAAGATGGGATCACATCATGTATATACAGGTGGCTATAGATATGTATAGTTATAGGTGTCAAAAATATTGCCATTCACAGAAGAACCTGAACTGAGTTGATTTTGTATTATGTGACCTATAATGCATTCTGATCTTATGTAATAGGCAAGAAACATAAAGAAAACATTGTCAAATGTAATTTGTTATTCATTGTTTATCACATTAATTCCATATGTTTATATACAGTCTTACTTCCACATGATGTTGCAATCTGTAGTCTCCCTCTTAAGAACACAAATCCTAGCAATACATTATTTATGTCAGACTATGAATGCTTATGTTAAAGAAATGTATTAATCAGGCAATCAAAATATTACACAATCTATTTTTTAAGCTGCTCGTGCCCCATATGTGTGCACTTGGTTTGCGATGTAAAGGTGATTTGTAGTCGTTTTTGTACATTTTATATTATCCTTTGTAAACTGGACCTCCCTTATTTCTCTGCTTTGCTCAAAGTAAGAATTAGCACTTTTCGTAGTTTTGATGCTATCATGCCATTGTCTCCTTTGCAACATATTTTCTTCATCTGCATAACATTTGTTGTCATTTTGATTTCATTTGTTTAATATGAAAATCAAATAAAATATTTTAAATGTAAGAATTAGCACTTTTCATATTGGTTATTATAATGAATCATTCATGGATCATGAAACGTATGGGTACCTCTACTGAGCTCTACACAATTCTTATTCACTCTCTCATCATATCGCGTCTAGACTACTGTAACTCGCTTTTAATTGGCCTCCCCCTCCAGAGACTGTCACCTCTCCAATCCATAATGAACACTGCTGCGAGGCTCATACACCTCAGCAACCGCTCCTCCTCTGCCTCGCCATTCTGTCAATCCCTGCACTGGCTTCCGTTACCTTTCAGAATCAAATTCAAATTAATGACACTGACTTTCAAAGCACTTCACAACTCTGCTCCACCCTACATCTCTGAACTCATCTCTATATACTCACCCACTCGCTTACTACGCTCCTCTACTGACCTCCTACTCAACTCTTCCCTCATTACCTCTTCACATGCTCGCATTCAAGACTTTGCAAGGGCTGCACCCCTCCTCTGGAACGCTCTCCCACGGTCTGTCCGACTTTCTCCCAACCTTTCTACTTTCAAAAAATCTCTGAAAACGCACTTCTTTCGAGAAGCCTACCCTCACTCTGCTTAACTATCAAACGCAACACCACATACATTACCACATTTCTCACCCACTTACTTCGATCTTGCCCACTCCCACACCTTGTGTATTACTCCCTTCCCTTTAGACTGTATGCCTATGCATAGGGCCTTCCTCACCTTTTTGTACCTGTATTGATTGTGATGTTTGTTACTCCATATATTCTATATATGTAATTCGTGTGATGTAGTTGTATAATCACATTTACTTTACAGTGCTGCGCAATATGTTGGCGCTATATAAATACATGTTAATAATAATAATAATAATAATAATACACAGATTCACATTCAAGATGCTTTTTTGTTGCGGATTTATTTATTTTTAAAAGTTTTTTTTTTTTTGCATTTCAATTTTTCACAATACAGAGGGGAATAGCCCCATTAGTTAAGAAGAAAAGGAGAAAAAGCAAGAGAGAGAGAGAAGAGAGACGAACAGAGAGGAAGAAAAGAAAGAGTTGGGGGAAGTTGCCAAGGAGGGAACATAACATAAATATTCCTACTACATCAGTCATGCATTTCTTTCTGATTTCTGGGGCACTGTTAAAGCAATGCATTCACCTCCAGCCGTGCTCTCCAAATGGCTTCAAACACTGTATGCAAGTTTCTGCTGGGGTAAGGAGCCCCATGGATTTCCTTTTTGCTTATTTCTAATCCCAGTAACAATATCAGTAATGAAACCGTCATTATATAAATGATAAGGTATTTTATTTCCACCTTTTTAGGGTAAGACCACAATGGGCATTTCGGGGAGATTTAGTCGCCTGGCAACTAATCGCCTTGTCTTTGCGGCGACCAATCTCCCTGAACGCCTTCCCTCACTCTGTGCTGGCTAAAATGAAAAATCGCCGCTGCTAATCACACGCGGTGATTCGTTTTCTGAAGTCACCCGAAGTTTCCTCATGAGGCAACTCCGGACGACTTTGGAAAATGAATTGCCGCGTGTGATTAGCGCCCGAAAGTTTCCTCATGAGGCAACTTTAGCCAACTTCAGAAAACAAATCGCCGCGTGTGATTAGCGCCTGTAATTTTTCATTTTAGCCAGTGCAGAGTGAGGGAAGGCGTTTGTGGAGAAAAACGAGGCGATTAGTCGCCAGGTGACTAAATCTCCCCGAAACGCCCATTGTGGCCTTACCCATAGGTGTTGAGAGAGGTGCTAATTCAAGATTATAACCTCAAACTTGTAGACAGCTTGTTTTGATCTCGCTAGTTTTTATCAGTACAAGATATTGGAACATGGCTTCTGAGGGTAACCAAAGGTTCTTTATGTGTCTCTAGGAGAGAGAGACTATATAGGCAGTAAATTGATGAGCATGAAACCACTACACAGCCTAGGGCCCAGTTTTGTCTAAAACCATTTCTGCATTCGGGTGAATAGGACAATTAGAACAACAAATATAAACTCCGAACAAATGAACATCCTCTTTTAATACCTTAATCATTCAGTGTCAATCACACAACACTGTGGTGTCATCACATTTAGTGATGGGCAAAAATACGTCGGCGTCCAAAAAAACGGATGCCGACGTCCATTTTTTTTGATGCGGGCGAATTTTCGTGATTTGCCGCCGTCGAATACATTTGCGAAACGGGCGTGAAAATTTGCTGGCGAAAACTTTCTGGTGTCAAAAGAATGGGCACCGGCGTATTTTCGCCAAAAAAAACGGACGCCTGCATCAAAAAAACGGACGCTGGTGTCAAAAATGAGACACCAGCGCAGTTTCACGAATTTTACGGCGAATTGAAACCGTGCAAATTCGCCCATCACTAATCACATTATTTGCATCACTAAGTAAATAGAACTTATCGTGCCACACACACTTGTAGTAGTACATTTTGCTATCATTATATTTTTAAAATTCCTACTTTTGATACCATGGATTATGCTATATTTCCAGCCAAACAAAAAACATATTCAAAGCACCATGCTATAATTTTGTTAGTATCCAGCGAGTCTTTGAAAGCAAAAATCTAGGTGTTCATAAATATGTTGTGGATTATTAAAATAGCCTTGGCAACCTTAAATGCTTTTACTGGATATCAGCTGTTTATGTTTACAGTGCTAATTACAAATATATAACTGTCTGATATTCACTAGTCATAACAGCATAATGAAAAATGTCTCTCATCACCCTGCCTACACAGCATATTTCTACCTCCCCATCTCTTCCTCATTTTTTATTTTTGGCATCAACATACACTGGAATGGTTTTATATTTTCAAAAGGAACAGGTGGAAAAACAGTGTTCTAAATGTTTGTAATTTATAAAACTCACCCCAGGCTCCAGTTTAAACTGATCAATGGGTTGGTTGAATATTGTTTCTGAAAGATGTTTTTGCTTTTATCATTCGCTAAAAATGGAATGATTTTTTTCCATTCAACAGAAATATCAGTTCATAAAAAACAAATAATAATATACAAAATGACTACTTTAGGGGGTTATTAACTAAACTCCTAATGCAAAAATCATGAAGAATTTGTGATTTTTTTTTAATAAAATCTGACTTTTAAAAAAATCACAAATTTTTCGGAATTTATTGAACCTCAAGGATGGAAGTCCGAATTTGGAAATCCGGCATCTCAGACCTGTCGAAGTTGCATATAAGTCAATGGGAGAAGTCCCAATGATTTTTTGATGTGCGCTGGGTTTCAGGCCATACCCCGAAGTTTTTGGGTGAAAATCACAAAAAAATTAGGAAAATCGGATGAAAAAGTCTGAAAAATTTGTGAAAATCAGATTTTTTTCCCACAAAGCAGGTTTTCGGGAAAATTTAATAATAAATAAGCATAAAAAAACCGGGTGAATTTGACTTTGTTAAATAACCCCTTTAGTGTTCAGATTAGATTGTATGTTCTACTATTAAAGCAGCCATGTTCCAGCCAATACCAGTTACCAACTCAACTACTCCTGAGTTATTAACGCATTGGTCTCTATAGAGTCATAATTATTCCCTTCTAAACTAATATCTGATCAGCCCTCTGTCAGATACCTATTTTGAAGTTTGGAAATTCCTGACAGATGGAGCCATATAAAGCCATTGATGCTGTCCTTTCCAATTGGATTTTCCTTGGTAAATGTGATTCAACTCTTTGTCCAATTTGGCCCACCATCATGGTGGCGAAATCAGTGATTTTATGACCTCACCTCAACAACTAGGGGCCTATTTATTAAACCTTGAATTTTTCTGGTCAAGTTTTTAAAAGGAAAAAATCAAATTTTTAGAGGGAAAAAAACCTCAAGATTTATTATACCCCGAAGCTGCTAAAAATCCTAATCCAAAAATATTCTAGCTAAAACCTGTCGAGATCATGTAGAAGTCAATGGCAGATGTCCCTGAAGATGTTTCTTGACATCCTGATCTGCGCTGGTTTTCACATAATAATCTGATATTTCAGTTGTAATTCAATAAAATTGAGTTTTCACAAGATTGGAATTAACACACCATTCTGTTTTTTTTTCGCACCGACTTTTTCAAGAAGAATTATTGATAAATTAAGGAAATTTTAGTTTGGGAGTTTGGTCTAATTTTTCTTTTATTACAGTGAGAAAAGTAGAGTTTTAATAAATACCCCCCAGTATAGAATACATCAATGCAATAACAACATAATATTAAGCAAAACGTTCTTATAACATCAAGTTTAGAATTTGAATAATATGTAAGGCCTAGCAATAATTAAACAGAACGTTTACATTTAAGTTAGACAATGAGGTTCTTCAAAAATAAAAATATCATGGTTTTTATGAATGATGCAAAATAAAAGTGACCAATCAAGTTTTCCATTCCCCTCCCCATAATTTGAAAGTACTTTTTGTCTGATCTAATTTTATGTCTTTCCCTTTTGTCTCCTGGGTAAACCAACTTTATCATGCTCGCAGTGTCGTTGACATGACCTTCCCAGTTTTTAGCTTAAGTTTGATTTGATTCCTATAAATGCCACATTCGTAAAGTGATATAATATATCTTAAACTACCATGGCAGAAAATTACTTGATTCACTTTCAAATTAAAGTGCTAAAAATTGAAGCTCTGGTAATTTTAAATTGCTTTATCCTGAACACGGCAATTAAAAATAATTGCAACATTTCTAATGTTTTTTTTTAAAGTGCTTCAATATAGGAAGGACTAGGTTTTGGCCTACTGCAATAGAAATGAAGTGACTTCCAATTATAACAGTGCTTTTCATTTAAATAAATACTATAATCTGGGGCTGACGGGGTGTCAGCAACTTGCAGGCCACAGAAATAGAAAGTTATTGAGCTGTTTCAGAATCAGTAAAATATATCAAATACAATACTACAATATGATAATTAACAGAGTCTTCTTTCTGGGTGCTTTATATTAGGTGATGGGGCAAGTCATTTATAGACAGTGGCCGAGTGAATAATACACAAATGCAGTTTTTAACACTCCTGTCATTTGTCACAATTTTAGAAACAATGTGACCGTGGCTGCACCAGATTGGATCTAATGATTGCAAAAGAATTGACCTAAACAATATGGCATTCTCAGTGTGACAGTTTTCCAATCCATTGCTTAAGGCAATTGGAAATCCCATAATGAGACTAGCAGCATTATTGTAAATCTAAATCAATAATAAACTTTCTGTAATAAAAGACCTTTCAGCTTGTCCTTTATGCCATGGACATTTTAACTTGGAATAGCACAATGGCACACATTCTCAATAACAGGGATAATTTGGCATTGGGGATTGAGTTAGTGGTATGGAAGTCCATGTAAACAATTCATGTTCTGGAATGTTCTTTTCCAGAATAACCATTTCCTTTTGTTACAAGAGTTAATAGACCTGAAATGTTCTCACTCTTTTCTAATGCTGTTATTAAAGGAGAAGGAAAGGTCTTTTAACTTGGGAGTTACAAACGTTAGGCACCCCCAAGAGATCACCTGAAACCCCGGGCTGGTGCTCCTATTAGAAGAAAACTGCACCAGCCTAGGATTCTTCCAGCAAGGACATGAGGCTCACAGAGCAGCTACTGACCGGGGCCAGTGTAGTGGGAGAGGTGGAGACAGTGGAGGCTAATAAGAGAGGCATGTTTGTTCCAGTCAAGAGTGGAAGTAGGAAATGGAAGGGCAGGAGGGCTGGTCCACAGCTTGTCCAAAGCAAAAGATCACATTCAAAATTATGTTCTGTAAAATGGCATTATGTGCAGTAATCAGCATGGCTTCATGAAGGATAGATCATGTCAGACGCATTTAATTTTTTTTTTTGATGGAATTTTTTTTGGAATTGCAGTCGATTTATTTGGATTTTGCCAAAGTGTTTCATACAGTACCCCACAAACCACTGCTTTTTAAACTAAGGTCTATTGATTTTAGTGACGTTGTTTGCACATGGATAGGAAATTGAACTACAGAGGGTGGTTGTTAATGGGACATTCTCTACCTGGAGTAAGGTTCTTAGTGGGGTCCCTCAGTGCTCAGTATTAGGTCCACTTTTATTTAACTTGTTTATTAATGACTTAGGGGAGGGTGTTGTAAGTAATGTATCAGTGTTTGCAGATGACACAAAACGATGCAGCCCAATTAATTCCATCCAGGATGTGACATCCTTGCAACACGATCTCTACAAATTCTGGGCAGCTAAGTGGCAGATGAGATTCAATGTTGATAAATGTAAAGTCATGCACCCGGCATGTAAAAATATCCAAGCCACGTAAACTCTTAATGGGACTGCACTAGGAAAATCTATAATGGTAAAGAATCTTGGAGTCCTTGTAGATGATAAACTTGGCTGTAGCAAGCAATGCCAAACAACAGCTACAAGGCCAAACAAGGTCTTGAGCTGTATTAAAAGGGCATAGATTCATGGGAGGAGGGGGTTATTCTTCCACTTTCCACAATGCTGGTACATTCATCTGGCAAGACTTTGTTTAGAAATCCCCCCTTGGAAAACAGAAATTCTAGCTTTTTGGCTTTGCACAAAATGCTGTTTTACATATAAAATGTTGTTTACTGTGGGATGCCATAGGGTGGGCCCAAGTTTGTTCATTTTTCACATTTGTCACATTTTTCATAGAATGATATAAATGGAGGAGGTGGTGTGGTTGTTTAGAGAAAGTTATTTTCTGGGGAGCTAAACTTTAGTGAATCTACCATAAAGAAACTTCTAAGTGCACTTCATGTTTTTGGGGTATATATCTCCTGTGAGCTCCTAGTCACAGTACACTCCAGTTCATTGGACACAAAGGATACCCAGGGGTCTTATCAGATACCTTGACAAATACATACCTTGACATTTCAGACATTTCAGTTCATCACATGAACCTTTGTCAAGATACAAAAAAATAACAAACACCACCAGTTAAAACATTCTTTAAATATGTGCATGCAGTTTAATTAACTAACATGCTTATTAACCTATGCAGCCCTGTACCCACAGTCAACAATATATTCCATTTCCTAAAAAATAAAAATAATATGGATTCAGACATGATAACTATATGATATTTTAATAATATTAGTACCCCCTCCCCTTGATTATTTAATTTATAGGCTGGCAAGTACCTTATTTTCTCTACACTATTGTGTAAAACTCTCAAAGAACTAAGAATCAGGCCCGGATTTGTGGAAAGGCCACCAAGGCCCGGGCCTAGGGGGTGGCCTGCTGCCCAATTACACCCACATTTGTTCAGAAACACTGGGGATGCGCAGGAGATACAATAGTTTTTTTTAATTTTCAGTGTGCAAATCCCCATTGCTCCTGTCCCAATGATGATATTTTGCTTGAATAAAGGGAAGGGGACAGGAGTGATGAGCGGCAGCAGGCCTAGGGTCGCCCGCTATGTAAATCCCGCCCTGCTAAGTATTGTTTTGACAAGGCTTGAAAATGAATCGTGTCCTATATAGTATTATTGGTAAACTGTGAGACAAACAAGTGATCATAATGCAACATAATTCAATAAGCTGGGAAAACCTCACAGCAAACTCCATTTTATGAAACATTCCGAAAATTTGTATTTAGTGGATGGAAAGTTCAGCAGATGGTGGCTGTATATTATGTACATATAAAGCAGCAGGCAGCTGTATTAATCTCTTTTGTTTTTCTCCTTTCTTGCCAACAATGCAGAAAGAGCTTCTGCAATTTTTGGCTTAGATGTTTATTTCGATAATAGGCTTTGCTGAAGGGTTGGGGAAGAGAGAGAAAAAATACTTAGTTTCACGGTCAGAATCTGATAATCCTTTTGTTTGTAATATGAGGTTTGCGATGTATAAATATGGGCAAATATTTTTTGGCTATAAAATGGATTCTTCATATTGTGGAGTCATATTTTAAAGGGATGCTGACACATCCCTGTGGCAGTTTTATTGTTGTATTATGCTATTAACAAAAGTGTTCCTAAATAGCCCCCAGCCCATCAGTATTTACCCTTTAACCAGGCTAAAGTTGTCTGAACAGCTGGAGTTGGGAGTGTGGTGATCCTGCCATAGGGTTGGAGCATTTGGTTCACATTTGTTTTCCAGTAGGTTTGCAGTTTCCCCCATGGTTGGCTTAGTATCAGTAAATTACCGCTGCTCTGGTTATAGGAAAATTATCTCTTTAAATGAACTCAGATAGTTTGAATGGAAATAAAAAATGGAAGCATATTTGCCTTTGGTTCCCCAGCTGTTGCTGAGATGCAGCTTCCAATGCAACTAATCACTTGCCAGTTATTTGATATATAGCATTATGTACAGGGACTTGGTGTTCAGCATGCCCTCTTATTACTGTTTAAACTTAATTAAACATAATCAAATAAAATAGCAGGTGATTGTTTCATCAACTTAGACGTCTGCAACAATGTTTGGATGCCCTCTTGAAACTGGCACCTGTTTTCATGATTGGGTGAAGGTGATCTTTATGTGGAACGGAACAAAAACGGTATTGAAAGATTTCAATCTGATCTTATAAGCTTCCACATTTGGGCATCCATGCCCCTCCCCCCTCCCCAGTGGTGCACATGATTTCAGTATCTCTGGTTTTCAAGTCATGGACGTTGAGTTATTTCAGATATTGAATACTTGAATGTGCCAGGAATTCTGTCTGTTTTAGTCTCACAAGAGGGTTATGCAATAAAAGGCATTAAATATGCCCAGGTGCAAGAACCTATAGCAACCAATCGGCAAGTAGCATTTGCTGGTCACCTGTTTAAAAGCAAACATTTTAATGGTTGCTATGGGTTACTGCTCCAGGGTGGACTTAGTACCTTATTTTACAAATGGGTGATTGTGTTTCATTATCTTAGAAAGTTGTGTAAAGTTGTGTAGTTTTGATACAACTTGCATTATGAAAACGTTATACAGTAGTTACATATATTGCATTCTGTGGTTGCATTGGGGAGTGTAGCTTTAGCTTTACTTGTGGTTCTACCTAAATATATTAAAGTATGGCATAGCACTTTAGCATAACATAATGAGGGTTATTTATCAAGGTCTGAATTTATCTCAGTATTTCGAATATCCAACTTCGAGCAACTCTGAATTACCAAATGGACCTTATTTATGAAGAAGAAAGCCTGAAAAAATAGGGTCAGGCAAAACTCAGACAACTTCGGAGCTTTTCCCGAAAACTCCAAATTGCTTGGGGTTTTCTGCAAAAACTAAAATTTTTCAGAGTTTATAGCTCCGAATATCATTATGTACACCAGTACAGACACTGGGACCTTCCCCATTGACTTACACAGGACCTCGAGAGCTTTTAGATGCCGGGGGTTTTGGATTCAGAGTTTTTAGACCATAGGACTTTAATAAATCTCAAATAATTCATGGGGTTTTTTTTTGCTCCGAAAACTACGAATTATTATTATTATATCAGGTTCAGATATTCGGAGCTTGATAAATAACCCCAACATCTCAAGAGACATTTGCCAGAAATGGCTTTCAGAGCACTTTTATGACTTTTTTTTAATATGACATCATCTTCCAAATACCATTGAATCTTAGAAAATGTTATATGTGGAAGACTGTCTCTCTCCATGCAACAGGCACACCACTGATCTACAGGCAACAATAACATCTACAGTAAATTGAACCTGCTCCAAGTAATCTGCTACTCATGTACCTAAACATATAATGATATCCCAAGGTAATATTCAAGCTTAGCTTTTGCTTCCATTACCTTTCAAGATTTTTGCAGCAAGTCCTTGACAGTTGGCTTTAATTTGTTTCCTTAATTATGAAAGTGTGTGAAAGATTTTTTCATCGGGTGTATAAAAAAGGATGTGTTAGATTATATTCAGTATTGAACAATGAACTATTCAATAGCTTTAAGCAGATGTGCTCTTCAAATCAAGTTTAACTGGAGCACTGAGAGCCATTCACAGCTGACCTTTCCTGGGGAGTTATAATAATGCTTTAGACCATCTTAACTCACATTGCTCTTCTAAATTAGCTTTCCTGATACAAATGCCACTGATAAAGGCTCAACATGTGTCCACAACCTCAAAGAGCATTGAAGTAAAAAGGGCTCAATACAGAAAAGTATGATATAACAATACATTCTTAGGAAATATAACTCTGACTTTAGATGAAAACATAATTATGTTTGAGAGATTCGAACTAAAAATCGTTCGACTATTCGACCATTGGATAGTCGAAGTACTGTCGAAGTACGATTCGAAGGATTTAATCGTTCGATCGAACGAATAGCGCTAAATCCTTCGACTTCGATATTCGAAGTTGAAGGATTTAACTTCAACAGTCGAATATCGAGGGTTAATTAACCCTCGATATTCGACCTTAAGTAAGTTTGCCCCTAAGTCTACTAAAAAAAACATTTAAACATTAAGGGGCTGATTCACTAAGGGTTGAATATCGAGGGTTAATTAACCCTCGATATTCGACTGGGAATTGAAATCCTTCGACTTCGAATATCGAAGTCGAAGGATTTAGCGCAAATAGTGCGATCGTACGATCGAAGGATTATTAAATTCTTCGGATCGAAGGATTCGAAGGATTTAAATCCAACGATCGAAGGAATATCCTTCGATCAAAAAAAGTTAGCCAAGCCTATGGGGACCTTCCCCATAGGCTAACATTGAGTTTGGTAGCTTTTAGATGGCGAACTAGGGGGTCGAAGTTTTTTTTAAAGAGACAGTACTTCGACTATCGAATGGTCGAATAGTCGAACGATTTTTACTTGGAATCCTTCGATTCGAAGTCGTAGTCGAAGGTCGAAGTAGCCCATTCGATGGTCGAAGTAGCCCAAAAAATACTTTGAAATTCAAAGTTTTTTTACTTCGAATCCTTCACTTGAAGTTAGTGAATCAGCCCCTAAATACCCCTGCTACCTCCACTATACCTTTATTATGTCTGGGTACAAGATACTATTTTCTTATTACATAGAAAAAGGAAATCAATTAAAAAAGTTTAAATTATTTGATAAAAATGGAGTCTATCGGAGAGCTTTCCTGTAATTCAGAGCTTTCTGGATGACAGGTTTCCGGAGAATGGATCCCATGCTTATACTGAAATAAAGCCGTGCAAACTGCACACAGTGGTCACTACTGAACAGTTTATTTATGTGTCTCGGATGGAGTGGTTGTAGCAACAGGAGAGAGTAACTTTTAGCAACATTTAAAGTCCTAATAGAGACGATTTTGACTTTGTATCCAACACACAACTATAGAGCACAATCCATAAACAGGTATGGAATCTGTTATACAGAATGCTTGGGGTTTTCCAGATAAGGAATCTTTCCATAATTCAGATTTTCATAGATTGTCTACTAGAAAATCATTTAAATATAAAATAACCCCAATAAGCTGGTTTTGCTTCCAATAAGTATTAATTATATCTTAGTTGGGATCAAATACAAGCTACTGTTTTATTATTACAGAGAAAAAGAAAATACTTTTTAAAAATATGGATACAATGTGGTCTATGGGAGACTGCCCTTGCAGCTTTCTGAATAACAGGTTTCCTGATAACAGATATGTATGATAAAAATGTACTGTATAAGGATAATTGTGCCCAATAATTGTGTACTGAAATCAGTAGCAAAGAGGTGTATACATCATGATTTGTAATCATATATTGATTCACTTCATAGCCCATGAAAATAAAAATGTATATCAATTGCCTGGAGGAATTAGGCAGTTTCAGGATAGTGGAGCTGAACATGAAAAAAAAAGACACTTAATGGCTCAGCTTGATGTAAAGAATGAGTGAATAGCATTTATCCCTCCAAAATATGTACATCCAGGGGATAATTACGTGGAACTACTGAAATAGCAGGCATCCTTTATTGGATTTCATACTGGGGTCTAAATCAAGAATATGCACAAAATGTTAATCCGCTGGTAATATTTCTCTTCCTTCAAGAATTAAGAAGCAGTGTGGGTGCTGGAACACCCTGCCTAGTTAAATCATTGCACATGTGAAAAATCCACAATTCTCAGAAAGATTTAAATCTAAATATACAAGTATCAGTACTAGCCAATTGTCATGGCTGAATCAGATCTGTATAAACATCATTCCCTCTGAGGTGACAACACGTCCAAGCACCACTTCACTTTGCAGTTTCATTCCATATATATTTGTAGGGGTCCAAGATATGTTTAACCTTGTGACTCTATGGAATTAGATTTGCTACAGTTTCTGTACAACACTGACAATAGGCACAACCTTTGTAATAAGGTGAACAAAGCTCTATAAGGATAAAAGGCCTAAGACAATAGTGCAAGAGTAAAATCTCACTCCTTAGCTTTCCTTTACACAGCACTAGGGATGGGAGAATTTGATCCGTTTCGCTTCGACAAAAATTCGCCGCTGGCGAAATGTCGCAGACGCCATACAAGTCTATAGGCGTCATTTCCGCGGCAAAACAAGGCAAAAAAATTTGCACATCCCTACACAGCACTTGTGTCTGGGGCATTGCTGTACTCAACAAGCACCTTAAAGGAGAACGAAAGCCCCAGGGCGCAAAACCCCTCCCCCCCTCCCCTCCGTTGCCCCCCCTCCCTCCTCCCCCCTGGCCTACCCCTCCCCCTGGGCAAATGCCCCTAACTTGTTACTCACCCCTCTGCGCAGGTCCTGTCCATGGAGTTCGCAGTCGCCATCTTCTTCCACTCGCGTCTTCTTCCTGCTCTGACCGGCGTTTTCTGGCGCATGCGCAGTAGGAACAGTTACCGATACGGCTCTACTGCGCATGCGCCGAATGTCACGAAGTGAAATCGGAAAACTTCGTGACATTCGGCGCATGCGCAGTAGAGCCGTACCGTAACTGTTCCTACTGCGCATGCGCCAGAAAACGCCGGTCAGAGCAGGAAGAAGACGCGAGTGGAAGAAGATGGCGACTGCGAACTCCATGGACAGGACCTGCGCAGAGGGGTGAGTAACAAGTTAGGGGCATTTGCCCAGGGGGAGGGGTAGGCCAGGGGGGAGGAGGGAGGGGGGGCAACGGAGGGGAGGGGGGGAGGGGTTTTGCGCCCTGGGGCTTTCGTTCTCCTTTAAGTACAGGGCTTTGCTGCACATTCAACGCTCACTAACTTGGGAATCTCAGTAATGTTGGGGCATGTTTCCAGACGGCCATTCAAACATTATTTTGTAGGGCAAAAACTAATGCCTAGGGTGATTGGTGTGGGGCAGGGCAAAAAAAGTGCAAAAATCACAGCAGTTTATGTCTTTGGACCATTCCATACAAATAATGAGCGAATCTGGGCCATTTCTTTTCGGTAAAAAATTCATGAAGCTGCTGAAAGATTTGCAAAATTCCCTATGCCTGACTTTTTTGTCGCTGCAACTCTTTTTGTTGCAAATAGTGACGGGCGAATTTATTCGCCAGGTGCCAATTCGGGGCGAATTTGTGCGATTCACCACCAGCGAATAAATTCCTGGGAAAAATTTGCTGGGGTCAAAAATGGGCGCCAGCGTCAAAAACGAGACACCGGCGCAGTTTCGCCAATTTTTCGCCGTTTCGTGGAAAATTCGCCCATCACTAGTTGCAAAATATATTTAGTCAAGAGGATATAATAGAGTATATAATATATAAACTCAATGGCCATTTTTTTGTCAAGTTTTTTGTCACTCCAATTGCGTTAAAGTCAATGGGTGCTTTTTCTCAAGTTTTTTTTCATTACAAATGCATTGAAGTTAACGGGTGTTTTTTCTCGTGTTTTTTTCTTCCAGCTGAATTTTTGTTGCAGTTTTGTGAAACAAATCAGCTGATGGCGAAATGTGGAATTTCACTGCGAATCCACGCATGACAAAAAAAATTCACTCAGCACTACAATATAAAATACTAAATTCCAAGACCAAGCCAAAAAAAAAGTGCAAGCACGTTAAAAAAACATGACAAAGCACATGCAACTTTTTTCTGTTAAAGCATTTTTTTTCTTCTAGCACAACCTTATATACGAAATAAACATGTTAAAATATTTGCTTTCTGTGACCCCGAGACTCGTATTGTTCCATTTATTTTAAATGAGGCTGAAAATGTGCAATGTTTTAATAAACTGGGAACCTGAAATTATTTCCATATTCATTATGGCACCAATAACTGAGTCCATGTTTGCCTGACCGCTATGGCGGCTGTGTTTATAAATGAGCCCTAAAGCCTCTTCTTCCTTCATGTGTACTAATTGCTTTACAATACTTTTATAGCAATTACTTATAGATCTGACATTATGGGGCAGATTTATCAAGGGTCGAATTTTGAGGGTTAAAAAACCCTCGAATTCGACCCTCGAAGTAAAAATCCTTCGAATTCCGAATTCGAAGGATTTACTACAAATACTTTGATCGAACAATCTAATAAAAATCGTTTGTTCGATCGAACGTTAAAATCGTTCGAATTTTTCGATCGATCGATTTTTATTCAATCAAAAAAGACTGGGGAAGGTCCCCATGGGCTAACATTGAACCTCGGTAGGTTTAAAGTATGAAGTCGAAATATTTTTTAAAGAGACAGTACTTCGACTATCGAATAGTCGAATGATTTTTACCTCGAATCGTTCGAATCATTCGATTCGATTCAATCGAATTCGACTCATTCGATGGTCGAAGTACCCAAAAAAGTATCATTCAGAATTGAATTTTTTTTTATTCGAATTATTCCCTCGACCTTAGTAAATCTGCCCCTAAGACTTTGGGGCAAATTCACTAAGATGCGAAGTTCGCCACACTTCGCCAGGCGTATTTTCGCCAGCGCTCCGCAAATTCACTAAAATATGAAGTTGCGCAACAGGGGTAGCATAAGTTTTTGAAGTTGCGCTAGCGTTAATTCGCTTGCGATGGTTCATTTGCATACGGCGCCAAATTCAAATTTCAATGGAGGAACACGTATCAGCACTACAAATGCCTAGAAAACCTTCAAATCAGCAAATAAAATTTTTATTTTGCCCTACACATGTGCCCACTGTCTAGATAAGTTGCCATGAGTCAGGAAATGTAGGGGGGAAGGAGGGGAGCCCCAAAAATATTTTCGATCTTTTTCAGCCTATCACCCATCATGTAGAAAACAAGCCAGCGTTTTTTGGGACTTAGAAAAAATTTAGACTTTTTTTGAAACAATCCCTATCTACTCTATTGCGCTTCGCCAGGTCTGAGGTGGTGAAGGAAGTCTAGCGTAAAAGGTAGCGTTCAGTACACTGCGCAAGTTAGTGAATTTGCGTAGTTACGTCGCTAGTGAAAATTCGCCTAGCGTAAGGGTGCGAAGTAACACTAGCGAAACTACGCCAGCGTTTGTTAGTGAATTTGCGCAGGAATGAAAAATGCCAAACGCTAGCAAATTAACGCTAGCGAATTAACGCTAGCGAATTAACGCTAGCGAATTAACGCTAGCGTTCGGCGCTTCGGCGCTTAGTGAATTTGCGCCTATGAATGGTGAATAATAATATTCAGGACAGAAAATAAGAATTTAGGAAGAATGGTGTAGAAACTCATATGGAAACATGAATGCTTCAGTGAACAAACCACTCTGTGACAAACTGCATTGAACCTCTATTTACAAACCAGGATGAGAGGCAGTAAATAGATAAATGCATTGATACTTGTAAGAGTATTCTCAGATCCGTTTGACTGGCAATTTGCTTGCTACATAAAGCACATTGTGACATGAACATCAAAGTGCTTTGGAAAACCACAAAGGTGAACATTGTCTAATGAACTGCAACCCTTTGTCGAATTTTCAAACCTTAATTATCAGTACCGCTGGCACAGAATGAAACAGATGTTTCATTTAGTCGGTTTCGTAATTAACCCATAGGCAATCATTTTTAAGCAATCCAACATCTACTTCACTCAACAGACACAGAGGTGGGTGAGGTCATTGCCAGATTTTAATAGTCGATAAGGCAGATTGCTCAGCAGTCTAGTTCTTTGTTTTACAAAACAAATATTTCCCTAGAGCTTCGAGACAGCGGGGCATAATGAAATTCTTTGTCATGCTCCCTTTTTCCAGTTTTTATCTCAAGATTTTAGGTCACTAGTGTTAACGAGCAAGGCACACTTAAGGAAACCTTTGAAAATAATTGACAGTAATTATATCTTAAGTGTTTCCCTTTTGTAAATGAGCATAAACCTCCTTTTTAACAGTAGAAAATGGGCTTTTTAGGCATTTTTTGTTCGTACGGATTGCTTTGGTTCATTTATACAGTGTGGACGCTGCTGAGGAACTGCTGAGGGGGAGCAGGATTACAGAGAGAACAGTGGGGTTATGACCAATTTCAATATTGATTTGCAAAAATGTCCTTATTTGAAATTTTTGTGGGTGCTCCAAAAGATATTGCTGCATAGCCTAGTAACTTGGAATCAAAACGGGTCACTTTAAACACTCCTTGAAAATACAATAACATCCAAATCTCTGGAGTACAATTCTGCAGATGACAATAAAATTGTGAGAATCATCAAAGGGCTGCGGTCAACCACATGTGATATGGCTCCAAACTAAGATAATATTAATCCTTATTGGAAGAAAAAAACAGCCTATTGGGTTTATTTGGGGGCAAATTTATCAAAGGTCGAGTGATAGAGGTTTTTTTTTTTACCTCGAATCAACTAGAATGACCTCGAAACTTGAATGATATCTTATTAAAAAAAAACTAGAACATCTAAAATTCAAATGAATGTTTCCGACCTGCAAACTCGAATCAAATTCAAATGGAACTCAAATCGAGTTTTTCTCCGAAAAAAACTTGAATGGCAGGAAGGCTATTAAAGGTGAAGGAACCCTTGTAGAAAAAAACCCCTGTACC
Organism: Xenopus petersii; assembly: GCA_038501925.1. Classification (NCBI taxonomy): domain Eukaryota; kingdom Metazoa; phylum Chordata; class Amphibia; order Anura; family Pipidae; genus Xenopus; species Xenopus petersii. The sequence continues at coordinate 55,136,890 of CM076672.1, forward strand.
CCCCACCCCACGTAGACCCCCTCCCTCCTCCCCCCAGGCTAAGTCCCCCCCCTGGGGAAATGCCCCATACTTTATACTAACCCCTCGGCACAGATTCTGGCAGCGGACTTTGTGGCATCCATCTTCCGGGTCCTTGTTAAGCTGACTGGGAGATCGTCAATCTCTGTAAATTTCGGCGCATGTTCCAACTGCGCATGTGCCGACATACCGATCTCCCATCATTACCGAGGACCCGGAAGATGGATGCCACTGCCAGAATCTGCGACAAGGGGTAAATATAAAACATGCTTGACAAAGGGGTTACGCCCCGAAACATTGCATCCGCAAATAAACGAGCAAGGGTTTCCCTGCTAGAAATATCCTGTTGTGCCAGTGATTTTTCTCTTCTCTGACTGTTGTGGAGGTTGCCAATACCTCCTTCATCGAGCACCAGGTGTCACGAGATTCGGATGGCCAGGGTTGTGCGAGGTGACTCCTCTTTTCTTCCTAAGTATAAAATATGGGGCATTTCCCTGGGGGGCAGTTAGCCTGGGGGGGGAGGGGTTTACGTGGGATGGGGGTAGGTTTTTTTTCCCACAGTGTTTCCTTCTCCTTTAACATCTTCAAATGGGTCAATGGACTGCTGCCATTGACTTCTACATGAACGTTTTAGGTGGCGTACTATCAAATTTGAGTTGTACCCAGGGTCGAGGTTTGATAAATCTCAAATTCGAGTTTGGATTTTTCCCAACTCTAATTTGTGAGTTTTGACCAAAAATCCAACTCAAAAATTCAAATTTACCGTTCGAACCTTAATAAATCTGCCCCTTAATTTTTACATGATTTTCTAGTAGACTTAAAGAGATACTGACACCAGAAATAAAACCTTTTTTTGCATTTATCATAATATTGGCTTTGCATGTTAATTGTAATTTTGCTTTAAAGTTTTGGACTGATGCTTTTCCATTACCTGTCTGACTCCCTGTGTTGATCTACATATTCTGACATATTTGTGCAGCAGGAGTCCATTAGCATTAGATATGGGACAATCAGGTTGGCAAAACAGTCAGGTTTAGGAACTTCAACTAACAAAACTTACAAATTACTTACAAAAACAGACCTCTCAGCAAAAAATGATCAACCTGACCTATAGGCCCATTTACTAAGGGTCGAAGTGAATTTTCGAATTCGAAAACTTAGAATTTCGAAGTAATTTTTGGGTACTTCGACCATCGAATAGGCCAAAATTTGATTTGAATTGAAAAAACATAGACTTGGAAAATCGAAGTACTGTCTTTTTAAAAAACTTCGACTTCGACACTTCGCCACCTTAAACCTGCCGAATTGCTGTTTAGCCTATGGGGGAACCTCCTATAACCCTTCCGAGTGTTTGGCTAAGTTTTAAGTAGTCAAAGTATTTTTTTGCAAAATACTTCGACTATCGAAGTATCAAATTCGATGGTCGAATTTCGAAGTTTTTTAACTTCCAAATTCGACCCTTAGTAAATGTGCCCCTAAATGTACATTCATATTTTGAAAAGTAGTTTTTTAGTGTCAGTAACATTTTAAGGTGTGAAGACTCAAATTATGAAAAGATGCATCGGGAAAGCCTCGGGTCCGCAGAATTCTGGATAACAGCTCCCTTACCTGTAATATGACTCTACAGGGTTCTGTTTCATTTAGTTTTTTGCAGTTTTATTCTGCCTGTGGTAAATAAAACCCCCATCATTGCCTTAGATACTAGTGATGGGCGAATTTCCGCCCTTTCGCTTTGAGCAAAATTAGCAAAACTGGCTTGGCACATTCGCAAACAGTACTAAAAGATGGAAAAGCCAAGTTCTCCTCCCTGAACGATATTTACTGGAACAATGCTACTAGTTATTACAAGGCCACTTGTGTTTTACTATATAGGAAAGTCTTGCTAAGTGTTGATTCACAAGGGCCCATTACAGCTTTGTAACTTGTATGCTTTGTATTCCTGCTGCAGAAAATATATAGCCATCAAGGTTAATGAATCATGATGCAACAAAGTAAACAGCAGAATAATAAATTAATATCTGAAAATACAGGACTTCTGCTGTAGTACCCATCATGGACATTGCAGTGAGTGGGAGCAATGTGGGCAGGAGAAAAGTGTTAGAATCAGGATAGGATCCCTCTGAAACAGAATAGTTTATATACTGTATACTACTGGAACTGCACAATAGTCACAAGGCTTTGTCGCACCTGTGGGATGACATTAAAATGATCAAAGAGATCGCAAAACAAAAAATACATGAAAATACATATTGTTCACTCTCCATGATGGTCTCCAATCCTGAAAAAATGTGCATCAGCAACTTACTGCACACCTATATATCTACAGCACAGGTTAAATCTATATGCAGTATATAGGGTTGCCACCTTTTCTGGCCTTCCAATATTTTTATCTTTATTCCCTATTAATAACATTGGCATCAAGCACCTGGCCGGTAAAAAACAAGTTCAGCTCTGGGAGACAATGGGCATAAGTTACAAGGAATGGCAAGATTCAATTGTGTAAAAATGGATCAGTGATAGACACAGTGAATAATTTGCAAGTTTATTTGTGTACATTGAAGACCCTAAGATGCAGGTCTAAATCCTCTAAACACTATCAGTTTAATTAACCCTATAATAATAGGTATTAAGGGCAGCTAATAACACCAAGACTTGATTAAAAATAAATAATGATGGAATGGAGATAAAACTGGGTTCTGAAGGATGACAATAGCATTTCCCATGGTGTAACCAAGCATATTCTTAATTTTTCAGTCTTGATTTGATTTAGCTTTTATAAGCAAACAATGTTTTGTATTTTATGGTAACTGAGTTAACATACATTTGTGCTGATGGAAAAACAATCCTATTGCTTTTTTAATGTGTAAATATTTTCAGTAGTCCAAATCAATGTAAGGTCTGTCGCTTTATTGTCTGGGGGCATTTCTTCTGATCTTGAATGTATTACTTGCCATAAAGCAAGACAGAACTGCTGTAATTTGTAAGAATGGGAAATAAAAAGTCAGACTAATACCAGGAAATTTATTATTTCATTTATGTAAAAAAGTAACAAAAACTTCACCCCAACTCTATACAGTTATGGGACCTGTTATCCAGTATACTTGTCTTATCTGGGGTTTTCCATAATTTGTATCTCTATGCCTTGTCTACCAAAAATTAATTTAAACATTAAATAAAGCCCATAGGATTGTTTTGCATTCCAATTTAATTATATATTTTATATAAAGTTATATACTTTTGGATAAAGTACATGGTACTGTTTTATTATTACAGAGAAAAGGGAAATTATTTTTAAAACTGTAAATTATTTGATTAAAATGAAGTCTATGGGAGACAGTCTTCCTGTGATTCGGGGTTTTCTGCATAACAGGTTTCCAGATAACGGATCCCATACCTGTACTAAAGTATACAATCAGGTTTTCAGGCAGTGGACAGTAAACACATTTTATTCTGATGTCAGTTTGAATCGATATGGAGAAATGTTTAAATAGTCTGATGTCTAAAGCTATGCAATATATAGTAAATGAAAGCTGATGTTTCCGTGTGTGTATCTGTGCAAAAGGGCTCAAATGCATGAAGCATATGTAGCGCTATAGTAAACTGCTTTGTATTTAGCAGTTATAGCTACTTTCCTTTGTGGGCTGATACCACAGATGAGCTCTCTTTCTCAGGGGCAAGCCCGGATTTGTGGAAAGGCCACCTAGGCCCGAGCCTAGGACGGCAGGATTTTAGGGGGGCGGCATGCTGTCCAACCACACCCACATTGGTTCAAAAACACTGGGGATGCGCTGGTATTATAATAATTTTTTAAATTTCCCGTGCGACGATCCCCATTGCTCCTGTCCCACTGGAGGGGACAGGGGTGATGAACGGCAGTGGGCCTAAGGGCCCCCACTATGTAAATCTGGCCCTGCTCAGGGGCAAGCCCTCGCAACGCGGTGGAGGCAAGGGTGTAGTGTAACTGTAACTGGGTGCGATAGCACAATGATGGGCACCAGTAGTTCTTTAACGGTTAAACATAGAACTGTATTTATTGAACAATAGCACATAGGTCATTTAGCACATTGATCCACAATGGAGTATAGAACATACACAGCAGCATAAAGGAAACATATACTCACAGCACGTATAGGCTGAATCCCTACAGGCTAGGGAATAGACAGCAGAGAGTAAGTTGGCAGCGTGCGAGGGGTATTGCCCAGTTTTCAGGATATCTTCCAGTGGCAGACTAGGGGAACTCCTATCATCCCTATCTCAACACTTTAGTCCTTACTCCGGGTCAGTAATACCCTGGGATCTTATTCCCTCTAATCTCCTCGGCGGAGCCTTAAACTGCTCAACTAAATAACCTCTCTATCACTCCTAGAGTGATCAATAATTGAGTATAGCTGTCTAATTACTAGGGCCAAAGCGCCTAGGGTCGACACTACCCATTCCCTTCCACAGTGGCGTAACTACCGGGGGAGCAGGGGGTGCGATTGGGCCAGGGCCCGCACCCCCTCAGGGCCCCCCGGCAGCTCACGCGCCACTTATTCCGGCCAGTTCCAGGTGTACGGAGGGGGGCGGGGGCCCGGCTGCGCGTCCTGCGCCAGGGCCCGCCCCCCTCTAGTTACGTTGCTGCCCTTCCAGCCTGCTTGGTTGGGCTAAAGCAATGGACCCAGACCTCATGGTTCCTAAACCTTTTATAGTCTGGCACAATGCCATCTGGTGTACACTGTGTGAACTGCAGGGGTTACATAAGCACAAGGTCCCCATAAGGACCCACTGAGGTGTCCATATTACTAAGGATGTGCCTGTCTGTAAAGTGTAAGGGTGTCTAAGATTTTCACATCCCTACACATATTTACAGCAAACAGCAGTTAATAGATTTATGAATGCATTTTGCAAAGCTCACAGCAAGTCATGTTCTTGACTGTCATAGCTCCTACAGTCTATCCGATGCACACAGTAACGTTAATAATAATATAGTCATTATTTCAGCATTAGTTATAATTGCATTTTAAATGATGTTCTTTTTAAATCAGTTTCATCATATTGAAAATGTTATGTAAGGTTAATGCAGTGTCATTTAAAGTTATACTTATAAATACAGATTTTTCCTTTTTTTGCCCAAAAGGCTGCAGTTGGTTGTGTGCTGGCTTTCCAAAGGGATGCTGGGAGCTTGGACATAATCATGACACAGTGGGGCATTTACTAAGTGTAGGTCAAGTTAAAAGAAATGAGCACAATGTTTCTGATATATACGTGTTGTCATGTATATATCAGGTCTGTTAACGCCTGCTTTACTGTTTGTTGGAATGCACTAAAAATCCACTGCACGGGAATGCACGTCATAACAGCCTTGTGTAAGAGCCCTTGTCCTGTGGCTCCTCATGTCTAATTAATTAATTACAATTCTTTATTTAACAGTCCTACATAGAACAAATCAGCCACTTAGAAAAAAAGGTACTTGTTAGCCTCTCCTGACAAAGGATTTCTATGAATTACTACCTCTCCACGGAAGCAGGCCCAACTGTTCACTCGAAACTATAAAAGCTTAAAGGGTTTTTTTCAGTTCAGTTGGTTGCACATTGTTCACCAGAAGCAAAAACTTTTTAAATTGCTTTCCAATTTTTTTATTTTTTCCTATTTTTTCCAAAATTTAAATTTGAAATGTAATGTTTCTGACTGGTGTTTCAGTCTGGCAGCTCAGTGATTCAGGTGCAGAATTGAAACAATTGTTACAATTTGCTACATCAGTTGAGACAATTTTCAGCAGCATCTGTGGAATGTTAACAATTAGTGATGAGCGGGCCAGACCCATGGGTTTACCTGTGGTTCGGGCGGGTTTGGGCCGGCTCCTGCACAAAATCTTCTGGTTGTGGGTGGGTCGGGGTTGAGCTTTTCTCCTGCTCTCTCTGCCCCAGTCATGATGTCGCTACGGGGCTGGCGCGGGTCTATAAATAGAGGGGGAACGGCGGGCAACAGCATTGCCAAATATTACTTGTTTTGTAATGTTTTAAGCATCATTAAAAAGAAAGTCAAATAACGCATGAATACTATAATCTGTGTACAAGTCTCTGTACAAGTGTAGACGTGCTGTTTAGAATACGGCCATCAATCATTTTTAGGATTTACAACATGCTGTAACTTTCAAAGAAAATACTTCTGAAGCTTAAGAACATGGTCTGTAGTTTATGAAAGTTAGTTGTAATTCTAGCTATTGGTTACAAGCAATGAACATCATTAACATATTTTATTGTTGCAGATAAGAGGAGCAGAAAAATTTCAAAGCCATACACACAAGCTATCATTGTCGTGGCACCTTACAGATGGTTGCCCTAAGTGTAGGGTAGATGTAGGAAAATCATACTTAGAGATATAGAGACAGAGTTCTCCTGGTTGTCCATGTGACTATTAGGATTGATTAGGGCAAAAAATTAAAAATAGTTTGAGGTCTAGACAAACAGCAACATTCTCTAGTCCAGAAAATCAGGCAAGAGTTGGGGTGGTGGCAAGAGACAAGTCAGTTACCAGTCAGGAATAAAAAGATTTGATACCAAAGAAACACCTTGGAAGTAGAGGGACCTATAATGGGGCACAGACTTGGCTATTTAATCCTGAAATGCATCAACTATAGAACAACATCAACATGATGTAATTGTTAACATAAAAAAGTCAATACTGGACATTGCATTGACAGAAAGAACCATGAAAAATGTTTTTGGTTGACTTATGGGTGTGCTCATTGTCATGAAGGAGTCGGCTTTCTCGTAACCTCATTGTGCATCTACATGCAAATCCACCTCTGTCATATCATTTTTTTGGTGCTCATGCCATTTGGTCTATATTGAAAAACCCACCCATGAAGTTCAGGATAGGACCCCCAGCAATGGTCCAGAATTGATATGGTAGAATGCCAGTATTCAAACATTTCTTAGAAAAGGTTCACCCAGCAGAAGAACCAAAAAAAATTCCAAGTAACTGATCTTTGGAGTTAAAGTCTCAGACAGACTAAACAATGACTCTAAGCTGTATACAGTGTAACCTCAATTTTACACCATTTTTTGTCGTCCCACCAAAATATATATATAATGCATTTCCCTGATTTTACATTTTCCTGGTTATAAATAATTTTAGTCCAGTGAAAAAATGTAATATATATGTTATATATTTATATTAAGGTAAGATACAGTTGCAGGATTTGCAATTTGCCATTTTTTCAGGGAAAGAACCTGCGCTTTTCCAGTGAAAACACGGTTGTCTGCCTGCTTTCTACAAATTAACTGCAGGTGCTTGGTGTGCAATGATCAGTGAAAATGGCTTGAAATTTAGTGAGTTGGAGCCAATGGGAAGGCAAATTTACATTGCAATTAAGATATTTTAGCTCTGCAATAGCATATATATTGCCATACTTTGCTAGAGAAGGTCAGCTGTGTTACAAATGTTCTTTATAAAAAAAAAAAGGCTCACATTTTGCCAATTTCTTACAAACACATTGCTTAGACAGCTTCTCAGACAGATGGGGGGTCTTGGGAGGGCTCCAATCTGATGTGGAAGGCAAGGGGCACATAGTGATGTCTACAAATTGTCTGCAGTTTTCCAGCACAAACTCTCTCCGTCTCTTGCTATTCTCTGTGCTGTGCTTGATGTTTGAAATGGAGAAACTTTGACTAGAGCCTCTCCCTATAGCAAAACCTACTTTTCATCAGCTAGAAGAGAGCTACAACATCCCTTGTGCCTGAGCAACAAAAAGTGATACAAGCCATTTCATCAATATCAAAAGAATAGTGAGGTACAACAACCCCCCCTTTTCCTCACTGTGCATTATGTCTGCAGCTAATCCTTTCCATCATTTCTGTATTATATACTGCCTGATATTCTCATTAATCTCTTCAATTCATAAACTGTATAAAGTTATACAAGAGACCCAACTTGACATGACTGTAAAATAGCACCATCAATCAGGAACATGAATGATATCATCAATAAATATTCATGACTCAACTATTTATTGTCCTTAAAAAGTCATAGTTCTGCCTTATCTGTGCTAAACAATATTTCTCTACCTATCATTCAAGGAGATGCCTTTTACCAGGCCCATGGTATGTATATAAAGGTGGCCATACACGGGCAGATAAAGCTGCCGATATCGGTCGTTTGGACCGATATGACAGCTTATCTGCCCGTGTATGGGGGCTTCCGACGGGTCTTCCCGATCGATATCTGACCACGATATCGATCGGGAAGGTTGGATTTTTACCCGACCGACCCGTCGGAGCCGTTTGGCGCAACATAATTCTATCGTTCGGCCATACGGCTGAACGATTGAATTACCCCCGATATAGCCGCACAGTTTAGTGGCATATCGGGGAAAGATCCGCTCGTTTGGCGATGTCGCCAAACAAGCGGATCTTTGAGTCTATGGCCAGCTTAAGTCAGTAGCTCACTAAAGTAAACATGACAAGCACCAACTTAACACAAATTCATTCTATTATAATTTATACAGTTGATAATGTTGATACTTTACAGTTTGTATTGTCCTTGTGCAAAAATCCAGCGCAATGTCCTTACTTCTTATAATATAAAAAAACAACTGTTTTTAACGTTGTACATTAGAGCACTTATCAATGTGTGGTAGTTTAGGTCACCTCTTCATTATGAGATGTTTACACTCTGTTGCATTTTCATTGTATTATTTTGTAGATAATGACCCTTTTTCAGCCTGGTGTAATATCTCATCTTCTTCATTTTCCCTCTCTGTGGGATATCTTCAAGGCTCAATACTTGGTTGGGTAAATGAATAAATCATTTTGTTCATAATAACACCTGCATGCAAATGATAGCATTATATATCCTCCCCCTCAATTCTTCATTATGTTTATTACCCATTATCCAGACAGCACTGAAATAGGAGAAGGCCATCTCCCATAGACTCCATTTTGACCAAATAATTTACATTTTTAAAATATTTTTTAAGGATTTTCTTTAATAATACACCAGTACCTTGTACTAACTAAGAAATAATCCTTATTGGAGGCAAAACAATCCTATTGGGTTTAATGAATGTTTAATATTTTTTTTAGTAGACTTATAGTATGGAGAAAATTTTGCGAAACGGGGAGTGGGAGTCCGTTTTTTTTTACACCGGCGCACATTTGCCGGCGTCCATTTTTTTTTGGACTCCAGCACAAACGGCGCAGGATTTCGCCGCGAATTAGGGCCTGGAGAATAAATTGGAATTTTAATCGGATTTTTGGCCTAAACTCAGCACAGACCATGAAGTTGAAATAGGACCTTTGCCATTGACTTCTACAGAACCCTGACAGCTTGGAGATGGCGGATTTTCGGATTCAGACTTATTTCAGCCCGAGGGTATAATAAATACCGAAAAAATCTGATTTTTTTTTGATCAAAAAAAAATCTGAATTTTTCATGATTTTGTATTCGGAGTTTGATAAATAACCCCCTAAAATTAGGCACATCATACATACAAACATTCAAGGTCAGTTACAATTTAGCTAAAGCAACAAAATAAATTGTGGGCTGCATTTGTTTTATCACACAATTAATGCTACAGTGGAACCTCAGTTTTACATCCCCTGATTTTAAGTTTTCCCTCCCCTTTTTTATCTATCGTAAAATTGTCTTCACATACTATCTATAATTTTTCCATAAAAGTATTTGCAGATGCTTTACATCACCCATCTGATCCCCCATGTGTACCTCTCTGAGGGGGCTGCCATATTTGAGCTTTAGTAGTATGTTAGCATTAGAAACTCTAACTGCCATGTTGAGAAGGGACAGTCAGGTTGGCAAAACAGTCAGGTTTAGGAATTTCAAGTAAACAGCAGCCCTATCAGCAAAAAACGATCAACATGAGCTTTGTGTAACTTTTGATGTAGATTAATATTTTGAATAAAACTATTTTAGTGTCAGTATCACTTTAAGGTATGAAGGTCCAAATTACAGAAAGATCCATTATCCGGAAAACCCCAGATCCTGAGCATCCTGAATAACAGGTCCTGCACCTGTATAGTGCATAATTCTAACGTTCTGAATTGAACATGATACTGAGACCTCACCACATGCATCACTTATGTAGCAGTAAAAGTAAATCTTCTTTTTTATTTAAATTCATCCTTGGATCATGGGTCCTAGAATGAGATTAGAAGCCTCAGATGACCTTTATGTTACAGGAACTAAACAACAGGTGGCAATGTTGTTACAAAAATCATTATATTGGCAATTAATAAAACCTTAAATAGCTCTGAAACTGAAAAAAATAAAAAATGTAAATAATGTAAATTGCAAAAGCTCCCTGGGCAATGCAACACTTTTTTTTTTTAAGGTCCGTTATCTTTTAATGAACAAGATAATGTCTGCATGTTACAACTATAATAAAGATCTTTACTTGTTTCCTCTACAATAAATGATGTTGTCTAGTAACAAAAGATGAGCTTTCTGCTGCCCTATTAATCCATATCCATCTAAAAATATTTTTTTTCATTGATTTTCTGTCATGGAACAGTCAGCAATAGAAAGGTGCATTCATTGTCAATCCCACCTGGAAAAACTGAGCTCTGTTTAATAAAGGAAGACTCTCTGAGAAACCCTCGGTACAGATAATGCCTATGCGATTCATATTGATCATATATTTTCTCTACAACAAATGACATATTGATTATAGCATCGGGTTTTGGTTAATCTATATACTGAATGACTGGCAGGGATTAATCACACAGTGATCAGAAGGATTATGTTATGTGATGTTCTCAGTATTAAGCACCCAGCTTCTGCATACTGTGCATATTCTTTTATATTCCTACACCGTAATGCATTTGTGTTTATGGAGGTGGGGAATCTAACCTGTACAAAGCTCTTTATATATTTGCATGTTTCCTTATAGCCAGCAGCATCTAACGATCAGTGATGTTATGGGAAATTGTGAGCAGAGAACATGAGATAGTATCTGAAATTGCATTTTGTAGACTGCGTGTGCTTAGTCAATGACCCGTATGGTATGTGGTCAGAAAAGGAGATGGAGCTTATCAGAAAGAGGCAGGGTTTAATGGACTGAGTGGTTTGGAAATTTGCTCTTCATCAAAATCACTTGGGTTTAGATTAAAACAGTAGAGAAACAGTTTATTTTTATTTATTTATTTGAATTTTTAATTTTTTTTTTTCCGTACTTTTGTCCGGTTTGTTTTTGTATTACTATTACCATGCGTACTACCTATGACAGAGTCACTCTGCTCAAAATCGGAAAGAGATGCACAACTTCTATGCCAAATCTGCTGATAGAGATTCTGCGGAGTCTGGGCTTGCTAACAGCACCAGAGCTCAGAACAAAGACCGGGACTGTGAGATGCTGCTGGCCGAGACGCAAGCGCTGCTCTCGTAAACAAAAGCGAGGAAAGCGCACGGGCGTTAGCACCAGGCTAAAGGCTAACCCAGTCCGACCAGCGCTACCGTCAATCCTGCTCTCGAACGTTCGCTCCTTGGACAACAAGATGGATCATCTGTGGCTCCAGCATTCAAGCCAACGAGAAATAAAGGACTGTTGCATCTTTATTTTCATGGAAACATGGCTAAACACAAACATCTCTGACTCGGCTATCCAGCTAGCCGAGCTAGCCTGCTACCGAGCCGACAGAAACGCTGCATTGTCCGGCAAGAGCCGAGGTGGCGGTTTGTGCATCCATATCAACAAACTCTGGTGCACGAATTCTGCTGAAGTGACTCGCCACTGCTCACCACAAATAGAGTTTTTAATTGTTAAATGTCTGCCTTTCTATCTGCCGAGGGAATTTACTGCAGTACTAGTGGTAGCTGTGTACTTGCCGCCTAGCTCAAATGTTAACCTGGTGCTAGGAGAGCTGTACGAGGCTATCAACAAGCTTCAAACAACACACCCGGATGGATTTATCGTTGTTGCTGGCGATTTCAACCACACAAACCTGAAGTCAGTGCTTCCCAAATTCTTTCAACATGTGAACTTTGCCACAAGGGGAGAGAACTGTTTGGACAAAGTCTACACGAATGTGCGCAGCGCCTACAAAGCCTTTGCGCGCGCCCACATAGGTTCCTCCGATCACCGGACAGTGATGTTATCACCCACATACACATCGCTGCTCAAATGCACAAAACCAGCCAGAAAGACCATCACAGTCTGGCCGAGTGGAGCTGTGGAAGCACTTCAGGACTGTTTCGACTGCACAGATTGGAACATGTTCAGGGAGGCTGCTACCCACAATGGCTCAATCAACTTGGAGGAGTACACAGACTCTGTGACCTGCTACATCAACAAATGGATAGAGGATGTTACCGTCTCCAAAACTGTCACCACCAGAGCCAACGAAAAACCCTGGTTTACAGCAAAGGTTCGTGCACGGCTAAGAGAGAGAGATGCCGATCAGGGGACAGAGTTGCTCTTAAAATAGCCAGGGCCAACCTCTCTCGAACCATCCGACAAGCAAAGCAGGAGTACACACTGAAGATTCAAAAGCATTTCGACAACTCAAAAGACTTACGAAGGCATTCAGGCTATCACACAGTACAAGCCTGCGCGGAGCAGCAGCGACGAAGACGCCACACTCCCAGAGGAACTGAACAAGTTCTATGCACGGTTTGATGCACTAAACAAAGAGCCTGTGAGGAAAGCCACACCTCCTCTCACCGACCAAGTCATCTGTCTACCCACGGCTGACGTGAGGCGAACCTTAACCAAGGTCAATCCACGAAAGGCTGCCGGACCAGACAACATTCCTGGTCGTGTGCTCAGAGACTGTGCTGATCAGCTGGATGACGTCTTCACTGACATTTTCAACACATCGCTAAGCCAGATGATCATCCCCACATGCTTCAAGTCCACCACCATCATTCCGGTGCCAAAGAAATCTTCAGTAACCTGCCTGAATGACTACCGCCCTGTTGCACTAACCCCAGTCATCATGAAATGCTTCGAGAGACTTGTGATGGCACACATCAAGAGCACCCTCCCCCGCTCACTGGACCCACTAAAATTTGCATATCGGCCAAACAGGTCAACTGAGGATGCCATATCTTCTGCACTCCACCTCTCACTAACTCATCTGGACAAGAAAGACAGTTATGTGAGAATGCTGTTCATAGACTTTAGCTCAGCATTCAATACCATCATCCCTCAAAAGCTGAGTGGGAAACTAAGAGAGCTGGGATTGAGTACCACTTTGTGCAATTGGATCTTGGACTTTCTGTCAGAGAGGCCTCAGTCTGTTCGTATCGGCAACAAGGATTCCAGCACCATCAGATTGAGCACAGGAGCTCCTCAAGGATGTGTTCTCAGCCCGTTATTGTACACATTGCTGACACATGACTGCATAGCGAGACACAGCTTGAACCATATCATCAAGTTCGCCAATGACACAACTGTGGTGGGGCTCATCAACCACAACGACGAGTCAGCATACAGAGATGAGGTTCAGCAGCTGGCAGTCTGTTGCAGTGAGAACAACCTGTCACTGAATGTGGATAAAACAAAAGAGATGATCGTCAACTTCAGGAGAACTCTCCCTGTTCACACACCACTCAACATCAACGGCTCCACAGTAGAGACAGTAAAGAACATCAAATTCCTGGGAGTCCACATCTCTGATGACCTCACCTGGACCACCAACACCGCCTCCATTACCAAAAAGGCTCAGCAGCATCTTCACTTCCTAAGACGACTGAAACAGGCCAGCCTTCCGCCTCCCACCCTCACAGTGTTCTACAGGGGCACAATAGAGAGCGTCCTGACGAGCTGCATCTCCATCTGGTACAGTAGTGCCAGCTCTGCTGACCGGAAAAGTCTAGAGCGGACTGTCAGAGCAGCTGTCAGAGCATCATTGGAGTGGCTCTTCCATCACTGCAGGACATCTTCCACAAGCGCTGTGTAAGAAAGGCCTCCTGCATTGCACTGGACTCCACACACCCCTTACATGGACTGTTCACGCTGCTTCCATCCGGCAGACGCTTTCGCAGTATTAAAGCACGAACAAACACATTTTACTTGATCCCAACTAAGATATAATCAAACCTTATTGGAAGAAAAACAATCCTGCTGAGTTTATTTAATGTTTAATTCATTTTTTAGTAGACCTAAAGTATGGGGATCCAAATTATGGAAAGATTCCTCGGGCCCCGAGTATTCTGGATAGCAAGTCCCATACTTGTATCATTGTGCCCAACTTTATATCCTAAATGAGCAGCAGGCCATTGGGCACAGGTGAAAGAGCCATGGATCTTGCAATACATTACTGAAAATGCTTAGAAATCCTTCAAAAAGGAAGGACAGTGAAATTATAGAAGCAATTGAAATCCATCTGAAATATTGAAAGGAAAGTTGTGCTTACAAGAAAGTTATCAAACAACAAAAAGTATGGAATGGTGTTTATATAAGAGAGAGAGGGAGTTGTCAGAATGACTTGATTGACAGAATGAAGATAATTCTGCGCGGAAGCATTTTTGCTGTTTTTTGCTAATATACTGATTGTTCAGTTTGGTGGCAAATCAAGAAATGGAGGGCTACTGTTTGGGCAACCCTGATATACAGGTTAGATTGCTCACCTATTTATTCAGTCATGGCCATGGCCTCAGCGTGTACTGTACTAAAAAAGGCAACAAGTAACTATTGTATTGTATATTAAATTAAAAAATGTAATTAGAATTATAGTGTCATTCCAAAAATGACATTGCTTAGGATAAACTCCTAATAAATCACCACTAAAAACAATACCCCATGCAGTCATTGAAATGTTATGCAAAATACTCAAAGCAACTTAAAAAAAAATGTATTTTTCAGCTTGCTATAAAGTATGTTCTTCTGCTGAAGACTGAAAGAATATAATCTACTTTTCTATAACACATTAAATGGATTTTAAAGATTTTGGAGAGATTCCAGAACTCCCCAGTGACACAGAACAGAGACACATGTTAGACTTAATGCTTTCACTGAGTGAGAAAAAAAGACACTTCTGGAATTCTATCAAAAACGACTAAGTGCTTGGAGTGGATTTCCATTTTCCAATATGCCACAAGGCAAGATAATGGGCAAATAGCGCTTTTCATAAAGTTTTGTTTTATATGCTTGGTTGGCTGCTCATGATAGCAATTGTTCTTGTATTGTCATGAGAAAACTAATCTTTCTTACCTTCATTTTTTCTGACATTAATTTACTGAAAAAATACCAAGTGCCAAAGACAATAGAGGAAGGACCCAGTAAATGAAATAAATCATTATACTTTCTGTAGCAATACCGAATGTCATTTCTATATGCTATAATTCAATTGACCAATCACCAACAGATTGGGCTTAAAATTTCCTATCCTTTTCAAAATAAAATAGTTAAAATTTAGAACTTGTGCTGGATAATTAAAAAAAAAATTTTCAAAGTAAAATTTTTGGAAAGCCTGGATCAAAATATAAACGTATAGTCAGCGGGTTATGGAACACAGGATAGTTTTGAATGTTTTTTCTCTGTAGTATCTGTAGCGTTATCAGACGGAATGCCTTAAGTCACTATTGTCATAGGGAAGGGGAGTTGGATGGCTTTAAAATGCAGCATTAAGGGGCCAATTTAGTTTGTAGTTTGCACAACGTTCATTTCTCCGAATCATCCTCTTTAGCACAAAAGAACAATTTTTTCATATAGTTACTTAATCCACAATCTTTTCATAATGTCTCAAGCATAAAAAGCAAAAAAATCTACGCATGCAAAAGTACGGCAAGTAAAAGCTTTCAAGGTCATGTAGAAATCAATGGAATTGCGTAAAATGTTCATTGTCGTATGAATTATTCTTTCTTTCATGAAAAATGTGTGGTTTA
Source organism: Xenopus petersii (assembly GCA_038501925.1). Lineage (NCBI taxonomy): Eukaryota > Metazoa > Chordata > Amphibia > Anura > Pipidae > Xenopus > Xenopus petersii. Next base: position 55,152,733 of record CM076672.1, read on the forward strand.
CAAATTATTTCAGCAGCTTTTTTCATTCATAGTTTTTTTTTTATTTGGATCTTTTAATAAATTTCATGTCATCTCCGACGTTCAAGAAATAGGGTTCAATCGTGGTTTCCAAAAGGTTTAACACAACTAAAATTCAACTTTTAGTAAATGGCCAATTGTTTTGGCACTTGATAACATTGGGCACTTCTCATGGAGTGACAAAACTCCTAAAATCATCCTGTGATTCATTACCTTTAATGTTCTGTTAATGAAGCACTGAAATTCAAAAATGTTAACATATGCCGTTACATTTTGCCATTTTTTGCCTATTTATACATCTGACAAATGTTTCATTCCAATACAGCTTCGATTCACTTCCACCCTAGTTAAAAATTAATTTGCAGACTGCTTTGATAAAAATGATTCTGGAATGCATTAGCCAATTTTGGTCTGAAAAAAAAAATCATTTTATTTCCTTTTGAAGAATGAAGAACATTTATTAGACATAGGGAGAGAATAAGTTATGAGCCAAAATCTGATAAACGTTATGTAAATGCCATTTCTACTCTGACAACTACATTACTCTCTACTACTGGTGATTTTTTTTAAGCTTTAAAAATATGCAATAGGAACTGAAATATTGAATGTGTGGCCAAGTGGTAGATGTATTACTTTGATGCTTTATGATCATTTTTACAAGAGAATCTGTTGCATAAATTTAACTAACAGCCAACCACCAGCAAAATTGATAGTGGCAGAGGGCCTGGTAGGGGTCTCTGTGCGCAAGTGCCCTCCAAAGATATTTTGGCAGGGAGCCCCAGCAGGCACTAGTTATACAACTGTAACAAGTGTAAATCTAAGGACATCAGGCATTGACCGGGGTAGTTCAGATTTTTTGCACTTGACCACGCAGTAATTGGGCGTTGCTGCAATTCTTTTCTGAGGGCAGGGTTGGCAACCCTTCCAGTTAGAGTAAGCACTGTTGTGTTAATAGAATGATTTAAAAATAAAGGTAATGATGGAGACACCCATTGTTAATCGGTTATGTGTGCACAAAGGGCCATATAATGAATAATAAGCCCCTGATTGGTCCCCTATAAAGGTAACCTAAGGCTAGATGGGGAGTAAATATTTCAGTAGTGATATGATAATGAGATATTAGACCCTGGTATCAAAGGTCAAAAAGTTATTCTAAATAGCAGAACGAGACAGGATTTTGCAGTATTAACAGCACATACCCCCTGTTTGCCAATGTAGACCACAATGTTTGCTCCATTGCACACAGTAAACCGTTAGTTTGGAAATATGTGTCTCTGCCCTGGTGCAGAAATGCCCTTGCCATTTAAAAAAATTATTGCAAACTGTTTTTCTGTTACCGTAAGTGTCTAGCAAAGGGTATATAAGCTTGGACAGATAGGTGTGATATCTGCAGTTCTCCATGTTATACTTGCTTTAATGTCATTGTGACAGCTTCCCAGGACTCTGATCTTTTTCTGTCTAATAAACAAAACTCGGGTATTCTGAAGAACCTTGCCTTGGAGTCTTGCTTAGTAATAAGGTTAAGCAAATTACCAACAGAAAATATTTAAAACAATTACCCTTAAAGGTTTTCTTCCTCCTTTTTGAATGCTATTTTTGTGTTAGTCTTTCTTGAACCTAATTTTATCAGTTCCATCTCAGGCTAATCACCACTTTTCCTATTATCTATAATAAGATTATGTTATGTAAGATATAGTAGCCAACACAACAAACAAAATAAGCACAGGGAGCAAAATTATTAACATATGAAGATGTAGGGCACGTGTATGTCTGGAAGTGCAGTGAGCAAAGTGCAAGTTCAAGCAATTGCCAAGTTTTTTTCCCACCATGCAATGTTTTTCCAAGAATTTCTGCATCATTGTGGTTGCACTTGATTATATAGACACAAATGAGACACTATTGATGCTGGGCATGAAACCCTGGAACTACCTTCTGGTCTGAAGGTGGGGGTAGCGACCAGGGTTCTTCCAATAGGTGGAGCAGCACTTGATTTGGAGCAGAAAGCAGATAGGACTAAGCGGTGCAGAGTACAATAGCTTTTTTTAAACACAATTGACAGGGAAATCATGGCGACTGCAACTTGTGGACATACAGTACATGAGCTTTAGTATGTTAGCAATGAGGCAGCATGCAATAACTTTAAAAAAGGGGAAAGACGATGTCAGAGGCAAATTGGATGCCACTATAAAAGTGCTCAATCTGTTCTGCACACAAAATAGCATTTCTAGTAAATATCAATCTACAGAATGTTCTCTGCTCTGCAAACATTGCTGATTGCTTCAGTCAAGGTTGGTTGGAAGCTTATGAATCTCCCCTCAGTTTTATCAATATGATACTACCTAATACTTTCACATCTTTCAGGTTTGCAGTATTTAATGCAATACTAATTCTTTTATAGTTACCAAAATTAATATATTTTTGCAACTGTATTATTTTAATTTTGGAGGTGTAAAAATCATGTATAATAAATGTTCTATCCAGTGGGCCTTTTGCATATAGTCTCCATGTCTGTTCCATATTCTAATGCTGCTTTCTGCATTATAACCTTTATCAATGATTTAGAGCAACGTTCTCTCATTTCTTTTGAGGGAAACGCTATTAGTGAAATGTTACTTCTCCTTACATATGAATTGGACTCCCAAGGTTCTGACTACTCCTTTGTATTCCTTGAAGGTAAAATTCATCTGCTTTTTATCGAATCTAATTATTTGTTTCTCCAGAGATCTTACATTCATATCCAGAGCACTGTTAAAATTTAAATTCCACTTAAAAAAGCTTTTCTATAATTTAGTGGATGAAAATAAAACGGGCCAGGGATACATTTAAAAAATATTACACGTCATTTTCAGCATCAGGAGATTATGAAGCAGAACAAAGGCATTTGCAAATGTTTTCACAGCAATGACCTTTTTAATCTTAGTGGCGTGATGGGTTACTGAACACCAAGAGGTGATTTCTTTTCATTCTCAGCCTATATTGACTTTTATCGTTTTAAAGAGCAGCGGACATAGAAACAATATTAAATTTAGTTAAAAAAAAACTTGTAAAATTGTATGCTGCGATGAGTAAAAATACTAAGAGTTTTGTTTATTAGCCAATTCAATATTAAAACCTATGTGATATAAACTTAAAAACAATAAGTGCTTTTTGGTACTTTAGTAGATCATTTGAAGGGGGAAATATCTTGTGTCTGATTACATAAAGAAGTTTAATGGAATTTCTTTGTACAAACTAGCATTTCCCAATGAAATGAATTTTAAGGTTTGATGTACAGTATCATGATTCATTAGTATCACATTGTGTTGGATTTTTTATTTGGTTAAAATGTTTTTTTCTTATTAATTTATGAGTTTTGTGTTCTCATTAGTTATTTTGTCCTTACTGTTCTTGCCTGTAAAGATATTCAGCCTACAATTTAGTGACTATAGGGTACAAAATGTGTTTTTAGATATGTTATTTGAATACAATTAATTTACTTTTTATTCTTGGTCTGAACATTATTTTTGAGTGTGCAAGTCCAATTTTCATTTCGACAGTGCATCTGTATGCTATCCTTAAGCTGCCCATGCAATAACCAAATGGCACAGATGAGCCGGCATAGAAGGGCAGTTTAAGAAATACTCAAAGGATTAGGAAAGGACCCACCAAGGATCTGAACTTGGAACTCGACAGGCAGACAACAGGCACTTTAGCTGCTGCATCACAAATCGTAATGGGACACTATAAAACTTAATTTGTCTATCACTTTATCCTTTATCAAAAATGAAATCATTTGGACTATACACTCCTAAAAGATCCAATACTTCTTTATTAAGATCTGTAGGCTAACTTGAGTTTTGCTGTATAAAAAATGGATGTTTTCCAAACGTCATACATTTTATACACAGGGCATGTTGTTGTCTTCTAAATAAAATCTCTTAAAAACATTCATCAGACTCAGACTGGAAAACAAAGTAAATACAATCATTCTTTGCTCTGCATTTAGCTTATTAAAGCTTATAGAAAAGCTAGACCCGAAACCACCCACACCCAGATTCTCCCCTCTATTTATATACCTGCAACAACCTCCCCCCCCTATGATAATGCCATAAAAGTGGGGGGGCATGCGCCTATAAAGTTGGAAGCTGCCAGTGTAAGGTCGCAAGTGGGGAGAGCAGGCCACGAGTCCCGCGGGTATCAGCTTGACCCCCACATCACTACTATGTATGGCTGGAAATCTATCTATATCTATCTATCTAATTAAAGGGCATGTAAAGGCAAAAAAAAAAAATCCCATTTTTACATTCTTCAATGAAAAAGAAACCTATCTCCAATATACTTTAATTACTGCTGTGAATAGGAATTGTCAGATGGTCCCCAACTGCTGAGCAGGGAAACAATCATACTTATCAACAGCAGGGGGAGCCCCCGCCTTACTTCCCAGCCATGCAGAACTCAAGCAGCTTTGTTTATGAAGTTCCCTAAGCAGCCCAGACCACACTGAGCATGTGCACAGTCTTATTCTTGCAAAGATGTTTAACAAAGTTACAAGATGGTGACCCCCTCTAGCCAACTTTGAAAGCATAAATTATTTGTTTGATTAGGCTTGTGGTGCAGTAAGTTAATGTTTATATTTAGCATACAATATAGAGCATTTCTAGCTTTATTATATTTTAGACTTTACATGCCCTTTAAATATGTTCAACCTATAATTTCTCTTAATTACAGGATTTTTTACACAATTAGCTTCTTTACCACCTCAACCTCCACATGGTTAATTATATGACTTTTTAAAATCATTTTTTAAAAATGTTCTTTGTTATTTCAACTAATTTGAATATATATATATATATATATATATATATATATATATATATATATATATATATATATATACATATATATACATATATATATATATATATATACAGGTATATATATATATATATATATATATATATATATATATATACACATGTTTAACCTCTATTACCTACACTCCAAACTTTCTGGCACCGCTCATTAATCACTGCAGTAAAAATAATTGATTTAATCTTTGTCAAATAATGTAAATAATATAATGGGTTTCTTGTAATTGAGTTGGACATTAATGATTACTTTGTGACTCATTGATGTTTGCTCTGAGGTAAACAGATCTTCCATCAACTATTAATTTCATGTTACAACCAATTAGAACGGCTCATATAATTAGAATGAATGCCGTCTAGAATATGTTTATGTAACTGTTTGACCTTAAAAGTGCTAAGAAGTCTGAAACAGTCATACAGTACATCAAATGCTGTGCTAAATTGTTATAACTAGTATTTTGCAGAACAATTGTATCTAATAAAATAAGTAATAAATAAGAAAATAACTAAACTGTTTGTATTCAACTGCTAAACACCGTACAGACCAAATATACTTTATAACGGGAAGTATATCTGGACACCTACTTGTCTCCTTCCATCCCCAATAACTTTAACATAAGGTTGGTCCACAATTTGCTTCTACATCGCTAGATGCTAGAACATGTTTGGAGGGATTTGCTTCCATTCTGTTTAATTAATTTTGAGCATTTAGGCCTGGCTTGCAGTCACTGGTCCAATTTATTCTGGACTCTTTGGAGGCCAATCAAGTTCTTAAACTGCCATCACCTCAGACCAAAACAATAGGGAACTGTCTTTGTGCTTCATGCTGAAGCAAGTAGCCACAAAGTAGCAAGTTGTAGCCTTTAGGTTTTGTTTCACTGCAGCTAGAGATGTACTAGTAAACCTAGAATAGTTTGGTGAAAGAAAAACATGGTCTACGGCCTCATAAAAATGTTGATGTCATTATTATGAATCTCTTGCCTTTCTCAACAACCAATACAATTGAACCCCTCTATGTCTATCTAAATAGTGGTTTAGGCACCATGTTTGGAAGTAATTGGCGATGTGGGAACCTTTTCTATGAACAATAGTTGTGGTATCGTGGAACAGTAGGACAGTGTATGTGCTATGGATAAGTGCATTTTCCCCAAATCCATGCTTAATAGGAATTCATGCTTTCCAGGGGCACCAATTTTTGCAGGGGTTTTTTAGTCACAAGTTTATGATGATAAAGTTGCTAAGTTATCACCATACCAAATTAATGTAGAATCTGGTATTTGGTGTGCACCGCAGTTTAGTTTTGGTTTAGTAGCATGGGGATACTGAATGAAGCAGGCCCTGTTATTACTTCTAAACATCAGGTAACACTTTCAATGATTTCTTTTGTAATGGTTTTGCCATTTATTTAAGCAAAACAAATTAAATGAATCTTGGACCAAGATCACAAACTAATTATGATCTACAACGTAGCCTGTGTTAATATGTTTCAGTTTCTTGGGATGAAGGTAACAAGTTTATTCTGCTGAACACAAACTGCCAGCACAGCAAAGCCAAAACAAAAATGCAGTTAAAATTAGGCAACATAATTGTTCATTTCTACAACATGACCTTGCTTATTAACTTCTGTTTGGCACTCCTAGCTCACGCAGGGCTATTATTTTTTAATAGTGCCCCAGTGCAAAAGCAAATCATAGAAACTCGCGCTTTACATCAGTGAATTGTTTCCTGGAAGAGAGCAAAGCGTCTCATTATTGCATCTTTCTGAGTCATCACATACCAGTCTAAGCTCATCCATTAGCTGGAATAGTTTAGGACCTTAAAGACACAGTATATCTTTTGTTTCCGTCTAATGAGCACACCAATAAATGATTATTTACACTATTTTTAAGATGGCTTGATTCACTGTGTTTTACCTTCAGAGGTTTGACAGTTAAGGGAAGATTTATCAAAATTCAGGTTTGTGACTTGAGAAAAAAACTCTGCAAGAAACAGCAATTTAAAATTAAAAAAAGAAATCCACATGAATAAACTTGACAGTGTTTACAGTGCTTTGGTTTGTGTGTAATTACTAGTAATTAGTCTTTTTCATGTTGGGGAATGAAAAAAGGCAGGTGCAGAGTTTCAAGAGTTTTGTCAGTTTTTTACACAATTGCATTGATAAATCTTTATATACAGGATCTCATACAGTCTAGTGATGGGGGAATTTCTCCCATTTCGCTTTGGAATTTTGACGCCGGCGTCAAAATATTTTTGACACCAGGGACAATTCTGACAACGGTGACAATTCCAACGCTGGCGACAATTCTGTCTCCCATTAAAGTCAATTGGCGCCTAGAATTGTCGCCGGCATCAAATATATTTTACCGCTAGCGAATTTTCGCTGCAAATTTATGACTTTAATCGCCGGCGGCGAAACACAGAAATTCGCCGCAAATTCACACCTGACGAATAAATTCGCCCATCACTAATACAGTCCATTTGATGTCACTTCACAAATGGTACAATATACAATCACTTCATTTACTTCCCTGGATGGTAATGGAAGATTATTAGTTTCAATCCAAGGTAGTGCTCACTAGTCCCCAGTGCTCACATTGGTGTTTTCGGAAGGAATCTCTTTATCCCTGATCCTAACTGCTTCAGTTCCTATAGTGGTGGGTGACCTTGAAGGGCACTATCCCCTCTGGTCCCCTTGTTGGAGCCTCAGGATAATTACCCTAAACCTAACTCTCACTGTGCTATTACAGACCCTTTCCTGCCACTGACTCCTCCACTGAGACCTCATAGTTCAGCCTGTCCAGCACTGACCACCTTCTTCAGCAAGAGGGTCCAAAGCGAAGAACCACATAGTCCTTTTAAAAAGTAGGTACCCCTGACACCCCTGGTCAATTACAGAACTGCCTGGAAAGGGAAACTGCTATATATATATATATATCTCTGAACTGACAAGACAATGAGTTCCTTAAGAATTAAGGGATGATGGATGATTAAGTAGGTGGCCCAGAACACACTGGCAAGGGATGGATACTTTATGTGCCAATAATTCTTAGACAATAGTAAATATAAATAATTAAGAACTAAAAATAATTGATAATGGATTGAATTCCTTGTCGTAACCATGGGTTGCAATGTTTTTTGCATATTGGCTCTACCATGATGATCAGGTAAATTGTAGCTATAATTGAGAGCATTTACCCTTTAAATTTAAATTAAATAAATATAGTGTTTAAAATTAGAATTTGATTGACAAAGGAATTGAATCTGTTTAATCTATTTATAAATTGTCTAGATTTGGACCATCCATTTGATTTGCAGAGACATGTGGAGTTTTCCATATAGATGTAGTTGGGATTGGTTTTATCTATGGTTTTAGCATTTTTAAGGAGGATTAATGTTCACTTTTATTGTCTGATGCACTATAGTTATTGCACTCTGTCACTTTAGCATACTGAAGTGACAATATTTTGTCACATTTGATTTTGATCCACACTTGACACACAACATAATCAGTATCATCGCTATGTAACTTTATTCATAGCAACCATGGATTCCATTAAATGGACATTCATTTTAAATGCACTTGTTGTTCTATGTAAAACATGCTCTTACCAAGTTTATCAGCATGAGGTCGACTAATTGTGCACTTTTTACACCTGATGTATAACTCATTAATGATGCACGCTGTGAAGGGAAGGTCTGATGTGGGTGGGGGGTATTTAGGTTCACATCCTGATGACGGTCCCTTGAGGTACCGAAATGCGTAGATGTTTATATGATTCAGTAAAGGACTTCTAACAACCTTTATGCCGTGAGTGCGTCCTTTTATTTTTGGATTTTATAGATATATATAACAACATCATACGGAGCGCACTCCAAAGGAAGTAGCAAAGCCTGGGTGCCAATTTCGATAGAGGCAAACATCTGGGGGAATAGACAGCACACCAAGGACACTTTAACAGCACAATAAGCTTGAAAACATTGTGTAGGTTTATTAGACCAACGTTTCAGTTCCTCACAGGAACTTTCGTCCCCTGACGAAAGTTCCTGTGAGGAACAGAAACATTGGTCTATTTCCCCAGATATATATATATATATATATATATATATATATATATATACGTATATATATATATATATATATATATATATATATATATATATATATATTATATAATTCCTCTCTTACTAGAGCTAATATTCTTTAGGGCAAGTGGACAATTCCACACCAGTACATGCATATTGATCAATAGATCAATAGCTGTTGCTCTTTACAGGGAAGCAGTGTGTGGGGTTGTTTCTCATTGAGGTTAGCCTTAGTGAGAAAAAAAGACATAAACTTGTGGTGGTGGGGGAACACAGAAAATCTTTACAGATTTCTTAAAATGTAAGTATTTTGAAGATAGGTTTCTTTTTCAGACCTCATAATGGGATTTTATTTTTTGACTTTTAAGATGTTACTCCATGAGAAAAAAGTCACTAAGTGGCAAATGTATCAAGACGTCCCCACCTAAAACGTATCAAGATTATATAGAAGTCAACAGTGGGTTATCTGAAGCATTCAAGCAAACTGATGTTCAAACCATGTGTGACTGATGCAATTTTTTTCTCCTATTTGAATCGGCATCCAAGTACCAGTAAGACTGCAGACATGTAATTAAATATAACTGTAGTTGGTTTTATTTGTAATTCACACTAGTACCCAAATTGCATGTTGTTCTTTCTGTTTCTAATGCTAACTACAATGTTGCCTCTCAAAAACAAGGTCTAACCAATCAAAGAAACCATAATAGATAGATAGATAGATAGATAGATAGATAGATAGATAGATAGATAGATAGATAGATAGATAGATAGATAGATAGATAGATAGGTAGATAATAGATAGATAGATAATAGAGAGGTAGATAGATAGATAGATAGATAGATAGATAGATAGATAGATAGATAGATAGATAGATAGATAGATAGATAGATAGATAGATAGATTCACTCCCTTTCTATTCATCAATTCTTTTTTTTTGTATTCAAATATCAATGGGTGAAAGTTAGAGTTCACCATCTGATAAATACACTTCTAAAACTCCCATAGGAATGAATAGAAAGTGAGTGAATTTATTTGTGGTGAGCTCTAAACTCATAAATCTGACCAAAAATATTCAATCAACACAATGGGTTTGTTTTGCCACCAATATAGATTTATGGCACTTAGTTAACATCAAGTGCTGTTTTATTATTACAGAGAAAAAGGAAATAATAAAAAATAAGTGGGCTCTTAGAGATGGTAGGTTTTACCAATTTGAATCCTGAATTTTACAACAACGTGAAACGAATTTTCTAAGGGATAAAACACAGAGGATATATATATATACTTTGTTAAAAACAAGATTATGATGCCCAGGTGAGTCACTGCAAATGCAATAAACCTTGGGAATCATAGGGAAACAGTGGTTTTGAAGATGCAATAAATAAATTATATGCCATATGAGCAGCTGTAGTCTCCAGGCTATGGCGAAATCATCTGGGCTAACGTTTATCATTATCAGATATATTGTTGGCATTCATTTACATGCGGATAACATTTTGCCATATATTTCTTCATCCTATGAACTTGAGCTGTGATGTGACTGGAGCCATGAAGACTGTGTGGAAGCCGTACCTGCTGTATTTCTTTTCAATGCTCTTGGCAGCAGGGAGTGGGCCTCTTCTGACATTGCTGCACTGCTGTTTCCTCAATCTATGAGTTCCATATGTTTGTGTTCTGCTGAATATACTGAACATTTATATACTAAAATGTACAGTTCATTACCTCAGTATCACGTTAAAGGGATACTGTCATGGGAAAAATTTTTTTTTTCAAAATGAATCAGTTAATAATGCTGCTCCAGCAGAATTCTGCACTGGAATCCATTTCTCAAAAGAGCAAACATATTTTTTAAATTCAATTTTGAAATCTCACATGAGGCTAGATATTTTGTTAATTTCCCAGCTGCCCTTGGTCATGTGACTTGTGCCTGCACTTTGGGAGAGAAATGCTTTTTGGCAGGCTACTGTTTTTCCTTCTCAATGTAACTGAATGTGTCTCAGTGGGACATGGGGTTTTATTATTGAGTTTTGTTCTTAGATCTACCAGGCAGCTGTTATCTTGTGTTAGGGAGCTGTTATCTGGTTACCTTCCCATTGTTCTTTTGTTTGGCTGCTGGGGGAAAAAGGAAGGGGGGTGATATCACTCCAACTTGCAGTACAGCAGTAAAGAGTGATTGAAGTTTATCAGAGCACAACTCAGATGACTTGGGGCAGCTGGGAAATTGACAATATGTCTAGCCCCATGTCAGATTTCAAAATTGAATATAAAAATATCTGTTTGCTCTTTTGAGAAATGGATTTCAATGCAGAATTCTTCTGGAGCAGCACTATCAACTTGTTCATTTTGAAAAAAAAATTTTTTCCCATGACAGTATCCCTTTAACATAAACTGTTAAAAATGTATTTTAGGCTTTCTTTTAGAAATGTACATACTGGATGTTTTTATCATGAGCTCCTTGAATAAAAATATAGTTGGGTGGCAAACCCCTAATTAGGGTAGCCAAATCAAGGCATCTAGACATGTGTCAGGCCCATTTATTAAAAGTCGGATTTTAGAGGTATTTGAGTTTTTTTAAGCCATGATTAAACTCGGTGTCTCTAAAAATCATGAATGACGTAAAAGTCATCAAAAGATCTGAACATAAAAAGTAGAAACAGAAAATTCTAAAATTCTAAAAAAATGGAGATTTATTAATTTATTATGCCAAGTAAAAGCAATCAAGGTCCCATTGAGGTAAAAGGGATCTGCGTTTTCTTTAGCCATTCAGATTTTTAGAAGTTTTCGAAAAGCTAGATTTTTTAGAGGTTTTAGAGATATTCATATTTTTTAGTCTGTCAGTACTGGGCCAAGTAAAGCAGATTCCTATTCATGATAGTTCCCCTTTAAAGGGATACTGTCATAGGAAAAACATTTTTTTTTTCAAAACGCATAAGTTAATAGTGATGCTCCAGCATAATTCTGCACTCAAAATTGTTTCTCAAAAGAGCAACAGATTTTTTTATATTTAATTTTGATATAACATTGTCAGTTTCCCAGCTGCCCTCAGTCATGTCAATTGTGCTCTGATAAACTTCAGTCACTCTTTACTGCTGTGCTGCAAGTTGGAGTGATATCATCCCCCCTTTTCCCACCTAGCAGCCTAACATCATAATGGGAAGGTAACCAGATAGCAGCTTTCTAACACAACAGCTGCCTGGTAGATCTAAGAACAATAGTAAAATCCAAGTCCCGCTGCGACACATTTAGTTCCCCTTAGGGGGATGCTCAATCTATATTCTTCTATTTAGCACTTCAGTCCATATTCTGGTGGGTCTGGTGTACTGATTGAGCTATATCTTTTTGGTGACTCTTAGGGAGCTGTGCTACACTTGCCCTACTAATTTACCGTTGTTATAGACCCTCAGCTTAGGAATAAAGCCTTCAGTTTGACTATTGACCATTAATTAGGGTCATTATTATGTTCATATGTGTTGCTAGAAATATGTTTAAATTCCCATTTCTCTATGTATGTATTAACAACATTCACACAGTTATTCAGAGCTTTAGATAAAAATTATTTAAAGGGTTATAACAGTACAAACGTCTTCTCTTTCACATTTTCAGCACATCTGCTGGCACTATCATAGAGCATGAAGTCTGGAGCGCCGCTGGCACCATTTATTAATAATGTATAAGTTAACACACTGAGTAAGCTCATCAGCAGTTACTGGAATGCTTTTCTAAAGGCATTTATTGTAAAAGAATGCAGTAATGCACTCAAGCTGAAGAGGTTACTTGAAACAGAACAGCAAACGTCATGTTCTTGTGCTTACCATCAGAACATTACTGCCCCTCTTATAACTATGTTTAAGCTGTAAAATATAGAAATAAACAGAGAAGGACATGCTTGGTCATTAACCAAACATTCATTTGTAGTCACATGATGCAATATGCAAGCAATTTATAAAACATTTAATTTTATGCTTTTTCATTTTAATTTTGACAATAAAATACCATTTTAAATTCTTTTCCTAGGGTAAGAAAAGCTGTTAGGAAACCATAGAAATGTACTTTAGGGTAAGAACAGTAAAAAACAATTCACAAAAAGAATGGAAATCTAGTAAAAACATAGATACTTGCATTTTAAAGGTTTAAGAGAAATGAACACAGACAAACTGTAAACAAGATGCAATACTGGGGATCACAACCAGGGCAAATGGCAAAATGTTAAATAAAATTAAAATCGCAACCCACATAACGAAACCCAACCCACGTACTGTCAAGGGGCATTATTGAGAAAGTCCAGATAAGAACAGTTAAGGACGGTCTCTATATGTGAGGAAAGGCCAGGCCAGGTTGTTTACATTGGAGGAGGAGAATACAGTAGATCTGATCATTCTGTATAGGGAATCACATTACAAATTCTCTGATATCTTATTTACCAGTAGATTCTTCTAGAGTAGTGATCCCCAACCAATGGCTCCCAAGCAACATGTTGCTCACCAACCCCTTTTATGTTGCTCCCAGTGGCCTCAAACAGGTGCTTCATTTTAAATTCCAGGCTTGCAGGCAAGTTTAAATTACAAAACAATTTGATGTACTGTAAAGTTATCATGCTTGGTTTGTTCACCAACTCTTTTTTACATTTGAATATGGCTCACGGGTAAAAAAAAAGTTTGGGAACACTTCTAAAGGATGCAAGGGCACCAATATTAGAAGATATGAGGCAAAGGTGCAAAAACTGGCATTTAGATTGAGAGCTGGGAATTCTCTCCCTGGCAGATAAGAAACGGGAGGATGCCTTTTTTAAAAGTACAAAAATACAAAGGCTTTTTTCCCAATGAAGAATAGAGTTTGCTTCAGGTGGGTTTTTCATCTTCCACTGAGACAAGTCAGGCATTGTTATGTATAAGAAAGTTGATGAAAAAATGCATGTCTTTTTTCAATTGTACCTACTATGTGCTGAGAGTAAGGAAGAAAATTACTGGCATGTGGCTGCCTGTGGCAGCATTCCATTTAATGTACAAAACTGAGCTTTCTCTGAGTTAGTAGATTCAATATCCTGATTGAGTTCAAGTCATGCAGTAAGCAGCCAGTTTGTTCTTAATACATAGGGGCCCATTTAAGAATTTGCCTAGTAAAACCATGGAAGAGTTCTTAAAATCCTGCATGGTGTCTTCATTCGAATCAGTACAAAACAATAAATAGGGGCACAAGAATCAGTGTCTAAAGCTCTCACCACATAGATTAGGTGGTCCACGTGCACAGGTCCCCGATCCTCAGCTTGAGGAAAGGATAAAGCAATAGCATAAAATAGGAGGTTTCCAGTCACTCAAGAAACTCCATAAGGGCCTCCAAAAAAATTGTAGATTCGTTTAAAAGGTTAACATCTCCATTGGCATTTCTGTGGCTGAATAAGGGGATTAAGCACTCTTTATAGTTCAGGTGGGCTACTTGTTTTGCAGAATTTTGCTTCAAACAGTGGCAGCCTCCCAGGCTTCTATAAGTATGCCCTTATAAATCCTGTTATATTTTTGTCCATGGGGAAGGTGTATTGTATGACCTTAACACTACTATTTGTTCTCCTCATATATAATTTATTTCTGGCTGGTCTCATTCTTCCTATTATACAAGTACGCTCAAACGGGGCTTACTAGTATGTTGTAAAGGTAGGCTTAATGTTCTTAATTTCTATAATATTTTAACCCATTGCCTATACCCTGATACCCACTTTTTATCCATTCATCTCTCCCATTATCATATTCTCCTTAATCTATTGCCTTCTCATCACAAACTTTTTCCACTTCACCTCACCCAAACTAAGCTTACCCAATTTGTTCCTCTCCATAACCCCACTCCCCTGTACTCCCCCACGTTAGTGTTACTAAATACCTCAGGGCCTCCTCACAGACACTGGAACACGCAATGGGGAGAAGCTTTAGAACCCTGTTGCTCAATGTACACCCTTGTGCAGGGAACCATAGGGTTAAAACTCCTAATGGTTTGGGGACCCTTGGTTGCTGTAACCTATGCCCCTGGGTGAGATGTTTTGTCAATTGGATGTTCTGACCAGTTTATAGTTAATACAATGGGAGGGAGAACATGATTCTTCGACTCCATCTGTTATACAAGGCCAATTCTGCTGAAGATTCCGGAGCAGTATAGAAGAATGTCCTAAGGAAACTGAGCCCTTTGTGATAGTTGGAAAACATGGACCTGGTGAACACGATATTTAATATGTAATAATACAGCTCACATTTGTAAGACAGACAGGCAACGTAAAGAGCAGCACTTGGATCTAACTAGAATACTCTTCCTGAAAGTGAAGGAACACCCTGATGGACAGGGCACCCTCCTGAATACAAAACTGTGCAGTCCCAACTAAGAGAGAGAGAGAGAGACACAGTGTAACCATGCCCAACTTTAGAGTAGCTAAGAGTACACTTATGAACCAAGAAAGGATTATATTTGTATCACAAAATTACCTTCTCTTCTTTCTCAGCCTAGTAGCCTATACCACATTTCAAACAGTCAGAAACAGTGTTCTTTCATTTACTATCAACTCAGGTCTCTCTTTTTGGTTTGCAGTCTGACTAGCTGTAGATAACCACATATTCTGTGCAGTTCATAGCCAGCCAGTCAGGCCTCCTATAGACTACCAGCCCACATAGGGGCTACCAAATGGCCAATCACAGCCCTTATTTGCACCACCCAGGAACATTTTTCATGCTTGTGTTGCTTCCCAACTCTTTTTACATCTGAATGTTGCTCATTGGTTGGGGACCCAGCTGTAAATTCTAAAGAACAATGACTTTAACAACCCTATGGCAAGAAGTATTAGCTGCTACAATGATTTTATTCATCTATACAGTATTTACTTTTGTTGTGCTTCCCTCTTTTCTGGAAGATTTCCAGTACAACAGTCCCCCGAATCCCCCGCTGATAGCAGCCCTGCTTGCAGTTAATGAGTTATAATAAGCTGTTGTAATTCAGCCTCCCTTGCATGATTTGCCAAAGTTCATAAATTAACTCATGAACTTACTGATTACTTATATTAACAGAGACATCAACCAGCCTCATGTTGTGAGGGAAATAATGATTCATTCCTGGCTTTAAAGATTTTTTTCATGTTATCAGTGGTGATTGCACCCCCCACACCCCCATGGGGCCCGATGGAGCCACAATAAGTTTTATCAAGGGTGACAGGGCAGGCAGAGATTTTGCAGAGTGCGCCGGCAATTTGTATGGGGGTCTGGCATGGGGCCCGGTTGCACATCCTGCACCAGGGACCACCATTGCCTAGTTACACCACTGTATGTTATCATTTAGTGTGAAGGGAATTTTAGTCCCAAATAAAACAGGACTAGATCATAATCTCCCTCATGACATTGAGCTGGTTGAAGTCTCTACAATAACCCTTCACAGACAAATGTGATTCTCTTTATACAGAAGTCAAAATGTAGAAACGCCCGCGAAAATTTGCTGGCAAAAATTCGCCGGCGTCAAAAATATTTTTTCAGCCGTTTTGCATATTCGCCCATCACTACTTACTATGACACCAGATATGGTTTATACAAATGCAGCTTATACTGACACGACACATGTTAATTACAGCACTAGTTTTGCAAGGTAAATATTGCTATAAAATATAAGTCCAATGTTGCTCTAAATGCCAAGAGACATAAATATTTGTTTTAACTCCTCATTTTTATTGTTTTCTTTTTTGTGGCGAAATCATTGTTTCATTTTACATATAACAGTCTATTTGATTACTCAAAGTGATCCAGTTCCAAAGCACAAAAGAGGATTTATGTTTTGATTCATGTATGTTAATCCATCGGCGCCCCAGAACGTAAAAATATTAATTTAATTTCTTTAGTACAATGCATGTGGCAAAGCATTTCTTTGTGGCACAACACAGTCACACTGTAATACCCAGTGGCTCAAGTAATTGTCATTGGAACACAATGAAAAAAAATGAATCATACATAAATGTGCTTCTTTTAGATAACTGCTGGAGTTCAAATGACAGCAGAAATGAGACTGATATCAGCAAATAGCACATTTCATTATTAATCTTTTTATAGTTACAACATTTCTTAAGTATGAGACTTCTGCTTATTAAAAGTTTTGTAGATACTTATAAAGCACATGGAAAGTCACTTTATTTATCCAATTAATGAAAGATACAAGCGCAAAGACATAGCTGAAATCTAAAGCTCAAGTTACTCATTTTATTTTGCCCACTGTTGTTCATACATGTAATATATGCACTGATGTGGGAGGAGATTGGGATGCGCCTGTCATTAACTGGCTGACCCTTTAATCTGACCATGATTGTTGTGTGCATTTACTTGGCAACTCTCTGGTCAGCACAAAATAGCCTAGTTAATAGCAGTAGCAGGCAGACCTAGGAGCCATAACTGGAAAAATGTAAAAACTTGTATGACTTACCTTAAGGTAAGCAGGCGGCATGTTAGAAGTTACAAATATTGCGGGGAAGTATCTTATAGTGATAACTCCAAAGCTAATGACCTTGCTGAGTAATCTTGAAATTTCCACTCATCCAAGCAGCTTCTTGGAAGGAAATGTCCCAGCATTTTACTGAAATTCCCAAAATCCAGTACAATGCTTCTACTTTATCAGCCAGGAGTTATCTGTGGCCATGTCCTCTGTTTAGGAATGGTTGTTATAGCTTACCATCAATGGCCTCCTTTATGGTTTTTTTTTTTAAATGATTTTCCCTTTCTGTCCAAAATATGCACATTGGTGTCCCTTTTCCCCTCAGTGTAGATAGACAGATGAGACTTTACTTTAAGAGTTAGCTTTCTTATGTTATGCCCTCTCCAATATATTTATGTATGTGTGCTCTTTTTGCTACATTGGACAGTGGGTACTGGGCACCACTCAGTGGTGTAGTTATAGAGGAAGCAGACCTTATGGTCATGGAGATGGGCCCAGCGAACAGGAGGGCCCGGACTGCAGGGACTGCTTCCTCTTTAGCTGATAAGAATACTCCCTCCCCAGGAGCTCTCTTATCTGCAGGCAGGGAAGGGGGATGCAGGTGGTCGGGAGACTCTGACACGCGGCAGGCAGTAGGCAGACAAGAGACAGGGGGTGGATGGATGAGGGGAGTGGTCGGACATGGGGTAGGGAGTGGACATGAGGGCGGTTGGGGATCTTTGTGTGCAGGCCCCTTCAAAGATTTTTTTTTGCAGGAGGCCCAGCACACTCTAGTTATGCCACTGGTAAAACTGTGCATCATGCTTTCATACCTCATTTTTGTCTCATACATTCTTGAATAAGTTTAGTGGGACCATTGTGATTGGATTTCCGTGATTTTATTATGCTATCTATCTATCTATCTATCTATCTATCTATCTATCTATCTATCTATCTATCTATCTATCTATCTATCTATCTATCTATCTACAGTATCTATCTATCACTCTATCTATCTATCATCTCTCTCTCTGTCTATCTATCATTATCTAACTAACTATCTATCATATATCATTGATGTAACTATCTATCTAAGATCTTTCTAGTGGTACCATTGTGATTGGATTTTAGTGATTTTATAATGCTATCTATCTATCTATCTATCTATCTATCTATCTATCTATCTATAATATATCTATCTATTCCTCCAACTATTTAATATACTACATGAAGAATAATACCTGCATTACTGGAATAACGAGAGAGTGGTATTAATGACCACAGCATTGTTAAACTCTAGTGGATGCTGAATTGAAATAGTAATTATTTACTCATTTAACCATTAAATTGTTTTCCTACTGCAAACAATTAAACCATGCTGTTTGTCAGTAGTGTATTGCAAACTGCTGCCTCAGCCAATAAGAGCTGGTGAAGTCAGTGACTTACAGCATGAGTAGTTTAGTTGTACTAAAAGGTTAGTCTGAGAAACTCATATATAAACACCTGTAAGAAAAAAAGAAAAAAACTATTTGTGGGAAAAAAATAATAGTCTTCTACTGCATTTGTTGGCTTTTGTAATGGAGACAGTTCCCCCTTAATATACCTGCAACAAAATGAATAAGTATATTTTAGTACTATATCTCTATTCTCCTTTGAGATGCTGTCAGATTAGAAAACAAAATGCTGATGGGGTGAAAATAACTCACCCAAGTTAATTATCCCCCTGTTTAGAGTTAGGGACAAATATTACATGCAAATGACTCTCTTTAAAACTTGACTATTTTCATGTTGGAAAAAAAAAAAAGAATACATTACCTATGTGAAGTTTGCATCCTTAAGTGAACGCTTCTGATAATCAAACTGTAGCGCATAAAATGCAGAATTAAGTTGAATTTTATTTGGACAATTTTATTTATTTGAGGAAAGAAGCTTTTGAGAAATGTATTCCCTTCTTCGTGCCAAGCAATAAAAAAATAACCATTATATTTTGCATTCAAGTCATGCAGGTTCTCAGTGAAGTCACAGTGCAGGTTGATCTGACCTACTAGATAATGCCCTGCCACTCACTGTGGTATAACGCAACGGTGGGATAATATCAAATCCAGTTGTTTTTATATTAATGGAAACAACAACATTAAAACTTTCATAACACATAAAACACAATACTTACTTTTAAATGGCTTTTCTTATGGTTTGTTTAGCTAGAATGAGAACTAATTGTGGTGGGGTAGCAGTGTTAAACACGGCACAACAGTTGTGCTACAACAACCTTCTGTAACTATGCAGTCTTTCCACAGCAGACTCCACTGATCATTTTATGTTTTACATTACTTCAGCTGACTTCCCCCAAGGCCGAATCCCTTGCTTTTCTGTATGTGATTATAAAATATAAAAACATTAAACAAAAAAATATCCGAAGGCTGTGCCAATGTCAAAGAGTAATCATTTTCATGTTGTGACCATCTGCGGGAGTCCTTTGCCCTCTAGAGCTGCTCGGCGTGTACACTAAATGCCTTAGTATTTCATAATTTACAAATGAGCCAGCATATTTTCCAGCTTGTTAAAAAGTAAACTTTACAAAGTCTGGCCAATTTACTGTAGATCATAAATAATAGATGACAAAGTTGCACAGTTTTACAAATATATGCACTGATTATGTTGGATCGTTGTGTTCCGTATTTTTGTTTCCTGCAAAAAAAAAAAGTCATTTAAATGTAAGAGCCACTTAGCACCTTGAAGTGTATCCAAAATTGAATTTTTAAGTCTAGAAAAGAAGAGTGAAAAACACAATTAGAGGTAGTACAGACAAGTTCAGGCTGTCTTTTTAGTGCAAATATTTACAAGATTGGTCTTGGTTATTCTGTGACATCTGGTCTGATTTTATTGAAAAGCTTTGCGTTGTGCTGTCATCCAAATTAAAATGCAAAAGATCATTCCCTGTTTCCAGTAGGTTTACAATATATACTGGATGTTCCAAAACAGACTTCATAATTATTTCATTAGAGTCTCTATCTTGGGAAATGGTATGATATTTTTTTATGTTTTTAAAGCCCCAGAATTCCTAAAGCACAATTCTTAACAATATTAATAAAATATCAGCAAATGCTGAATTATGATTCTAATAAATAACTGCAAGTTACTGCTTACAAAGAGAATAGAGACAAGCCATTACTATTAATAACTGCACCCACGCCTTCTCACTTAGCAAAAAATCCTGGAAGTAACTTAATAATGTAAATCAGAGTCCTTGGTCTTTAATTTGAAACTACAGGGCTCATTTAATAAAAAGTGAATATGCCCCAGTAAAGGTATTAAATGAGAACAAAACTCTTATTGGATGTTCTAAATAACTGACATGCTGAAACATAGAACCTAAGTTGGTTAATTAGACCCCAGACCTTTGGATTGACTTGGAAGAAGGCAAAGGTGATATTGGACAAAATGTAAAATGGAAAGCAGGGTGGTATTTGTAGCAGGCTATAGTAAAGCAACTCAAATCATAGTATTAGTAAACATTGGTATCTGCTTTGTCAAGGGCATCCACAAATTCAGGAGTTCCAACAATTTCCTTAATATGTTTATAGGAAACCTAATACCCTGTGTTGAATGGGATAGAGGAGCACTTTCTCCTCTTAAAAAAATAAGGGTGACATTTTGAAGGGATTCTGTCATAATTTTCATGGTGTAGTTTTTATTTCTAAATTACACTGTTAACACTGCAAATACCATATAAAATTTAATTCCTGAACGAACATGTATTTTTTTTAGTTGTAATATTGGTGTGTAGGCAGCCATCTCAGGTCATTTTGCCTGGTCATGTGATTTCAGAAAGAGCCAGCACTTTAGGATGGAACTGCTTTCTGGCAGGCTGTTGTTTCTTCTACTCAATGTAACTGAATGTGTCACAGTGGGACCTGGATTTTATTACTGAGTGCTGTTCTTAGATCTACCAGGCAGTTGTTATCTGGTTACCTATTGTTCTGCTGAAGGGCTGCTGGGGGGGGAGGGGGTTGATATCACGCCAACTTGCAATACAGCATTAAAGAGTGACTGAAGTTTATCAGAGCACAAGTAACATGTCTGTGGGCAGCTGGGAAACTGGCAATATGTCTAACCCCATGTCAGATTTCAAAATTAAATATAATAATATGTTTTCTCTAGTTATATTTTATTTGGGATCAAGTACAAGTTACTGTTTTCTTAAGGGAAATAATTTTTAAAGGGATACTGTCATGGGAAAAAACATTTTTCAAAATGAATCAGTTAATAGTGCTGCTCCAGCAGAATTCTGCACTGAAATCCATTTCTCAAAAGAGCAAACTGATTTTTTTATATTCAATTTTGAAATCTGACATGGGGCTAGACATATTGTCAATTTCCCAGCCTCCCCAAGTCATGTGACTTGTGCTCTGATAAACTTCAATCACTCTTTACTGCTGAACTGCAAGTTGGAGTGATATCACCCCTCTCCCTCCCCCCCCAGCAGCCAAACAAAAGAATAATGGGAAGGAAACCAGATAGCAGCTCCCTAACACAAGATAACAGGTGCCTGGTAGATCTAAGAACAACACTCAATAGTAAAAACCCATGTCTCACTGAGACACATTCAGTTACATTGAGAAGGAAAAACAGCAGCCTGCCAGAAAGCATTTCTCTCTTGGGGCAAATTCACTAAGATTTGTAGTTGCGCCAGGCGTAACTTCGCCGTACTTCGCCGCACTTTGCCACACTTCGCAGGCGTAGTTTCGCCAGCGCTTCGCAAATTCACTAAAATCTGAAGTTGCGCTCAGGGGTAGCGTAAGGTTGCGAAGTTGCGCTAATGTTGATTCGCTAAGTGAAGCGAAGTTACGCTAGCGAAGGCTAATTTGCATAAGGCGCCAAATTCAAATTTCAATGGAGGAATACGTATCAGCATTACAAATGCCTACAAAACCTTCAAAACATCAAATAAAAATTTTATTTTGCCCTACACATGTGCCCACTGTATAGGTAAGTTGCCATGAGTCAGGAAATGTAGGGGGGAAGGAGGGGAGCCCCAAAAATATTTTCGATCTTTTTCAGCCTATCACCCATAATGTAGAAAACACGCCAGCGCTTTTTGGGACTTTTTTTGAAGCAATCCCTATCTACTCTATTGCGCTTCGCCTGGTCTGAGGTGGCAAAGGAAGTCTAGCGTAAAAGGTAGCGTTCAGTACAGTGCGCGCGTTAGTGAATTTGTGTAGTTACGTCCGTAGCGAAACTTCGCCAGGCGTAAGGGTGCGAAGTAACACTAGCGAATCTACGCCAGCGTTCGTTAGTGAATTTGCGCAGTAATGAAAATGCCAAACGCTAGCGAAGTAACGCTAGCGTTCGTCGCTTCGGCGCTTAGTGAATTTGCCCCTTAGAGTGCAGGCACAAGTCACATGACCAGGGGCAGCTGGGAAATTGACAAAATGTCTAGCCCCATGTCAGATTTCAAAATTCAATATAAAAAAAATCTTTTTGTTCTTTTGAGAAATGGATTTCAGTGCAGAATTCTGCTGGAGTAGCATTATTAACTGATGCGTTTTGAAAAAAACATGTTTTCCGATGACAGGATCCCTTTAAAAATGTGAATTATTTCATTATCATGGAGTCTACAGGAGAGGACCTTTCTGTAGCTTGGAGGTTTCTGGATAGCTGATTTCCGGATAACAGATCTTATACCTGTGCTAATGACTTATCAAAGTCACCTAGTAACTGTTATCCTCTAGTGATTCTAGTTCCAAGGCAAGATAACATACAATATAACAATATAACATATATCATACAATTTATAACATAAAGTCCATAGGCAAGTCCCTGTAAACACAACAAGATACTGGCATATACTGTTTTAGCAAGAGAAGAAAAACAGCAAAATAAAAAACCCATCATATGTTACTTCTGCAAGTTAAATGTACTCTCTTTTACATCATTTGCAGCCATAATATGGATATTCTGTGTAGAGAAAGCTCCTAAAAAATAGAAAATCATGAAGCTACATGCAACATATTTTTCTAAGGTTTTAGAGAAAAATTAGAGAAGGATATTTCAGAATTTCCAAAAACAAATTAGCCCTGAGCACTATCCCATCTGAATCCTTGCTCCCCAAATACAAAGGATATGCAGGGAAAAAAGTTCAAACAATTCAGACAATCATTATCATAACTGGAACAAATCAAACTGTTCCTTTAATCTTTTATTATGAAAGTTAATGGAAATTCCTGAATATACCTGATCTGCAGGACATCAGCAGGACTTTGACATATGGAGCCAATTGCAGTTTTATTTTAGGCAGGCTCCAACTGGTTAATTATTCTTTCTGAAGCACCTCATGTCTCCTCGCTGAAGTGATGATGTTGATTGTACGGGAGAAATCATTCGGGAAAGCTGTTGAACCTTGATAAGGAACATAGAGAAAACGTAATGAAGTGTCACATCTCTTTTTAATTAAGCCTTCAATCATTGTGAATTATTTTGTGTATATTTTTCTTCTGTTATTGGCAGCCGAAACCGTTATTGTAGGAAATAAAATTATCTCCATCACCAAGAAAAACAGATGGATGAAGTTATTGTTAGCCTGTGTCATGTTCATTAAAGCCCAGTGAATGTGCATCTTAACAAAGCACTTGTCATTTCTCTCCTATTCAATTTCATCATGGATAGAATGTCAGAGAATTTCTCTAAAACCCCAAATGTCCATTTTATCAAACATTTCTTTTGCATATATATATTTTTTTTTATTTGGCTTGTTATTAAACTGTGAACAAAAACTTCAGAACCTGAATAGCCTTATACTGTATCTAGCACGGAAATAGGAGCAGCCAAATGATTAGACATATAAGTATCTATTCTTATTAAACTATGAACAAAACTTCAGAACCTGAATAGCCTCATAGAAATAGGAACAGCCAAATAACTAGACATATAAGTATCTATTCTTTAATTAAAAACAAGGATTTCAGTTTTTGAAAGGTCTTTTTCTTCTGTCTTCCTATTCATAAAGACATGGGGGCAGATTCACTTACGGGCAAATCTTCGCCAGCATCAGCTTTGCCACCATCGCACCACTTCGCCAGGCGCAAATACAATACGAATACGCTAATTCACTAAAATACGAAGTTTCGTCCCGGGCGTCAACGATGGTGACTTTTTGCTATCGTTACCTTGGCTGTACGAGCATTTCGTAGTGAAGATGTGCTAGAATTCATTTGTGCCTAGCAAAAATTCACTAGTGATCTTGCGCTTAGGTCAATTTGGATAGGGCGGGAAATTTAAAGGGATACTGTCATGGGAAAACATGTTTTTTTTCAAAACACATCAGTTAATAGTACTGCTCCAGCTGACTTCTGCGCTGAAATCCAATTCTCAAAAGAGCAAACAGATTTTTGAAATCTGACATGGGGCTAGACATATTGTCAGTTTCCCAGCTGCCCCCAGTCATGTGACTTGTGTCTGCACTTTAGGGTGGAACTACTTTCTAGCAGGCTACTTGATGTACTTAATGTAACTGAATCAGTCTCAGTGGGACTTGGCTTTTAATATTGAGTGTTGCTCTTAGATCTGTATAAATAACTGGTTCCAAGTGTTGCCTTTTACGTGCCTTCTGCCCTACCTTTGTCCATAAAAGGCAACTATATTAGTATAAGTGAAGTAGAGCCAGGCATTTGCAGATTTACCGCAAAAAGTTTTATTTCACGACATGTTTCGGGCAAAGCCCTTTATCACTTGATAAAGGGCTTTGCCCGAAACATGTTGTGAAATAAAACTTTTTGCAGTTGTTCTTAGATCTAACAGGGAGCTGTTATCTTGTGTTAGGGGGCTGTTATATGGTTACCTTCCCATTGTTCTGTTGTTAGGCTGCTGGGGGAGGAAAGGGAGGGGGTGATATCACTCCAACTTGCAGTACAGCAGTAAGGGCTGGGACAAACTGGGCGATTTGGGGAGATTTAGTCGCCTGGCGACTAATCGCCGCGGCTTTCCAGTGAGGAAACTTCAGGCGACTTCGGAAAATGAATCGCCGTGTGTGATTAGCGCAGGCGATTTATCATTTTAGCCAGGCACAGAGCGAGGGGAGGCATTCGGGGAAGATTGGTCGTGGAAAGTCGCGGCGATTAGTCGCCAGGCGATTAAATCTCCCCAAATCGCCCAGTGTGTCCCAGCCCTAAAGAGTGACTGAAGTTTATCAGAGCATAAAATGATAATTAATCATTTCTATTGTCCTCTCTAGGAATTTGTATAGGCACCATCATGTTCTTAGTACCCATACTAAGATCACTATGATAAGGACATGTGAGACAACCGTAATTAAAGGAGACATATTGTGTGAAAACCAAGAATGTGCCAGTGCATTCTATTCTTGTAAATATTGAAGGAATGTGCTTGAAAACTATTGTTTTTCTTAGATTTATTGAAAATGTCAGCAAAAACTTTACTTATCCCGCCCATCTGTTCCACTTCTTTCTGCCTCATTTCCCAGGTTGTGCAGGGGAGCCGGCGGCACTCAGCACACTGCACTGTAGGATAGGAACCAATCAGCAACAAGACTGACCTAATAGGGAACAGAGGCGTGACTGCAGGGCTGTGATTGGCCATCCCCCTCCTACTGTGCTTCTGGCAGGGACTGTTAGGACACGCCCACCTCTAATTTGAAACATGGGCCTATTTTTGAAGGTAATGTTAACTTTTGCCACAAAGTAAAACCAGCACCATATATTATTTATTATTGTTTACAATATTAGAGGTTTTTCAGTTATCCTTTATTTGTCCTTGCAAGACTGTTTAAAGCAGAGTATAGAAAGTGATTGGTGCAGAAATGCATGTTGTGTACCATAGAGAGGTGGAAGCCCAATTGATGATGGTATACCTGTAGGGCAGTATATGCTTAATTAGCTCGATATAATGAATTAATATATGTAATGTGACAGCTTGTCTCTATGGTAATGTTTCCCCTCCATTTACAACTCCCAGCAGTGCTCTGCATGCAAACCCTGTACTGGGCTGTTGGGAGTTTTAACCCAGCAAACCCCATAGCCTTCCCAATGTTTTTATTCCACACTGCTTATAAAAAAAAGCTTTCTTGAGCAAGGCACGAGTTCGCGTATACTGTAAGCAGAAAATCTATTTTGTTTCCATTTGAAGTAAAAGCTTATCATAATTTCTAGAACCTGTCAAAGGAAAATGAAAATTGACCTGAATGTACTTAATTAAAGTGTCTCAGGATATTGAATCCTTCTCATATAAACTGTATGTCTGCAAATATTTCAACATTCTTTTATTTGCGAGAAACACAAATTTTACTGTTATAGTCATTTTCATTTCAACTCCCAGCATGCACGGCCAGCCATGAAAAGTTCACATTCAACGAACGTATGGGGCCATGGATCCGTTATCTCCGCAGCAAGCCGTAACAATTGGGATGCATTGCTAAGCTCACTTAAATGTATTAAAAGAATGTGCCATTGTGTTATATTGAAAATACTATAGCTGAACAAAACAAAATACTTTCCAACTGAACTAATGACAATATGTATACATGAAAGCTGTGGCTCAACAATTAATAATTTGTATACATAAATATTAGGATCTGCATTCCATTTGCAAATAGCAAATCCAAACACAGCTTTATTCAAACAAATGCGATATGTGAGGGTTGTATACAGAATGCGGCACGGTCTCTATACATTCTCCAGCTGTGTTCATGCGCAGTTCACCTCCATTAACTCTGTTGGAGAATCAGTGGACAAACTGTTCTTTGTTGCGTGGTTCTGCCCATTGATATATGGCCGTCTAGCATTTACAATCCCACTGCTGCCACTTTATTTCAACTAAACTTTTCACCTTTTGCCAGAAGAAATCTGATAACAGCACATTCTTTTTCCATGGTCAAATAAATGCACCCACTTTTAATAAAACATAAGCCCTGATTTAATTAGTTGCGTTAAAAATGTAATATGAGGGTTTTTTTTTTTTTTAATAGTGGAGCACTTTTTATTTCAGTCTGTATCCAATTACGAGTAAAGTCTGTCTGGGAAACATCCAATATCGCAAAGTTTTTAATATATTTATTTATTTTACTGTAAAGGGCTTCCCATTTAGGGAAAACCCATCATTTTTCATTGTTTTTAAATGAGTTGATTTGTTTAACAGTAGTAACAGCAAATAAAATATAAACCAGAATGATCACTTCTTTCACTGGCCACATCCTGCATCAAGATTGCTGACCTGCAGTTCAGCTACAACTCTTACTATCCAAAAGCTTTCCCTTGCTCTTAGTATATGGTACTATGGCTATTGGTAGAACAAAGCGACACTTCTAAATATTTCTAGTTTCAGTTGTAGTAACATTCCAAGGACTTGTTGAACCAGTGATTTATAATAATCCAATAAATGTATTATTTATGAATTATACATTTCTGGTTTTATCAGATCTCCTTGCTACAACACTCTATTCAGAAAGGTACTTGCATCCATGACATGGGCAGGGACAAATACCTGCCTTTTTCCCCCAAACTGGCCTAGGAATAACCAACTCGTTCACCATACATTTTATTTGTTGGAGTCTTTTGTCCACAGTTTTATTGCACAACAGATTATTTAACAATAGATAATACACATATCAATAACAGTTATATTAGCAACATTATAAACATACAAATATGAACAGTGATATACCATTAACTTTTTAATCCTCTGCAAGGCCCCTGGCAATGGACCCAGTTAGGTGCATGCAATCGTTAAGCCACCAGCCGCTTGTGCCTTCTAGCATGATGGGTACGCAGGACTGCATGCTACCACCAATACAACATACCCTCCCAGAGACCACCGCTCTTAGAGAGGAACACCACCAACCAAGTTCCATTAACCAACTTGGTACTTGGTAAAAACTCCACTTAATTAACTCTCCCCATTGCCAGGGACCCGCCGCCCGGCTGTGACAACAGGCTATTCCCTCTCATCACCCCTTGGTTAGTCAGCCCAATACTCACCATTCCACATCAACTTATCCTGTGCCCCACTAACCCAGGCCACAATTGTGACAACTAGCACAAAGGGTTAATACAAGGGAGGGAGGGTGGGACTCCTTTACTTCTTCCAAAATGGATGCCCTCCTTAGCAGTTAGTGCTACACATCCCTTTACAACTCCACCCCCCAACTACGTCACTAAACCCATTGCTAATCCCGTGCCAGGCAGCTTTGTCCCGCCCCTGTCATGCACCCTTTGCCAGCATGCACTGTCCTGGGTTTCACTTACATGTTTCTTTGGACCAATACACGTGTTCCTTGCAACCCACTCTAAAAAGGCTTTAAAAATGAATGGTGCAAGATAATCTTGAAATTCCGGCCAGTCTGGACCTAGCAGTAATCCCATGGTTTCCTTGGATAGCATGTATCAATAGTAGGGATGCACCGAAACCAGGATTCGGTTCGGGATTCGGCCAGGATTCGGCCTTTTTCAGAAGGATTCGGATTCGGCCGAATCCTTCTACCTGGCCGAACTGAATCCGAATACGAATTTGCATATGCAAATTAGGGGCGGGAGGGAAATTGCGTGACGTTTTGTCACAAAACAAGGAAGTAAAAAATGTTTTCCCCTTCCCACCCCTAATTTACATATGCAAATTAGGGTTCGGATTCGGTTCGGTATTCGGCCGAATCTTTTGTGAAGGATTCGGGGGTTCGGCCGAATCCAAAATAGTGGATTCGGTGCATCCCTAATCAATAGCCAAAACTCATGGTGATTTTTCATTCAAGTTTAGCACTTTGCATATTGCACTGTGTCCATAACTGAGCCATCATATCTTTGTGTGTGGGAGCAGGTCCAGCAATAAACATGAGATATTAAGCCACCAGTAGCTTATATATTTTAAATTGTGTCCATCATCAGGTCCATTAGGTGCAAAAGAACAAAGCAATTCCTCTTGTAGCGATTTTGGGAGACTGGAGCGAGTGCCTATGGGAGAGTGCAGGAGATTAGTTGATCAGAGAAGCAGCGATTTATCGCTAGCGATTAATCTCCTGGTGTGTCACTGCCCTTAGAAGTGTAGATTTTATCTCTGCAAATGCCTGTAACACAGAATTAACTTAGCAATTCAGTACAGTATGTTTTGCACTTTTATTCCTGCAAAGATTATGGTGTAAGAGGTCATTCTCCTTTAAAGGAATGACAATATTTGGTTCAGAAAGACTGCTATAGTTTATATAAACAAGCTGCTATGTAGCCAAGGGGGCAGCTATTCAAGCACAGGATACACTGTAGATAACAGATAAGTTCTGAAGAATCCCTTTGTTTACTACAGAGCTTATCTGTTATCCTGTGCCTTTTCTCCTTTTTCAGCTTTGAATGGCTGCCCCCATGGCTACACAGCAGCCTGTTTATATAAACTATTGCTGAGTTTCTGAAGCAAACACACCAGTTTTACCAGTACAACACAACAGTACATTATATTATCATTAATTTAAAAGACATTCATTTTTTTGGTGTTACTGTTCCTTTAAGATGTATCAGTGCAAAAAGATTCCCTTATATTTCCCTATTTCCCTGTAGAGTCAATGCACAAGTGTATATAGCAGTAATATTTGCAAATGATTGTATGACTGTATAATGTCCCTTATTCTGTTCATATAAGGCCCAGGTTTTGGTTATAAATGGATTGTGAGACTTTGCAGAAACAAGTTTGAGAGCCACTGCTACAACTGCTATATTAATATGCTAACTAAATTGCACCGGTGCAGTTACCAATGGCAACCAAGCGGTAACTAAGAAAAACTAATTCAATCTGTCTCATAAAATCATGACAAATATGATTTAGGATGCTGTCAGTGGGCTATAGTAACTATAGAGGAAGCAGACCCCACAGTCGCAGGGGGGGCCCGGGGAAAAAGGAGTCTGCTTCCTCTATAGCCAACAAGTACCCCCTTCCCCAGTCGCTCTTTTACCTCTGGAGGACGGGGTGGATAGTAGGTCTGAGCGGGGAGTGGGTGGGGTCGGGGCGGCGACCGGGCAGGAAGTGGCCAGAGGCGGGAAGTGGGCAGGAGGATGGGGATCAGAGTCCACTGTGCCCCTTTGACAATATTTTTGCAGGGAGCCTGGTGCATAGTGATGGGCGAATAAATTCGCCAGACACAAATTTGCGGCGAATTTCCGTGTTTCACCAAAAGCAAATTAATTTGTGTCGAAATTGGCGCGCACATAAAAATTGGTGCACATAAAAATGATTTGCAAGCCCATTGACTTTAATGCATTTGGACAAAATAGTTGCGCATATAAAAATTGACGCACGTTGATTATCTTGACTTCAATGCGTTTCGCTAATTTTTTGGCAATTCGAAATGGCACAGATTCGCCCATCACTACCGGCGCATTCTAGTTACGCCACTGGGTGCTGTTTTCCAAATGATTGTATTGAAGTGTTATAGTATTATCAGCTCACCACTCCATTGACATTCTTGTATTACATGCGCAGGAGAGTCTCTGAAACCCTTCCTATAGAATAAGAGTAAATTATAAATCTAACATCCTTGTACTTTATAATGAACATTGGAACTCTGTCCCCAAATCGCGCTTCTTAATTAACTAAAGCGCAACTTGTTTAAACCAAAACTAAGCAAATGCAAGAGATTAACAAACAAGCAGACTATAAAAGAGAAGAACATAAGAAGAGTAATTAAGTTTTCCTTTTAAAATATTCAGAAGTCTGGAAAAAAAAAAGGAGCATTACATTCGCTTTCGGAAACTCTCTGAAGGAAGAAAGACGATTACTGCAGCATCTTCTGACAATGGAATTCTGAGACAATGGGACCTACCGCTGTCTGTAATATTAAGGCGCATATTTATCACATTTTTATAAAACACGGCTCATCACCAAAGTCTACTTAAACTACGGTTATTCCCACACCAAATTCACTCGGCTTTTGAAATAATCTATGAAGAATTTTCTTAATACCCTTTGATAAATATTGCCTGTATAATATTTTGCCATGCAGCATTAGACAGAAAACAATTTCGATTTA
This sequence comes from Xenopus petersii, assembly GCA_038501925.1. Taxonomy (NCBI): domain Eukaryota; kingdom Metazoa; phylum Chordata; class Amphibia; order Anura; family Pipidae; genus Xenopus; species Xenopus petersii. The sequence continues at coordinate 55,184,117 of CM076672.1, forward strand.
AAGGGATTCTGACATGATTTTAATGCCCGAACGATCAGATTACGATGTGCCATGGGCTCCGGCAGGATCGGTCGGGTCAAAATCAAACCTGACCGATCGACCAAACGACCGAAAGATGGACGAAAGATGTCGGCACATGCCACACACAATCCGAAAATCGTACGAATCGATTCGTACTATAGGATCTGTGTGTCTATAGTTACACTGTTTACATTGCAAATAATTCACTCTACTATTTAAAATTTCTATTCTTGAACCAACAAATGTATATTTTTAGCTGTAATATTAGTGTGGGGGCAGCCATCTCAGTGCTTTGTGCCTGATCCCGAGCTTTGAGAAGGAGCCAACACTTCAGGACGGAACTGATTTGAGACAGCTATTGTTTCTCCCCTTCCAATTGTATTATATCAGGACCCTAGGTGGACATGAGAATAGCACCAAAGCAAGAAAAAAAGCAGGGGTTTTCCTGATTTGGCATGATTTAGCTTGTCTACCACTAAGTGCGGCTTAGTTTAGCAATGCAAAGAAATAAAGTTGTCAGATAGCTGCTATCTGGTTAGTTGCCCATTTTGCCGTTATTAGGCTGCTGATTGGCTGCTGATGGGCTGCTGGGGAAGGAAGCCAGGGGGTGATATCTCTCCAACTTGCAGTGTAGCAGTAAAGAGTGAATGAAGTTTCTCAGAGTCACGTGACCTGAGGGCTCCTGGAAAACTGACAATATGTCTAGCCCCATGCTAAATTTCAAAATAAATCTAAAAAAAATCTGTTAAAAAACAGATTTCAGTGCAGAATTCTGCTGGAGCATGACACTATTTAACTGGTGTGTTTTGAGAAAAAAAAACACGACAGTATCCCTTTAATACAGAATGGTTCAAAATGCAATTGTGTTTTTCTGCCACAAATTTAGCAGCTAAGTACAACCAATTATCCTACAGTTCAGTGATATGGATCAAGGTATAAAGGAAGTATATTTATATATAGCTTTAATTATTCTGTTGTTCATAATGTTTATTTATAATGAGTTGCATAAACTAACCCGCCTCACTGCATTTGCACCTAATTAAAAAAAATACTATCTCTACTCGGGGAAGAATTCTGGGAAATACATTTATTTATTTATTTTTGCCGTTCCGAAGATATTTGGAAGGGTGCAACAAATTCAAATCAATTCCTGCCCCAGTGCAGGTCCCAACAGGTATGGTATCCATTATCTGGAAACCTGTTATCTAGAAAGCTATGAATAACAAGGAGGCCATCTCCCATAAACTCCTGTTTATCCAAATAACCCACATTTTTAAAAATGACTGCCTTTTTCTCTGTAATAATTAGTGATGGGCGAATAAATTCGCCAGGCACTTCTTTGCGGCGAATTTCCGTGTTTTTGATGCCTATTGACTACATCGTGTTGCGCAGGGAAATTTTCCGGCGAAACGCGACAAATTCACCCATCACTAGTAATAATAAAACAGTAGCTTGTACTTGATCTGAACTAAGATATAATTAATCCTTATTGGAAGCAAAACCACCCTATTGGGTTTATTTAATGTTTACATGATTTTGTAGTAGACTTAAGGTATGAAAATCCAAATTACAGAAAGATCCGTTATCCATAAAACCCCAAGCATTTTGGGTAACAGGTCCTATATCTGTATTACATTCATGCAGGAGCAATTTAACCTGCCTGTTGGTTTTTAGAGCGTGGGAGGAACATGGAATACCTGGAGGAATCCTTGCAATAGTGTCTATGGTGGAATTAAACTCAGGACCCCAGTGCTTCAAGACAGAAGTGCTATCCACTGAGTCCCATTCTGTAAAATGTCAAACACCACCAAGTGAATTCAATTAACCTCTGGTTTACCAGATGAGTAAAAACAAGGCTAAGACAAGTTGCATGTAAGAACTGCTTATACAGATAGTTTCACATAAATACCCAGTGATCGCTGGGGGCACAGAAGTGTAGAGAGTCAGGTTTATGATTCTTTCATTTTCACGTATTGAAAACAAGTGGAAAATAAGTTGCCATTGATACTGTTGGGGAAAGGAAATTTGGAAACTGCTTTATTCTGTTACCATAAGTAAATACCTGGAATTGTGCTCTCAAACCATTTACTTCATTATGCAAATATTATGCAAATTGTAATTTACTATGAAGGAAGCAAAGTCCCACCGTGATATAGAAAACATCAGGTGTTATTTCTAAATGTAACCAAGTTTCTGCTTCCTAGTTTCTTTAGTGATAGCTGAGGCTTCTTTATCATATTCTTTATTAAAATGTAGACTGTGTACTGTTTGTTCCTTTTAATGTGATCAAGCCTTTATCTGCAGAGCCTGTAAGGCATTATTGCAGTTACAGATTCGTACAAAAAATGCATAGAGCATCAAAAACTGGGAACCTGAAATGTTAAAATTAAGAGGTAGAAAGAGAGAAAAATGTTCTTAATAATAAACAACGTATGGGGAGGAAATCATTTCAAAAAGCACAACAGCAGCATCTATTGGTGGAACTATATATTGCAGTATAATTTCAGGTCTTGGAAAGATATAAGGGCTCATTTATACTAGGATGGCAGTGTGGGTATTGCAAACAAATAAGTGCAATCCACCAATTTGTCGCACTTGGCACACTGGTCTCTCTCTGAAGCATTTGGCATTTGTGTTTATGAAGAGGTGGGAAGGAGAGACATGTAGGCTTCTGCCCCCCGACCCATACCATAACTCCCATATCATTCACACACGCAGGTTAGGGAATGGCAACAGATGCAGGCTGCAACCAGGCAGTAGGGATTGGGCTGGTCTGAAACTACTGATGCTGCACGTTGCACCTTATGCTGGACATGAGCACAGCAAAGCCAGTCCCTGGGCAGAAATGCTCTTGTGTTATAATGAGCGGTCTCTTGTGCGCCTTAGTGCTCTTGCACTTCTGCCCCTGGGCAGCACAAATAAGCCATATAATTACAGAATACATCATAATTCCATGAAACCATTAAAGTTGTACATTGTCTAAGAAGGGCTTAATTTATGTCAATCAGACAAATACAAGAGTACCTCTGCACTCAATCTAATATCAATATATTAAATACAACAATACCCTTTTAAGAAACCATTTGGTAGTTTTAAACTTGAAAGGACTGGACAGACCAGGGATGACTTTGTCATAGTTGGTTTGCAATATATGGACAAACAATTCCTGTTTTGTTTAAAGGAAAACTATACCCCCAAAATGAATACTTAAGCAACAGATAGTTTATATCAAATTGAATGACATATTAAAGAATCTTACCAAACTAGAATATATATTTACATAAATATTGCCCTTTTACATCTCTTGCCTTGAACCACCATTTTGTGACTCTATCTGTGCTGCCTCAGAGATCACCTGACCAGAAATACTACAACACTAACTGTAACAGGAAGAAGTGAGGAAGCAAAAGGCAGAACTCTGTCTGTTAATTGGCTCATGTGACCTTACATGTGGTTTGTATGTGTGCACAGTGAATCTTACGATCTCAGGGGGCGGCCCTTATTTTTTAAAATGGCAATTTTCTATTTATGATTACCCAATGGCACATACTACTAAAAAAGTATATTATTATGATAATGGTTCATTTACATGAAGCAGGGTTTTACACATGAGCTGTTTTACTCAGTATCTTTTAATAGAGACCTACATTGTTTGGGGGGTATAGTTTTCCTTTAAAGGGTAAGGTGTTTTTTAGTAGCTTAAAGTGGTTGTTCACCTTTAAAGTAGATGTAGAACAGTAATCCCCAACCAGTGGCCCATGAGCAGCATGTTGCTCTCCAACCCCTTGGATGTTGCTCCCAGTGGCCTCAAAGCAGGTGATTATTTTTGGATTCCTGGCTTGGAGACAAGTTGCTTTGGTTGCATAAAAAACAGGCTTATGGCCAAACAGAGCCTACCATAGGCTGACAGTCCACATAGGGGCTACCAAATAGCCAATCACATTCTTTATTCGGCACCCCCAGGAACAATTTTCATGCTTGTGTTGCTCCCCAACTCTTTGTAAATTTGAATGTGGCTCATGGGTAAAAAAGGTTGGGGACCCCTGATGTAGAGAGTGATATTATATATTTAAGAGACAATTTGCAATTGGTTTTTGTTTTTTATTATTTTGAGTTATTTAGCTTTTTATTCAGCAGCTCTCCAGTTTGCAATTTCAGCCATCTGAATAGAAACCTGGAATATGAAAAGGAGAGGGCCTGAATAGAAAGTTAAGTAACAAAAAGTAACAATAACTACATTTGTAGCCTTGCAGAGCGTTTGTTTTTTGGACTGGGTCAGTGACCCTCATTTGAAAGATGGAAAGAGTTAGAAGAAGAAGGCAAATAATTCAAAAACTATAAAAAAAGAAAAAATGAAGGTCAATTGAAAAGTTGCCCAGAATTTGCCATTTTATAACATGCTAAAAGTTAACTTAAAGGTGAACCACCCCTTTAAGGCACAAACTGTCTCAATGTCCTTAATATATTGATAATGGGATGGGTTGAGTGCAGAGGATGTCTTGTTTTATATAATCCTTTCTGCCCTGCCCCAGTGCCTTATTATTATAATTATTACTATTTGTAAATTAAACATAATCTGAGATAGAGTCCTGCAGCGGGTCGGGTACCCACAAAAACCTGCGGTATCTTGCGGGTTGAGGGGAGAAGTTCTGGGTGCGGGTTAAGACAGGGGTCAGCAGTTCTGCAGGTTTGTGGGTCAGGCCACGGGTCTTCTCAATAGCGATATTTATTCCTTACTCCTGGGTTTTTCTGGATAAGGGGTCTTTCTGCGGCATTGAACTTGAGGGTCTGAAGTCCACTGGGGCGCTCACTCAACCCTCCAGGCCCCCCTGCCCCAGCCACAACCCCCCCTCTGAGTATAACTGTCCTCTAGTTGCAGCCTTAATTGCAGCTGGGGAGGCAAGATAAATGGGCAGCGTGGGCTTGTGTGGGTAGTAGACAGGTGCGGGTGTGGGACAGGACTAGTGATGGGTGAACTTCTTCTGCTTTGCTTCTCCGAAAAATTAGCGAATTTCCCAAAAAAATTTCAAAACTGCAAAAAATTTGTGGAAAAATCGTGAAATCATAACGTGTCACAAAAAAATAGTAAAAATCGGAAATTGAAAGTGACGCCGACTAATTTTCGCGGGAGATTTGCGAATCTATTCGTCGGCAGCGAAACACGGAAATTTGCAGCAAAATCGTGCCAGACGAATTTATTCGTCCATCACCAGTCAGGACCCACTGGGTTTTTACCTGCTGTTCCCTCAATCCAAGTCCAACCCTGTCTTTATGTAATTTGGATCTCCATACCTTAAAGGGTTACTGTCATGGGAAAACATGTTTTTTCAAAACACATCAGTTAATAGTGCTGCTCCAGCAGAATTCTGCACTGCAATCCATTTCTCAAAAGAGCAAACAGATTTTTTTTATATTGAATTTTGAAATCTGACATGGGGCTAAACATATTGTCAGTTTCCAAGCTGCCCCAGTCATGTGACTTGTGCCTGCACTTTAGGATGGAACTACTTTCTGGCAGGCTGTTATTTCTCCTATTTAATGTAACTGAATCAGTCTCAGTGGGACTTGACTTTTACTATTGCGTGTTGTTTTTAGATCTACCAGGCAGCTGTTATCTTGTAACAAACAGCTATAGTCAGTTGATCCCACTGGTGTCTAATAAAAGGGCAGCCAAGTTTAGGAGTTTTGAAAGCAACTAGTAAGTTGCAGGTAAAACTTAGTCCCTTTGTAAAATGTATAATGAAGCAATAGAATTCTTAATGAATCAGATGAAAATGAAGCATAGGACTGGCCAGATATGGGATGACTTTGACGTAGTTGGCCAGCTTAAATATATTGCAATATATGGACAAACAATCCCTGTTTTGTTTAAAGGGTAAGGCATTTTTCAGAAGCAGTATGCACAAAATGTCTCTGTCTTAAATATATTGATAATGGATTGAGTGCAGAGGACTCTTGTATTTATCTAGCTGTTATCTTGTGTTAGGGAGCTACTATCTGGTTACCTTCCCATTATTCTGTTGTTAGGCTACTGGGGGGGGGGGGGGGAAGGGGTGGGTGATATCACTTCAACTTGCTGTACAGCAGTAGACAGTGACTGAAGTTTATCAGAGCACAAGTCACATGACTGGGGGCAGCTGGGAAACTGACAATATGTCTAGCCCCATGTCAGATTTCAAAATTAAATATAAAAAAAAATCTGTTCTTTTGAGAAACTGATTTCAGTGCAGAATTCTGCTGGAGCAAAACTATTAACTGATGCATTTTGAAAAAAACATGTTTTCCCATCACAGTATCCCTTTAAGTATATTAAAAAAAAACATTTAAACATTAAACAACCCAATAGAATTGTTTTGCCTCCAATAGGCACAAATTTATATTAGTTAGGATCAAGTAAAAGGTACTGTTTTATTATTATAGAGAGAAAATCATTTTTGATTTGAATGATTTCATTAAAATGAAGTCTATGGGAGAGATCCTTCCTGTAATTCAGAGCTTTCTGGATAACAGGTTTCTGGATAATGGATCCTATACCTGTACACATTGGTCCTTCTCAAAGACAAAATAAGCCAGTTGTTGTCTGTCATATAATATATTCTAAATCGAACTATTTGAAGTTCCACAATAAAAGGTATGGGTGAACTATAGAATTGGGCATTGCTTGAAAATTGTGTTTCTTTTTTGGGAATAGGACGCAAATTTCAAAACCAGGACATGGTTTCTAAATAATGCTGTATGTTTTTTTAATGTACTATTATCTGCAAATTAAATTTTGTTGACCCATTCTAGTGGTCTCAACAAATAAGTGAAGTACTTCTGCTCTGAAAAACATGCAGTCAGTATATCCTCATCTCTCTCTCTCGCTCTTCCATGTATTGTCTTACTATTTGTACAAGAGAATATAATATCTTGCAGTGGAAACTCTATTCCCAGCGCCTCACTGCTGAGCATTTTAAATGTACTTGACATTAAGGCTTATTAAAGAACTGCACGTACACATCCACTTGCTGGAAGAGCAGAGCACACAGAGGATTCTTGGAGATTCGGAGGCAGGCATTTTTTTCCAGATTCTTGCGCTAGTGCCTCAGGCAAAGTTTAAAAGCGTAAAGTGTTTTGAAAAGAACTTGTTTACAAGTGACAATTTCAGATTAATAAAAGCGCTGATGCAGGTAAATATGAGTGGCTACAGCTGCAGCAATGACATTTCCATGTGTTTGCCTGGGAGAGAAAGTTCATGATTTACAGTAAACACACCTTTCATGGTTTATATTCCATTCCCACACCTGCAATGTGTGCTGAGCACTGACGCTTCTGGTTTTTTAGCTGATATGTTGTGCATAATACTTCAGTAAATGAGCCCTTTAAAATGACAGGCTCCAGATAATTCTCAAGGATAAGGTTTTCTGCCCATGAGATACTGAAATCTCAGTTCAAGTTGTATCCTATTTTGATGCTTAAACAGCGCTGTGTCGACCTCTGTGGCCCTGTGTAATGTTTCATACAGAAAAGTATTGTTGAGAACTGTACATGTATAGGATCTGTTATGCAGAATACTCAGGACCTGGGATAAGGGTTCTTTCTGTTATATCATCATCATTTATTTATATAGCGCTGTCAAGATACGCAGTGCTTTGGATCTTCATCTCTTAATTCAACATAAAAATCATGTAAACATTAAATATCCCAATAGATTTCCAATAAGGATTCATTATATATTAGTTGGGATCAAGTACAAACTACTGTTTTATTATTACAGAGAAAAAATAAATCAATTTAAAAAATTTGGATTATTTGATTATAATGGAGTCTATAGAAGACGATCTCTCCATAATTCGGAGATTTCCGGATAACAGGTTTCCAGATAACGGATCCCACACCTGTTCTATTAACTGCATTCATTGATTCCAGCAACAATTAACTCACTTTCTTGCCTTGACCTACTGGAGACACTGCAAAAAAAGGTCATTTGTAGTGATGAGCGAATCCCTTTTCGAAGTGGTGAAAAATTCGTGAAACAGCAAGAAACTAGCGAAGTCAATGAGTGGCAAAATTTTTTTGATGCACAAAAATGTTTTACACGAGCAACAATTTTTTCTCGCTCCAAATGCAATGGGCGTTTTTTCTTTTGTCAACTTTTTTGTCCAAATGCATTAAAGGCACTGGGCTTTTTTTCTTATGGCAACTTTTTTGTCTCTGCAACTTTTTTTGCAAATTTTTCTGCAGCAAATCCGCAGTTTTGTGAAAAAAATGGAGAAATGCCTAATTTCGCCATGAATCCATGGCTGGCGAAAAAATTCGCTCAATACTAGCTATCTGTATCAGCATGTGCCAAATATTCAAGGGGCACTTATTCAAGAAAAAAATACACTGTGTGTGTTTGGCTAAATGAAATATCTATAGTAACAAGTTGCTTTATTAATATGCAATAACAGCTACAAATTAAAATCAGTTCATATATACTATTACACAGGTCACGTTATGCAGGAAGTTGCAGTTCCACAACAGATCTCATCCTGATGTATCTAGTAAGATATTGTTAATAATAATACGCATATTGTTCCTGCTTTTATCAACATTTTTACCCTGAAAAACTGTGGAAGTCCAAGTATATGCCCTCTTTGTTTTACCATAAAACTGTCCCTGTTAACAGTGATTGGTTGAAAATTAAGTTTTTGTGAACTTTTAACCTATTGATATTGGCAATTTGCAAGTGAAAGAGAATTATTAATTTTATAGTGTCAATGTTTCCTACAAAGTGAAGATAAGAGTGATCCTTGAGAGCAAGTAACTAAGCATTATTGTGTGTGTGGGTTTCTTGCCAACAAAGAACATGGGTTCCAGCCCAGGCTTCCTCCCCAGTGCACAGAACAATAAACCAATAGCTGCATGGACTTGACTGATCAATTCATTAATGCTACTCCATTCATTTACACATACAAGAAAACCTTTAAATTGGAAATCCAATAGCAACCAAACCGGAAAGTAATTATATTCAGTTTAATATTATTTCAGTATTTCATATTTTCAAATAAATTTTTGTTAGCAGAGTGATTAACCATTTGTATGTATTACAAGATTATTTCATTGTGAATTCAGCCAGAAATATGCTTTGCTAAGTCCTACAACATCTAGCATGCATCTCACCCCAAATCTTTGGTTCTTCTGACTGAATAGATAAATAGATAGATAGATAGATAGATAGATAGATAGATAGATAGATAGATAGATAGAGGATAGATGATAGATAGATAGATAGATAGATAGATAGATAGATAGATAGATAGATAGATAGATAGATAGATAGATAGATAGATAGATAGATAGAGGATTGATATATGATAGATGATATATAGATAGATGATAGATAGATAGATAGATAGATAGATAGATAGATAGATAGATAGATGATAGATAAATAGATAGATAGATAGATAGATAGATAGATAGATAGATAGATAGATAGATAGAGGATAGATAGATAGATAGATAGATAGATAGATAGATAGATAGATAGATAGATATAAGATAGATGATATATCGATAGATGATAGACAGACAGACAGACAGACAGATGATAGATAGATGATAGATAGATGATAGATAAATAGATGATAGATAGATAGATATATAGATGATAGATAGATAGACAGATAGACAGATAGACAGACAGACAGACAGACAGACAGACAGATAGATAGATAGATATAAGAGATGATATATAGATAGATGATAGACAGACAGACAGATAGATGATAGATAGATAGAGGATAGATAGATAGATAGATAGATAGATAGATAGATAGATAGATAGAGAGATAGATGATAGATAGATGTGTAGCAAGTCATGGTTCAGCAGGGAGAGCATTAAAAAAGAGGAGCTTGGACTGTTATTGAAAAATCCACCAATATACTGTATATGGGCTCAATAACTACTGCAGTCACACAGAAATGGATGCAGTCATTATGTGCTTTGAAGTCTTCCATTAAAAAAACACACAGCTATACACACTCCCCACACTTACATGTATTTACACCAAGAGCTAGTGAGTGTGCCTGGTCACAACTGGAACACTCTGAGCTGACGCCATCCCAACAATTTGGACTAAATTGCTTCCTATTCACATAAACATGCAAGTGCAGTTGCAAATTTAAAGGTATTTTGGTGCTATTGCAGTGGGTGGAGATGTAGTGGTCAGCTTACTGAACTGCACGTTTTACAGAGGGTTTGAGCCCACACTGGCCTGGGGAAAAGCTAACAGAGCACTGTACCAACTTCTTACCACATTTCCAGGCATCTCCAGCTTGGGCTTGTGGTCTAAAACAGTGGTTCCAAAATGATGAGTCTATCCCCTCTGTGGTGCTTGTGACAGGAGAGCTTCAGCCTTAAGGCCAGTTACGGTGAGAACTGGGGAGGATGTCCATTTGCACTCCTAGAAACCCTTGAAAGCCCAGTTTGAACAACAAAGTGGGATTTGGGGTGAATATGTATTCACTGTCCTAGATATTAATGAATTGCAAAATGACTGATATCAGTATTTTTCTATATCTGTATCAATTTCATGAGATAAGAGGGGACCTGAAGGTCGAACATGTAATGGGTATCTGGCGTGTTTCGTGCCTTAGGCGCACTTAGTCATAGGCCCATGACTAAGTGCCCCTAAGGCACGAAACACGTAAGGTTTTGTCGTGATGTTTTTTTTAATAAATAAATACTTTTTTTAACTACATCAACTCAAGCCTATGACTAAATGCCCCTAAGGTACAAAACACGTAAGGCTTTGTTGTGATGTTTTTTGCTAAATAAATACTTTTTAACTACATCAAGGAGTGTGGTCTGGTATGTGCCAGCCTTTTTTTTGCAGTATTTTCCTCCCCAAGTTGAAGGTCTGGGGCTTGAGCACCTGGACCCCTCTTCTTTCTGGTTAAGTCAACCCTTTCCACCTACTGTACTCAACACTGAAGATTTTTTTTTATTTCAGCTTAATTACCTTACCTTAGGCTTTAGAGGGCTAGAAGCCCTACACAAAGTATTTTCTGCCATGGCCCACTGTAAGTAGGTATTTTGCACATATTTGGGTGCTGAATTTGTACAAAGGAGTCAAGTTTCTATTTGGGCCCAGAAAAAAAATTCCAAGCTATGACCTAAAAGTCTAGAAAGTTAATCCTCTATAATAATAGGACTGCTATGCCTCTGAACTGGTAAAGCAGTCCTGTAATATATGTTCCATCTACTAGATGCCCTGTAAAACTACCTTTATATTCAGTATTCTGTCTTATTTTAGCATTAAAATGGCAGGAAATGTGGAAAACAGTGGACCGCTATAATCCAAGGAAAGGAACTTGGCCCAGGTACAGCTCAAAGATAGTTAGTACACAAAATAATATCCTATTGTGGAGGGCTGACCATATTTTGGTGAGATCATCACATCATCATAACCTTGGATGCAGTAGAATCTATGACCCTTAAATGCAGATATAAAAAAACAACACAGAACACACACTGCCGTTTCCCCAACAGATAAGTTCAAACTGATTCTGAAAAATCTTGCAATGTCTTTATGAAAGGAACTGACCACTGTCTCACAGGATCCACAAAATTGGAATTGTAAATACATTGTAGATACAACAGAAAAGGTATTTTAATAAAAAAAAAAACAATTTATTAGTGCCAGTCAATGTCTGTGGTGAAACAAAAGATGTCTGATGCCTTCAGCAACCATCATCAAATAATGTCCAAAGAATACTTCTACTTAATAAAACATTTTTCATCTCAACTTCATCCCCAGTAACTTTAAATAACCTATTTTATTATGCGATCAACAACTTTAAATAAAAGTTGCCACTGTCAAAAAAAAAAAAGAATTTTTTAGGGAATTTGGCACATAAAAGTAACAGGTCAACCGCACAAAGAACCTCACTCGTCCGGAACATGTACAATCATACAGACCTACATTTTGCATATACATCATGATCAAAGCCACAAAAGTCCTAAAGCACAGAATATACAGTCGAACTATTCCAAAATAACATAAAATATTCCTACATAGAAAGCAATTCATTATATGTACAGGAGCTGCTTTAGCAAGGGGTTACTACTTCTTTAACATACATGAATGGTTTGAAAGTTTCCAAAATGATGTGTGTCGAATTCCAGATGTATCCACAAGAGGTTCAATCGTATGATGCGCAATGAGTCTAAGGCAATACTTGCTCCACAGGACATGTTGCTGCAATTGCAATCATCTATTATCTCATTATGTGCCAGAATTCGGATGCAGCCGGTTGTGGTGAGACATTCATGTGTTGCGCAATATCGTTCTTGGTCAGTTTTTGTGTCTTCTATTGAACATTTAAGGAATAGCACCATTGGAGATTTCTTGCAATATCAGCTTAAGGTCAAACAGCTAAGGATACATTGCTACACACAGGCATTTTATTAGATTTACATCACAATACTGGGATGGTCTATATTTTCATTGGTTTCCATTTAAATGAACAACACACTTGGCAATATAGCAGCCATTGTACGTAATGATACCAAATGATGAAACCACTGCAGCAATTTCTTCTTTTGCGTTAAGGTAGGATTCCACTGATCGTATTCGCTACTAGGTCCCAATATCCCCCAAAGTATCAGCAATCAGAACTGGCAAACGCCAACATGTCCCTGATTATATTTTGTGCAAAATAACAGCAAGTGAAAACGTATGACATTATACCCGCAGTATAAATTGAAGAAATCCCTAACTTAAACAGCATTCACGCTATGAATGGAATAGACAAAAAATTGTGTTACATTCTTACAATTGACTACCTAAAGGAATTGGAACTGAGCTGTAACTTAAAGCCAGATTCTGTGTGGAGACAAAGCCATTATAACGTTCTAAGCATTTTTTTTTTTTTTTTTGTTTAATGGAAGTAGAAGAGTTTCTGAAAATCTCCTGGTTTTGCATTCCGTGTACAGCTTTACTTGCATTATATGCTGTCTGCAAAGCACAAAAGGCCAAGTCTGAGAAATTTGGAGAACAGATGAGTTTGTGACCTGCAGGAATTTGTTCATCTTGTCTTTTGTTAGATTTTCCCAAACAACAATCAGAAGGTAATGCTGTCCTCGCACAACTGTCCATGGAAGTGAAAGATTGATTCACCAGGCATCGCTGAGAAATGTCAGGTTGGGTATGAAAGCACGTTTTCTCCCTACAAGCATGCAGTGCCCTTTATTTGCAAATGTAACCCAAAAAAAGTCATCTTAGATTTACTATAGTGGGGGGGGGGGGGCAGAACTTCCCATTTTGGATCAGTGCTGTTCCTGGTATTTTATGATACTTCCATTTATATCTATGATATAAAACGTTTGTACTAATAACGTTAGTAAAAAAATACTTCCCGTCCATTTTTCTGTCGCTTTGTGGAGCCATTATTTTCCAGCAATAGAGGGTTCTGGTGCTATTTGGTGTGTAGAATGTCTTGATATTTCACACTTTTGTATCGTATATGAAATCCTTTCTTGCTGATTGTGTCGTCGGTGTGAAAGTGAATTAATATTGCATCGCCAGTGGATACGATTTCTTCCGGAGGCTAGAACGAAAAGTCAGTCTTTAAAATTAAATAGAGCCATCAATATCTTGTCAATGATATTCTTATAAATGGTGCTTAATGATGTCACCAGCAGGGCTGGAACTAGGGGTAGGCAGAAGAGGCAATTGTTTAGGGCACCAAGGTGAAGGGGGCACCAGGCATCGCACCTCTTCTGGCGTCTTTCCCTAGTTCAAACGCTTGTTTCCCCCACCTATGGTAGCAATTCCCACATCCTGAACACATGCACTCTCCTATGCATGTGCATGTGCACGTTTTTGGTTCATGTGCTCGACCCCACTTGTGCGTTCAAATGCATGAGGAGGGCCGGGTAGCCTAGGGCGCCAGCAGACTTGGCCCTGCACTGGTCAACAGTTCCGTGACCTGTATAAAAGTACTTGGCCTTTGATCTAATGTCTTTAAATGGTCATGGAACTCCTCTGTGACTTCTTATATATCCACATGTTTGACAACAGGGGGTACCTTATTCTCTATATATTAAAATACTATCGCTATAAGTCAAAATGTACTATGTACATGCTATAGCATGGCTCATTGAAATGGAGGTAATATAATGCAAGGTGCAGCTCTTCTAATTCTAAATAACTAATAATTAGATACTGTTCACCAGTCTGCTGACCAGCATGGGTTACTAGCTGTGAAGCAAACTTTACGCAATAGTTATTTCTCACGTCCTAGAGTAGAAACGGTTTATAAAAATCACACCCAACCCCTATGAAAGAGAAACTAGTGTACACTAGAGTGCAAATACAGCCTTACAAGCTGTCTTACCCCTGATCCACAGAAACGCCCAAGTCTCATAGCCGAGGCATCGTGCCCATCAAACAGCTCCATGAAGTCATAGCCGCAGTCAGCTTCTTCCTCCACTTCAAATGTCTGGAAGCTGAGCTCAATGCGCAAACCCATTTCCGTCACTAAAATCCACTCGCAATCCGCTTGCACTGGGTAATTGTTGTCACCAAACTGGGCGTGGGAGAACAGGTCTCTTGGCTTTGCTTCTGCTTTCAGCCTGCCACCGCACTCTGGGAGACATAGAACGCATGCAGTTATTATACAGTACACAAGCATTCAATGTATTGAGTAATATCACAGTGGCCTACAGAGAACATTCATCTCTCCTTATCAGGCCTGGATTTGTGGAAAGGCCACCTAGGCCCGGGCCTAGGGCGGCAGGATTTTAGGGGGGGGGGCATGCTGCCCAACCACACCCACATTGCTTTTGGAATACTGGGGATGCACTGGAAATACAATAGTTTTTTATTTCCTGCGCGTTAATCCCCATTGCTCCGGTTCCGATTATGAAAATTTGTGTGAATAAAAGGGATGGGACAGGGGCGAGCAACATTAGTGGGCCAAGGGGTGCCCACTATGTAAATCCGGCCCTGCTCCTTATAGTAAAAGAAATGTGTATTCTAAGGGACATATTTCTATAATTAAACATGTACAGTATTTAATACTTATATCCCAAATAGCAATTACTTTATGTTAATGAACCAGGCCAAATCAGACACAGACAATTAGCACCAGTGCAGTAACCCCAAAGAGCCAAAGATTTGCTTCAGTGTTGAAAATTATGGACAAAAACTAACTGCTGACTTGCTGGTATGGGTAACTGTTCTAGTGCAAAAATGTGCAATGCTAGTCAGTATATCATATCTCCTACTCCTTCAGAAACTGGTTAAAATTCAGTTTTTTACTGGCTTCCCACTGTCTATCTGTCTGTTACTACACAATGCCAAAGCTCATTTGCTAGAATGTTAAAATGAAGCTATAACTATCTCGTAAGAGGGTTGTCGGGTGTTGTATGGAAATGTGAGTGGGAACTGTGTGAAATGTAAAGATTGTTGAATTGTTGAAAATTATCTGTAAATGGGAGTGTAATTTGTGAGTGTCACCACAAGGGGGTAGTAGAATATAACTTTATTTAATGGCAGTTCCTGGCCGGCCACTAGGAGGAGTTAGAAAAGGAAAAAGGTATTTAAAGGGATGACACACCCAGGCGGGGTTCTTTCCACTCTGGAAGTAAGTAGAGACAGGGCTCTTAGTGTGAGTTACTAGGTACTTCAGCTAGTTTAGGGAATAACTAGCATGGGTAGCTGAGACCCCAACAAGGAGGTAGAGGCCTAAGGCAGACGTGATAGTGAGGCAAAGGGCATCCGGAAAGAGGGCCAAGAAATTCCTACCTAGGACAGGGGGCGTAGCATATACACTGGGCTGTCAAGACCGGGAGGTAGTGAGTAACCTTGGAAAGGGATGTATATGTGGAGCAGTGTCGGACTGGCCCACCGGAATGCCAGGAAATCTCCCGGTGGGCCCAGGTGTCAATGGGCCCTTTCGCTTCTAACCATTTGGCCTGTTTCATGGCCATTCCTTATTTCTTTTTAGTAAAAAAGATGCTTAATACTGGGACAATAGAGTATAGTAAGTAGATATAAAAGACTTGGAGAATAAAGAGGTTAGATGAGTTGCAGAGGAATAATAGTTTGGAAAGGTGGCCCACGGTGTAAGATTTTCTGGTGGGCCCACGGTCTGAGGTTTTCTGGTGGGCCCCTGGCATCCCAGTCCGACACTGCTGTGGAGCCTCATCTGAATATCATCTGAGTATCTGAATGCTGGAAAATGTATGCTTGGCAAGAGTGGGAGTAATGAAGTATAAGCCGTGATGTGAATGTTTGAATTTGCTATTCTGGAGTTTGGAACAGGACCGAATAAATGTGTGTGAGTGCCATAATAAATATTTCTTTAATTGGACCAGCTGTGTTGGACTCCCTATCCTTTGGTATCTGGTAGTTACCCTTACAATCTTACCAACTACTTTATTACAGTAGTGTTATTCTGTGGTTACGTATAAAAAGTAGCCCATCTGATATTTTCCAGTGGCTGGGAAGATCCCTAAATTGAGCAATGGATATCCCCATATGTCAAGATTGTGGTGTCAATGTACCAGAGGATATTAGTCATGGAACTCTAGGAGAAGCACTATAGTGATGCAATAAACCACAACAGCTGCAACTAACCATAGTATTTAATGGTATGGGGGTTTGTAGGCAGGTAGTGATATAATGCTGTCTTTTGGGATATCTAAACAATCTGCAAGGTTACATGTATCTGGGTGGATTTCACTGTACAGATGTTACTTAGGTTTTAGCTTGAGTTTTCTGGTGTTTCACAGTTTAGATTTAGATTGGGGCAAGTTGGCATTATGGTATTTCCATCACAGGAAAGTTTAAATCACAAATAATCATATTTATTTATTGATTTCACTGATTCACTTGAATTTGCACGAAAGCCGATTCATTAGAATTTCATATCAAATTTTGGGAGTAGGAAATTAATTATTATATGCCTTCAACTTTCGGATTAAAGACCGTGCTGTTCATATTAACAGGAATGACCAGAAAGAGGCTTTGATTTAAAACAAAGGAAATATTTAGTTCCATTAAGAAAGGAACATTTGCTCATTTGTCCATCGACATGAAAAATGGACAAAAACCTTGATCATTTCATTCACACAACAGATAAGGCATAAAAACAAACATAAAAATGAAATTAAATGTAATAGTGACAAGAAAAGTCTCAAGTAAAACATATTATGAATGACTGATAGACTTGAAAATACAGCTTTCACCACTAGATGTTGCTCTTTGCTAATATTCATCTGTTATCACACAAAAAGCTGTGTAATTGAGCTTATATATTACACATTTCCTCTATGCAGGGATTTATTGATTTTGTGTGACTACTCTGTCCTGACTCCTCCATTCCACTGACCCCTGTACTCTGGGAACTGCTCGTAGGCTGAGCACCTTAAAAACAGTTTTTGCTCGGCATATTATGGGGAGAGAAGGGAACTGTCAGTTGATAGTGTGACTTGATAATGATATAATTGGCCAATCTGCTGACAGACAGGGGCCTGGAAGATCTAAAGGAAGGGAGTACAGGCCTGATAGTTTTCTGTTAATATGATGCTTGACAGTTTCATGTAGTACATGTGTGGTAGTACAAGCCCTCTACACAAGCACAAATATATTGCATTCCAATGATTTCAGTATACCAAGCAGACACTTAAATAGGGGTCCCATTCAGCCACATAAGTATACTTCCTTCAAACTTTTTAACATATCCCCCCCAAACTTAACAAAACAAACTCAATAAATAAATGGTGTTTTACTTCACCACTTTCCGACCCTGCACAGCTGCTTCACAATACAGAGCAAAGCACAAAATAAAGGATAATGCAATCCCTGCTCCAGAACATGATAGAAGTCCCCTATTATAGTCCCCAGCTCTATGATAGTTACATAGTTAGTTACATAGTTAAATTGGGTTGAAAAAAGACAAAGTCCATCAAGTTCAACCCCTCCAAATGAAAACCCAGCAAACATACACACCCCCCTCCCTACTTTTAATTAAATTCTATATACCCATACCTATACTAACTATAGAGTTTAGTATCACAATAGCCTTTGATATTATGTCTATCCAAGAAATCATCCAAGCCTCTCTTAAAGGCATTAACTGAATCAGCCATCACAACATAACCCGGCAGTGTATTCCACAACCTCACTGTCCTGACTGTGAAGAACCCCCTACATTGCTTCAAATGAAAGTTCTTTTCTTCTAGTCTAAAGGGGTGGCCTCTGGTACGGTGATCCACTTTATGGGTAAAAAGGTCCCCTGCTATTTGTCTATAATGTCCTCTAATGTGACTTCTTATATTTCAAAAAAGGGCATAAATTATCCCATATAACAAAGCTACGTTTTTGTTTTGGGCAGGAAGGGAGTAGAGTAACGTGATCACTAGAAACATTAACTTCTAAACAATAAGATGCCTGTATCATGGGATATGTTACTAGGATAAAATCCAGGAAACTCAAGTCAAGGTATTTTCCTCAGGAAAAACCATGAGGTGGGGGGGGGACTGTGCCTGTCACTTAACTATTCAGCACTTCTCCATGCAGAAGGAAAAGTGACAAACATTTCAGTGGTAATTCGATTTGTGCTCCAAAACAATATATAGGGGGGTTATTTATAGTGATGGGCGAATTTATTCGCCTGGCGCGAATTTGTGTGATTCGCGAAACGCCTGCAAAAATTTGTGGCAAAAATTTGTCGGCGTCAAATACGGGCGCCGGCGTCAAAAAACGGGCGCCGGCATCAAAAACGAGACGCCGGCACCGTTTCATGAACTTTTCGCCGTTTCGCGAATTTCATGCGAAATTCGCGAATTTGTCCATCACTAGTTATTTACTAAAATCAGAATTTATCTAGAATTTTATTTTTAAAAAAAACACAACCAAACTCCTATGCCCAATTTTAGCTTATTTATTAATAAAAAAAACTTGATTCAATCGGATAGTGGAAAAACTCGATAAAATTGCAGCAATTCTGCCTTTTTTCCAGAACTGCTGGAATTTTTCAAGTATTTGCCCAAAAACTCAGAAAACATCAGATTTTTGGGCAAACCACTTCAAATTGAGATAAGTGCCTGTCCCACTGACTTATATAGGACCTCGACAGGTCTGAGATGGCGGATATTTTGATTCTGGCTTTTTGCAGCATCGGGGTATAATGCTGTAAATCTTGAAAAATTTTACTTTTTTCTCCCACTAAGGGTCAGGCACTGGGCGTATTGGGGAGATTTCGTCCCCAAATGGCTTCCCTCACTCTGCACCGACTAAAATTAAAAACCGCCAGCGCTAATCACATGCGGCGATTCAGGCAACGGAAAACAAATCACTGCGTGCGATGATAGCGCCGGTGTTTTTTCATTTTAGCCGGTGCAGAGTGCGGGAAGGCATTTGGGGAGATTGGTCACCGTAAAAAAGAGGCGATTAGTCGCCAGGCGACCAAATCTCCCCAAAACACCTCAAGCTTAAGTAAATTTTCAGAATGTCTTTGAAAATGATTCTTCATTTTTTGCATTGTGATGATTTTTAATTTTTCAGCCTCTTTCCAGCTTTCCACTCCTACTCGAAAACCATTGTCTGGTTGCTAGGGTTAAATTGGCAACTAGATAACTGATAAAATTCCAAATTCAAGTGCTGCTGAACAAAACCTTTGATTGGATGATAGTATCACTTCAAGTTCTTTGGACTGTACTTTGCATACATCATTTTCCAGCCGCGCAAGACACACGGAGTGCAGTTACAAACCTGTGGAATGGGTGGCTTGAAAGCCTTTCCTTTGTACCGATGCATCAGACACAAACCGGAGAAACATTTTATTTGCGGTGGCAACCAGAGGCTCTGGGATCTTATTCCCACACAGGCGTCCTAAAATCGACGACTTGTCTGTTTCGCCATCAAACACTTCCAAATGGTCGTAAGCACATTCCTGGTGCTGCTCAATCTCAAATTCACTGAAAGACTTAAAAGAAACATTTCATTGTTAGCCATGAGATATAGGACATGTTGCAGCTAAAGCAAGGCTATGGTGAACTACAGATTTTCAATTGTAAGAAAAATATTTCTGAAAAACATCTTGAAGTTTGCTCTGTCACATAGGGGTTATTTACTAAAACTCCAGTTTATCTCAGTTTTATTTTTTTTGGAACAAAGTCGACCAAACTCCCATCCATGAATTGAACTCGTTTATCAATAACTGTTCTTGAAAAATTCAGAGCGAAAAAAAAAAACCGTTGCGACAAAAACTCTTTGAATTGTCACTGCAAAAATCGGATTATCGGATGAAACCCCCAATTTTATCAGATTATCCAGACGAGATCACAATGTCAAGAAACAACTTCAGGGACATCTGCCATTGGCTTCTACAAGACATTGACAGGTTGAGATGGAGTATTTTCGAATTCGGATTTTTAGGAGCTTTGTAGTGTAACCCCTAAAAATGCAAGTTTTTTTTTTATTCCTTTAAAAATTGGAGTTTTCCCCTTTAAAACCTTGACCAGAAAAAATTGAGGTTTAATAAATGGGCCCCATAAACTTCTCATGGATTTGGGATAAAAGTAGTAAGAAATAAATAGGAAATATGAAAGAAATAATTTTCAGATTAGTAATGCCTCTGTACCTATGACAAAGCCTTGGTAATCTGCAATGGCCTACATACAATTCCGGGGTACCAAAGCATGTGAAACACCTTTATTACAGCTCTGTAGGGTTCAGAAAGCATGGCTGCCAAGCAAACTGAATGACACTTGACAGGACTACAATTGTGACATCATCATGCATCACTGGCAACCTTACCAAACAAATGGATCTATTAATGTACCCAGATTTAGGGTTGCTCTGGGTATATAGAGGTGGAGGGACATCTGGATAATGACGTCTCAAAACACAATATCAAAGAAGCTGCCGTCAGAAGATCACAATTACTCACCACAATTTGACAATTTTAATTTATTCAAAATATTGTATTTAACAGATATTGCCAGTGGCGACAGACTACACCTAAGCTAATCTGAGATGATGTGCATTTCTAAAATATCAGACTATAAAAATATGTATTTTCGCTCTTGGCAGTTAGACATTTATCATGTGATGCGTAATTAGTTGGCAATTGGAGATTGCATTTATCATCGGATCGGCAATTACTGTCAGTGTTTTTTAGTGTTTTGTTTAGTTAAATGAGTAACAGATGCTATGGCATGGAGATGGGGTTTGCACATAGCAACACTAACATCTAATATTTCATCAGTACCACTCTAGCGAACTCTCAAGGCACTGCACATGCTCATTCTCAAACACAACTGACAGCCACAGTTTTAACCTAATGGAGGGTTTATTTCTATTATTTGTACAAGTGATCATTTCCCAGCAGTAACGCACACACGGGGAATGTTTTCTTTTCACACTCCCTCCTGTGGAATCTGCACAGAGAAAATGACTATGGGAAGAGAGGGAATACCCTTACTCTTGATGGCAGTTGGCATATTTTCCCTGCTCCCCACTGCCAGCTGAATTCCCCTTAACACTCTCACTTTAGAAATACAGAGGGCATAATGTGCTTAGGCTAGTATGATATAACTTTACCACAATTCTAATCATCAGCTGTTCCATTTAATAACAGTTTGGATTATGTCTAAAAACCCTTTCTGCGGGTGAAACATGTCCATTATAGGGGAAAAAATAGAAACCACCTGCACATATTTTCCTAATACCACGAGGCAGCTGTTGGCATTACACAAGGAGGCGTTCAGTATATATGATGCATTCACTCAAACAAATGTGTGGGATGTAGGCAGAACACAAAATGCAACACTTTCCCAACAAGAATCAGGTTGTAAATTCTTTGTGTCATTTATTGTGCCGACCTTTCTTTCCTAATACGTCATAAAGCAACACCGGGATATACATTATACAAAAATATCCTTCTGTCTTTGTTTAAAAACAGATTCAAACAGGTATAGGATCCATTATCCAGAAACCCGTTATCCAGAAAGTTCCGAATTGCGGAAAGGTTGTCTCCCATAGACTCCATTTTATCCGCATAAACCAAATTTCTAAAAATGATTTCCTTTTTCTCTGTAATAATAAAACTGGAACTTGATCCAAACTAAGATATAATTAATCCTTATTGGAAGCAGAACCAGCCTATTGGGTTTATTTAATGTTTACATGATTTTATAGTAGACTTAAGGTATGAAGATCCAAATTACGGAAAGATCCATTATCCGGAAATCCCCAGGTCCCGAGCATTCTGGATAAAAGGTCAAATACCTGTATTTAAATAAGCAGAGTATATACAGGTATCTGTATATCAGGTATCTTTTATATAGAAACCTGTTAATCAGGAAGCTCCGAATTACGGAAAGGCCATCTCCCATAGATGCCATTTTATCCAAATAATCCAAATTTTTAAAATTGATTTGCTTTTTCTCAGTAATAATAAAACAGTAGCTTGGACTTGATCCAAACTAAGATGTAATAAATCCTTATCGGAACCAAAACCAGCCTATTGGGTTTTCAATGTTTTCAAGATTTTCTAGTAGACTTAAAATATGAAGATCCAAACAACGGAAAGATACGTTATCTGGGAAACCCCAGGCCTGAGCATTCTGGATAACAGGTCCCGTACCTGTCCCAAATTCAGGCATGAAGAGTGTGAACAAGGTAGAATTATACTTACAAGTTTTACTCTGTGGCCAGGAGTTGCACTGATCTCCCAGGTACATTCCTTGCGACTCGGATACTTGTCTGGCCAGTTGGGGCTTGTAATAACTCCATTTGGGCTGTGTATTCTGTGTTCACACTCAGCTAATCAAAAATAACAAGTAATTACATTAGCATAATAAAGCACCAACATTTGATTGTGGCTTAACCAAAAATACTGTAGTGATTGATCGTTTTTTCTAGTGTTGCGTGTTTAATTCATTGTTATTTTATCTGTTTACACAGTTTTTATTTTATGAACTGTTCCTTAAGAGGGCTTGTTCACCTTTGAATTAACTTTTAGTATGATGTAAAGAGACAATTTGCAATTGTTTTTAATGTGTTGTGGTTTTTGAATTATTTAGCTTTTTATTCAGCAGCACTCCAGTTTGCAATTTAATTTGGTTGCTAAGACCCAAATTATCCTAGCAACCATGCATTGACTTGAATATGAATAGGAATGGGGCTGAATAGAAAGGTGAATAATAAAAAGTAAACAATAGCAATACATTTGTAGCCTTACAGGGCATTTGTTTTTTAGATGGGAGCAGTGACCCCCATTTCAAATCTGGAAAGAGTCAGAAGAAAAATGCAAATACTTAAAAAAAACTGTAGAAAATGAATAATGAATGCCGATTGAAAAGCTGCTTCAAATTGGCCATTTTATAACATGCTAAAAGTTAACTTAAAGGTGAGTCCAACATTTTAAAGCCGGTGGTTATTTATTCTATACTGTGGTATCTGACAAACTGAATAAATGTAAAATGCAAATATTTAATCAAATTGGGCCAAGCTTATTTTTTTCTTGTAACCTACCTTCCTTGCAGTCGTGCTTATTCTCATGAAGAACAAAGCCATTGCGGCACTGACAAACATAGCTTCCAATGGTGTTAGTGCATTCATGTTGGCAGCCACCATTGTCTTTTGAGCACTCGTCTTTATCTGCAGACAATCAAAAGCATGTGTTACTGCAAGTTCTGCTACTTCACTCCAGTATGGTTTGCAGAACAGGATCAAATGTAACAGTAGTTTGAGAAGCAGAGGATACTAGTGCAATTCTGTGCCCACATAAGACTGAAACCTGTAACCTTGTATAAATAGAGAGGTCCTTTTCTGCAGGCCAAATGTTTGTGGTACAATAAAGAAAGCTGTGTTTTGCAAATGGGTTTTCTAGGAAATTTTAAAGTATCCACTAAGGGGCCGATTCACGAAATTCGGGTGAAGGGTTCGAATAAAAAAAAATTCGAATTTCGAAGTATTTTTTGGGTACTTCGACCATCGAATTGGTTAAATTCGATCGAATTCGAACGATTCGAACGATTAGAATTAAAAATCGTTCAACTATTCGACCATTCGATAGTCGAAGTACTGTCCCTTTAAGAAAAACTTTGACCCCCTACTTCGGCAGCTAAAAGCTACCGAAGTCAATGTTAGCCTATGGGGAAGGTCCCCATAGGCTTGCCTGGGATTTTTTGATCGAAGGATATTCCTTCGATCGTTGGATTAAAATCCTTCGAATCGTTCGATTCGAAGGATTTAATCGTTCGATCGAATGAAATATCCTTCGATCGATCGATCGCAGGATTTGCGCTAAATCGTTCGACTTCGATATTCGAAGTCGAACGATTTTAGTTCCTAGTCGAATATCGAGGGTTAATTAACCCTCGATATTCGACCCATAGTGAATCGGCCCCATTCCATAAAAACACTAAAGTATCCTGGGCAAACCTATAGACAAGGTTACAAGTAACTTGCTATATTCAGAAATAGATTTAGTATTTCAAGAATTGCATAGTAAATCAAAATAGAGACATTTCCGACAATTTAAGTTAATGTTTTAATACATGGAAATGTCTAAATTCTTGCTTCAGAAAGAACTAAGGATGTACCAAATCCATCATCCATCACGTTTAGTTTAAACAGACTAAAAAGTCTGACGAATATCAAACCAAATCCAAAACCCAATTCGCTTATTACGATCTGAGCAAGATAGAAAAATGGCATCTTCTTTAGTTGTCCAAGTCACATGACATTGAGGGAGATAAGGTTAGATCTCACCACAGAACAATGCACCCAATTTCTATTCATTCCCATGGGATTTTTAGAAGCATATTTATCAGTGGTTGAAATTTAGGGGGCTATTTATCAAAGTCTAAATTTAATCCGCACACGTTTCCCAAAAATTTGGTGTGCGGGGCAAAAAAATCGCAAAAACTTGTGCAAAATACGAATTTAGTGATTTTTTTGGAATTTATGGCCAAAAACTCAGAATTTCACAGTTTTTTTTGAATTTTCACCTGAAAACTTTGGATTACTGCACAGATCTTTTTGACTTCTCCCATTGACTTATATGCAACCTCAGCAGGTCTAAGATAGCGGATTTTTGGATTCAGACTTTTTCCATCCTCAGGGTATAATAAATTCCTGAAAAGATTTTTTTTCCGCTAATAATTCAGATTTTATTCTAAAAAAACACAAATTTTTCTAGTTTTTGGCATTCTGGGTTTAGTAAATAACCCCCTTAGAGTTCACCATTTGATAAATACACTACCAAATTTCCCAAAGGAATGAATAGAAAGTGGATGAATATTTCTGTGGTGAGATCTAACCTCACATTTTGCCTTTAAGGGTACGGATTTTATTTGTCCAAGTACTCAAGTTTTGTCCAAATCTGAATTTTGCAAAAAATGCTACAGATTCTATAGTAGCTCAAAAAAATACTAGATTTGGTGCATCCCTAGAAAGAACAGAATAAGCATTTGAAAAGAATAAATCTAAAAGAAGCTCATTTTCCAGTAGGATTAGTTCTGATTACAAGCCCAGGTATAAGTAATAACCAAATAATAAACTAATAGCTGAATATTAGCCATGGTCATTCAAGAAGAAATTCATTGCCTTCCACCAGGATGTGTCAAAATTTAAGTTTCCCTTATTTTATAATTTTCTTTTGTGGTTCCATTTAAATATTATGAATATTACATTTCCCTGATTTTACATTTTCCCGGAATTTACACCATTTTTATTTGGTCGCCTGAAAAACATAAAATGGGGGTTCTACTTTATTATCAACATATATTTATAAAACACCAACATATTCCGCAGTGTTGTACAATAAATGGGTGCAAATAGTAAGGGGAAACACAAAAACCACCAATAACCAAGACAAGAGACAGAGGACCCTGCACACAAGAGCTTACAATCTAAAACGGCTGTGTTTCCATCATATATAAAACTGCATGATTTCGTTTGATGTATCTAGAGAACCCCGCAGTATCCAATGTTCTGAAACAGCATTGAACAAAGCAACTGTAGTGGGGTTGCTACAAAGTCCATGAATTGTATATACTGTATGTCCACACTATTTTAATCAGCAGTTTCCAGAATAAATAGAACTTGGTAGTAATGATGAGCAAAATTTTTCATAGACTCAAATGGGTGAAAATAAATTGTTGTGCGTCAAAAATTTGCCTCACAAATTGTTGCGCATCAAAAAAAATGTTGTCGCCCATAGACCAATGCATTTCGACTAATTTTGCCATTCTGTGAACTTTTAGCAAAGTGAAACAGGTCAGATTCGCCCATCATTGCTTGCTAGGTCTTTTAATTTATCTAAATATGAGTCGTATGGCTTCGGATTAAATCAGCCCTCTATCAGAAGTCTTTGTAATTCAAAAGCAACTGAAATAAATTAGCATTGGCCCTTCCAGTTAATTCACAAGTGCAACTCCGTCCTATGTGGTCAAATGACACATCATATACCCAGTTGGATAACATAACAAACACTGAGCAGAATTATATTGTTTATGCATTATTTTTATCAGATTACAATCTATCCAGCTCTTTTTGTTTCTTGGGTGGACTAGCTGAGCATATGATGAACTTCCGATGGCTGAACTACTCCACCCATTCCCATATTCCCCATTGAATGAGCTGTGTTTCTTAAGTACTGGTAAATATGATAAATACAGATGGGAATATTTGGACAAATGATTTATTGTTTTTTCCACTACAAAAAAAGTATCTACGGCTGACCGCACGTTATTTTTTTTCCCCCAAGCAGATCACAAATATCTCATCATCCTATAACCCCACCTTTCTAAAACTTCCAATGAAACAGTTACTATGAAGGAATAAAGGTATGTTACCAATTATTGTCATCAAAGTACAGATGATAAATGAATGTTGTTGTACTAGTGTAGAGTCACAGTAGGTTTATGTAATTTTCTACTCTCCCAGTACACACGTTTGGATGATAAATTCCTTATTTCAAAAAGCCAACAAATACAGGTGGAAATGAAGGGTGGATTGTAAGCTCTTTGGGGCACAGACCCCTTTCCTACTGTGTATTGAAATCCATAGCATCTAAATATTTATTCCACATAATTATAATAATGATAGCTTTTGTGTTTACGCCTTATAAATAAATATATACCCTTCTGGTGCTATATAAATAAATAAAATGATTTAAAACGCAATTAGTGTGAATTCGCAGTGAATTTCCAAGTTTTGTCACCGGCGAATAACGTTTTTCTGACGCTGGCGCCGGAATTCACAATTCGCCAGCGGCAATGTCCGTGTTTTGCAAATTTTCCACCCGAATTTTACCACGAAATTCGCAAAGCATGGAACACGATATCTTCAAATTTGGATAGGGACATCTCCCCATTGACTTATACATGACCTCGACAGGTTAGAAATGGCAGATTTTTCTATTCAGACTTTTTTGCAGCATCCGGGTGTAATTAATCTCAAGTTTTTTTTTCTACAAAAAAAGTTTTTGACCCAAGCCCGACCAGAATTTTTTTTAATAAATAACCCCCTTAATTGAGAACACAGTTGTCCATGTTTTTCCTAAGAAAATTTCTTGGAAATCATCGGCATGTACCTATTTCCCGCAACTCCCATTCCCAGTTATAGAACACAGTTTCCTTGGTGAATATACAACCAGCAATATAGTCGATGTACATGTACCATTGCAAATCCCTTTTTAAAAATGCCTGTCGTATGAAGTAAAACCTTGCAATTACAATTTCAAATTCACTTAATTTAAGTGATGCATCAAATATACTTTATTCTCAAAACAAACAGCTCATACTTAGGGGCAGATGTATCAAGGGACGAATTTCGAGGGGTTAAATCCCTCGAAATTCGACTGGGGAATAGAAGCAAATAGGGAATTCGGGCGAATTTACGCTCTGGCGAATAGTCGAATTTCCCATAGGCTTTTAAAGCAATTCGGTAGGTTTAATCTGGCGAAGTAGACAAATTATTTTTAAAAGTGACAGTACTTCGACTATCGAATGGGCAAATAGTCGCAGTGTTTTTTCGTCAATTCGATAGTCGAGGAGCACAAAAAACTCCTCGAAATTCGAGTTTTTTTCCCTCTATTCATTCACCCGAGCTTAGTGAATGTGCCCCTCTATCTTCTGGAATTATTATTTCTAGGAGGAAAATAAAGGAGGAGGAGGAAAATAAAACACTACTAAAAATACAGATTTTCTAAAATACACTAAGGAGCATATTTATCTCAATGAAACCAAGCGTGCCACAATTCAGCAAATGGGAAGTTTAACGCTCTTTTCTCTTGTATAAGATTTTTAGGGGCACAAAACAAACTCTATTGTCACCCGTTGATATATATATATATATATATATATATATATATTCCCTTGAAAATGACATAAAAGGAGACAGAACTACTTTAGATCTCTGGTTTTGCATCTGTTTTACCAGTTAATGACCACTTTAGATATTCTATGACACAACCCCATGGAAGCTTAATGGTTTAGGTAATTGTGTAAAAGCAATAAACAACACAGCCATCATCAGTGATGTCAAACCTTCTGCCCTTTTACCACCATCTACTAAAAGGCTGAAACTGGACATTGGAAGCTGCCCAGAAGCTTAAGGGTGACAAGTTTGGTATGTTTCTAATTATTTTATCAGAACATATGTTTTGCATTATAAATATAAGTAATATTTAAAGCATTTCTTGCAAAGAAGAGTTAATAGCAGGTTCACGGTTGGAACGGAGGCTTTTAGTTAAAGAAAGGATCCTTTTCCCACGGCAGGTTAGAGTGTAACAGGTGGTCATACCTCTGAGGCTTTCAGAGGCCACCAGTCTGCCAGTAATACGTACACGACCGGTTGGGACACCTTTAACCAAGTCCTTGCAAGATTCAAAAATAAAAAATTTCTCTTTGCAGGCAGCTTTCTTGTCTGTGAACAAAAATGCACCAACACAGCAGCAAAGATAAACATGTGGATTCAGACACTTCTGCTTTATATTAGTAGGGTTCATTTATAAACGCTCTTACTTTATTGAGCTATGTTTTACTCTGCCTTTCCTAATAAGGAGGCGGAAGCAGAATAGGGCAACTTCCAGATCAAAGATGAGCAGGGATTCAATTCATCATTGCACACATTGTTTAGTAAATTGCAATTGTACAAATTGAGTTTATTTAAGCAGACTAAAAATCCATGAGTTGTCATGGATGAGTTGTAGTCATTTTGCTATTACATCTATATAGATATCATCTGTTGCATTCAAAAGAAAGACAAAAAATAAAAAAAAATATATATATATATATATATATATATATATATATATATATATATTATTTTAAATATATAATGTATTACATACTGTTTATAAAAGTAAAAAGACCTATGCAACTTTTTTTGCAATTTAGAAGCAAAGCTTTTGCTCCCATGCAGTAGCCAGTAGCAATCTGATGACTGTTAATCTAGCTATAAATGTCTACATCCACTGGTTTGGCCAACTCAACATAAGATCACATGGTGATGACCAAATGGTAAAACTTAATCAGTACAATAGTCAAAATATGCTCATAAAAGTGCTACTTACTGATTTGCTGCTATGGGTTACTAGGGACAAACTTGACACCTGACATCAGTTTAGTCCATCACTTAGATTTAAAGTATATTGGAGCAAGCCTACAGATGGGTAATTACCTAAAAATACCTTACAGCAAAATCATTTAGGAAATATGCAGTGTGGGACAAGTAAAATAGTTGAAGATCAAGCAATGTTCCATTAGCAGAGCTATAGACAGTGATGTCAAGTTTACATTACCTCCAATGTTTATATGTGTCAGATTTACATTTTTGTACAAGGATGTTTATAAGTAGCTTTAGAGAGGACAGTTGTCCTTTGCCTTGGGCTTGAGAGGGTGCATTTGGCCTGAAAATCTAAAAGGTGCATTACATTTTTCCATTTTGCATGCCTGATGTTTCTAATGCCGTTTTGATCTGTTTTGATCATAAATTCTATCACCTCCCTAAGCATGGCTTTGGAGTTCTGAGTTGTTCTGATGGAGCAAACTTTATCTGGACACGTAGCACAGTTGCCAAAGATACTTGGCTCACCATGGTCCACCATAAATCATCCATCCATTGTGTTGATTTTGCATTAATTCTTTGACATGCTGTGGTGTGGTGCATGTGTGTATGTTGAGTGAACCATATGGCAAAAAAGGTTTGCTTGGCAAAAGCTTGAGGGGCCCATGTTAGATCTTCCTAATTTACATAGGTGTTTTTTCCTTAACACATGCAAGCCCCTCTCCTCAAGCAGGGCTTACTCATCTACATTTGACAGAACTGTATAGAACAAACATAACGGAAGGTACAGTTGAAGGGAAAACATGTTGTTAGCACTTTAATACCTGAAAAGAAGTGTGCCCGAAAGCCCTTTTTAGATACCGTGTTGTCAGACTTAAATTCAATCCTCATGTTGTTGAATTGAGATGTTATCACTTCAGGCACCTCTGTCCCACAAAATTTCCCATGTAGCTTGGAATCAGACGAGAGGCCACTCCGAACCTCAACATAGTCATATTTGCACACCTATAAAGCAAAAGCAAAGCTTAGTTAAAAATGAAATGCTGCAGTAGAGACAGTATGACCTTAACTTAACCATCAACATAATAGTCAACATTTCCTGCTAAGCATTTAATGAGAAATGAAGAGTAAGAAAAACACAGCATTTAACGTCTTGAAAATATGTTATATCATAGAGAACTGCTAGTGTAACTGGTAATTTGTAGATATTTCTGTACAGCACTCCTTCAAATTTGAATAAAAGTGTGACTTGCTAAATGACAAATAATATGCTTCTATTTATGTTGCCTTATGAGGTATTTTATATACAAATATAATGGTATTTACAACACTTCTTTAAGGGAAAACATAACCTCTTTCTTTTTTTTTAAAAATTAACTCATTCAGTTTGGTTTATGTAGAAGAGGTGCATGAATGATCTGAACTTTTAAAAATACACAGAATACACAGACATAAACTGAAGTGAAACCAAGAAACTGTATTTCTGTGCTTTTTGGCCCAGTTTAAAACCCTCTTAGGCTCATGATGTAATGAATTCTAACTGGTTTCCATAGAATTTTGTGCACAGATTAACTAGAAAGCAACGGGTCATCAAGCCCCTGAATCCATCAGTTTATCAGTTGCATTAAACTTTGAGCTTTCGCAAATTCACATTGTGCTTTTCTATATAAACCCAACTGCTCATGTCCAAAAGCGAAACATGTTTTCCCTTTAGTAGAACTTTAAATTGTCTTAGGAAATGTTCAATGGATAAGTCCTGCTTCATTCAGATCTAGAAGAAAGTTCATTCAAGGCCTGGTGTATGTTATTAATTCAAAGTCCATAAATCACAGCTGGGCAAAGGACTGCAGATTGGAAGCGAAAAAGGGGATTTGAAAAGAAATAAAAAAATATTGTTTCTGGCTTTACTTTCAACTTTCCTGTGGCTTCCATAAAAGTTATTTCTTAAATCTCCATATGTAAGCAATGCTGTGTGAATAAAACCTTTCAATAATGATTAAACAATGCAGTGCCCAAATTTTACTCATAAAAAAAGCTTGGTGTGATATTGAGTCCAAGTGCACAGTCCCACTATAATTCTCTGTGAAGACTAATTGGACATGATTATAGGGGCTCTTAGGGAAGAACACTTAAGGAATCATATTCAATACACCAACTTATGCAGAAAGACTTCAGATCCTATAAACAGCTGGATCTGAAACATTTAAAAGAAGTGACACAGATAGAGTAGAAAGGCCTTAGGCAAAAATGTAAGGTTAAGCCCATTCAAATAAAAAACTGTAATCTCTTTTTTTCAGTAGAGATTTGGGGTAGACAAAATAATGGAAATAGTAGTTATAAGTATAGTATAGATCACCACACCTTCAGTTCTTTTTGGAATGCTGAACTATGTGTTATTGATACTGGACTTTACACAGTTATTTAAGGAAAGAAGGAGGAGTAAATCTAGTTCACGAGTTCCAAAACATCTCAGAAAGGCTCAGCAATGTACAAACATACCGACTGGAGAGGCCATGGAAGGCATTTGAACTTTTCCTGGTGTTTATGAAACCAGTCTTAAATGTGTTTAGCAATGGGATGGATGGGGAAATTATACTGAAATAAGGGAACATCATGAGGAAAAATACTTTGCATGGCACAGAGCAACTAGCTTTGTAAAATGGCCTTATATTGACCTCAATTTACAGCCATAAAGAGAAATTTTGAACCTAATGATGCCGACAAAATTGTGGCCCATGCCATTAAAAATTCCTAAAAAGGGTGGAAGATGACTTATTAGACAATATTCGTTTTTCCATTGCACTGGAGTATATGTTTTGTCTTCTTACACATCGTTCTGTATATTTGTGCTGTTTCCAAATGACAGTCCTTCGACAGATTCCAGTATTTTAAAGCTCAAGACCCCAGTATGGTCTGTTGTTGACTCAATTCTGTCAAACTTTTCCATACACTATTTATATTGTTTATTGTAAATAAATTGACCATAGCAAAATGAAGTGGTAAAAAGGTCTGCTTACCTCGTTGCCTTCTAACTCAAAATAATCAAATTTCATAGAGATTCTGTACTGAGAAGGAGCCACAACCTGCCACACACAGTTTTTGTTCGGAGGGTATTCTTTTGGCCAGGCTGGTGTAGTAATTGTTCCGTTGAGTTTTGTTAAAAGACCTCCACAAGCAGCTACAAACACATAAAGAAAAAAGAACATGTGATGGAAGATACACTATAGGTGGATGTCAATATACATTATAGACCTTTAAGGAATAGTTATCATTGTGCCACTGATCAGTATTTCTATATATATATATATAAAGATGTTTACTTGGTTACTGCCTTAATTCAGTGCAAAGTTTCTTTAATTTTGGACATGTTTAATGTATACAGCTGTATACAGCTATAATAAATGACAAAAAAAAACATCCATGTTACCATAGAAATAGACAAGTTTACCTTCACAACTTTTTTTGTCTGGTCCAAGTTCGTAGCCAGGATCACAAGAGCACTTATAACTTCCCAGGGTGTTGACACAGCGCTGCTCACATCCTCCATTGTCTGGCCTGGTGCATTCATCTTCCTCTGTAAGGAACCAAATACATTTGAGATAAAAAACACAAAGGTTTCATTTCTTTTCGCAGATTTGTGTCCATCTGATTTAGAGCACATGGAGATTAAAGGAATATGGATTTAAGAGAAAACAAACGTCAACGTTATGTCTGTGGATTATGTGACAAGGGACATTAATATTGACCGACCATATGAAATCCCATTCAGGGTCATATGAAGGATACTTTGGCAACAACAGTTGTAGATGTACGTTGCTCTAATGTCATATTTTAGAACAGATTAAGAGAATCTGTAAATCCAAGGTTTTTGGGTTTTTTTTAATCATTATAACACGAGTTTTCCTTGTGCAAGATAAGATATGGTCTACCACCCACATGAAGAGAAAAATATATTAATCACTGCTTGACACGGTTTATCTTGAGAGCAAAAAAAACACCAAGAAATAGTTGCTTTTACATAGTACTTGTATGCAATAGAGGTAAACCTGCTGAGGACTGTTTTCATTCTGCCAATTTCTGCAAATTGAAACGACGGGAAAAAAGCAACAGCAGAAACAAAAGAAAGAATTTGCCTACAGTCAAAGGAAATGCATGAACTGATTACCTTTAAGAAAGTTAGCAGCAAACCCTGCTTTGTTGACTGTTCCATCAGAAACAAATTTCATCCACAGGGTGTTGGAGGTAGAACGAATGTCCTCTGGTTTATCGTAACCACAAAAATGGCCAATCAGAGGACTGTTTTCACTGGTCCCGTCTCTCACTTCCAGGTAATCATAAGCACAGTTGTCATGGCGCTCTATCTATATATATATACATACACAAAATAAACACATAAGCAATAGTTCTTTCTTGCTAACTTGCTGCAAAATATAATGCCAGACACATTCACTAAAAAGAAAACAACATTCAAGTATAAAATATAGTAGCCCTGGAGAAAACTTCCTCAAACCATTTCCCTAGGGGGGTTATTTATCAAACTCTGAATTTATCTCGATATTTTCTGCTACAAACTCCAGTCAAATCCACTCGGGTTTTTTACGTTTATTATTCCATTTCCCTGAAAATTTGCTTTGCGGGGTAAAAAAATCAGATTTTCACTTTTTTCCATTAGATTTTCAATTTTTTTTTTACAGAATTTTCACCCGAAAACTCGGATTATTGCACGAAACCCAGCGCACATGAAAGAATCATTGGGACTTCTCCCATTGATTTATATGGAACCTCGACAGGTCCGTGATGCCTAATTTTCAGATTCTGACTTTTCCATCCTGAGGGTTTAATAAATTCTGAAAATTCCTGATTTTTTAAAAGTCCGATTTTATTTAAAAAAAAAAAGCACAAACTTTTCATGATTTTTGCATTCAGAGTTTAGTAAATAACCCCCTAAGTGTTCCCAAAACACGGAGTAGCACAATAAAATAATGTACCCCTGAATAGAAAAATGGAAAAAGACGTAAGAAAGGTGAACTATTTTCTGTAATATAACCTCTGGCCAGACTATTGGGTGTCTGATTCAATAACAACTACATAAGATATATTTCTAGTCAGCAGATTTTTTTTTAGAGCAATATTTAAATCATGGAGGTATTTAAGACAAAATGGAAACACCTTTTATTTTTCCCTCTCAAAAACTAGAACTGTATTTTTTTTTTTTTTTAAAATTAAAAACAGATTTAGAAATAAAAAGTTCTGTTATTTGGGATGTTTAAAACAGCCTGGTGAAATAGGATTGTGATGAAAAGAAGCTAGTACTTTAAACATTTAATTCAAATGTCTCCAATAAAAATGAAATCCATTTAATCTTCTTGAAAATGCATGCAAGAGACACAGTTCAGCCCCGTGCAAAATAAAGCTGTTCAATGGCAATTTTTTCACTGAAACAGGATGAGAATTAACTGAAAGCAATATAATTTAGCCCGAAACAGCTAAGGTCATAGCAAGAACGTTACCTCAAATGCCTGAAACGTTAACCCGACATTGTAATTTTCTGCCACTGTTATTTTCCACACGCATTCCTTCAGCGGCCGGTAATCATCTGGATAATTAGGAGACTGGATCTGGCCAGCGTCTTTATGGATCTCACCTCCACAAATTGCTGAAGGGGTAAACAAAATAAATTATCTTCATATTAGGTGAATATTAAAGCAATATCAGCAAAGCGCTAAAACATTTGGGGATGTTTATCGATGCACTTATGGTCAACATAAAGCCAAAAGAAGAAGGCTTGTTTTAATATGTGTTCTGCCAAAAGCTTCACTTAAAATAAAAAAGCTTCAGAATTTATTGTATTAAACAGTCAAAATGATGAATTGTTTAATTTTACTCCCATCTACTGGACACCTACTGTAGCTGAAAAAAATCATTTAAGCAAGTTCTGCTTCCCTGTTTAAGGGCTTGTATGTCCTCTTATAATAATGATGTGTTTATTTAGTTGACATGGCTTTATTTATGGCTTTGAATGTGCAATGAGAATAGTTATTGAGTTTTCCTTGGTATGGAAACTTCTTAGATAAATTGTGGAATGAGCATGCATTCCTTAGACACACCAGCGTAGTTAAAACTCGATCTTTATTCCATAAAGTTAAAACAGCCTGTCCTACACGTTTGTACTTTTTTTGGATAGAGCCACGGTTTTCTTTATGGAATGCAAGTTCAGTGCTACTTAGGCTACCAATGTCAACAATGCACTGGTATTTAATAGCATTCCTAAATGTAAATTGTTCTATATTTTGTAAGTAGGGATGCACCGAATCCACTATTTTGGATTCGGCCGAACCCCCAAATCCTTTGTGAAAGATTCGCCTGAATACCGAACATGAATCCTAATTTGCATATGCAAATTAGGGGTGGGAAGTGGAAACATTTTTAGTTCTCTCCCCGTCCCTAATTTGCAGATGCAAATTAGGATTCGGTTCAGCCAGGCAGAAGGATTCGACCAAATCTGCTGAAAAGGCCGAATCCTGGCCAAATCCCGAACCGCGCTTAAAATGATAATAATTAATAAATTAAATTAATCTCTCACCAGTTATAGTTAAACCTCACTTCAGTAATTAAGTAAATTAAATAAAATGGGGGTTAATTGCCTAATTTTTATTGGCATTACTTTGATGCTCGACACAGTAAAGCGGCAGTTTGGATGTTCTTGTCTGTATGTATATATGTATATCTATTCAGTGCATATCCTGATATGAATATGAAACTTGTGAATATCTGCCTATAAGTTCTTTCATCAAGGAACAAAGTATTTTTTCAGTTTCAAACATGCATTACAGATCCATCTGTCAGTTAAGGCGTTTCACAATATAAATTAGAAAGCGCTGGTTTGACTGACAATGGAAGGCGTTTGTGCTGTTGATGTGTATTGACAGTTCTTCCACTTCAGGCTAATTTGTGGAATACACAAGAACAAGGCCCACACAAATGCATCTACATTGTTGTACATGAAAAACAAGCGTTCCCCATTGAGCAATTCTAGATCACCTTTATAAAGCACATTTTAATGAGTTATTGCTTTAGGAAAAGAAAACATGTTATATTGTTCAGTACATGACATGGCTTTCTATACTGCAATAATGGAAAACCACAAACAATAGGGTCACATGAATAGTGGCAACAAGGAGCTGCTAGGGGGCCCTTCTAGTAATGCAACTTGCTGTGTACCTGCACTAGTGCTATCATGTCGTTTTTAATACCTTCCAATTTTATTCAACTTTAATCAGGGACAAACTAGAAGCTATTGGGCACAGCGTCATCTTCCTTTATATATAAATCTCTGCCCTTGATCAATGGATTTAGAAATCGACAGTGGAACTTACCTTCATACACTGCTGCAAAGCCTTTCCCTACCCAGTTGCTGCTGCTGCGGAACTCAATCCACATTCTGCTGTCTGTGCTTGTAAGAACTTCGGGAAGTTTGTCGCCACAGAACCTACCTGTAAATATGATCAAATTAGAATCCTTGCTACCAGGAACAATTTGCCACCAAAATACTGAAATTATGCAAAGTGAAGTCAGGTTTATTGTCGTTTGTACAAGAGTACAAAGAAAGTGTATTGTGGTAGTAGGTACAACATTACAACCTAACACAACAAGTGTGGGGCTGTACAGTAGCCAAAAGACTGCTCATATCTTGTAGGACCTTTATATCTTACTAGACATTAAGGGGCAAATTCAATAAGATGCGAAGTTGCGCCAGGCGCAACTTCGCCACACTTCGGCAGGCGTATTTTCGCCAGCGCTCCGCAAATTCACTAAAATCCGAAGTTGCGCACATGGGGTTGCGTAAGTTTTCGAAGTTGCACTAGCGTTAATTCGCCAAGCGAAGCGAAGTTTCGCTAGCGATGGTTCATTTGCATACGGCGCCAAATTCAAATTTCAATGGAGGAACACGTATCACCACTTCAAATGCCTAGAAAACCTTCAAATCAGCAAATAAAAAGTTTATTTTGCCCTACACATGTGCCCACTGTCTAGGTAAGTTGCCATGAGTCAGGAAATGTAGGGGGGAAGGAGGGGAGCCCCAAAAATATGTTCGATCTTTTTCAGTCTATCACCCATCATGTAGAAAACACGCCAGCGTTTTTTGGGACTTCGAAAAAATTTTGACTTTTTTTGAAACAATCCCTATCTACTCTATTGCGCTTCGCCAGGTCTGAGGTGGCGAAGGAAGTCTAGCGTAAAAGGTAGCGTTCAGTACACTGCGCAAGTTAGTGAATTTGCGTAGTTAGTCGCTAGCAAAAATTCGCCTGGCGTAAGGGTGCAAAGTAACACTAGCGAAACTACGCCAGCGTTCGTTAGTGAATTTGCGCAGTAGCGAAAAATGCCAAACGCTAGCGAATTAACGCTAGCGTTCGGCGCTTAGTGAATTTGCGCCTAAGCCCGTTAAATTAACGGGCGCTAGAACATATGTAGTCAAACATTTATAAAAACCCATTTTAGAGTTTAAATTCGCCAGAGACGGTCCGTGGGGCACATGCGCAGTAGCACAATACCCACGGACACAGGGACTGGACGCAGAGACACTTCAACTTTATTATATAGGATATTTGCAATCACATCATTTAGGGGGTTATTTATCAAAGGTCAAATTTTATACCTCTAATAAAATCGAATTAACTCACAACTTGAATGGTTTCTAATTTAAGAAAAAAACTTGAATGGGAAAAACTTAATTGAGCAAGTTCGGGGTTAACAACCCGAAAACTCGAATTGATCAAGTTTTCTGCGGAAAAAAACTTGAATCACTAGAAGTGATCGATTTTTCAGAGAGAAAAAAATCAAACATCACAAAGGTTATTAACATCTTCAAATGGTTCAAGGGAACTCTGCCACTGACTCCTACATAACCTCACCAGGTTTTAGATTATTTCCAGGTATAATAAATCTCGAAAAATCATAGTTTTTTTTTAACCCGAAATTCGATTTTTGACAAAAAAAATAACCTCAAAAACTAAAATTTTCATGGAAAACAGTCATTCCTTAATTTGCCCCTTAATGTGTTTGACTACTGAATTCAAGTGCATGGGATGTTCTAAATTAGACACATTTAATAAACAATGAAATACATGTATAGTAATCCTTGAGATCTCCCTTGTGTGGGTGACCAGAAATCAGGTAAAACCAGGCCAAGCGGTGGTTGTCTCTCTAACAAAATGTACATAGGAAGGACTGAAGTACTGTAGCTCAAACAAATAACAGAAGATCGGTTTATGAGTCTGAGCTGAGATTATTAACTCAAGAACACATTTGTGCATTACTATATAAACTGCTTAATGCCATTACATGGAAAAGATTACACTAATAGTGATGGGCGAATAAATTCGGCAGGCATGGATTTGGGTTATATCTGCGTTTCGACGTCTGCAATTGATTTAGCGAAACTGCAGCGAAAAATTTGGTGCAACGGAAAAAAAAAACCTTTTGGTGCACATAAAATTTGTCACGCGTCAAAATTAATTAATTCGGAGGCCTGTTGATTTTAATGCAACTGGACAAAAAAGTTATGCGCTCACGTCAAAAATATTTGGACTTCAATGCGTTTCGGACAGATTCACCCATCACTATACACTACTGAAAACAGCCCCAAACAAAGAGAATTACTGCACAGATGTATAGCACATGTTTCCTCCCAAGCTTCTCATGCCCACCACCTGCATGCCTGTAGCCAAATCTCAAATTTTCCTTTATATCTAAATTTACACTAATGAATTACAAATATATATATATATACTCACACAAAAGCTGCAGCCAGAGAAAGAGCTAACATATGGAGAACTTCATGGTAATATTGCTCGTCATAAATAGCATCATTTTACTAGGCTGAAGCTTAAAATCTAGCATCCCTGTGTCAGAATGTCAGCAGAACCTTTAACAAACGACTGATTCTTGCGGCACATTCTGATGGGATCATTACACATAAATGTAAGTAAAACAGCATTAGAGCAATGTATAGTACCAAGCAGAGGTGATTTTTTCCAGTAGCCATCTCTAACTTCGATATAGTCATACCAGCACAGGCTGCTTTTGTAAAGGTCCATTGTGGTGAAGTTCAGCACAATCTGGAAATAAAATACAAACCGTCACTTTTATAGAGGAAGAAAATACATTCATGCATATTTATGGAAAAAAAAGGTATGAATACAAGCTTTGTGCAAATTTTTTTTTCTTGGTAAGAGCCATGTCTAAGAAAGCTTAGCAAAAGGCAATATTGCTCTGTGAAACCGTGCCATCCTGCATAGGGTTTCACTCGAACCTAAAGTAAAGATTGGATTGCTGCTTATCAGATCAACCAACACTGCAACTCTATAATGCAATTAAACACAAAATATGCACAATACAGCTTTATACGCACATAAGCTATGCCTATGATTTTTATTAAAAAATTTACAAATTGATACATAATTAACATTATAACATACATAATTGATACATTTATGGGCAGATTTATCAAGGGTCGAATTTCGAAGTAATGGGAGTTTTTTTGAACTCCCATAACTTCGAAATTTCGAATAAAAAAAGGCCAACCGAAATTGATTAAAAAATCGACGTTTTTTAACTTTGGGTGAATAGGCTGTATTCGAATAGTTCAAATCGAAGTTTAAGCGCATTTAATTGAATTCAAAACAAAGTATTTGCCACAAAAAATTTAGATTTTTCAACGTCCACCAAATGACTCCAAAGGGGAGGTCCCCCATAGGCTAAAACAGCAAATCGGCAGGTTTTAGATGGCGAATGGTCAAAGAGACAGTACATGATAAATTTCGATATTCGAATAGTCACATTTTCTTTCAAATCCAATTTTGGCCTATTCGATAGTCGAAGTACAGGTATGGGACCTGTCATCCAGAATGCTCGGGACCTTGGGTTTTCCGGATAATGGATCTTTCCGTAATTTCTGTCTTCATGCCTTAAGTCTACTAGAAATTATTTAAAACAGTAAACCCAATAGGCTGGTTTTGCTTCCAATAAATATTAATTATATCTTATTTGGGATCAAGCTACTGTTTTATTATTACAGAGAAAAAGGAAATCATTTTCAATCAAAAAATTTAATTAATTGGATAAAATGGGGTCTATGGGAGACATTCCGTAATTCAGAGCTTTCTGGATATCGGGTTTCCGGATAAGGGATCCTATACCTGTACACAAAAATAGCTTGAAATTCGAATATTTTTACTTTGAATTTTCACTTCGACCCTTGATAAATCTGCCCCTTAGAATTAACACCTCAGTGTGAGCTAGGCATTATGCTTGATTTGATAACACACCTTTCTACTCACACCTCTTCAAATGAGGAATTTCTTTATACCAGCACATTGCAAAACCTTATTAATAACATGCCCAAACAAGACAACCCTTTGCCCTTCACTAAAAACTAACTCTCCTTTTAAATACATATATAACAGTCTATGGTTAAAGAACTGCATGCAGCAAAACATTTTCTCATCATGTTCTCCAGCTGCATATATATATATATATATATATATATATATATATATATATATATATATATATATATATATATATATATATATATATATCTATATATATATATAGATCTATATCTATATCTATATCTATATATCTATCTATATATCTATCTATATATATATATATATATATATATATATATATATATATATATATATATATAAAATTATTGAAAATAATAATAATAATTATATACATTATATATATATAAAGCTTTGGACCTTGCACCCAAATTGAATTGAATAAGTCCGGTTTTTGAGTGCGGCTGCTACAAGTGGAATATATATATATATATATACAGTATGTATATATATATATATATATATAATTTCTAGTATAAAGTATCAATTTCTAATATTGATACATATTTTGAAAGGACTATGCCCACATAGACATGCAAGCAAGTACAAAATGTTTATTGGCATAAAAATATCAGCCTTTATGGCAGATACTAGTACTCACGAGTAGAGATACAGGTATGGAATCAGTTATCCAGAAACCCATTATCCAGGAATCTAAAATTTATGGGAAGTCCATCTCCCATAGACTCCATTTTATCCAAATAATCCAATTTTCTTAATTGT
This sequence comes from Xenopus petersii, assembly GCA_038501925.1. Classification (NCBI taxonomy): domain Eukaryota; kingdom Metazoa; phylum Chordata; class Amphibia; order Anura; family Pipidae; genus Xenopus; species Xenopus petersii. The sequence continues at coordinate 55,225,836 of CM076672.1, forward strand.
ATTTTCCTTTTCTCCATAATAATTACGGTAAATAGTGCTAAGATATAATTAATGCTTATTGGAAGCAAAACCAGCCTATTGGGTGTATTAAATGTTTACAAGATTTACTAGTAGACTTAAGGGTATGAAGATCCAAATTACAGAAATATCCCTTATCCGGAAAACCCCAGGTCCTGAGCATTCTGGATAACAGGTCCCATACCTTATTCTGATTCACTTATATTCAAGTCATACACACAAGTCCAATATATATAAGATGTGTTCATAACATTTTTTCTACAATTTAGATATACCCTGCTGTCTTTAGTAACAGTTTCTTTCTCACAAAATAAAGAAGGGGCTACATTCACCCCTTACAGTGAGACTCCCTTGTACCTAAACCCTGTACTGAGCTCAGCTGCCAGGCAAATTGTGCTTTTTTTTTCTCCCACAGCCCACGTCTTATCTCACACTTTTAATTCCATCTGTATCCTTCAAATGTAGAACTGCAACCCCCATGCTGCCTGTCAGCCTTGTTAATGAAAATGAGAAAAGCCTCTGCACATTCTCGACGCCTAAATATTAGTGAGGTTCCAGAAGCGTTACCTGAGCCAATTTAAAAACGGAATTAATTAGGTGATGAGAGTAAATGTTAATATTGTATACTGAATGTGAGTGATAAAGGGCTAAAGTAGCAACTACTTGGCAGTTCTAAAAAAAAAAAAAATACGCATGAAAACACACAAATATTACTTTGGCAATAATTCAGATTAATGGCTTATATGTAATTTCCTATATTGCACATCACAATGTCATGCACAGAGGCCTTCTTACATTATTAACAGGCACATTTAAAGCAGAATTTCTCTGTGCACGTCACTGGAGTGCAGTTATTTATTTGAGCCACACTGTTGTCACTCTGTGCATGTGCATCCATTCTTTAAGTGGAGTGAGCTTGAAGCAGCTTGTGGCCAATGAGAACATTAGAAAGCACACAGTTCTAGATCAAACTGCACCCATCAGAACATTTCGCCAAAAGCAATAGAACAATTGATAAAAGCAACAGGTAAACAGATCAGTGCTCTAATTAGACGGCTTTTCAAAACTGAGGGCAGACAGGCCGCACAAATCCATCAGAATTATTAGGTAATAATAATTTTCTATAGCAATTCTTCTATAGCAATTCTTAGGAAGGGCTTTTCTGGTTCCTTTTCTTCCTTCTCACCATACTATTGATGGTTGTTTTGCTCTGCTGTTCTTCAAGTTTTGCCCTAAAAAGCCATGTTCCAATACCTTGCACTGATGAGTTCTATATAGACTGAACAGCTGCTGTCTTCCAGTTTGGATTTATAGCTCTGAACTATTAAGGTTTATCTGTGCTGTTACACCAAGGGCTCTGGAAACATAGTTAGCTGCAGGAACAAGATGGAGAAGAGATATGCAGTTTACATATCTCCACCCTTAATTCTTGCATCAACGTTTAGGGTTGTCATTTTGGGTGTGCTCAGTGTGTAGCACGAGGCATAAGAATACTTTATTAAGCCCTGCACACCCTAACTGCACACCCCAACACCTCCCAACTGTCCCGTTTTTAGAGGGACAGCCCCTCTTTTGACAGCTCAACCCTCAGTCCCTCGTTTGTACTGGAAAGTCCCATTTTTCTCTGCACTGAACAGTAAGAAAAATAAACAAAGTTTCTAAATTAATTGGCTTTTGGCAGAGAGCCCAGAACAGCCACAGCAGCAGATAAGATACTTTTGTAACAATTTGGAGATAAGGAAATAAGTAATTGTAACAATATAAGATAACAGGTCCCTTTGGAAAAAGTTAGACTCACAGTTTAAAGGGTAATTCACCTTCATTAGCAAAATTGTAATAACTGAATAAAAAAACACAGAAATATATTCAAACTTTCGGGGAGATTCAGTTGCCCAACGACAAATCGACTCCTCTTCAGGCGACTAATCTCCCCGAACTACCTTCCCGCCGGCTAGAATCCAAATCGCGGGCAGATGGCACTCGGAGCGCTTCCTTTTTCTGAAGACGCCCAAAATTGCCTTTGGAAACTTTGGACGACTTCAGAAAACAAAGCGCTCTGAGTGCCATCCCGCCAGCAGATTAGATTCTAGCCGTGGGAAGGCATTGCAGGGAGATTAGTGGCCCAAAGAAGAGGCGATTTGTCGCTGGGCGACTAATCTCCCCAAATAGCATTGTGTGCCTCTACCCTAACAGTGTCCTGTTTGAAGAAGCTTTGAAAGCCATGAACCTGAGAAAGTTTTAGGGGCCGATGCACTGACTTTGAGTGAAGGATTCAAAGTAAAAAAACTTCGAATTTCGAAGTGTTTATTGGGCTACTTCAACCATCGAATGGGCTACTACGACCTTCGACTACGACTTTGAATCGAACTATTCGAACTAAAAATCGTTCGACCATTCGATAGTCGAAATACTGTCTCTTTAAGAAAAAACTTTGACCCCCTAGTTCGCCATCTAAAAGCTACCGAACTCAATGTTAGCCTATGGGGAAGGTCCCCATAGGCTTTCCTAAGTTTTTTTGATCGAAGGATATTCCTTCGATCGTTGGATTAAAATCCTTCGAAGGATTTTATCGTTCGATCGAAGGAATAATCCTTCGATCGTTCGATCGCACTATGTGCGCTAAAATCCTTCGACTTCGCTATTCGAAGTCGAAGGATTTTAATTCCCAGTCGAATATCGAGGGTTAATTAACCCTCGATATTCGACCCTTTGTGAATCGGCCTAGAGTCCTGCAGCGGGTCGGGTACCCGCGGGTTACCCGCAAAAACCTGCGGTACCTGGCGGGTTGTGCTGAGAAGTTCCAGGTGCGGGTATACCCGCGGGGCGGTGATTCTGAGGGTGTGCAGGTCCTGGGTCGGGCCGCGGATCTTCTCATTAACGATATTTGCACCTTTTTCTGGTCACGCCGTATCCCGATGACGTCACTTCCGGTTTACAATGAATGTACTTCCTGTTTTACTTCTTTTTTCCTTATCATATCGACTTCTGATGATGTCACGTCCGGTTTCTAATGACAGCACTTCCTGATTCTTGATGGTCAGCGGGTCGCGGGTCCGGGTTGCGGATAAGGTACTTGCGGGTCGGGTAGCGGGTCCAAGCGGGTAAGAATGCGGGTTGCGGGTCCGGGTTGCGGGTGCGGGTTGCGAGTACGGGTCGGGTACGGGTCCCAAAAAATGGACCCGCGCAGGACTCTAAATCGGCCCCTAAGTGTATTTCCTGTAGTAAGTTTAGGGTCCCTTTAGCTCTCTTATAAAATATTATCCATACCTTTAACAAAGCCACAATTACAATGTCCACAATTCTGGACATTCTCTTTAACTAGCAATGGTGAAGTTTAAAAAAAAACTGATTTATAAACAACTTATTAACACATTAAATGGGAGAACACAGGTTAATTATTAAGGAATTTTTTGTTTCTCCTATGTGCTGCACTAGAAATCAATGTGGATCCAAAACAGTGACTACGGATCTGAAAAAGGCATAAAAAAAAAACTAGCTACAAGCAGGGCATTACCTTTTCCCCCGGGGTTACAGAAATCCTCCATATGCAGTGAGTGTAGGAAGGGTAACCGTTTGGAAATCCTGGTGATGAAAAATTCCCTGTAGATTCTTGCAAAGTTTCTCCACAAGCTGAAATTTATAAATACAACTAATTGAATATTGTGTCAGAAAATAAATTAAGTATTCAAAATGCTACGGTGCTATAGAAACTAATATGGCAAGATACAAATCAGAGGGAGTTGCATCAAAACATAAAAACACATGGGGCTTGTGCAGTGTGTTTGTCCTGTAGAAGGTTATACTGGGCTGATTTGTTGGATATGGGAAGGACAGTATGTCCCCAAGCTCATTGTGCGCGGTATTATAATTTACTGTTTATAGCTTTAAAGTGTCCTTGTTTCCTAATGTTTTTTCCAGTGTAAATTATTCCCTGTATTGGTTATTTTGTTTAACTGATTAATCTTGGTTCGACTTCCATTTAACCTTAATTTGCAAATATGGGCAAGGGCAACAAGATGGATCAGTCCTGCATGCCCCATTGTTGCTCCACATCAGTGGTACGGGACACTTGTTATTGCCATCAATGTGGAGTGACCTCAGAAAGGCAAAATGTCAGTAAAACTAAATGTCTAAAGTACTACAGGTATAACCCTAAAAATACATTACAATTTTTGTCCAAATTATGGAAAAACTCAGTCTGAAAATATCATGCTCTGAGCATTCAAGATATATTCTATGTAACATTACTTCCAAAGGTAAAATATATATAATCCTTATTGTATAATATGCAATTACCTCATTTGATTGTGTCTTATTTTTAATGACTGTTCATGAATTATACTGTTGCCTGCAACATTATTTCAGTCTGCCTTTAATGTTTACTTTCTTGTGTTTTATTTCCCTTAAAGGAAAACTATACCCCCAAAATGAATACTTAAGCAACAGATAGTTTATATCAAATTGAATGACATATTAAAGAATCTTACCAAACTGGAATATATATTTACATAAATATTGCCCTTTTACATCTCTTGCCTTGAACCACCATTTTGTGACTGTATCTGTGCTGCCTCAGAGATCACCTGACCAGAAATACTACAACACTAACTGTAACAGGAAGAAGTGAGGAAGCAAAAGGCAGAACTTTGCTGTTAATTGGCTCATGTGACCTTACATGTGGTTTGTATGTGTGCACAGTGAATCTTACGATCTCAGGGGGCGGCCCTTATTTTTTAAAATGGCAATTTTCTATTTATGATTACCCAATGGTACATACTACTAAAAAAGTATATTATTATGATAATGGTTCATTTACATGAAGCAGGGTTTTACACATGAGCTGTTTTACTCAGTATCTTTTAATAGAGAACTACATTGTTTGGGGGGTATAGTTTTCCTTTAAAACATTTAAATCTGATTAAAAGGCAGAGAACAGAGATCTCCAAAGTCTTGGCTCTTTTCTACGTTTAAGGGAAGAGTTGATGTATGTTTAAGAAGATAGTAAAAAACTGCCCAGTCCTTAGTTTAGTCCTTAGTTTAGGGGTCCCCAACATTTTTTACCCAAGAGCCACATTCAAATGTAAAATGAGTTGGGGAGTAACCCAAGCATGCAAAATGTTCCAGGGGATGCCAATTATGGGCTGTGATTTTATTCATTAAACATGACAACGTTCGATCACTAATCTTTACCTTACCAGATATAATAGAAGGCTGATTCAACAAACCAACTAACTTGCAGCATTCCCTCCCCCGCTACATACTGCACATTAACAAATTTTTACGAATGTAACATTATACCCCTTTTTTTCAACATAAAGTACTTCCATATTCAAACCAGAATTTCAGCTGGGACAAAGCAGACCTCGAGATAAAATTGTTGGCACATTATTTCCCCACCTAGATCTTGGTTCCTATGTTTATCATAAGTATTATGTGTAAATAAGAATCATGTAACCTCCCTGTTTATATGGAATGGAATTAAAGTTACGCACAATTTATTTTGGAGGCCAACCAAAATTCCAGCATTGCAACGTATCATTTTTATCTGTGAAAGTTCATGGATTTAGATAATCGGTACTAACATGTAGAATCAGGTTTCTTCTCCATACGCACAAAAGAGTGAAATAAAGCTGATAAGTAAATTGTTACTCAGTGTAATCAGAATGTGGAAAGCCATGTTCATCTGGCTGACTTTACTGAGACGCGTTGCCTGCAGACAATCCCCAATCATTACCTTTTGAACTTAGGCAGTGAAAAAAGCAAACTATTAAGCATTTCATAATCAGTTTGTCCTGGAAAAGCGGAAAAAATATAGGGGTACAGTACCTGGACATCTATAGAGTTTTCTGGCTTGTGCGATATCTCCCTTGCTTAGTCGAGTTCGTTGACCAATAGGAGGTCTTAAACCATTTTCATCGCGGGAAGGAAGAATTGTATCCAGAAACATACCCCTAAAATGTTATACACATACAATGGATCATCAGTTCTTTCTACAAGTCATTTACATGAAAGGAAGATAACAGGAGAAAACAAAAAAGCAGAGACTTAGCTCTTATAACAGACAATAGCCTAGGTATAAATATAAATCCAATGTCCTTAGGTGCTCGGCTGCTTAAATGTATTTTTCGCACAAATGCTAAAACGGATGAGTGATAGAGCAATACACACTCACATTAAGAGAGATAAACACTCGCATAAAAAGGCACACACTCAGTACAACCACATTTCATATTTGGTCAAAAATTAACTGTACGTTTCCAAATGCACTGCTTGCCTTAGATGCACATGTATATTTTATAGTCCCTTTTAAAATTCAAGAAAATGTAACTACGGCAAGGTTCCATCTTGACCAAGAAAGGTCAAATCCACAAAGGTCATTCATTAGTTGAAAAAAAAAAAAATGACAGTTGATGGTTGCTCATTCAGTGTTGTCTAGATACAAGCAGCAATTATATGCTGGATCTAATATTAATGACTAAGACTCTGTAGGTGACATACTTAATTTATCATCATAATTAATTTTTTATTTACCCTTAGGGCTCTTCGGTATGTTTTAATATATATATATATATATATATATATATATATATATATATATATATATACATCGTGCTTAACTATTTATTTATTAGGTCTTGTAAGTGAATGATAACCTAGATTTCTAGATAACCAATATTAATAAATTAGTGCAAAAATCACAAGCATTGTGGCATGATTTCTATTATTCCGGTGAAGAGGCCAAAAAAAAAAGATTCCTCAACAGTTAATACTTCATGGGAAAAATGGCAGTCTCTATATCAAAAATAGCTTTATCCTTGGGGCTGCATACACTGACTAATGCAGTCGAATAAATCACTTATATTATGATATATTAACGTTCCTTAATACATGGGAGATAAGAAGATAATGCACACTGAATTCATCATCAAGTGTCACACATGCAATGCATTACTGCAACTCAACATCTGATTCATTAACAGCAGTTAGGGAAAAAATCAATAGAATCCTAGTTCAGGAGTTACTAATGTATATGGCTTTTCAGCTGTTGCTGATGCTGATAGACAAGCAGCAGACAGAAGATGCTAGACTGTGTAATTACAGGTATGGGATCCGCTGTTCTAAAACCTGTTATCCAGAAAGCCTGTGATCTACTTCATTCAATTTTTTTTAAACAATTTCCTTTTTCTCTCTCTCTAATATATAAAAAGTACCTTGTACGTGATCCCAACTAAAATATAATTAATACTTACTGAAGGAAAAATAACACTATTGTTCTTATTTGATGCTTAATTCGTTTAGTCGAGTTAAGGGGTTATTTACTAAACCTCAGATTGATCTGGTTGGGCTTTTTGGGAAAAAAAAACTCAAATTATTTGAGATTTATTATACCCCGATGTTGCAAAAAGCCTGAGCCTGAAAATCCGCCATCTCAGACCTGTCGAGATCATGTATAAGTCAATGGGTGATGTCCCAACTGGGAGTTATTGTGGTCTGTGCTGGGTTTAGCCTGACAGTCCGATAAATTATGGCAAAAACCCGAAAACAAAAAAACGTTTCAGGAAAAAAGTCTGAAGACATCATTTGAGTTTTATCTGGTTTTTTCCTGATCAGATTTATTCGAGTTATTTTATTAGTAAATAGGCAAAATCTGGGCTGGGAGTTTGGTCGAGCTTTTTTCATTTAAATTATGAGATAAATTTGGATTTTAGTAAATAAACCCCTTAAAGTATGGTGATCCAAATTATGGAAAGATCCCTTACACGGATAACAGGTCCCATATCTGTAAAAGGACACATATACTGCAACTGTTTCACGGCTGCGGTTGCAGTCTATAATTAGATAAATATTCACTCTAATGTCTAAGAAAATGCTGAAGGTCAGGATTGACATAAGATTAGAATAACAAGCCAATGTCTAATTTAAGGAAAAGATAAGCAAATTGTTCCGAAGATATTTAAATTTTGCATGAATCATAGCAACTGCTAATAAGCACATCAGTTCCCTCAGAGGTTCTCAGTCATCTATATGAGAACTTCAGACCTGATCTCCTGGTTTCAATTTATTTCAATCATCCTGCAATTTAAAAGGCCAGGGATTAGATATTCTATCTACGTGGGTGCCAATTTCTTAACTGCTCAATTGTATATATCAGGCAACAAATTGAAGGTAGGTTGGTAAACATCATTAGCGCATTGAATAGGTTTGGAAAATGTATTCAGAATGATGCTAGTGCATTCTAACAGGGCTTAATTTTGAACTGGATATCTTTAAATAAATCATACTGTACCTACATATAGGGATCATGCAATCACATAAACTATTTTGAGTATGGAGCAAACATCGTGTAGGATAACCTACAATCTGTTGTGTAGCTGTGACAGCTAGTTATTTATTCATGCTACATGTCATTACCCTGGAAACCACACATATACTGTATAAATGTTATCCATCAGCTTTGGTTCTAAACAATTTCCCCTTTTTCAAGCCTATTGTATACTAGGCAGCCGATTGATACAAACCAAATCTAAGCAAGTCTACCCAATAACTGCAAAATAGTTCTATAAACTCTTTAACGCTCCAAAGGGAAAAAAAACTCTTTGAACTACATCACAAAAAAAAACCAAAAACTATTCCATACTAAATCACTGAATAATTTATGGAGACATATTATTTATAGCAACATCCTTCACTTGATATCTGAGTGAAGCCACAGCAAACTTGTTCACACTGTGTATCATGGCTTTATGACTGTGCTTGTTTTTATTCTGTTTTTTAGATATTACGAGAAGCATCTGTCCTGTGCGGTGGAATGTACCAGTTCCTCTAGCACGAACATAATATCACTGATAAGAAATATGAATTAAAAGTCAAAAATTATAACCTGAGATTCCAACCTTGAGAAGGTGTTCCTTGCATAGTGCATGATGCTGTCAAAATCATATGATTCCCCCAGTGAATTCACTTCCCCTGGTTCCATTTTCAGAAAGTTGTACTCTTGTCCTGTAGGTTTAATAAAATTGACAATTAAAATAAGATGCAACTGTCAGACAAGAGAATGTATTCAGATGTATTCAACAACTTCTCTCTATGTGTATCTCCTGATGTTTTTCTTTAGTTATTATTGAGGGACTTGGAACCTCAATGTACATACAATGCAAAAAAAAGGAATTATAATTTTTTTTTAATTATACAGTAAGTGTATTTACCCGGTTGAATGTTTTCTCTGATTATGGTCACATGGTCATCTCTGTCTGGTCGTGTGTGTTCATGCCAAAAGCCAATCACGTGGCCTAGCTCATGGACAACTATTCCAAATTTATCACAGTTTTTTCCAATTGATATTGCTTGAGGGCCATTTCCTCTTCGTCCCACATATGAACAGCAACTGTTAAAATATATGAACAGTAAGGGGTCACCAAGTGAAAGTCTCTGGTTTTCATCAGTGGTAATGGATGGCCTAAATCCACTTATATCCAATCACATCAAAAGTTCACTGTGTATGCTCCATTTAGACAATTCTAGGCTTCTGGTGCTCCTCAAGGGTTGTCATCAGAAACCCAGTTTGACATACTGATATACTGAACAGAACTAAACATTGGGGACCAAAAATAGAAATTTGTTGGTGGTCTGTACAATAAGGTAGAAGAAAGTTGTGTGTTCGACTTTCATTACAGTTGCTCTGTGCTTGCAACTCCATTGAGTCAGCATAAACAAAAAAGGAAGAGGAACTCCAGCAGAAACATTTATAACAGTAATCACAACCGGAATAAATGTTTTTTTCAGGAGTTCTTTTTCCTTTTTTGTTCCTTGGTTTTATTTGTTTTGGGGACACCTACAGCTGCACCATAACTGCCCTTGTGTTCAGTGCCTATGATGACTACTTAGACACAATAACACACCGAACCTTTCAATCACAGACATCATGGGACATGGCTAAGTGGTCTGACTAGACCTGGGGCAGACTTTACACAATTTACCCCGTTTACTTTTCAACTAAACTAAATAATCGATTTCTGTTTTTTACCCCTTCATCAAAGCAAATGGACCACAAAACACTGGTTTGATCTACCAAAGAGTTAAACAGGTTTAGCCAATGAACCCTTTGGTCAGGGCATTGATTTTAAATGCTTGTAGGTTGATGGAATTTATAATTCAACAACATGTTAAGGGCTGCAGATTGCCCATAAATAAACTATGAACTAGGAGAGGGATTATATAATGGTGACGATGTTAAAAACACGTACCAATGCTATCCACTAACACAAATATCATAATGATAACTGTATGTTATTCCTAATGTGCCCAAGTTTAGCATAACCTTCTTGCGCAGCACATTGCATCAAAGGATGAGCAAGTGCCTCCTCTAAGCTCTGAACATGCTGGTGAGTAAAAGCAAGATGTGAATTGCAATAAAGCAGTTGATAGGCTGAGAAAGATGTGCCTTCCAACTTAATCTGTAAATCCATTTTAACACATTTTTGCAATAGTAAATTCCCTGCGTGAGGTGTAGACAAGATGATGTTTCTTCTCTTCTTTTAATCCCATGGATCAATGTCCCATCTCTGCCTTTCAAGCTTTACGGTTATGCCATTCATTATAAATCATATTGGGCCCTCTTGTGTGGATTTTGCCATCAAACATTCTTTTAACAGATGCTGGGCTTAATGGAATGCTTACATAGTCATTAAAATAAGCTAGTGGCCAAACTAGTGGTTCATTTCACCATTTCACTTTACCTTGTAAGAGGAAAATGCATTTTTCATAGGTGTCCTACACTAAAGGAGATGCCTGGCAACTTGAATTTTCATATTTCATGGAATGGAAGGGTACTAGAGAGACCATTCGACTGTGGTTCCTATTATGATATGGACCCCATGGGAGAGAAATGTTAATAAAAGATGTTATGTTTTAAAAATGTATAGTGTATATATATTCGCAGTCCAACCTGAAACCCTGTAGCGGTTGTTCAACCTAGGTCCCAATAGGTGGGATTAATGAAGAACAGTATATCCTGTAGCGGATCAATGATAGATGATGAAAGTACTGTAAATAATTCTTAAATCATGCTCTGCTTACCCACAAGGCCTGTAAGTAAACACAATGTAGCTCTCTTCATCTGTTCGTTCTATGAATGTTACACAGGTATGTTTTTCCCAGTGCCTCATGGCCTGCTTAAACATTGCTCTCTGGCTGCCTAGAAGAAATGCATAGGGAATAAAAAAAGGCATTATCTTTAAAAATGATGGGTCAAAAATGTACTCTTATCAATGTATGTGATCTCAATAAGGAATGCGTTTCATAAAAAAGCTGTTCCTAAAACATTCCAGTGAAGTGGCCCTAAATTATTTTACATGTACCTTCTTGCAGAGTCATTTGTTCTGTACACTGTAAATACATTGACATAGAAGTATATAAACAGACAGACAGATGTACACAACACATACACAAATACACATATTGAATAGAGAGATCATAGGGTAGGACTTCACAACGCGAGAGGAGCCAACACGTCGAAATGTGTGCGACGTGTCGGATGTTCTAAAGAAAACGTAAGTGAAGGAGAAATTGCAGGTAAGAACTACATTTATCCGACTGTTGGATGAAAACGCAGCACGCTGCGTAACTATGTAACTATGTTGCTTCCGTTTTCTTTAGAACATCCGACATGCCGAATGATTTTTGTCGCATTGCGACGTGTCGGCTCCTCTCTCATTGTGAAGTCCTACCCTTATACATCCAGTTCTGTGTTCATAAATTATTGCTCGAAATTGCCAGTGCAATTTATTAATTGAGAGAATAATCGTTGTCATTTAGGGGGTTATTTATTAAAGTCCGAATGCCTAAAACTCGAAAAGATTCGAGTTTTTTTACTACTACTACTACTAAAATCAGAATTTCTAGTGGAAAGATAAAACTCAAATGTCTTGTGATTTATTAAACACAGAGGCTGCTACAAGTACAAATCCAAAATCCATCTCCTGTAGAAGTCAAATTTGAAGATATCATGGTCTTCGCTGTGTTTCAGCCAAAGATCCAAAAAAATCAGGGGTTTGAATGATTCTACAAAAAATTTGAGCATTATGGGCCAAAAACCCCAAAAAATTTAGTTTTCTGCAAAAGATGATTTTTTTCCCAAAAAAATTTAGCATTATGGCCCAAAAACCCCAAAAATATGGGTTTTTCTGCAAAAAATTATTTTTTTGGTGTTTTTTCCTGAAACTGTTTTATTGAGTTTCTCCAATGATAAATAAGGTCAAATCGTGGATTCCAGTTTGGTCGGATTTCTTTTTACTTAAAAAATGAGATTTATAAATAACCCCTTCTCGGTACAAGCTGAAAGTGTATCTTACCAGTGAAATTGCCCCCAATGACATACGGTATGACTCCACCAGGCCATATTCTTTCTGTTCGTGATGTAGCCGCTCTGGGTATCCTAATTTTCTTACTCTTCCCAGATTTATTAGTATCTACTTTTTGGGAATTTGCTGTTGCGTTTTCTTGGCCTAAAATAAAGCAAATGTTTACAATATAGCACAGGTATATTTTGACAGTTTCAGAAAGAAGTATAAACTTTGTATAAGAATGCCTACTGAAATTGCTCCAATTTTATGCATGAGATGTTGAAATGAAATAATAATTTTTCAAGTACTTTCCATACTTAAGGGCACATCGCTACCCTTTTTAAAACTGTACTGAAAATGTTCAGTCTAATACTTTGAATAAATGTCTCTTGATATATTTTAGGGTTTAGCAAAGTTCACACTACCAAATAGGTAGAAAGTATCTTTGTATTGAAGTTCATAGAATCATAAATGGGATTATGAAGCCACATTGCTGTTTTTTTATATAAACAGGTGGTAAGTATGGGATTATCTAAAGCCTTGTTTCCCCCTAAAGCAAGTGTGTTCTGAATGATACACATTATTCCAGGGCTTGCTGAGTGCCAACCAGACGATACAGTAAGATGAAATTTCAAAAGCAGGCAGTTTTGACCAAAAATCTGCATGCCTTTTGCCCATATTTTGCACTTTTTGAACCTTGCCCCATTTTTGAAAAATAACATGATACACTACTGTGAACTAAGCTGTTCACTATTGGAGATCCCACAACCTTCAAATATCACTTATAATGTCCATTTGCAGTAAGGTTTAATGTAAATCTTTGTAAAAGGAGATTTAACATGGTTTAATGGAAAGCAATAAAAAATAATGTTGTAAACCCGAGATAAGTCAGATGCATTTACTGTATATCAGTTTGGTTATGTTAGGCCTAAGCGTTTCCCTTATACAATAATGGTGCTTTAAGAGATTACATAAATAGTTGAAATACCAGAGCCAAATCTTCTTATTCTCTCAATAAGCTGATAGAGGGCTCCTCTCTTTTTTGACAGGTCATGTTCTTCAAGGCCACCTTGACAAAGGGAAAGAAAACAATTTATTATTTATTTATTACTTAATTTATTTATATATTAAAATATTTATATATATTTGGAGAGAAGACACTGATTGTTTACAGGATGCATTGATTTATTTGTACGTTGCTAGGGAGATCGCTGCATTAAAGCAATACTACATTTTAAGAACAACAAAGTATTTTATTCTGCCTTATAACCCATCTGAACTTTTCTCTTAATACACACACACAGATGCCACGATTATACACTGAAAAGCACACATGGAGCAAAATTTGGTTTGAGGATTTGTTTCAGTTTCTTGGTTTCCAGTTCTCTGGAAAATGTCATTAACTCTTACCCTGATCTATAAAATAGTCAGTATTTCTTCTTAACAATAATAGGGCAATAGTATGGGGTATTCTGATTGAATGGTGCCTGCTGCCCACCATGGGTCTGGCACTGGTTTCAGGGATTACTGATGTATGTGGGAAGCCATCCATGGGTTAAAGTCTTGTCGGTTGAGTTAGTGCAATATTATGTATAATAATCATATAATAATGATTTTATGGTGCCGGGAGTTGCAGTTCACTGCGCACCAGAGCACCCAGAGATTAATATTCCTGCTCTTTAGGATTAAATACAGAAAAGGTTTCCCATATGATGAATAAATTATGAACCAAGCAAGTGTTGTAAGTGAAGCAAGAACATCAAACTCAAGTAGTCAAGCCAAGATTTCTTCAGACGGGTCAGGACAATGACATCATCAATTTATTATCTGAGGCTTCTCCGCTGCTCCCTGTGACCTTCATGTCTTTGGTGCCATATTGATTGGCAGTCAGATGCTTTGCTTTCATCTAGAATGCAGACCACTGACTTTTTTTTTTTCATCTACTTGTAATGAATTTTCTTTTTCAAACTAGGAGCAATTACATGTTCTAAATAAAGGACGGCCAAAAATGCAGTGTACAAACATTTATTGGGCTTGAAATGGATCTGAAAAACCACATCCTTTAATCACACTGGATCTGCAAAGCTATCAGGCAGCCGAGGGTTGTAATAAGATCTCTAGAGGGACTCCTGCGTAGCTTTATAATCAATAACCCAGATACAAGCTAAAAAGGCCTAATAATGAAGAAAGACTGATGTTATTTTACAGCTCCAATAATTAATCTCAAAATCAATACTGGTAATACCAAGTCTAGGACCAATGCCATGCATAGCTACCATTCTTAATTCTCTCAGCAACAAAAACACAAATGTATTAGAGAGATTTCAACCTTTTGAAGGGTTTTATTTGAGACAAAATGTACCCTATAATAACGCAGCATTTCACTTCCTTCTTATTTGATCTTAAACTGGCAGTAAAATATTTGTATACAGAGTATTTACTGTACTCAGTAAAAATGTCATGATACCCAAATAAGGGATAACAAAGATCTATTAAATGAAAAAGCTTAAATAAAAAACAATTTAGGGACAGACAATAAACATTATATGAGGGTTATGATAACACACACAAAAGTTTAAGACAGCATTATTGTCTAAGGAATGGCTTTACAGATGAAGACCTCCCCTAACGGAGATCAAATATTTGATTACACACATATAGGATGCATTTATCTGGAAACCCATTATCCAGAAAACTCTGAATTATGGGGCAGACCATCTCCCAAAGACACCATTTAAAAACAAATCGTTTACATTTTTAAACTTAATTTCCTTTCTTCTGTAGTAATAAAACAGTACATTGTACTTGACTCATCCTCAAGATTTTCATGGCCTCGTCCTGACCATGGGATTCACAGACATCTTTGTATGACATTGCCATTTATAGATAATCCATTACATTGGTGTGGCGTATTCAATAACTGGCCATAACAGTGATACAACAACTGCATAACACTGACCTAGGGTTAGGTGATTTTCTTACAAAAGTCCAAAACTAAAGGACAAAAACATGTTGAGAATACCGAAAAAAAAGAAAATATATAATTGTAACATTAAGGGGCCGATTCACCAAGGGTCGAATATCGAGGGTTAATTAACCCTCGATATTCGGCTGGGTATTAAAATCCTTTGACTTCGAATATCGAAGTCGAAGGATTTAGCGCAGATAGTACGATCGAACGATCGAAGGATTATTCCTTCGATCAAACTATTAAATCCTTTGAATCGTTCGATTCGAAGGATTTTAATCCAACGATCGAAGGAATATCCTTCGATCAAAAAAACTTAGGAAAGTCTATGGGGACTTTCCCCATAGGCTAACATTGAGTTCAGTAGCTTTTAGATGGCGAACTAGGGGGTCGAAGTTTTTTTTAAAGAGACAGTACTTCGACTATCGAATGGTCGAATAGTCGAACGATTTTTAGTTCGAATCCTTCGATTCGAAGTCAAAGTCGTAGTCGAAGGTTGAAGTAGTAGCGCAAAAAACACTTCGAAATTCGAAGTTTTTTTACTTCGAATCTTTCATCGAAGTTAGTGAATCGGCCTCTAAGAGGAGAAAAGTAAGGGCAATATTAAACATTGGCTATAACACACCGCTGGGGATTATCAGGTCAGCCCCAGACAATTGGTTTTATTTGCACGTGGACCTTTAACACAATTGAACCAAACGTTGATCTGCCAGATCAATTGTCCTCTGAAGGGCGGGGGGGTTCACACATATACAATAATCAATGTTCTCTCTAAACTGGGATCTTATGTATATCATTATACATTAAAAGCAGCATAAACTGGCATTAGTCAGTGTATGCTAAGCACTACCCAACACCTAGGGGGTTATTTACTAAACTCTGAATGCAAAATTCACAAGAAATTCATGATTTTTCTTTATAAAATCTGGCATCTCAGACCGTCAAGGTTGCATATAAGTCAATAGGAGATGCCCCAATGATTTTTTGATGTGCTCTGGGTTTTGTGCAAAAATCTGAGTTTTCGGGTGAATAATCCAAAATAATTGCGAAAATCGGATGAAAGATCAAAAAAAAAAACATGAAAATCTGTTTTTTTTTTCCTGCAAAGCAAATTTTCCAGAAAATGTAATCATAAATAAGAGTAAAAAACCTGAGTGGATTTAATCTGTTAATCTGAGTTTGTAGCAGAACGTATTGAGATAAATTTGGACTTTGATAAATAACCCCCCGAGCATAGAGCCAGATTAATATCCACAAGAAGAACTTATTTTATGGTTTATAGCATGGTAAATGCAAACCGACCATAATAATTGCAGGGCAGTATATTGAGCACTACCTCAAAGTGGCCACACATGCAACAATGATCTCCAGTAAACACTGGAATCAGCTAAACTAACTGATCATATCACTGCATGTTCATATGTGACCTCTTAAGACCTCACAAAGTCCCAATATATGCTATAATGAGTACTCAGCACAAGCTGCCTCACATTCTAAGCTGCCTCTTAGAATATGCTTCTTTGGAGTTAAAGCAGCTGGTAACAGATGTATATTTTGTCTTTTGGGCTTCTTATTAAAAAATATCTTCTTTCGCTTACGCCAAAACATTAATTGATCCCATTCTATGCAACTCATTGCCACAATGGCAGCCATGAAACTTTGCACACAAATGAATTTGTAACATGAAAGGTTATACAAATGTCAACATTACAATCTTTTAAATCTTGATTGTCTCTTGAAAAGAACCACAAACGTTGCCTCTGTTTTACAAACCACTACATGTACAGAAAGATGTTTGCTGAGTGCTTTCTATACAGGTTTTTACGGTCACACATGCACTGTTAATTGAGGAAGGGGAGACATCATTCTTGAAAGCTTGCCTACTGAAATTTAGTAAATCCATTAAAAAGCAATACAGTACAGTACACATTCAATCAGCATCAAGCACAACACACATATTCTTTACTTGCAGTCAGATATTAACACACGGGAATCAAAGGAGTGACTATGATTGAATATGTCTGTTCTGATAACTGGTTCCCCTAAAACAGGGGTCCCCAACCTTTCTTACCCACAAGCCACATTTAAATGTATAAAGAGCTGGGAAGCAACACAAGCATGAAAAATTCCTTGGGGATGCCAAGTGAGAGCCGTAATTGGCTATTTGGTAGCTCCCATGTGGACTAGCAGCCTACAGGATGGTCTGTTTGGCAGTACACATGTTTTTTTTGCAATTATGACTTGTCCCCAAGCCAGGAATTCAAAAATAAGCACCTGCTTTCAGGCCACTGGGAGCAACATCCAAGGGGTTGGTGAGCAACATGTTGCTCGCGAGCTACTAGTTGGGGATCACTGAACCTAGACTGTTAAATGGAAAGTGTAGGCATGATACCCCTTCTTCGTTGTGGATTTTTGGAACAAGGCTGTCCAGCTGTTTCCATATATTGGGCCAATTATTTATTATACTATTTTTTTGGTTTTCAGATTTTTATCTGTTATCTAAACAAAAACCCCACCCACTTGTTGGGTTTAGTAATACCTTAGATCGGGGGGTCCCCAACTTTTTTTCAAATTTATGGGAGTTGGGGAGCAGTATAGCATGAAAATAGTTCCAGGAGCTGCTAAATATGGCTGTGGTTGGCTATTTGGTAGCCTGTTTGCCAGTGCATCTGGTTTTATGCAACCAAAACTTGCCTCTAAGCCTGGAATTAAAACATAAGCACCTGCTTTGAGGCCACTGGCAACATCCAAGTGGTTTGAGAGCAACATGTTGCTTGCGAGCCACTGATAGGGGATTTGCTGCATTAGATAAGACTAATTATTTGGGGACCTGTCCCCAAAAGCCCTAACATAAAAGTGTTAAAATATGTGTTTTTAAAAATAAAAAGGTCATACCTTCCAGAAATGGTGTAGTCTAAATTAAAGGGGCATATTTTTTTTAAATAAAAATAACATTTTTACCTTCATTTGAGAAAATTGTGGAAAAAAATTAGATCTTGAAAGCAATTACAACTGAGTTTAAAACTCAAATATTTGAGATGTAGTAAATAAAGGAGTAGCTAAGTCACTGGGAATTGTTTCTTCAGTATTCAAGCAATTATATGTAATTATTCTAAGATTTTACAGCCACATTGAAAATGGAAAAATGCTCATTTCTATTACCATAAAAGTTAATTGCCGCATTTTTCAATATGTAATGCTATCAAGTGATAATCAAATCCAAATATTTAATAAATCAGCCCCTTGTGTAAATGCTTTGTTGGTATTTTCCTTCCTTTTTTGTCACCCTTTAGTAAGAAATGGCTTCATTACTGTTCGTAAAAATAAATTAACAGAACTCACAGAAAATGAAAACAAAATATCCACTATAAAATTTCATATACTGTGTAAATGAGTGCCATCAAGTAAACCGTAAATGAGAAAAAACAGTTACATAAAAATAACCTGTATATCATAGGGGACACTAAAAATGTTTGAGTCATTTTTTTTTTTTTTTTGGAAAAGAACTGAAAATGAAATCTAAACAAAGTTATAGCCTTCTTCTTGTGTCTTTTATGAAAATGTAATTCAATGTTATATTTGCAAGCAGTATGTTTCTGTCCCTATTGCACTTGCTGGTTCAGAGCTTTTGTATTTAAAGATGACTTTAAAAACAATGAAAATATCTGAATCAATATAGGAAATATAGGAAATGTGCTTTAATTGTCATATTCTTATATGGTATAGTGTAGGGATCTAAACTATATTTGTGAGGTTTGTTATTTTATACCTCAAATAAACTCACAACTCAAATGTTTTCTAATTTATAAACTTGAATGTAAAAAAATTGAATCAGTGAGTTTGGGTTGAAAAACCCGAATACTCAAAATAATTAATATTTCAGTGAAAAAAAAAACTTGAATTGTTTGAATAGAGTTTTCGAGCGAAACCACCGAAAAAAATTCCAAACATCACAAAGGCTACAAACATCATCAAATTGCAATTGACTTCTACATGACCTTGACAGGTTTTAGTTGGAGTATTTTCCAATTCAAGCTACTTCCAGCTTTGGGTATAATAAATCCCAAAAAAATTTGAATTTTAAGAAACGTTTTCAGGTAAAAACAACTTGACCTTTGATAAATAACCCCAAAAATAAACTCAATAGGCTGGCTTTGCTTCTTATAAAGACTAATTATATCTTAGTTTGAAACAAACACAAGGTACTGTTTTATAAATACAGAGAAAAAGGAACTCATTTTTAAAAAATTGGATTATTTTGAGTCTATAGGAGTGGCCTTCCCATCATTATGAGCTTTCTGGATAACGGGTTTCCCGATAACAGATCCCATACCTGTACTTCTAAGACATGTCTCTGGCAAATGCAACATTTTGAGAAATATGTAAAAGAATAAGCATGTGGGAGTGGGAAAGTATACGGAAAGTATAGGAGTGAAACTAAAATGAAAACAAATGCATTAATGACATTGACTTTATTTGTCCTGCAGTGTGAATTTTCCCTAGTTCAAGCCAGAAAAACAAAAGTTTAAAAACACTGGGATTTTTAGCATTATTGGCATTACTCGGTTTGTTAGCATTACTGAATAGCTGGCATACTTTAGAATGTGTTCTATGTTTAGTATGCATGTAAAGAAAATTCTCACTATGAAAACATTTTTATAGTGCTCTGTATCTGTTATTCTTCTTCTGAACTGACTATGCCACCTTGGATTTAGTCTGGAGCTATGACAGACTTTAAATCGTTTCATCAAGGAAAATCAGCGCACTCCCATGCATGTGATAGAAAAAGTTGGCCATATATATTTTCAGATTTTGTCAGCCATACTGCCCATCTGTCTAGATATTCAAGGCATGTTGGGGGCAGTTTCCAAAATAATTTCCAGTAGGTGGCTAGGGTTATGGGAAATATAGACATGAGGGGAGTCACAGCTACTCCACAATTCCTACAGATCTTTTTATTTGAGCAGATGAATGGGGGCTATGGAGGACTGTTTTATATCTTCCTTTATAACCATATGTTGGGGTACAATACGAATAAAACAGGTAAATAGGTGTTAGTACAAGTTGAATATGCACATGAACAATCTGTACTAATCAAACCAATTGGGAATCATTTGGGGGTTATTTATTAAAGTCTGAATGCCAAAAACATGAAACATTAGAGTTTATTTTACTCTAAATTCAGAATTTCTAGTGAAAAAAAACTAAATTTTTCGTGATTTATTATACCATGAAGGTGGAAAAAGTCTGAATCCAAAAATCGAGGCAAATCAGACCTGCTGAGGTTGTATATAAGTTAAGGGGAGATGTCCCGAAGATATGATATGCGCTGGGTTTTGTGCAATAATCCGAAGATTTTGTGGTTTCCAGGAAAAAAAATCCAGAAAAACCACAGTTTTCGTGCGGAAAATACGAAAAATTTGTATGATCCGAATTTTTCATGAGTTTTGAGGAAATTGTTGGGAAAATGTATTGATAAAGAAAGGGAAATAGCCTGGTGCAGATTTGGTCAGAGTATATTTCAGAAATGAATGAGAAAAATGTGGGTTTTGATAAATAACCCCTTTGGTGTTCGTTTGAGTGACAAGTTATATTGGGCTATTGGTCTATATTAATTAAGGACAAATGAAACATTGTGGAGATATGGTTTACATTGGTGGCCCAGCCTGGGATGCCAGTGTCTGAGCTTAGGTGAGGAAATGGTTTCGTTTCAGAGAGGATTTCTGTCTCCTCCAGAAATGCTGCATTTTATAAGGTTTAATATGCCATTTATACTATGTTTGCATATTTATGAATTATAATGTGCCCACCAATGTAAAATGAAAGGATATTATAAGTCACTGAGGAGTTCCATGCCCATATAAAAGCAGAAAGCTGGAGGTATGGAACACATTGGCTCTAATATTACTTATATTTTACTATTGGGATACATTATTCCCATATATATTAATCCTTAAAATAAACGATATATAATTTAAATATCAATAACAGTCATAAGACCTGTTTATTTGGCTTAGAGTTAATATGCTTATTGACTAACATAACAAATATTCTTCTGATCTACTTCATGTATTCCTATTCAACTAAGTGACCATTGCTCTGATTTTCTGCAACTATGTGTTTAATTTGTATTATTGTGATACATAGTCCTTGCTGTTGACAAGTATAAAAATGTTAAAATACAGCCGTGTAAAAAATGCTTCATATGTAACTCCAAGCTCTGAAGCTCAAATGTATATCCAAGTCAATGCAAAGAAAATAATTATATCTATATATCTATATATATATATATATATATATATATATATATATAGGCATCTATAATTAGACAATCAGAAACTTAGTCATTGGAGAAAAAGGTGCTTTTAAAGTCCTACCTGTGGTGTGTCCCAGCTTTTCATTTGAGTGTTGTGTCAGGTCGATCGTCCTGTCTATATGAAACATTTTTAAATCTTCTTCGTCTAAGGCAATATCTCCCCAAAAGACAACTGCGGAAGAAAAATAAAAAGACAAAGATTAAGATTTATAGCTTTTCCTTAGTATTTTTTCTTAATAACATTCAGCTCAACATTCTGTTTACACTGGTGTGCTGTCCTATTCTATATATATATATATATATATATATATATATATATATATATATATATATATATATATATATATATATATATATATATATATATATATATATATATATATATATATATATATATATATATATAATTGTCATAGCCACCCAAGAAATTCACACAAGCCAATGAAGTTCTGTATTTATAGAAGTGTCTAATAGTGAATAAGTGACATTCCTGACATTCTTAGACAATGTTCACATGGTGGAAAATCTAATTAAAAGTTCCCTAACTATGTACAAAGACATCTATTAAAATCTCCATCCAAATGGTGCCTTACACCACATGTTGGACATGACTTTGAATATCCATCAGGGTTTGGTTACATTTCATGTTTTCAAAAACAAATGCTTGGAGCCAATCGTAAGGCTCTTCATGATGTAGTTGTTTGGGTGAACTAGTATGTTTTTCCTTTTCTTAACAAATGCATTTCAACTCTGTCTACAGATAGATGTAACGCATAAAAAATGTACGTGCTTATATCTTGAAAACATTACAAAGTCTTGCTCATAAGAGCAATTTTTTATTCATTTGTAGAGTTTGCTTGTATAGGGTTATATTGTTAAAGGGACACAATGTCTTGATTTTTCTGTCACTATTGATATGTAGTTCTTGCACCGTTTCTCGAACCTCTTTATATGTGGATCTAGATGTTAACATCGCATTAATAAGAGTGTGACAACAGGAACAACAATAAACACTGTGAAGGTTTGGTGGTTAAGTCTCCCTTTGTTAATGTTTCTTTCCATTTTGCTCCTGCCTAAAGGAAAAGTAAAGAGTCGAATGTATATATATATATATATATATATATATATATATATATATATATTCACCATTTCAGTGAAGGCGACTGGAAGTTTTAGTATCCATTTTATTGGCTTTATCAGCCATTGTTGTTGTGTAATATGTGTGGCTATAGTGCACTTTAACTAAGAGGAGGCAAGACCAGCCTGTCTAAAATTACAGTTACTATTGCAGCTCAGTGGGTCAGTGTGTAAATCCCTGGGTCTTTATTAATGATAAGTTACGCAAATGTGTTTTGCACTTTCTGTTTTGTTAAAAGGGATTGGTACTTATTTCAATAATGACATCGTTCTTCCCAACATTCTTTAGGAGTTAAACAATATTTTCACAACAATATGACACAATTTGCAAGCGCAAATAAGAATGTTTGTAGATGTAACGGCATTTGTAATGACCGTAGAAGAATGTTGGCTTCGCAAGTTAATTACCTTTTATAATTCGAGCTCAAAATATTTTGAGGAAACTACCATTGTATTCTATTGTGGGAAAGAAAAGTCAAGTCTAATGAATTTTTGTCCAAAGCACTTGCGCTGATGTCTGTTTGGGGAGCCCCACATAGCGGCGCACTCCATCTTAAATTCACTGGAAGGTAATAAATGCATTGCACATTTCCAGAGTACAATTGATTTTTAAGTCTTGCTACAACACTGTTAAATTAAAATCATTGTGATGATTTATAGGACCATAGCCTGAAGAATGCACTCCAAAAGTCAGTCAATAATCTTGTCAATAGTAAATTCTGTAGAAATGCAATAAGAGGCCTTTTTTGTATTGTAATCAGTCTGTAATTACTGTCTAGAAACTTCTTACTAACTTCTAGGTGTTCACCTTTTTGCATGAATATATTCAGTGGGTGTAAAAAATAGGCAGTTTCCTAACAAACAATTTTACCAGTAGAAGTCTTTGGAGGTGTAAAGGGTTTTAAGAGTTAAATCATATAATTAACTGATAAATATTTTATGTTTTTATGGTTTGGAAATAGTCTAGCTGCCAGGTTGTCTCTACAGGTTTTCAAAAGTATTCAACTGCCGATTGCAATACTCTCTGTTAAATTCCACTTGGAACCCACATAGTTGTTAAATGAGTTATTTTGATAACATGGAAGACAAGAAATTGTCAAATATAAGCTGGGTACAAAGAGCAGCACCAGGTGTCCACTACTTGCCCGGCCTCCATCCCGCGTTCCTGGCTCTCTGCCACTTGCGGTGAGGCCAGGTTAAGGGGATTTGTATTAAAGCTATAAAGGAAGCTTTATTAAGGCCCATCACAAGCCTGATATGGGGTCTGCTTCCTTTATGGATACACCACTGGGTACAACATTCCCTTTCAGTCATGCACACAATTACATTTCTGAGTATATTGTAAGCACACAACAAATTGTGGCGCACAAAGAATAATTATTGTACATTATGTTTTGGGCTTCTGTACCAGCCCAAGGCAACCACAGCCCTCTATCAGTAAAGATCTTTGCCTCCAAAGATGCCCCAGTAGCTCCCCATCTTCTTTTCTGCTCATTCACTGCACATGCTCTGTGCTGCTGTCACTTACTGAGCTTAGGGACTGGCCCACAAAATACTGAATAAATATAAATATGTAGTGTGTATCTATCTATCTATCTATCTATCTATCTATCTATCTATCTATCTATATATATATATATATATATATATATAATTCAGGCTAATTAGAAATAATATTGGAAGTAAATAATTCCGATATAAGGCTTATTAGTAAATAATTCAGATTATTGGTACATGGCAGCTCATAAACCAGCATGATTAGCATCAGAATTTTATAACCAGCCCTATAACATCAGCTTATATGACAGGCAAACCTCACTTTCTGCATGATGATTTGCAACGACCCCTAAACTTAGCTTCTCAACAGCTGCTCAAAGCCCACTGAGCATGTGAATGTTGCAGACACTCCTAACAATATCCAATATGGGAAACGCATGTGACAACTCCTGGATCAGTACTACTACAGAGATGCTGATCCTAGATCCTTTAAGATTAATATAGAATATACAATATGACATGTCTAGCCATATTCATTTTAAGGTTAGGTTTTCCTTTAAGTATGGCTAAAGAATGGTTACTTTGGGTCTGGTTTTAAAAAAAATATATAAGGCTTACGTTTGCTATAAAATAGTTTTTTCTTGCTAACTAAACATTTAAATGTAGAAGAATGAAAGCAACTGACTTTGCTGGAGTATGAAATGCAGATCACCCCAAAGGCTTTCACACCACCCTGATAATAATTCAAATCCACTCATAATTATGACATACGAGTCTGAATGACATCATATCCCTGAAATAATTTTTCTGCACAACTTACACACTAGCACTGAAAAGAACGTAATAGGAAATACCATTTTTCTTTCATTTTTCTGTAAGTCTTCCAGTATTTCCCTTGTTTCTATAAGTATTTGTGCATCCAAATATATATTGGCACCTGTAACACATCTGTTTTTTGGCAGAAGTTATTTTATAAACTTGTTTTCACTTTATTACCTCACCATACAAGTAGACTGTATCTGTATCTTATTAGCTACTCATAACAAATTTTCCCTGGGATTTTTTTTTTTTGCATGTGTTTTTGGATAAGGTTGGCAATCATTTATCTTAATAAGCTACCCAGCTGTTGAAGTTTATTGGCATCTGCTCTAATATCAGACGTCTCATGACAAACCAGTACAAGTAAATGTCTAGATTCAATTCCATGAGAAAAACTTATCTTGTGATTTATTTCATCAAAACTCAAAATAAGTGTATGGGGAAATCTGGAATTGGATTAGGAGATATGTTTTTCTCATCAAAATGGATCTGGCTCAGAGTTTGATTCACAAAAATGGCATCCATTTTCCCCATCATTTTACAAAAAAAACCTCAATGCATTCTATGGTACGATACATATATAAATATGTGTTTAGACCAGTGGTTATGAAACTTTATCCGTGTATTAGTCATTTAGTTATTTCGAGAATATCTAGGATAGCAAATACATATCCACCCCAAATGTCACCCTAATTGAAATTTAAGATGGGATTTCAATAAAACGTGCCCGACTTTCAGTAAAATTCCTGGTCAGGTTGACAAATGAGCGGATCTATAGAAAATCTTACTTTCAGATTATTTAAACTAAAGACATATAATGTTTTAAAGTTTTAATTTGTATCATCAACCACAATATTCGTTGCCGCAAGACTTGTTTTCCAGTATAAATGTAACTCACCGCCCCACTTCATGGGTACAAAATGTTTTTCAATATTTCTCGTTCATGTTTTGTGCCTGATCTCGCTAAAAAAATCTGAAATAATATACACAGACCTTGAGAAGATCTCTTGCCATATTATTTTGATTATGTAAAGTGCTGTGATGTATAGCACTTGGTGGAATAAAATAAAATATTTGGTTTAAAGGCTATAGAGGCACATAGATTACAACAGATGTGCAGAAGGAGGAATCACTAACATCTGGAATGACAAATGGGAAGCAGTCTTTACTTGGAAAGTATCATTTTATTTCCCAGAGGCATAGTGTGTATTTAGAGCAATGTGTGCAAATATACCTTACTAAATTGTTCATGCTTGTGCTCAAATTTAGTTCTTTCCATAAGTTTAAATACTCAATAAGCCAGGCTGGTAGGAGCAGAATGTATTATAGAAACATTTTTTTTTGGGGGGTGGGGGCCTCCGTTGCACCTTAGGCAGCTGCCTCTTCTGTCTACCTCTAGTTTCATACTTGCATAAATGTGTCAGAATACTAGCACCTAAAAGTAAAGAAAAATGCATAGACCATTTTGCAAAAAGTGTGTTCTTTTTCTTCAATGCCAAAAATATGGGAATGGCTAAGTAGAACCAGCCTAATTAATTCTTATTAGATTCATAAATGTGCTTATCTTGCAAAAATCTTTGACTACTGGAAGAGTGCCTCTTCTCTTTAGTCAGTGATGGAAAGCCTACCACGCACTGGCTTTTGGCACTGTTTATTAGTGAATATAGCTAACAAGCAAGCAAAACCATGCCAATCAATAAATCATAACATTTCTCATAATGAAATACTGCAGTGGGCAACTGAAAATGGAATATTACATTTGGAAAATGCTACTTGGAAGTCTAGGTCTAGCCAAAATCTGCCCTTTATATGACTAACTGTTCCTGGAATCTATCCTTTTTTCATTCCGGCAACCCAAGAGGACAAGGTCTGTCTGAGGTATACAACATAATGTATACACCTAAAATAACCTAACCTAAAATAAAGATTGTGTCAAGCCTGTATATTTTTCAACAATATGGTTGGACAAACGGCCCAGATCATTCCTCCATTCCTCCATATGGATCATTCATCCATAAAGAAAGCTGTATTAACTGCAGGATCACCAACATGATAGAACTGTCTATACACACTCAGCTTCAATCTTTGGTGAAGAGAAGACACCAGGTCAGTCTATATTTAATCATCCTAGCAATGAGTGTGGTTTTAAACTACAACTTAAGTTTGGAACTTTAATAAAAGGTCTACTACAGCTTGCTACTCGTCGAATCACCTATAGCAACTAATCAGCTGGATGCATTTACCAATTACCTGTTTAAAACAAATATCTTCTTGGTTTCCATGGGTTTTGTCACCATGAAAAAACAGTCCTTTTATTACATAGGCAGTATGTCCATATAAGCAATAACCAGGAAGACCTTAGGCAGGGCATTCATAACTACCAGTCCACTGATCCACCTTCTCAAAGTGATACATTAACTAATTTTCTCTACTTTACAAGAATTTGGCCACAATGGAAAGAGGAGGTGCAAGAATCCATCACTTCACAATGGAAAAAGGTGAAGAGGGTAACATTACACTGTGAGCCTAAGGGGGAGAAATGATTCCTATGAGCTGGAGGCAGACTATCATGTTTCCTCTCTCTGTGGAATCAGGTATGTCTGTGTGTAAAAAATCATATTTAATTATGGAAGGTCTTATGAGTACTGAATAAGCTCATATAAAAACACAATACCAATGCTGGCTTTGGGTGGGAACTAATTGTGAATGAAAACATCTGTGTACATGTGTACATCTAGCTGGAGTGGAAAAACTATATAACAAACATTGAATACATGATATTTGATTAAAAGCAAAGAGTTATTTGTTAACTCATGCAGCACAATGAATTAGGAAAATCCATTGTCTTAACCCCATTGAGAATTACTTACCTGTTTACCGATTTATCTACTGGTAAACATATCAACTAAATCTCTCATTACAGCACGACCCTTCTAATTCTGTACTGTAAACAAAATAATCTGCAATGAAGAAATAACAGGGTTAATCTGTTCAAATACCATCTGCATCATATTACAGAGCCAAAGAAATCAATGGCAAACACAGCTAATTGAACAGAGTCAGTGCTCCAACAAGACTTGACTGAGCAGCGTTTGTCAAACCCTTTCATTTTTGATTGAAGGGAAGGTCAAAAATATTTAACTTTATCTACCATGTTGTCCCCATTCTGTCACTATGCATTTACTTTAGGTAAAAAAGTTAAGTGATATAATTAAAGACTGCTATACATGGGTAGTGTGCCTGAGGGCTCCATTAATGACTAAGATTCTGAACCCTGTCCTTTATATGTGTTGTTTTGTAGGCCGACACCTCAAAACCGCCACTTGGGGGAAATTGTTGAGGACCACACAATTTTCTTTTAAAAATGTCAATGGAAATATTAGTATAAGGATCTCATTGTCACAACTATACTTAGCTCCACCTAAAAGCTCTCATTAAATAAAATAATTTTCTTGCTATTTCACATTACCAACTAAAGACATAACTTCATGGGGAAATTACTGGAATCAAAACAATCAGCTAAAATTATCTCACATAAATTTGCATTGTATAGGGAGTAGCTATGATATCAGTTATTGTTATTAGTGATAGGCGAATTAAGTCGCTTGCGTCAAAATTATCTTGTCGCCCATTGACTTCAATGCGAATTTTCCGGTGAAGCGAAGCGGCACAGATTCGCCCATCAATAATTGTTATCAGAAGCTAAGCCACAACAGACTGTCCCCATCTATATACCCAAATCAAAAACATGTATTTCTGGGAAGTAAGAAACAGTTTCAGAATAAGGCTACGACCACCTGAAATCCAGAACCACTGCAAGGAAGCACCATATTATATTATCAATGTAGCTGCTCTTATAGCAGTGAGTATCAGTAATTACATCTGGTAAAAGCCAAAAATATAGCACACATCTTAGTCACGACATACACTACACTGAGTTAGCATTCTTGAATGCTAATCAGGATTAAATGGCCTTCAGACTGTGTGTGGGGCCCTCTCTACAGAGAAAAAAATATTATGTTGTCCCATTTGGGTTGAATGTTAAAAACAAAAAATCTTGATGGCTATTGAATCCCATCAGCATATATTGGATTTATTTTTTATTATTCTGATCAAGTGCTCCCTTGCGAGTCATCTGTGTGGCCCTGATAACCAGAACAGTGGAACTTGCCTTTTTTAGTGTGTGGCCAAACTGTTCAGCCTTAATTATTATTTTAAAAAATCAAATAAGAAGGCGCATACGCTTAAGATATAATATGAGGTGCTAATCCATAGGAGGCTCCCCATGAGGGTCTCCAAAACTAACATACAAGAAACCAAGAATGGATTGCACACTTGATTTGCAAAAAAATTAAATAAACAATATTTATATAAAAAAAGGGGGGGTTACAAAAGTTGCAAAAATAATTGCTGAGCCCAACACATTTCGACCATAGTTCTTCTTCATGGGCACAAATAATAAATAATCAAAAAGAAAAAGGCAGCAGTGTACTGTACTGGCTGGAAACAACCCTAGGACCCCAGCACTGCAAGATATCAGTGCTACACCATTGCAACACCATGCTTCCCTTTGATCTATTCTACTGTTAACCACCAATGGTAGCCAAAGTAGGTAATCACACCTTCAGCATCAAATTAAATGATACATTTTTAATACTGTTCATCATGCAGACGTTACAATGCGAAGTCCCACCTTATCGTGAAATACAATAAATCATTTAAAGTCGGACACATAACTATATCAAAATGTATTCTTCTCAGGTTATAGTTGCACACATTTATCTAAACCCTTTACTTTAAGATTTATATTAAAAGTTGAAAATGCATATCCAAGACGACCTGTTGTGTTTGTATTTTTCGCAATTTCTTTTTATTCATCTCTTTGAAGGAAACATGAATGAACTGGAGTATGTGACATTTTCAGCTAAGTGGCAGGATGCAGGCTACCAGGAAGAGATAACTAAGTCAGTGGTAAATGCTTAAAAAAATGTAAGCAAGTTTGGCAATGTATATGACTGTACTGCTGTCGGGAAACTAGATAACAAAAGGTTGGCAATGTGCATTCTGCTCTTTAATAATGGAGATGATATTAGATAAGCGGAGAGCCAATTATTCACATCATGTCTTCCTTACAATAACATGAACAGGATTACCTGCCAGTGTTAATATTTCATGGTATTTATCTTGGAACCATTTTCACTTTGAACATTTGTAAAGCGGATTGTACTTTTTGTTGTCTATTGCAGTTATTAGAAAGATGCACTGCGCCTGGGGAGTCTATTTGTTGATCTTACTCCATGCATTAAACTACATTACATATTCACTAATAGACAGGGTTCCCATAGGCAGGAAAAACTTTAAAAGTAAGATTTTATATAACACAACATGAAATGCCAGGCACTGTTATCTAATTGTTATATGATAATATCTCCCAAACCTAATTTTCTTTAAAATACAAGAAAATACAAATACAGCAAAAGTATGTAGATGGCCCCATAAGGAGCTACTAATTGCCAATGTCGCCAAACGAGCGGATCTCTCCCCAATATGCCCACCTTCAAGATGGGTTATATCGGGCTGATCAGATCATGGGTCTCAGGGCCCAACATCCGGATCACAACGAATGGTAATTGGGCGGTCGAATCACGCGACTTCATCAACAAACAGATGTGCCCGCGATCCAACGTGATTTTTAGTCCTGTCCAATCGACATCTGCCTGACTTTCGAGCAGATATCGTCCAGGGAAGCCGTCAGATGGCCCCCCACACGGGCCATCAAGCTGCCGACGCGGTCTGATGGCAGCTTTTATCAGCCCTTGTATGGCCACCTTAATACCCATGACACATCTGTCAATTTAGTAGGGGTGCATCAAGTCCATTATTTTAGGATTCAGCCAAATACTAAACCAAATCCTAATTTGTTTATGTAATTTAAGGCAAGGAAGGGTTAAAATGTTGTTACATTCCTTGTTTGTGTGACAAAAAGTCGTGATTTTTAAGATTCGAATTTGGCCAGGCCAGGCTCTTGGTTTTGGCTGAACAAAAAATCCGATAATTATATTTAATTACAGGGTCAAGTGAAAGCTTGAACACATCCCAGTCAGTGCTCAAAGGCACCAATTAATATATATGTAAATAATATAAATAATAAAAATATATATAAATAATGTTTGCTGTCCTAGGACTGATGTAACTCTGGCCAAGAACGACAATAGAGAGAGACATTGACATTGAGAGACACCTATGACTAAGTGCCGGAGGGTATGAAACGCGTAAGGTGGACCGTGTGGGTCAATATGTATCGATTTTTTAATGCAACTTAAATAAACTCATTTTTTTAACTTATGAAAAGCCTGGGGACATATATCTTTGGATATAGCTTTTTGCAAGTACAACAATACTCTGACTATGGCACCAACATTAGGAAACTCATTTTTGGGGTCTGAGTTAAATGTTACTCAAAGGAAATAGAAACTCCATTCTCAATTGCAAAATGCCCTACCCATGTTAGAGCTGGATCCGCTGTGCACTTTCTTTCTACGTGTGTATATTTTTTATCAAGTGCTGAATACTTTATTTCTGATTCTTCTGCCATTTCATCTAAACTGAATAAATAAGAAAGGGCTAAATGAAAATATCAACAGCACCAACTGACATTGATCTTTTTTTTGGAAAAATGGGCCTGTGGCGAACAGGTTAAATAAAGTTATAGTAACTGGGAAGACACAAGGGGAAAAAAATCAAATGGCTTCTAAATATGAACCAACCTAAATAAATAATACTGAAAAGAAAAAAAAAAAAAAGCCTGCATAGTAATGACGAAAGCATTCATGGTCAGGTGTATTGTTAGTGCAGCAGGAAACAACAACAGGAATTCCTCAACACAACAAATTACAATACAAAAAGCTGGCACATGGAACTCAGTCACCGACAAGACTAATAGTAAACAGTAGTTACAGACATGCAAAAATCTGTCCTTGGATCATCCCCACTTCCTATAGATCCACAAACACATCAGAGTCATCTTGTCATTTCATCCTTTTTCCACGTGTCCCTGTGAATAGGTTTCCTATGCTGGATGTGTCCGCTGACGGCATGGCATATTATTATGCAATTAGGCCATAAAACCCTCACTTTGTATGGAAAGGTTTCTTATATATATAGAGAACATTTCACTTTACCACCTGTCTTCTGAGAAGTGCTAACCTAGTGCCCAAAACACCTGTAGGTGTAAATGATCCGATAGATATATGTCAATGCACTAGCTTTCTCTTCCTCATCACTATACATACAATGGACCAGCAATTACCAAATAAGCATTTATGGGGGAATGTAATAAAAGTCGGTAACAGAAGAAATATTCGCAATTATTAAAAATTATGTTTGCTCCAAACACTTCTTAAAAGTGGGCAATGCGCAATTAAAATTTCCAATGTAAAAACAGTTGAAAATGTATTACATTGCGAAATTAGACTTTTTATTCTCATTTGTGCTAATTGTTTTGCCCTTTGCATTTCCCCAACAGTGTTCTAAAGTTTTCAAAGTTTTTGAATGGCCTTTTATTATCAAGTCTAAAGATTCTCCAAGTGCAACCATTAGCAGAGGTCCTTTGAACTATTTGAAGATGTTAATAGTAGTGATGAGCCAAATTTCTGCCACATTTCCCTTCAGAAAATGACGCCTTATAGACTCCAATCGGAGAATTGATTTGTGTCAAAAAAAGTTTGATGAGCAAAA
Organism: Xenopus petersii; assembly: GCA_038501925.1. NCBI lineage: Eukaryota > Metazoa > Chordata > Amphibia > Anura > Pipidae > Xenopus > Xenopus petersii. Next base: position 55,258,669 of record CM076672.1, read on the forward strand.
GTTGAGTTTTGTTTCTGAGGAAAACTTCGAATTTTATTTGAATGCGATTTCAGTTTTCGGGTCGGGACTATTAGATCGAATTTTAGATGTTAGAATTTTTTCATAAATAACATACCATTCAAATTGTGCATACATTTATTAGAATTTTAAAAAAAATCACACAAAGTGTCACTGCCAATTAATGGAAACCATCTGTCATTGCTCAAAAGTGCACATTGTTTTGCATCATATATTTTAATCTGTCGCAACCGAGTAAAATTGAATGTAAAGATGAGACATTTCAGAATTTTCCATTTCAATGTTCTATTTCTAACATACACAATCGCTGTAATAGTTACAGAACGACTTCTCAAGAGGCCAACAAATATAGCACATTCTATCGATTTACACGTCAATGAATAGAATGGCTGACAGAACAAGATTAAAGGAAAGAAAGAAAGAACAAAAAATGCATTAAGTTTAAATTTAACTATATTGCCACGTCTTTTTAGCATAATAGAACAATGTCATGTAGCGAATAATGTGGTACTTAGTGATGGGCGAATTTATTCAGCAGGCGTGAATTCTTGGCGAATTCCCGCATTTCGCTGCTGACGAATAAATTCGTGAAACCGCCGCAAAAATTTAGACGCCGATGCCGTTTCACAATTTTTTCGCCATTTCGGCAAAGCGAAAGCCCCATATTCGCCCATCACTAGTGGTATTTAGTGCTATAAATTGTAAGAAGGATCATGTGTTCTATTTGTACAGTTATATATTTGTTCCATAAGGTCTGTAATGTAAGTAGGAAAAAACAAACAAGATAACTAAGGGGCCAATTTACTAACAATCGAATTTCTATTTTATTAAAAACCACAAAAAACTCTAATACAAAAAATTCACCAGGGAAAAGCTGTCGAGGTCCTAAAACGTCAGTGGGATCTGCTCTGATCCTAATCCTAAAAAGGGCCGCAATTATATCATATTGTGGGCCTAAGCAGAACTGTTGGGAGATGACTGCATCAACGCGCTTCCAGTCCAACAAGTTTTTTTACCTACTTGAAAGATACTGTATCTAGCTTATTTTCAGAAAGGTCTAAGTTAGCCAGGCCCCATACACAAACAAAAATGTTGCTATTTCAGTCTCTTTATACTTTAAAAAAAAACATTTAAATCCAACATATTATAATCACCAGAATCTACCTTTTCTCCATTTACATTTTACTTTATCTGCACAGATTTCCACTAAAAAATGAAGCATTGAATGAAAATGATGTTACCAATTATAACAGCAAAATATTTAATGGCATCTACTATGGAAAAACATAATTTTTAGTGTGGGTGTTTGAAACACGAGGAGAATTCAATGCAAAATTAGGAGAAATGTCCAAATTTATGAATGTAGTACATGTGCCAAATCCATTTAAGTGGAGAGATTTAAACATTATTATACAAGAAAAATCTATAACTGTAATAACATTTATTATAAGTAGAAGTAGCTTTTACCATTTGCTCCTTTTCCCAGGACATTACTAAATGTACCAGCATGCTTGTGAGTGGCGCTAAATAAAATCCATCAGATGAAGGCATAGCCTACCCTTTGAACAGCTATATTTTATAAAGCTGTCAACACTGCATTATTTTATATCTATCTGAACCAAAACAACATGTTTCATGATATTAGTACTAGTTTTTGTTGTATACATAAGTGGAATTTACTATTTATCTTGGCGATCCCCAACATGTTGCACACCAACCCCCTGGCTGTTGCTAACAGTGGTCCGAAAGCAGGTGCTTATTTTTTTTAATTCCTAGCTTGGTGGCAAATTTTGGTTGCATAAAAAACAGGTGTACTGCCAAACAGAGCCTCCTGTAGGCTCAGTCCACATAGAAGCTACCAACAGTCAATCACAGTTCATAATTGGCACCACCATTAACTTTTTGCAGGCTTATATTGTTCTCCAGCTTTTTTTTACATTTGAGTTTGGCTCATGGGTAAAAAAAGGTTAGGGATCCCGGAGCAGAGAATGCACCAACACAGTCAAAAAATGTTTTCTAAATACTCCTAAATAATGATTCATTGAAAACAATACATTGCATTCTTTTTTAGATATCGGACAACAGCAAATATTGCTCACTAACATGCTGTTCATTTAAAGAAATTTCAGAAATTTTAATAGCTTCAGGAAAGTTCCACAGTGTGACACTGCTCAAGGCATTATGGGTTGATTTATTATTAGCTAAGGTTTGGATTCAGATGAAACAATATCAGAAAACACAGGTCTTTAACTGGGATGTGGTTGTCACAGTCTACTCAAAGGCTCCATTGATCAGACCACCTATGAAATCAATAAGATACTGTCCATCTATGAGATCAGTCTATAATATCAATTCACCTTGTGAAACAGGAAGTGTCTCCAGAAACTCTTAAGACTTAATGACCTTACATGGCAATAAAGCAGCAAGGAGTGGTTAGTAGAATAGTCAAAGTCTCTCCAAGGCCACAGACCTGTTATGCACCTGCTTAGCAAGTGTAGCCTGAATGGAACTGCAACTACTTTCTGTAGATCACAACAATGTGGCACCTCTGTCTGTGTTTACTTGTCTGAAGAGTTAATTTGCATGTTCACAAGCTTTTGTAAGACATTTATAATGATGAGTGAAGCCTATAAAAAGACCCCATTTAGTGGAAGCAACACTGAATTTGCTCTACCCTGGGATGGTTTATTCTGTCCTAAACTAGAGAGGCTCCCACAAACGACACCCAAGTGAGAACAATTTAGTCTGTGCGGAGACAAGACAAGAGGTGTTTGAATAACATCAAAGTATGCGGCAGTTCATTTGCATATAAAGAACACTGGCTCCAGACCAGTATATCTAGAATAAGGACAGGAGCTAAAATAGTAATCCTTTTACATCTTTATAAATCCCTTTATTAGGAACAATGGGATACTACACTGCTGATTTCCTTAAAGACAACACAATCCTAATGAGGGCTTGTATCCCAAAATAAAAACAGACTCCATTAGAGTCTCAGTATAAGAATGGGTTTGAATGCTGGGTTGTAGCTAAACCTAGTCGTGTTTACTTTATCAGCACATTTAAATGTTACATGTCCTCCCACTGGGGGTGACCACTATTTGAATAACAAGGCCAAACACAAGTTAGAAAGAAGTCTAAAATAAGGTCCAACGGCAAAGGCACATGGGCCATCATTGAAGCATCAATCACAAAGGCCAACACCCTGTATTAGACAACTGAAACAGAAGGGAAGTCCAATTGTTGCCCCTATACCAGGACTATACAAGTAACCCAAGTCAAACCACCTGCTTCCAATGCTTCCGATATTTTACCGCTGCTACTGGATATGATCACCCATAAAAGTGCACTACTTGGGAAGTGACCTGCAGAATGTAGCAGCTGTTTTGATTGCTCCTAAAAGTAAAATCAGTAAAAATCTGTGTGGGAAATGCAGTACATGGGCTACCGACACCAACTTAATTGTCAATTTTTTTTCCCAGCCATTCACTTCAATCGCAGTTAGGGTTGCCACCTGGCCGGTGTTTTTAAGAACCAAGGGCATTTATATGGACAACATTTCAGGGGGACAAAAGTCAAACCAACAAATTCCATCAAATGGAATTCACAGCTGTTGCCACAGTTAAAAAAGTGGTGCTCCTCTATAACTGCCTAGCCTCACCCCTTTAGCTCATTAATTGTTTCTATTGTAATAGACACCCTGCTATAGCTCCAACATTATTCACAGCAGCAAATAACCATTCACACCAAATTTAACCCTAATTGGCAGTTATGCAGCCCCCACCTCGGTCCACTGCTTTGGACCCCTAGGAGGTCTGGCCCCATAGTTTGATTACCTTTTGTTGTAAAGGCTAGAGACCACTCTAGTCTAAGTTTTTTTCTGAGATACATTCATAGTTATGCACCTGTACCTTGTACATTCTTTTAGCTCAGATCCCAATACCAGCAGAGATTTCAGGAATTATAAACCCCTATGACGTCACCACGCAGGGTCTTACCTTAAACCATAGGGCCCACTGTCATATTTTGGGAAACACTTTTAGCAGTCAGTGTAGCTATAGCCTTCTCAAATTATTCTTTTCCAACACAAAGCTATTCCACCAAACTAAACATGCTATTAGGAAACCAGCTAGGGAAATTGCTAAAATGTATTGTATTTATACCTACATATAACCAATTTTATTTAACCCAGGGCCAATCAAGCAAACTAACCCTGCACATTCACAATAAATCCAAACATAATACACAATGGGTTAACAAATTATCAGGGCTTGAGGATATGCTAAGAATAACAGTGTACCAAGGGCATGTAAACTTCAGATTTGTATATTTCCTGTACTTAACTTCCCTTCTTCATCAGATAATGATACTCAAATCAAATAAAGCCACTAATGTTTGTGTATCCATGAACTGCAACATTCACTCGGCAGCTATGTGTGACCGTAACATAAACTGCCACAAGTTTTTATTTTATTTGCATTATTACACTTCATACTCTATGTGTCGGATATTATCCGACATTTAGGAAGGAAAATCTGCTAAGGTTGTACTTTGCTTACAGAATGCACAGGAAGGCACGCTAGAAACCTTGAAATATATAAACACTACAGGGATTTGGCACTGCAGTCAGTTTGCCGAGCTAGACGGTACAGCTTGCCCTTATTAAGGTTAAATAGGATTCCCTAAACTATTCAACTCTTTTATATAAAGATAATAAGTGTTTCTATGTGTCTGTGTGTTATTTAGACAATACATGTGTGGGATGACTTTTTTTGGTCTGTAAAACAAAATATATTGAATTCCAAAATGACTGCCCTTTGAATACATACAAGCATTTATTCAGTAGCCAATATACCAGCATCATATGGAGCCACCTATCCGTCACATCTGCTCCAACCCAAGTGGAAGTAATGTTTGTGGGTGCAGGAACATCGTGGAGAAGTGGAAAATAGGGCACAAAGCTTTTTCTTCTTTTATCATTTTACATCAGTGAAAGAATCAGTTTGCTTAATTGAAAACTTAGGGGGTTATTTATCAAAGGTCGAGTTTTAGAGGTTCATTAGGTTTTTTTATTACTCGAATGAACTCACAACTCGAATGTTTTCTAATTTAAGAAAAACTTGAATGGAAACAACTCGAATCCGGGGTTAACCACCCAAAAACTCAAATGAATATTTGAGTTTTCCTCGGAAAAAAAACTTTAATTGCTCAAATTAATTGAGTTTTCAAGCGAAACCCACCGAAAAACCCATCATAAAGGCTACAAATCTTGAAAAAATTCACATTTTTTATAAGAAAAACCTGACTGAAAAATACTCTCAAAAAAAGTCAATCTTCAAACCCCAAAAATTCAAGGTTTTTTTTACTCAAAAAGTTTTGACTGAAAAATACCTCAAAAAACTTCTATCTCAAAAATCTTCAAATGGTTCAAGGGACTTCTGCCTTTGATTTTACTTAACCTCGACAGGTTTTAGATGGTGTATTTTTGGATTCAAGCTATTTTCAGTTTAGGGGGTATAATAAATCTCGAAAAATTTAAGTTTTTTATAAAAACCGGAAAAATTCAAGGTTTTTTTACCCAAAAAGTTTTGACTGAAAAATGCCCTCAAAAAACTTCAATGTAAAAAATATTCAAATGGGGACCTCTGCCTTTGACTTAACCTCGACAGGTTTTAGATGGTGTATTTTCGGATTCGAGCTATTTCCAGTTTGGGGGGGTATAATAAATCTCGAAAAATTCAAGTCGTTGACTTTTTTTTACCTAAAGAGTTTAGTTTTGCCTGAAAAATACCCTAAAAACTAAATTTTTTCGGGAAAATACAACTCGACCTTTAATAAATAACCCCCTTATAATTAAATATAATCAAAGCAAGACCATTTATAAATAAGTTGTTCTTTCCCTTTAAATTGCATAATTATACATCTGGCCCAAGTACACTATAAACCTAGTTTTTACATTTAACATAAAGCTAAAAGAATAGTAAAACATAAAACTTCTCACTAAGCTGTCCTTTGAAATAACATAACACATAAGGTTTGATATATAAGAAATATATGAAGACATTCGTATACAAAATCTATTGTATAAAGGTTGACAATTCTTAACATTCTCTTATCTTATTCCGTATGCCTTATCTGTGTGCCTTATGCAAGGCCAAATCGTAAATGTAAATCCAGTACAATAAGGATTGCCCAGCAACTCCTATAATGCAAATTAGTTGTGGGGTATAACAGTTTATCTTTAGAATTTACATACAATGAATTCATTTGCACACTAGACATTTGGATCAGCCCTTTATGTAGGTTATCAGATTCAATGTAGAACAAGCATTGAAAGATTCAGTGTAGAACAACCAATTAAAAACTATGAAAATAATCACAACGTGTGTTTTTTTGAGCAGCTGTAAAAGGGTTTCAAGCATACGGGCAGATTCGAGGAGATTTAGTCGCCTGGCGACTTATCTCCTCTTCTGCGGGGTGACAATCTCCCTGAACTGACTTCCCCCTGCTATGGCAACTACATCTCTCCGAATCTGCCCGTGTGCTTAAACCCTAATAGTGGTAATTGAATTCAAATCAACAGTAGGACTAAAGTTGGCCACACATGGGCTGATAAAAGCAGCTGACTCTGCTTATGTGTCCATGCATCTGAACCTTCGATGGGCCTCTACAACCAAGATCTAGTCAAAAATCATCCACATATCAATCCAGCAGACGAGGACCACGCTGGCGCGTTGATGTGGTCCTTGAATTAGTTATGAGAATAAGTTTCAAACAGTTATGGAGCTTGTGTTTATTCCTGAGGGCAGTGGAAGAGCAAAGAGCAGTAATGTATATGTAAGACGCACTGAGAGATTTCCTCTGACTCTTACCTCCTGGCACGTCTCTCTCCGTCTGTGGACACGCACTTCCGGGGAAGCCACCTGCACTGACCAGGCGCAGGTGACGTTGGCGTCACTTCGCCAACGCTTGACGCTGAGCGTTGTGACGCTAGTGTTTTGACGCCGAGCATCATGATGTAATTTTTCAGCGCTGGATTTGAATTTTTGGCACCAATTACTCTTTAAAAGGCCCTGCCTTCATTCTAAAAGTGTCCAAGCTGGCTTCTGTTTACAGATCATGCCGGATTATCCTGTTTTTTTTTTACTCCTGCCTGTTTTTGACTCCGTTTCTGCCTCCACCCTTATTGCCTGCTTCCCGACTACGTCTTGCCTAATCCTTGCCGTACCTCGTTTCCGCACTTATACTAGTTCACACAGTAACTCCTTGTTGGTTCTGCAGCAAAAAGCCAGGAATCCCCTGTGCATCTGAGTGTACCCACTGCTTCTAAGGTTCCTAATAGACGAGTATGTTACATTATACAGTGTGTAGTGTAGATATGTCCAGTAAACCAGGATGCTCTTGTGATGAGAGACACTGAGTCAACAGAACAAGCTAAGGCTAATTGTGTTGCTGCAAATCATTGCAATTTGTTTGTTCAGGTATGGGACCTGTTATCCAAAATCTTAGGGACCTAGGGGTATATTTATCAAAGAGTGAAGTTAGAGATCACCACAGTCCTCTAGAGTGAAATTCCGCCAATCTCCATTCATTTCTACGGGATTTTTAAAAGAGTATTTATCAATGGGTGAAAGTGAAAGTTCATCCTTTTCAAAATCCCATAGACATGAATGGAGAGTGGCTGAATTTCACTCTATAGGACTGTGGTGATCTTTAACTTTACGCTTTGATAAATATACCCCTAGGTCCCTAAGATTTTGGATAACAGGTCCCATACCTATACAAAAAAATTTCAATGATGATAAATATACCACCTCGGGTTTTCTAGATAAGGGGGTCTTTACGTAATTTGTATTTCCATACATTAAGGCTAAGGGCACATGGGGTGTTTGCTCTGCTGCTCTCAGCCTGTGTTTGTTTTTGCCAGCTCATTGAAGTGGACCCACTCCCTTCCCCAGCTCCATTGATACAACTTACGCTTGTGTGCAAACACATGTAAGATTGACCTGAAAATGACCAATTTTGCATTTAAAGCCTTATTTTGCCTGCAGTAAGGTGGCATTAAGTACAAAGTACTGTTTTTCTATTACAGCTGAAAAGACAATATTTGGAATTATATATTTAAAATGGAGTCTATTGGAAATGACCTTTCTGTAATTTAGAGCTTTTTGTATAATAGGTTTCTGTAGTGGCGTAACTAAAAATTACACGGCCCCACAGCAAATAATTTTTAGGCCCCCAAAATGTCTACCTGTTTTACTAATATTTATTGAAATTGTATATGATTTATGGCCTCATGGGCCCCTATACTTCCTGGGCCCCCTGCAGCTGCAGGGTCTGCTTCCTCTGTAGTTACACCACTGGGTTTCTGGATTATAGATCCTATACCTGTACTACTTTTTCAAAAAGTTGAAATCATTGTTGAACTTGAAAGACTCCGCCTTGCTTTGCCATTCCAGTCAAAGGTCAGAATTTTTTTTATGATTTAAACCAATATGTCAAATGTCTGCATTTGTTGCAGACTCAGCCCTTGCTGAAAATTTGGGGTTCATCTGCTAATAAGGAATACACAGCTAAACAGCCTTTTAGAAGCTTTTAGACAAGGTAAAGAACTGGAATTCAAACTGGAATTTGCATGCTCAGAGTACCAATTGCCAGTTGGTAGTGATTTAATTTATAACTGCAAGTCATGGGGAATCTTGCAAATCAGTGTAGCGCTGGTAATCATATCAATTAAATATATTAACTAAATTATAAAGTAAACAGCAGTGAAAAAGTATCTTCATTGTATATATAATAAGTTAGTGAGTTAGTGGTGGGTTAGCAAGTATGTGTTCTCCCCATTTTTTAATAGAAGTCAGGGGTAGTGATTGGTGAATAAATTAGTCTGGTGCGAGTTCACAGCGAATTTCTGTGATTCGTCGTCGGCAAATAAATTTGCAAAACTCCGGCAAAAATTCTCTGGCGTCAACAAATTTTGGACGTACGTCTGAAAAGTCACTCAAAATCGGCGAGCGTCAACACTATTCCCATGACCATTGACTTTAACATCAGCGCCAAAATTGATGCGAGCGAATTTTCGGACGCACGTCCAAAATTGACGCTGGCGTCAATTTTTGAGTTTCACAAGTTTTTCAACGTTTTATGAATTTTGTGGGAAATTCGCAAATTTTTCAGCGAAACTGGAGAAATCTACCCATCACCGGTCAGGGGTGTAACTACAGAGGAAGCCGACCCTGCGGGTGCAGGGGGGCCCAGGAGGTATAGGGGGCCTCAAGAGGCCCAAATAATGAGTAATTTCTATATTTATTGGTAAAACAGGACAACCTCTGGATATGTTTGGGGCCCTAAAATTCATTTGCTGTGCGGCCAAGTAACATCCAGTTACAGCACTGATAGAAGTGCTTCAGTTTCCTATTCTCCTATTAACTATAGTGAATGCAGTATGGAACTTAGATTGTCAGCTCCATTGGGACATAGACTGATGGGATTGATATGTCTCTGCTAGTCTGGGTGTTTAGGGTGAAAATTCAGAGACATTTCTCAAAACAGCCCTGAACAGTGTTTTAATGGGTAATATATATATATATATGTATGCTCTGCTGTGCTTTGTTGTACTTTGCTACTGGGCTTGTGTCATGTTGCTATAGGAACTTGTCAGTATTTATACTTTTCAAATCTCTTTTTCTGACGTCTGCTACATGCAAAACAAATGCTTTTCTGGTATACTGGGCTACGGAAAGAGGATATCTGGAAACTGAAAAGGTCATTACTGACTCAAAGCTAATTTGGACAGAAGCCTTCACATAGCACCCAAATGTTACACCCTTGTAGCTAATTGATCTGTCAGGTAGGCAGACACCCAGGGGCAGGATGTCATGGCTGGAATCTTGGAAAGCTCGTTATAAGTTGCTGCTTGAGAATAAATGAAATGGGATGTATTCATTTAATGCAGCGGTATCATGTCTGATTAAACAATATGCCCTTCTCTCTTATGATTGGAATGTGGCAGTGTTTTTGCTATTTCTGTAGGTCCATCATTCCGAAGTTACTGTACTAATCTGTTCGCACAGCAGGCAGCCTTTGGCCGGGCCATGCACTTCCCAGGCTATTCCATCGTCACTTCATGTTCAGCAAAGGGTTGCACAGCCTACCCATCAGGTTATCTTCATTGGCTCTTTGATAAGTGCGTGGCTAGATAAAGGTAAAGAAAACACCTAAGTAATAAACTGATAAATACCTCTAAAATGCAATTTGTAATTAATTAGCAACAAAACAAAAGAAGCTAATTATTTGCTTTAACAAAGTTGCACTTGTTTAGCAAGCCAATTACATTCCTAGCAAGGGGTTTGTTTTTTTGGAGGATTTGTAATATTTGTGTTATCCTAATCCAGGAGGGGCTCTCTGCTTAAGTGACAAAGCTGTTAAAACACATTGCAAATCTTTCACGGAAAATATAAACACCCCAGTCATGGGTGAAATGTCCTTTCTGGCAGCAATGTACTTTTAGTTTGACAGAATTCTGATGGAAGAGACCCAAAACAGATGAGATGTATAATGAGCATGTGCAATGTATTATCTTCACAGAATTATATAGAAATAAATGCTAGCAAACTTTATGATATGCAGTCTCTCTACTCATTACAGTTGTGGTTTGTAATTCAGCCAATAGAGGTATGGGGTCCGCTATCTGGAAACCCGTTATCCTGAATTAAGGAAAGGCCATCTCCCATAGACTAAATAAAAATAATAATTCTGATTTTTAAAAATGATTTCGTTTTTTGCTGTAATAATAAGACACTACATTGTACCTGACCCAAGATAAGATATAATTAATGCTTATTGGAGGCTAAATAATAATATTCGGTTTATTTAATGTTTCAATTATTTTTTTGCAAACTTAAAGGGATTCTGTCATGATTTTTATGATGTAGTTTTTATTTCTAAATTACACTGTTTACACTGCAAATAATTCATTCTACAATATAAAATGTCATTCCTGAACCAGCAAGTGTATTTTCTTAGTTGTAATATTGGTGTGTAGGCAGTCATCTCAGGTCATTTTGCCTGGGCATGTGCTTTCAGAAAGAGCCAGCACTTTAGGATGGAACTGCTTTCTGGCAGGCTGTTGTTTCTCCCAGCAGCATAACTACAGCTAACCGGGCCCCCCCTGCAAAAAAATCTTCAGGGGCCCCGGCTTAGCTGCACGCACGCACGTACCTGCATGCACATACACGCATCCGCTGACCTCCTTCCTCGCTTGCACATCTCCTGTCCCTTTGGAAACCCTCAGATCCACCCCGCCGCTAAATTACTTGTGGCGGTCGCCGCACACAGTGTGCAAGGAATTTCAGTTCAGCAGACCCCTTGGTCCGGGCCCCTCTGTCCCCCGGGCCCCCCGCAACCGCGGGTTCTGCTGTATTATAGTTACGCCACTGGTTTCTCCTACTCAATGTAACTGAATGTGTCTCAGTGGGACCTGTATTTTACTATTGAGCACTGTTCTTAGATCTACCAGGCAGCTGTTATCTTGTGTTAGAGAGCTGTTATCTGGTTACCTTCCCATTGTTCTGTTGTTAGGCTGCTGGGGGGAAAGGGAAGGGTGATATCTGCAATACAGCAGTAAAGAGTGACTTAAAGGGATAATGTCATGGGAAAAAAAATTCAAATTGAATCAGTTAATAGTGCTGCTCCAGCAGAATTCTGCACTGAAATCCATTTCTCAAAAGAGCAAACAGATTTTTTTATATTTAATTTTGAAATCTGACATGGGGCTAGACATATTGTCAATTTCCCAGCTGCCCCAAGTCATGTGACTTGTGCTCTGATAAACTTCAATCACTCTTTACTGCTGTACTGCAAATTGGAGTGATATCACCCCCTCCCTTTTCCCACCCAGCAGCCAAACAAAAGAACAATGGGAAGGTAACCAGATAGCAACTCCCTAACACAAGATAACAGCTGCCTTGTAGATCTAAGAACAACACTCAATAGTAAAAACCCATGTCTCACTCAGACACATTCAGTTACATTGAGAAGGAAAAACAGCAGCCTGCCAGAAAGCATTTCTCTCCTAAAGTGCAGGCAGGGCCGCTTCTGCCATGAGGCAAGGTGAAACCCTTGCCTCAGGCGGCAGTGTGCGGCCAGTTACAAGGGGCGGCAAAAAGCCGCCTCTTGTAACTTTAAGAGCCGAACTTCCGGGTTTTAACCCGGAAATTCGGCTCCGCTAGTGCAAAGAGCGCTATTGCGCTCAATGCACTAGCGATACTGCCCCCTGAAACCCGCTCCGACGCTAATTTTTAAGCGCGGAGCGGGAGAGGAGGGGGGCGGCATCTGGGCTGCTGCCTCAGGCGGCAGCAGCCCCAGAATCGGCGCTGAGTGCAGGCACAAGTCACATGACCAGGGGCAGCTGGGAAATTGACAAAATGTCTAGCCCCATGTCAGATTTCAAAATTGAATATAAAAAAATGTGTTTGCTCTTTTGAGAAATGGATTTCAGTGCAGAATTATGCTGGAGTAGCACTATTAACTGATGCGTTTTGAAAAAAACATGTTTTCCGATGACAGGATCCCTTTAATAACTGACCCCTCTATAGCCAGCTTTAGGGCTCTTACTGACGAAGGGTTGAAGCTGCTCTCCCCTGCATTCCGTTTTTCTGCGTTCAGCCGCAGGGGATCGCAGGAATAGATGCATTAGATTTTTTTCAATGGGGCTATACCCACACAGGCTGCACAGGACCGCCATCAGAAAACGCAGGGCCCTGTACGACAAAATTTCCTGGGCCCCCTGGGCTGCACCCACCGCAAGCACCACCTACAGGTCCGCCCCCCCACCACACAGTAAAAAAACTAAAAAAATATTGGTGGTCAGGGCCCCCCATAAAAAAACATTTGTGGCCAGGGCCCCCCCCCATTAAAAAATATTGGTGGCCAGGGCCCCTTAAACGTCCATGCCTTCCCGAAGTCAGCAGCTCTCAGAAAGATTGGGGGCCCGGCTAATCAAGTAAGTGTGGCGTGGCTGGGGCCCCCCTTACCCTCGGGCCCCCTACAACTCTCCCCCCTGTCCCCCCCTGATGGCTGCCCTGCGTGTAGGCGCCGAACACAGGTTGAGACGCAACATGCTGCATTTTTCCTGCGTTCGTCAGCTACACGCGCCTGTGTGAGTACAGCCCCATTGAAAAAAAACTTATGTGTCTATTCCTGCGCTCTTCATCGCAGCTTCAACCGCTCGTCAGTAAGAGACCTTACAAAGATCTTAATTGGTTAAAAAAACACTACATATGTGTATCTGCCAGTTATGAAAGGTGCAGCTGTGATATTGCGAAGGTGTAAATAGCAGGATTTAGGGAATGGCAAAATGCAAAGTGTGAATTAGAGGTCACAGAATACTAGAGCATGAGTTAGACAGAATAAGCACAGCATAGCAATGTGACCACAATAACAGGTTTCTACTTGTATTCAAAGACTTCCAGAATATTTAGAAAATGAAGATACAAAATACGTACAAAATGTGTAAGAAAAACTCATTATGGAAGTATACTGTAACTCAAATCATAATGCTGTATAATTATCAGTTACCTCAGTGTACAACAAATTACTGTATTTTGAAGGAATTCAGAATGTTCTCACTTTACCTAAAACACGAAAAAAGGTCATGTATCAAGTGGGTTATGAGCAAAGGAAGTGCATTCCACTAAAACTGCTGTTTGTTTACATAGAATTGCACTCACATTGCTTATAGCGCCATTTGATACATTACCCCTTCAGCCTTTTACTGCAAATAGAATAACCTTCTTAGTTACTTTACTAGACCTGAAACGACCCTTTCCAAGAAGATAAGATCTGTTTTCCTGTAATTGGCTTTACATGCCTCTAATTTAAATCTTCTGTCTGTTGCCCACCACTAAGTGCCTGCTTAACATGGTTCAAGATGCTCCCTTCCTGCACCTGAAGGCACTGACAGCATTCCATAAGCTTCACGAGGAAAGTCTTTTTATTGTACTTGGTGAAATTTTTTGATATAAAAAGCGTAGATTATATGCCTTTAGATCTGTGATCCTCAACCAGTGGCTTGAGAGCAACATGTTGCCCACCAACCCCTTAGATGTTGCTCCCAGTGACCTCAAAGAAGGTGCTTATTTCTGAATTCCTGGCTTGGAGACAAGATTTAATTAAATAACAATTAGGTGTACGGTCAAGAGGAGCCTAAACTTAAATCAGCTTCCCAACTAAGGCCAAGCAAAAGAAGGACGGGGTTGATATACTTTTGCCCATACTATCGCCTAGAGCAGGGGCATCCGTCTGTAAGTCTTGTGGGTCAGATTTATTATCCTCAGCCTGCTTAGGAGCCCCATAAAAATATTTTACTTAGTTTGACATTATTTTAATAATATATATCCAGCAAATATGTGGTAGGTCTACTACATGGACATGGTCACAACCCATCCTTATATATTGAGATAAGACACCAGGTCAGATGCTGCCAATTTTTATTAACACAGAAGCATATTTTTTCAGCAAGTGGCTAATACACTGAGCATTGTTTCGCCCTTTGAAGCATTCATTCTAATTTATCCAAAGTCCCCCTTAAGAGCAGAGATACATTAGGAGACTAGGGGAGATTATTCACACGAAGAAGAGGCGATTTGTCGTTGGGCGACTGAATCTCCCAGAATATCCATGTGTGTCTCTGCCCCAAGAAAGTCGATTTATTTTTTCATCTCATTTAATGTACTCGTATTAACTCGTACATTCAAAAGTCTCTGCCGGTGTGTATGTGTTTAACTGATCATGTTTGTTTGTTTCTATTCCATATGGTATGAAACGCAGGCATGCTCTTTGCTCACTAGTATTTACTGCTTTAGAATCATTTAAATGGCCACAAATGCCTGTACTATCCAAATACTCACTTCCCCTCACATGAATGTGACAGTTTAGCATCTGTGTAACATTTGGTTAATCACCATAATACATTCACATTATTTTAACTTGTTTCCAGAGAATGCAGATACAAAGCATACTGCGGCCAGCAAGGCTCTCTGTACTCAGTGTTCCCCAGATGATTTCTAATGTAATTCAGCAACTTAAATAAAATGCTCTCTGACACTGAGGCACTGGGCACAGATTCCTGTTCAATTTCGGGACATTTGAACACAAAGGTTCCACCTCATGTTGAATTAATTGATGCATTAATAATATCATGCACTGGAATGTAGAGCGTAATAATAATGCAAATGCATTCAGATATGGTACAAGCTTAATGGTAAATGTTGCCTGGACTTTCTGCAGTTTTATGTTGCTCATAATCAGGTTCTCACTTCTGAGCAAAACATGAATAAAGCGAAAACACAACAGTGTTTGAAGGGTGAGCTCCTCGTACAACCTTCTTTTCAGGAACACTCATGCAAAATGATCCCACCTGAGTGTCTGAACACATAGTGGTAGGGCAATAGCCAATATAACCACCCGCTACTAATTGCCTTCCTGCTTTCTTCTTATTTTTCATTTATGCTGGGAATCGTATGCCTAAGGGCATATGCCAGTGTTTCATTCTATGTTTAAATGAAACAGCAGACATTATCAGGAAAACATAATATTAACTCCTATCCCATGCATGAACAAATGAGCATATGGCATATTAAAGGGAGACTGGGGTATTTAAGACAGACACAAGTATGTATAGGTATGTTCAAGTTTTAACTGGTCTTAACATTATTTATCTGCTTTAGGGCAATGTTACTAAGCAGGTCCGGGCCCTTTGTCACTGAGGCAATTGATAAAACCACAGACAGGGACAAAACACACTGCAATCTCCTGGTATCACAGGCACACCCATGAGTCTGCAACCTGTAGGCAAACCATCCATGTCCATGTTAGTGTATTGTATAAAGAGAATGATGGGGACCTTTAGAAAGCGAACAAGATAAAAAAAAGACAGAATTTGCAAGCAGTGACTGAGGCATCCTTGTAGAAAAAGTCAGGAATATCAAAACACATCAATTTTTATATAGAAGGTAGAATATGATGTCAGGACGGCTGTAGTTGAAACAATTATCAAGTACAATAACATGTCTGATCACTAAGAAAACAGAAAATATTGTACCTCCAATATACAGAGATTCCATGAGCCCTAAGAGTTGACATGTTTGAATGCACAGTACATTGTATTACCCTCAAGTAGCATCCCCAAAGTCTCCACCATTTGCACACCCTCTAGTAAATATCCCTCAATTGGTGCATGTGGGATAGTGCTTAACCCATTTACATTATATTCATTACATTGCATTCACTTTAATGTTGTGATAACAGGTAAAGGTATGTTTTATACACACTGGGGTTCCCCCAGGTCTCATGGCCCTGAGTGCAACTCCTGCCCCCACTGATGTTACACCGCTGAGCCTTGTGTATTTCCAAAGCTGTAGGCTCCATGTGCCCATCCACCTTGACCAGGAAAGAACACGTTATGCTCCCTGCAGAACAACACGCTCGCTTAACACATGGAAATCTTCTTAGGCTTCAAATCCATATTATCAGCACAAGTTCACTGTGAACAATAATCCTCTAACACACCCATTCCCCTCCCATCCATTCTGGCAGCAAACTCCAATTCAGCACATCAGAAGCTCATCAGTGCTATCTTTTCCTACAGGCATACACAGAGCATCTCAATCAACGATAATCAAAAGTATTTTACTTTACTTTTACTTTTGAAGGGAAACACCTGTGTGTTCTATAGTTCGGACGGACATTTGAAAAGCAAAACCATTCCTTCTTGTTCCATGAGCCTACAATGCAGGCACCCATCAAAGAATTCTATGATGAACCTGCTAGATTGACCTTATCACCTGTTCTACATTAATGTGCACTAAATGTCCCTTTCCCAGGCTGAAGTGGAATTAACAGACTCTGCATGCTGGGTATATAACTGATAGAAATATACATACATGGATAACACCATTTGATGCATGAGCACTAAATGTATCTGTTACAAAAAGATTCAATTTTGGATATTTTACACCATAATGGACAGTTAACACAGTTGCAGAGATGCTACATCACTGTATGATCAGATATAGAGACAAAGAGTGGTTAGATAAGAGTACAGTATATGTCTGATGTCTTAAGGTGGCCATACACTGAGAGATCCGCTCGTTTGTCGCCAAACGAGCGGAACTCTCTCCGATATGCCCATCTAGAGGTGGGCAATATTGGGCTGATCCAATCGTTGGGCCCTAGGGCTAACGAATGGGAACGGGGGTCGGATCGCGGGACCATATTAACGAACAGATGCGGCCGTGATCCAATGGGATTTTTTGTCCCATCTGATGGAGATCTGGCCGACTTTCGGCCAGATCTCGATCGGGGAAGCCCGTCGGGGGGCTCCATACATGGGCCAATAAGCTGCCGACTTGGTCTGTCAGCAGCTTTTATCGGCCCGTATTTGGCCACCATTAGATATTTCAGACAATAAATTCAAGGTTCAGAATCCGTGAGACTGCCTCCGAAGGGGGACTTAAAACTATAGGCAGGTGGTTCAGTCTGAAAGACAAACTGAGTGGGATAAAAATTAATCCTAATATTCCCCGGAAACCAGTCTGAGCACCAATTAGGGAGAAATGCCCTGTTTGACATATTCTTGGAAATGCTACAGGGTGACTGACGCAACTGTGTTTTCATAAATAAGTCACATAGTTATGAGACAAGGGGTCTGGACCTAATGACATACCACCAAGTGGGGCTTGAATGCAAAAAGTCTGAAAACCAACTGAGCTCCACCAAAGTTGTTTCCCTAAACACAACTACTATCCTCCTATATGCTAGTATGCATGCAAAACCATAGTACAGGTATGGGATCTATTATCTGGAAACCTATTATACAGAAAGCTCCGGATTACAGAATGTTCATTTCCCATAGACTCCATTTTATCCAAATAATCCAGATTTTTTTTTTAATATTTTAAATTCCTTTTATTTCCGTAATAATTAAAAAAGCACATGGTACTTGATCCCAACTAAGATATAATTAATCCTTATTGAAAGCAAAATTGCCTATTGGTTTTATTTTTAATATTTACATGATCTTCTAGTAGATTTAAGGTATTAAACTCTAAATTATGGAAAGATCCGTTATCCGGACAACACCAGGTCCTGAGCAGTCTGGATAACAGGTCCCATACCTGTACTGAAAAGTCAGTGATTGGAGATGAATTATACCTGTGTATTGCTTTATCATACTCCACTAGTACTAGATGATTGCCATATTGATCCTGAATAAATTACATTACCATAATATGTGCCCATAAATAATGAAGAAAAATTCAAATTACTCCTGTAATGTCAATGTATAATGCTATAGACATTTAAAGCCTGTCTGCAATACATTCTGTTAAAGCTTTAAGAACAAGACATGTAGTCTTGTGGAAGATTGGAATATTGTTGTCTTCTCTGGTAAAGCAGATTATGGTAGAACCTTATGACCTACAGAAACCATTCCAGTTATGAAATGGAAGGCTATGGATAGAGAACACATGTGTCAGACAGGATCAGAGCCCCTTAGGTAATGTTCCCCTATTGGTGGGGGAGTTTATCTACTTTTAATTCGTTAATAATCACATTGCAAGAGGTGAGGAAACAGTGCTAATAAATCTGTCTATCTATAGAGGAGGATATGTAGCAGTTATGTGTTCTCATTACCAGGCAGTCTCATGAACTGCAAATGCAATCCCATCATAGTGATGTTATAGTCTGACAATAAACATCCAGGCTAGTGCTAATACAGTTAGGTGCACAAAATGTATTATGGTTGTTTTTTTTTTTTTTTTACCAAATTGGCTGACAATAGGTCGTTAGTTGCGTGCGAACCCAGCAAAATTTGATTACCTCTGACTTCTCAAAATTCTTCCCAATCCTTCTCAGCCATTGACCACATAAGCTCATCAGTACATCAGATAGTTGCAGCGGCCACTCCAAGCTTGGTGTGTGACCTGATTATTTGGCCCAGACTGGCTCAATCTGGCCATCCACATGTATGGGCTTATCTGGTTATTTGGCTCTTGAAACAAGTAATTACATTGCATCGAAATATACCGTCAAGAGACTAGTTTTAAACCCATGATATCCCAGTTTATCTTAGTTTTAGTGCTCTATGCAGAATCACTTCCATGATTTAATGCAGTGATACATCCTACAGTAAATATACCTGGAAAAGGCAATCTAGTATGCATATAGTTGCATAATATTAAAGTCCATGCACTATAGCTCTAATACTGCAGGACACAACAGTCTGTGCAACATTTTCCATATTAGTTATTCTATATTCCATATTTTGCTTCAAAATTAAACAGGGGCTTTCAGTACTTCAGGTGTTACATTATTCATCATCTTCTTATTTGCATAAGGGCTACAGACAGGATAGTTTGGAATACAGTAATTCAATCTACACTGTGAAGTTCTGGTGTAATAAAAGCAGTTTATGTTCCACAGGTGTCTGGGTATACAGGTCATATGTTATGTATATTGCAGCCCTGATGATTTTAATTATCACTTGAGTAAAATCTATTGAAGCACAGGAGGAGCTGCAAAAGCCAGTGCAAAATAATAACCTTTGATTTTGCTTTTGTCATCTTGTCATTTTTGCCATCTTGTTCTATTAAAAGCTAGCCCAATCTATAATTCTCTCATATACAAGTATCCTGTAACTGGATCCACAGCATGGGGATCCTTGTCTCTTTATACCAAAATGATACCCAGCAGCAGCACATACTTCAATCATTTATTTGGGGATTCTGAATGAGAATCGTACTCGCAGTTCCTTGATCATAGCAGGGGATGGAAGAGAAAAAATGTAGATCTATGAAAGTTGGGCAATGACAACCTCATTTCCCATGTGTATTTCTCGGAGACATATACTTAGCATGCAAGAAAAGAAAGGCAGCGATGTGTGCTTGTGTGTTTGCAACAAAACAACTCTACAGCTGTTAATAAACTACAAAGATTAATTTTCACATATTGCTAGTTGTAGTTTCACAACGGCAGGTTAAAGCAGTTAGGCTATAGATGCCTGGTTTTTAAGGGCATTGGAATAAACCAATATTTGGAAATTAGCTGACACACAGTAGCAGCAACAATATATCACACTTAAACTAACAGCCTGTACTAAGCACACAGCCCTTCCTTAGCCCTCTTGGACAAGGGCTTTAATTCAGCTACAGATTGTTGGTCTCTGTTTAACCCAATGCAATCCATCTCTCTCTAACAAAAGTAAGGTAGTGTGAGGCTGGTTGGCTGCACATGTACAGAGGAGCTGGCTGAGCCGCGGGAGGTGAGGCCGCACCACATGTGACCAAAGAAACAGAGAAGACCGCACAGCACTAGACCCTTCAAACTGAGCCGCAATATAATGTGGAGAGAGGAAAGAGACAGCGTCTCCTTCTGTTTAAAAGTTACACCCAGCCCTCTACTTCCTCCACCCTCTTTATCCTTACACGTGAAGCAAGTCTGTCTATGTCATGTTGTACCTAAACTTCAGAAAGCAGAGCTTGCACTCGGACATGCAGGCATCTTGAATGGAAAGGGACCCATCTGTGCCTGCACCATCAACCAGACTCATTCTGCTTCCCGGGAAACTATTGTCTGTGATTTTATACTGATTTGGTCTGAAATCAACAAAATTATTTTCTACCACAAAAACACGTGTGTTAGGGTATTTGTACTTTCAACTACTCTCTGAATATCAGGTGATCGGTCGCATTGCATAATTTAATTTTTTTTAACTCTAAGGAATCAAAATGCAGGCATGGGATTTGATATAACAGATTCCACACGGCTGCTGAAATAAACGACAAGAGCACATCCAATATGATGGTATTTCCAGCCCAAATATAGTTGTTTGATCTGCTACACTCAGTATACACATTCCCTTCCACTGTATCACTGCAGGTGATAATTATATGTATAAAAAGCATTCTTGAAGTAATACTGTAAAAACTGTAAATCCAAGAGCCGCTATGGGTTTGGATGCTGGGATTTATATTTTAATTGCAGCAGGAAAGTCACATATTGGCTGTGAAGTGTGAACGGGGAGAGTTATATACTGAAAATATTAGTTGTTACATAATACATAGCCTTTGTCTTTTTATATTCTACCATTGGCATAGAGGCCTCTCAACCCTGAATATCAGATGGTAGCTCCCAAATATTGAGATTGTCTTAATGGAGGAAGAATACCCAGTGTGAGAACCCTGTGCCAAAGGTTACATAGCAATTCTAGTTGGGATGGGGTGGATGAGCCACAATGAAAATGTTGGGTTTTCCCCTGAATATAATGGTTACATGTTAATATAGTGGATGGTATTGAATCAGATGAAAGCCCTGAATGTATGATTGTAGCAATGTAAGACAAGTGACTGTAAGAGAATGCTGGGATGAGCACTCAGGGCTTAATAACAAAATGACTTACCGGCTTTGCAAGGATCTTTATAATCGATGGCCTCATTTTTTTCCTCTTCGTTCTCATAGTTCGGATAATCATAGTCGAGGCCACCGCACACAAAGAAGTTGCTGCAGAAAGTCCAGCCCGTGAGGAGGAAGATGAGCCAAGAAGGCATGTTCATCGCACTGCGCAGGAGAATTAAAGGTGCGGGTCGGCGACACTCTGATGATGCAAATGTCACAGTGACCCGAATGGTCCACAGTCAGGAGCTTCTGCTTCTCTGTCTCATCTGATCTGGACGGGGAGCGAGCACAGGGGCCACATGGAAGGGTCTGTCTGTCTGTGTGTCCAGAGAAAAGTTTGCCTGTGGTCTTCGGCCACCGCGTCCTGTCAGCTGTAGTTTAATGCTTTGATTGGTGCGGGAGCCGCCTGGAGACTGGACGCTGCGACTTCTTCATCCACTTGGACTTTGTCAGCCCACACAGCCGGGGGCCCGAGGTTTCTGCGCCGCGGCACATCTGAAACTCTACAATAGAAAAGATTAGCAGAGCAATGAGCACAAGCCACACACACCTGCCCTCCAGCTCCACAACGCCATTCAGCCCTGAGTCCTGCAGCAGCACTCGCTCCAACATCCCGCCACTGCCACACAAACTTGCGACACCGACACTGGATCATCAGACACTGGGAGCAAAGAGATCGCACTGCTACTGACCCCCAGCTGCCCTTACTCAGTGCACATAAAAGAGCCATTGATGGGATGATGTATATAATGCTAATAACAATACTAGCAGCCTATCTACACAGATACCTACATGCCTTGCCTTATTACACAGCGCTCTCTCCAGCAGCCTCTGCCGACACCGAATAATCACTTGTCCTTTACCAGAGCAGGATCTGATCCTCAGCCGTGTCCCCTGCGATCTGTCACTCAGCAGTGAGCCAGCGCTACCAGAGACTAAACAAATCGACTTGTTTTAGCGTCAGTGAGACACTTAGCGCCGTTCTCCCTTGAATCCAACAGCAGTAATTCCATTTGAAAGTGGCAGCAAAGTAAGGTGAGATTTAGAGAGCTCAGTCCCACGCCCCGCCCCTCTCCCCCCTCTTTCCCCAGTGTGATGGGAGGGGAGGTCACTCGCAGGGCCTCTAATCCCGTTAGGGTGTCACATTTGACACCAATGTTTTCAGAGCCGCTGCTGTTTCTGTAGCGCCTCAGTCACCTTTCTTCTGCACGTTAGCACTTACCTGAGGGCATGGCTATTTGATGGCTGAAATAGCACCTACATGTCTGCGCTTTCATTCATAGTCATGCAAAGATGCTCCCCTTCTATTCATATTGGCTGATATTTCCAGAGCAAGTCACACCTACAAAAGGGTTTTGTCCTCATGGCATTTATACATTGGCATTTGTACTCATCAGACATGAATGTATCACAGGAAGGCCCAACTCACATCATGAGAAGGCACTTTTCTCCCAGCCTCTCTCTCATGGTTTATTCCAATATGGTTTATGATGGTCTCTCTCTCTCCCTCTCTCTCTATATACATACTATATACTTTTTCACAGTCTCTCCTGGTTTATTCCCATATGGTTTATGATGGTCTCTCTCTCTCTTTATACTTTTTCACATTCTCTCTTGGTTTATTCCCATGTGGTTTATGATGGTCTCTCTCTCTCTCTTTCTCTATATACCTCTCTCTCTCTCTCTGTCTCTCTCTCTCTCTTTATACTTTTTCACAGTCTCTCATGGTTATTCCCATATGTAAATATATATATAAGATAATCAGGAAGCCGGCACAGCACGTCAAAAAGTCATTGCTGCCTGGGTGCAATACGCCCAAAAATTAAGTAGAGAAGTGAAGAAGCTCGCACTCACAGGACTTATCAAAATCAAAAATGGTGTTTATTTCAATATAAGTTACTTATATTGAAATAAACACCATTTTTGATTTTGATAAGTCCTGTGAGTGCGAGCTTCTTCACTTCTCTAAATATATATATATATATATATATATATATATATATATATATATATATATATATATATATATATATATATATATATATATATTCCCCCTCTCTCTTTTCTCTCAGCCTCTCATGGTTTATTCCCGTATGGTTTATTTATATATATATAAATATATATATATATATATATATATATATATACCAACTTATTCAGAGACCAGCACTCCCTATTTTAAAAGTTCACATATACATATATATAAATATAAGTCCATCCAGTGTATGCACTCTTACCAGATATTCCAAACAATTTTGGGTGCGTGGGTCAATATTGTTCAGATAAGATAATGAAAGGACTCCCACTCCAATTCCTTTTTCGTGAATAAACGTGTTAATTTATTCTTAGTTGCATTTTTCCAATGTTTCGGCCCACATTAAAACACAGCAAAAAAAAAAACACACTCACAGGACTTGCTTATGGTGAAAAAAGATTGTTGTTTATTTCGATGTGACTTAAGCCGCCCTCGGGAAGGCTTATATATACCTTTTATTATCTCCCAAGTCAGACTCAAATGGGACTTAAAAGACAAAAGATATACATAAATATATATATAAATCCACCCCTCTCTCTCTCTCTCTCTCTCTCTCTATATATATATATATATACTGTATATATATATATACTTTAGCTTTAAGTCCCATTTGAGCCTCATATTGTACAAAAAATCCCAAAGCATGCTTTCTTAAGATAAAAAAAATAGTCGTTTTATTACATCATTTAAAAATGTCAAACAATGGAGCCAAATGCGTTTCATGCTTACCAAGCACTTAGTCATAGTCCAATTTGAGTACCCTTTCTCTGAATGGGTAGAAATTAAAAGGCACCATGACAATGTAATGGTGCCTTTAATGCAAACATTTGTAGTATATAAGACTGGTAATTAGAACTGACCATTCTAAAGATAAAAGTAATGGTGGAATGATCTTGAAGTATTCAATAATTAAGCGTGGCTTTGCAATTAATATTGATCTGCAGGCTGTCAATAATCAGATTCACAGATATTAAGTTAAGGGGGGCAGCATTTTAGCATCTTCTCTTCTTGTATATTCAAGAAGGTACAAATATCTATTACTTTATTATTATTATACACTTATGTACAAAGCAGCAATATATTACAAAGCTCTGTACAAGTGGATGTGTATATATTATAAATATAAATTATATGCAATCCTATCAACACAGGAGGTTACTATGTAAAGGACTTTAAATCTGAAAATTTAAAATCTACAATTTCAAAATGTTACATTGGTGCTGCCAAGCACCCCTAACAAAGAGCTTCCCATAGGGCACTTTTTATTCATTGGCAGAATTGGACAAAATGGCATCAGTAGTCAAAATGCTCCATGTGCCATTATGCTTAAACTGGCCACACTTGTACCAATAAAACAAAACATTTATTAGTAGTGTATGGTGGCCACCAATTGTAGCTAGATCCTGATGAAGGGTGGGTGTTCCCCCCCGAAACGTTGATGGTGGGTGATCACCCCCGAAACGTTGATGTTTGGTGGCTGAATAAAAGGGGATATTCCCCGACTGCATTAATCGGTGTGTGTGCGGATCCGTTTCTTTCACACATTGGTCACCAATTGTAGCTGACATCCATGTACAGGACCTGTTATCCAGAATGAGCTGGACCTGAGGTTTACTGGATATCAGATCTTTATATAATTTGGATCTCCATACTTTATATCTACTAATAATCATTACCCAATAGAATTGTTTTGCCTTCGATAATGTTTCATTATATCTTAATTAAGATCAAGCACAAGATACTATTCTATTATGACAAAGCAAAGGGAAATTTTTATTAAAATTTGAATAATGTGATTTAAATGGAGTCTATTGGAGACAGCCTTCCCATAATTCAGAGCTCTCTGGATAAGGGGTTTCAGGATAATGGTCCTATGGATATCAGTTGGTTGGGGAGGATTGAAAGTATCGTCTGGAGATGCCCCGTGTCTGTCAGTTCAAAGGGAATGGGCAGATAAGGGTGTGAAGAAGAGCTTCTTATCGCACAAACTTGCAATAAAGCAAACCCCACATTTTTATTTATTCACAGCATAATATACCTTATTAAAATGTTTACACAAAATGTTTTCAGCTGGCCTTTGCTCCTTCCTGTGTCTGCTATGGGATGAGCAATGAGAGGCGCTGTGCCGGCCTGGGTCAGGGGCGTATCTAGCGGGGGAGCAGGGGGTGCAACTAGGCCACGGCCCCAACCCCGCAGGGCCCCCGGCAGATTGCGTGCAGAGAAATATCACATGGACGAGGGTGGGGGCGGGTCCGGCTGCACGGCCCGCACCAGGGCCCGCCTCCACCTAGTTCCGTTACTGGCCTGAGTGCAGACACACGGAGTGGATTTTGGCATGGAACTATTGTAGCGCCAAAATCCACTCCGTGTCTGCACCCAGGACGGCACAGCACCTCTTTTTGCAGACACAGGAAGGAGTAGAAGCCAGTGGATCGAATGATTCACAAGCTGAGATTCAGTCCCGTCTGGCAGTAGCCTTAATGGTATATTTATTTTTGCCCATCATCCCCATTTGTTTATTCAAGGGAAAGGTTATTAATCAACTTTGTAAACAATTAAGTAAAGCCCCACCCCCTCCCATGTTTTCAGATAGGGCTGGTAATGCATAGCCTATAATCCTTTCAGACCCCTCAATCTTATCACTGTAATTATATGCAGGCCTGGTACTTGCATTGTTCTTGGGTACACATGCTAAAGCTTATGAGAAATAAGGATCTTAATTAATCACCAGAGCGGTGATTTGCTGATTTTATTGGTTCAACCCCCCCTGGAGGTCCAGGATGTTATCAGGGCCCCTTTAGCTGATAAAAGGTTGCAGATATATGTTAATACTTCTATATGAACTATCCAGCAAATAAGGGTTCACCCCAGATATTATTTACAAGATCTCCAGCCTGAGTTTCCAGGAGTATGTAGGAGAGTAAACAGAAATTTAGTAAAACCTGGATTTTAAGTATTTGTGGTCCCACCAATTTATAATGCATTTCAATGGGTGCATTACCCTGATTTTTAAGTAATGTTTTCCAGGATTTAACATGAATATTTTGTACTGATGTTCCCAAAAACTGATTTTTTTCCCCCCTCTAGGAATGTTATTATTTGTGAAATAAAGAGGTTTAAAATATTGACCAGATTTATATTTTGTCATGATTCAGCTTGTAAATGGTCAATTCCAATTAGTCTGCCCTTATACAGTCCTGCACTAATCACTTATTGCTTTAGGTTGTGTATGTGGCAGACAGAGAGGCCTTGTACATGCCCCCCATAATGTAACATTAACTCTGCAATGTTTAACCTTTGTTATTAACACAGTAAATATTGTATCTCAAAGTAAAATGGACTCCTGAGCTTATATCCTTTCAGTTCTTGAAGAAAAAGTTACTTTAACATATTTCCCTGATCTTAGATTTTCCTGGATTTTACATAATTATTTCCTGGTCCCCTGAAAAAAGTAAAATGGGGGTTCTACTGTATTTCTCATTGCTCTGGGGGGGATAATTTGGACACTACTGAATTGGACAATGTGTGGGATAAAAAGTGCCAGTCAACATTTGTTCCCATAAAGTCAATGGGAGGAGGCAGGGGATGATTTTGGGTGTGTTTCAGCCAGCCTTAATAGTGCTACTCTATGCCAGCAGAATAGCCTTGTTTCACTGAAAAAATGGCGCCCATAGACTTGTATGGCTTTGTGCGTCAAAAAAAAAAAATACGCGTGTCAAAAAAATTGGACCTTAATGGGCGTCTGAGACATTTCGCAGTCGGCAAATTTTTGTCGAAACATAACGGGTCAAATTCGCCCATCCCTATAGCTGGGTACTTTATCTGTTGCCCTTCATTGCGTTTAGCTGCACAATCTCTGAAAACATACAGTATTTAACCTCCCCAAACTGTACCATGCTGTTAATTAATATTCAGCTAATATGTAATAATGCAAATGAATGATACTTTATGATGCAGCGAGAAGACATTTTCTGGCACCTACATAGAGAGAAATAGTTCTGACGTAGCCGGACATACAGCAGCGCCAGCGCGGCAGTGTTGGGAGAGGAAAGCGGAAGGCTCTAGACGAAGCTGAAATCCTATAAGCACAGGCAAACATTCCCTTATTTATCATGTGCCAGTATTTTCAGCTGTGTGGGACTATAAGAAATAAGTGAACTGGGCACAGGGCTGTGCTTCTGAAAGTGTACGGTTTAGATGATATTCATGGTTTCATGTGTCAGCTCTCTGTAACATTCCCATAGGCATCTTTCCCAGGAACTGGCTTCATGGCTATAAGCACAGACTTTACATTCTTGTATGTATGTCTAAAGCAAATGTTTAATCTGTACATGTGAAATGAAAGTTTGCCTTACATGCAACTTTTATTCTAATTTTGATTATTAATGTTACACTTTT
The DNA here is from genome assembly GCA_038501925.1 of Xenopus petersii. Taxonomy (NCBI): domain Eukaryota; kingdom Metazoa; phylum Chordata; class Amphibia; order Anura; family Pipidae; genus Xenopus; species Xenopus petersii. Next base: position 55,286,573 of record CM076672.1, read on the forward strand.
TTGGCCGTGCTGTGCCAGATGTACAGTATATTACATATTTGAAGACACCATTTATTTCAATTATGATTTAATTAAAACACATGCATACTTTGAAGTCCTTGGGCATGCTGAAGGCTGCATCCAGCCCTTGGGCCACCATGTATTACTATGGTCTTGTTACCCCCAGCAGCCAAATGAATAGGAGAGGATTGTAATATTTTTTTTAAAAAAGTAATTCAGTATGGGATCTGTTATTCGGAAACCCGTTACCCAGAAAGCTCCAAATTACGGAAAGGTCATCTCCCATAGGCGATGTGTTATCTAAATAATCCATATTTCTTAAAATGATTTATTTTTCTCTATAATACTAAAACAATACCTTGTACTTGATCAAAACTAAGATATAATTAATCCTAATTGGAAGCAAAACTAGCCTATTGGGTTTATTTAATGTTTACATGATTTTCTAGTACACTTAAGGAATGAAGATCCAAATTACAGAAAGATCCGTTATCCGGAAAACCCCAGGTCCCAAGCATTCTGGATAACAGGTCTAATACCTGTAATAATTATGAACTCTTGTCTCTGACCTCTACTTCTTCCTAAAGGCTGGTTCCTAAAGGCTGGTTCTAGCAACCAAAATAAACTAGTGGCTCTACAGAAAGACAAATGGGAATTTGATAGACTGAAGGGGAAGTTCAAACTTCACCCATTAACCATTAAAAAGAAACAAAATGACTTTGGAAAAAGTACAGCGAAAAATAGAAACAGCAACCTGAAAAACAAAAAAAGAAAAAAAAGATATATTCGGCAAGAAAGGTGGAAGCCTTGCAATTTTTGTAACTTTTCTTGGTCATGCCCTTGCCAAGCTGTTGGGTTCATGGATTTTTGGTAAGGCAAGGGTATGCTGGTATTCTCTATTTTGCTCATGTTGGCTTCTTGCAGCCTGGGACTGATGAGCTCCGGTGCATGTATATGGTATGCTGAAGTTCACATTTGGACACAAATTTAGTGCTCATTTTAAAAACATTTGTGTTCACAGTCTGGCTGCACTCTGTAGTCTGCACCTAGCACTGGATTGGACAAGGCATGTACCCACTAGTTGTCCCCTATCTTGACATGCAAACAGGGCTATTATGAGAAATCATGGGCCCCTGTACAATAATATTATCAGGGATCCCTCAAACTGGCTGGCTTAATTTGAAAATTCAATAAAGAGAACTTGAAAAGCAAGAACGGATGTTTGGTGCCAGCATGTATTTTTCCCTGGTGGATTTTAGGTCTTAGGGTAAGGGCAAATTGAGCATAGGCTCTCAGCCTGAGTATTTTTTGCAGACTGAAAGAAGAGGATCCACTCTGTGCCCCATCTCTGTTGATCCAGTTGCATGCAGTCACACACAGAGGAGCGGAGCAGAGGTCAGGCCAAAAATGCGAAGGCTGCCATTTCTATCTGTGAGCTGCAGACTTCGAAAGGCAAGACAGGAGCTTGGGTACCTAAATGTTCCCTACACAGCTTTCTGTATAATTTTTCATCACTAAAGTTAAGTCTTGGTAGAGCTGCACAGGGAGTGTATGGGTGAAGTTTAAACTTCCCCTTCAGCCTATCCAATTCCCATGTGGCTTTACTGGGACTTAACTTCAATGAGCAGACAGAAAGCTGTTAGAGAAAAGATGCAGGTACCCAAGCTCCTGCCCATCCTTTCAAAGTCTGAAGCTCATTTACAACCGGGCATCCCTGCTAATTCACATAAGTGCAACAAGGCTGAGCCCCCCAAGCAGGCCCGGTCTGGCAATCTGTGGGTTCTGGCAAATGCCAGAGGGGCTGCTATAAGTTCCCATAGAAAGTAAGTATTTAGTGGGCTGGTGGGGGCTGTTTGGGCCTCTATGTGGGCTGATTGGGCCTCTGTGTACCTCAAATGCCAGGGCCTATTTTAATTCTCAGTCCGGACCTGCCCCCAAGAACACAAAAACCATTAGGCCTGGAATTAATGTTCCCCTTAATGGCAGCCCTGCATGTAAGCAATGGGGTAGGAGGTTCAGGGACTGGTGTTTCCTACTGCAGGCACATAATTATAAGTGCTTCTTTTTGAAATTCAGAGCAGTATAAAGTGCCAAAAAATATTGGATTGTGCCCATTTTTGGCATTTTGCCCCCTTCCCTGCCCTTAATAAATGACCCCTACAGTGTAAGTGATCTGTATAAGATTTCTGAGGATAAAGTGAGCAAACAAACCGCATCTTGAGAGGCTGAACAACATGATACAAAGAAACTGAGCAGCCTGGCTTTTCAAAGGAAACAGCCTGCATTGCAAGAATGTGATTTGTCCCATTTGTACAGCATTTTATTCCCTATAAAACATGCAACTTTTGACTTATTAAAGAGGTGTAGCAGAAATCCGGCAGTTTATCACACATGCTCAGGTTCACTGGATTTGGAGATATTTAAAGCAGACTAAAATAACTTATTTGACTGTGGGCTGTGCTTGTTAGCAGAATGTCTTGGCAAACATCCAAGCATCCATCATCTGTTGTACTATGTCTTTATGTTTTCTCCATAATACATCAGTATGGGTACGGCATATCCTAATGCAGAGATAAATCTCTTTTAACTCTTCAGCTGTTTCGGAACCACAGTTCTCTGCCAGTCAGCCTGGCTAGCAGATATATTTCTCTAGCAGTTGTAGTGCCAAATGTTTCCAATCTATTTACAAACCTTCTATTACAGTTTTTCTCTGATGTCAGTGTAGTACCAACAGATCCTTGTGGCTGCAGGGTGCAATTCTAGATCCATACTGATCAGGCCTTTAGGCAAACATGCTAGTGTAAACATGTCCAATTTATTCTGCGTTGTGTGACTTGTTTTTATGTATGTTGCAAGAGTTGAGCCACAATTCAAACAAGTAGCTACTGTAGAGCAAATCTATTTGTTTAATTTAAAGGACCCCTTTACCCTCACACTTCCCAGCACAGTCTTGCAATGGGTGAATATCTAGCATGTCATATACTTAATCTAGCATGGAAAGACTTTTTCATTTGGTGAGGTTGTCAGAGATAAATCAGGCATGCCCCCACCCAGGTCAATAAGCTGCCAATTTGGTCTGGAGTGACATCACTAAATGTCAGCCCCTGTATGCCACACAGCATCTGTCTCTGACTTGTAGGCCAATAGTTATACCAAACCACACTTGAAGCCCTATGTCAGATGATGAGGGACTTGTAGACAGCCTGCAATAAACATGGTTGTCGTCAGTGGCATAACTATAGAAGGAACATTTTGCATGGGACACTGTAATGGAGTCCGTGATCGGTTTCCAAAATGGTGGCCAAGATGGCGTCCAGGATGGTGGCCCCCTGGTTCCTCACGGACGCAGCTGGATGATGCCGACCTCTTCCCGCACCCTGATTGGTCGCCGGCGATGGAACGGACGTCGGCGTCAATAATTTTCGCCGGCGTCGGTCGCACACGCCAGCGCGTCAGTCGCTGACGCCAGCGCGTTCGCGCACACGTCATGACGCCGATGCGTCCAAAATTGGCGCCAAATCTAGGCCTATATTAAGGAGCTCTGGAAATCCATCAGTGCCCAATTATAGGTTTTAGCTTGCTACTCCTGGGTGTGATCTTGTGAATCTTGCTATTGTGTACCGACCTTTTGCCTGAATTCTTCGACCTTGAACCTCTTCTGCCTGGACTGACCTTGTTGCCTGTTGACCATTCTCTCGTCTCATCCTAATCTGTACTGCGAACTTGGACATTGCTACCTCCTCCCCTGGTCCTCACTACTTCTGAAGCCTTTGGGCCTTACAGACACTTTTGCATGGGGCTATTTCCTGCCTGGAGGGGGGCATAGGTCCCTGAATTTATGCCCCTGGATTTTTGTCAGTAAATATAGGCCCCATACACTTGTCTGCTCACCCCTCATTCTGCCCATGCTTATACAAGCTCAGTCCCCTATTACCCAGCCTCACTCTTCTAGCAGCAGTCCAGGTCTCTGAAGGTATTCCTGTCTGTCCCCTCTGATGGCGGACCGGCAGTGAGACGATGGCTGTTTAAATGGGAAATACATTTATATTCAGCTTGTAATTTTCCATTAGAAAAACTGATGAATGAATATAAAAAAGGTATACTGGCCCTTTAAGAGATATTCAATATGAGCAGATCTTTAAAGGAGAAGGAAAAGGTAAGTAAGCCTTATCAGAAAGGTCCACTTAAATATACCAGCTATCCCTCAAAGTAGTGCTGCTCCTCTGTCAAAAGAAACACTGCAATTGTGTACACATGGGCTTTTGTATCAGACTTCCTGCCTTCAGCTTAAACCTTCTTGCGGGCGTCAGCATGCTCAGTTTGCCTCCCTTCTCTGCTGTAATCTGAGCCCAGAGCTATGAGTGAGCTGGGAGAGACTCAGGCAGGAAGTGATGTCACACAAAGCTAATACTGCAGCTGCTATCCTAAACAAACAGATAGAGCTTCTAGAGCTTTTTACTCAGGTATGGTAAAACATTCTACAGAATAAATATAACATTCTAGCTTGCACTATTGCAGCTTATCTATTGGCAATAAAATGCCTCAACAGCTTTCCTTCTCCTCAGGTCCGGATTTCCGGCAAGAAAATAGGGGCGGCATGCCGCCCAGCCGCATTATGGGGACGTGTGCGTCCCCATTCAATTACAGCAGCTTCGCCAGCGTTTTTTCGCCGGCACGCTGGGAAGGGGAGGTGAGGTGGGCGCTAGGACTGCGCGGCCGTCTGGTCGGACCGCGCGGCCTAGGGGGGCCCGTCATTGAAATCCGGCGCTGCTTCTCCTTTAACAGAAACATATACATATCACTTTAAAGGCACTAGACTTATTATTGGAAATACAGATGGAGCTAGGGTTGCCACCTTTTCTGGAAAAAAATACTGGCCTTTCTATGTATTTATCTTTTTTCCCTATTAATAACATTGGGATCAGCCATAATTTTTTTTGGCCAGGTGGCAACCCTAGATGGAGCTGGCAGGGCAACCAGCTCCAGAGAGTTTCCAACATTAGGGGGATATTGCCTTGTGATTGCAGTTTAATGTCTCTTTGCATATTATATGAGTTCAGTTGCTCACAGACTGAATTTATTGATGGATTGCTATTATGTGTAAATGAGCAGAGCCGTCATTGCATTTTATAGAATTGCCATGTCTCTGGAACAAGTGGTTTTCAGCCTGAAAATGCATATTTGTATATAAAAACACTTGTGGCAGCAGTAACTTAAGAGTGGTTTCTATTAAACTTGATGACAGCTATTATTATCAGCAATCAATAAACTGAACACAACTCAATCAAAATCTAAAAGATCTTGAATGGGTTAACATTCATTGAATTTTTTTAAATCCCTGCATTCCTTGCAGTCTCCAGGAGACACTGGAGAGTGTTCCCGATTGTATGGCCACCTTTGATTCTCCTTTAATTGTCTATCCACTAGGCTGCAGCTTTGCGGGACAGTCTGGAAATTATCTTTTGGCATTTAAACAGTAAGAAAATCTCCCTTCTGGCCTGAGCTTAAGGACCACTATATATTTTATTGCTGCTATCATAAGAAGGTAAAGTAAGAGCAATAAAATGCTGCTGGGAAAGACCACAGGTAATTTCCCATACAATACAAAAGAAAGTCTCATTAGTAGCCTATGGAAAGTGATCATTAACTGAAAATGCAGGTTATACATTTTCCCACAGTAAGTCCCAAGCTGTGACATAGTCACTTGTGTCACAATACAGCTAAATTCCCTAAAGAACTATTGCCACTACTTTTCTCTGAAAATAAAACTACGTGACATTTGGATTCTAGTGCCAAAGGTAATCAGTATCATGGTACTGGCAATTCCAGTATAATTGTGGATCCTACTGTTGGGCACAGAAGAACAGACACTTGCTTTCTTCCTTTCTGACACAACTTACTTGTTTTGAGTAGTTTTATTTTTTGGGTAATTTTTGCAGTTGAATTACTTATTCATTGCAAACAAAATATTTAAATCTTCTACAAATTAGCTACAGATCAAATGACAGCCAAATTGGTATTTCCTCTGCCCCTCCTTAGGGATAAGTCTCCATCTCACAATGGAGAGTCTGACCTAATGCATTATCTTTACAGCCAATCTGTAAAAGTCTTCATGGGATATTTACAAAGCAGCTTTAATGTAAAAGAAGGCACATGTATTAACCCCCCCCGAAATAGCCTTTTCCCTCGAATTAACCAAAAAAAGGGAATTAAGGAGTAAACAGCTGTAATATTTGCTAACAAATTCTTCCATTAACATTTTGTTTTCTTTTTTACAGTAATTCCATGTTGCAAATTACCCCATTAGCCTCATACAGGGATACTTATCTCACACAGAACCCTATAGAGCTCTCCTTGTACTGATAACAACTTTAGCCCCCTCTTGTTTTATTACTAGGGCTAGCCCATGGAGTCCTTGCTTGGGTTTGGCCTAATTACTCCAGGAAAGACACACACATTCCAGTGCTTTCAGGCTTTCGGTTAAATCAGTTGGTTGAAATATATAGTGCAATGATACAAGCAGAATCATTCTTCAGACTGAATGAATACATGCCTTCACCTTAAGAACCTGAAGCTAAGGACAATTTGGTTTGCTAAGGTTGCTAACAGACGAGTAGATTAGTCACCCCACAATTAATCTCTTCTAGTGTGGGTGACTGATCTCCTACTTCAGAAAGTTGCCATACGATTCACATGTAAGCCATTGGAGAAGCATTCAGAGGAGATTAGTCGCCCACGCTAGATGAGATTAATTACAGGGTGTAACATCACTTTTCTGACCTTAACACATCACCTGTTACATTCGTCCTCTTATGGCCCACTCTCTCCCCTTTCAGCTATATGTTAGACATCTGTTCACTCCAGCTTTTATAGATTATATTTTTGACTAAGTATATTAGAAACATTTTTTTATTGTGCACGGCCCATTTATCTATTACCATTTGTATTTTTATACTCAACTGTTCCTTTAATACCTCTAATCCGCAACCTTTTCCCCCTCAAATCCTATTCCCCCCTCCATTTCTCTCTCCAAATTCTAAAACAATTAATAAAACAAATCATTAGTACATAATATTTCCTAATTCCCTCTACCTGTAAATCCTAAAGCACATCCATTTTACCCTAGAACCCATAACCACCACCTTTAATTGCCACACTTTTGTCTACCTCCATGTCTTAAGATGGCCATAGATGTAAAGATTTTTAAAAAATCCGATCGTTATCGTGAGACCACGATTATCTCGAAACGATCGTACGAATTGTCCATTAACTAAAAAGACCAATTTGCCAGGAAAACAAAGGGTAGCTGTCTGCTTGGCCCTGCAAACATAGATAGATTGCACTGGGACCGACAAAGATTTTTTAACCTGGCCGATCAATTTTCTGACAGATGTCGGCCGAAAAATCTTAAGATGTGTGATCGTTCGAATCCCACTATATCCCACTTCGATAATTTCGAAGGATTGGTCAGACTTCGGTCGTTCGGCAATGAAAATCTTAGGTCTATGGGGAGCTTTATACATAATCTGGTTGAATAACCACCACATCTTACACCTCATCTACTCTATCCACCTCCATGTCCCCTGCTTTGTCCTCCTCATGAGACACGTCTATGGGGAGCTTTATACATAATCTGGTTGAATAACCACCACATCTTACACCTCATCTACTCTCTCCACCGCCATGTCCCCTGCTTTGTCCTCCTCATGAGACACTGTATCCTCTCTGTCACTTTCCTCTTACACTCCCACCACACCACCTTCTCTACCACAATATTTATTTTATATATGTTAATTCATATGTCTGTCCATTTTGCCTGCTAAGCTGTATGCTAGAAGTGTTAATATAGAGGGGTATACCCCATCCAATCTTGGCGGAGAGGGGGTGAGGGTTAGAGGGAATACAAATAAAATTCCAGGTGACCTGTGGCACACACTTTATCAAAATTGGGCAAGGAAAAGGACAAACTTTTTTATTTTGCAGGAGGTGGCGTCCATGTGCCAGAAGTTATTTGACCATGACTTATGCAGTTTATATTTTATAAGTTTCCTGATATAACTTTTGATTACAACAAACAGTCCCATCAGAGGTGTAACTACACTGGGCCAGGCCCCCTGCAAAAAAATCTTCATAGGGGCTTGGCACACACACACCTATTAACCCACCTCTCCCCTCACACTTCCTCCTCTTCTGCTGACATGTTTTTTGATGTGCTGTGGATAACATCGAGCAGTCCGGGCCCCCCTGTCCCCCAACCCCCCCCTGACCCCACTAGGGTTGCCAAAATTTTACCGGCTGGTGAGGGGTAACAAAAAGGGACAGGCTGTGATGTAAAAGGGGACGGAGTCACGCACACTGCCGCAAAAGGGGCGGAGCAACACACGCGATGGACAGAAACCTGAAAAAAAAGGTAAGTACTGAGCGAATTGGGGGCGGACCAAGGGCTTTTACGTAAGAGTATTACAAATTACCGGTAACTACATTGCCTGCAAATTTGTAATACCGGCCTTGGCAGGTGTTTTACCAGCTAGGCCAGTAAAATACCGGCCAGGTGGCAACCCTAGACCCCACGGATATGCTTCCTCTTTCATTATGCCATTGAGTCCCACCTATTAACTGTTAGCTGTTAACACTTCAGCATAACATGTCTGTAACCAGGTCTGGACTGAGAATTAAAATAGGCCCTGGTATTGCAGGTACACAGAGGCCAATCAGCCCACACAGTGGCCCAAACAGCCCCCACCAGCCCTCTAAATACTGACTTTCTATGGGACCTTATAGCAGCCCCTCTGGCATTTGCCAGAACCCACAGATTGCCAGTCTGGGCCTGTCTGAACTTTTAATAGAGAGCATAAACAGGAAGAGGAAGAAGAAAATCACACAGGGTTACAGATCAAACATGACATCACATTGCTAAGCAACAATAGTCCCTCCCTGCATTAAGTAACATGCACTGGAACAATCTCTGTCTGTTGTTTTCCAACATTAACATCACCAGCAAGATGATTAGTTAAGACTTCAGAGGAACAGTTAAAAAGCACCAATGTCTGAAAACCTTTAAAATAAAAATATTTGTAATACAAGTGTATATAAACTATAGATGGTTCTATTTGCTTAAACAGCAACATAGTGTAGTAGTAGAAACCATTACCAATCCACCAGAGGTAATGTCAGAAATCATAGACATGTTTATAAGAAATTGGTAAAAATGTAGGCATGTGTGTGTAGTAGTAAAAAGAGCAAAAACATATGAAATTTCACCTTCCCATTACCTTCAATGCAATTCAGTGAATTTTTATGCTGGTTTGTGAATCCTGCAAATTCGCTCATCACTACAGTCAACAAGACTTGGAAATAAGGAAAACAATGTTTTATTGGTAGCGCCAAAGCAAAAAAAAAAAAAGGAGTCATGATAAAATGGCCATAGATTCAAATTTACGTTGTTTAAAAAAATTGCCACAAAAAAAATGCCCATGTACTTCTATGTTTTGCTAATTTTTAGCCATTTTGCAAATATTTCCATGGTTTTGTGATTTTTTTCAGTGCATCACTACTTACCAGTGCAGGGCAATACTGCATTATATTTTTATTACTTTAAAACACTTTAATCTTTTGATTTTACTGTTCCTTTAAGTCTAATGAACTTGCATCGCTTTCACGCCAAACACTGGAAATTATGCCAATTGGACTTTGAAAACGCGCAATTGTGTGTAAGTATGCAAAATTTCGGTTGAATTTTAGTTGAATATGGTGAGCACATAAATGTTGAAATTGTGGGGGGAAATGCTGCATTGTGGGGAAAAAACAAGGCAATTATTGTGCTCAAAATTGCACTTTACTCAGCACTTGCAGACTGTAAATGACCCTGATAAGCGTGGCACTGACAGAATGAGCGTTGCATAGCAACCATCAATAATTCAACTGATTGAGCCCTGGGCTGTGCCTTTTTTAGGCTTTTGTGAGTATATTTGAGTGCTCTCATTTGTGCTTTTTTTAAATAATATAGCCCCGGGAAGGGCAAATATTTTTGTTGTTTGGGGCCTGTAACTTGCAGTGGAGGCACTGGGACCATACTCCCTTTATGCCCACAGTCTCTCCAGGATTTTGGGCTTATGGCCAGAAAGATGTGAGATATTTTAAGAGGGTTGAGGTACCACCTATATAGGACCTTATAGTAATTGTTCTTATGATTCTCCTTTAAGCATGATCTGAGATAAGTTCCTGAAGGATTGGAGAGTTTCAGGTTTGTATAGCATTTTGATAGACCTTTGGTAAAGTTTGGAGCATTCTGACATCTAATCCTAACGGGTTACATGTTTTTCCTATGCGGGCTAGTGTGTCCCTTAAATAAGTGCCATACCTGTATATATTTAATAGCATTGTGTTTACCTACCTCACAAGGACCAAATATGGAGTTGTTTTTCCATTTCCATGTGTTCCCTGGTTAGCCCAAGAAATAACAAAAGCCATAGGTTTTTCCTTATTAAAACAATAGGTAAATTGTATGTTCAACACAAACCCAAATAATCAAACTCATGTTGAACAAAGGGGTATACTGTTCCTTTCATACCCTCTGTAGCAATTTGAAGGCTGTTGGGGTGTGCTGAGAGATATAGTATAATGATATCTGGGGCTAGCAGTTTCTAAACCCTCACAATAGGAGCCAAACATATCCCAGCACCTCAACCCTCCCAGTTTTGGGATATTCCATTCTATGGATCCAATTCTATGGGATCAGCTGAAAATATATAACGCCAACGTTGCACTTGCAAAGACAGACCTTTCCTTGCCTTCCACTATGAACAATGCAGAGATATAATGCTCTTGAGATAAAACAGGAGGGTAGCTCATTATAAAGCAAAAATGGAAGCTCTCCAATCCCATGGTGCTACATGAGTAATGGTGGTGCAAGTGAATAACACCTCTCTGAACATTCCAACTGGGATTTTTCTAACCACCAAAATAAAACCTGTTGGAACAGTGTCACAGGATTAATCCTAACCAGCTAAATGAATAATAATCAGCAACAGCCTAAAAAAGAATGACCTCTTATACTGTACCTGACACAAGATGCTGAACTAGCAGCTTTCAATGGAACTAGAACAGATTGATCCATATTCTCCACAATTGCTGCGCGCAAAGTCAATACTGTCAGCAAAATGCTTGTCAGGCATAAAAAATTACCTGCATTCTACTACATGCTTGGCTTGCAATCTGGGTTGACAACAAATCGGTCTCAGGATCTTGATGGTGGTGAGAAATCTATGGTACCGGCATATTTCTTCCATATTAACGCCAAGACAAACTAAAAAAGATTCAGACCTGGAAAGTGCTGATGCTACAACATTTCCAGGTTTAGTAGCTCATCATTAATAAACTTGATTCCAGACCCCCTTTTAAATATACTCTGTCACCCACATAGAGAGGAGCATCTATTAAGATTTCACATCTGTACTGCATAAAAGGAGTATTTGAAAACAAATTCTGAACATGATCTGTGGGCTTCAAACATAAGGGCAACGGATAAAAAACTGCATTATTGCTTAGCTGCTGGCTGCATTGACTGCATAGGTTTTGCCAGTGAATAATTTTGGCAAATCAATATCTGCTACAATATTTTAAGTCAAGTACATATTGCTATATAATCTTGTACAAAATAACAAAATATGTCAGTGATCATTTAACAGGTCACTGCAAGTGCGTTTTCATAGCTATTTACAATTGTAGTTTTTCTTAAAAGGGGAAGTTTGCACCCATTTTTAAAATGAGCATAGTGAATAGGACTACTCTTTGCCTTTTGTTTTAATCAAGAAATATCTGTGGTTTTTATTTCATGCACTATACAAGATAATGAAAGCACTGGAATTTTAGCACTTGTGACGGTCATTGTTTGCAGTGGAGAAGCTAGTGAAATAGTAAAAAAAAATATATAGTCCACAAATAAGCTCTCTGTATTATGATGTGCTCCTTATCTCAAAGAGTAACAAATCTTGTTGTCTTCCTTAAAAAATAAACCTGTTTACAGGAGAGGGGGAGTGTGTTCAGGAAACAGTTTTCGATTAGTGCTTCATAACGACAAAGAACATTATATTTCTTTTCTAATTAAATGAATAGACAGCAGAAGAGAATAGACACTTGTATTAAATTAATTACCATGGTCGTGTTTTGCAGTCAATTATGGCAAAATGCGACCTGGAAAATGAATAAATCAGCCCCCAAAGTACCTTTATAAGATTTTTACTTGAATAAACTGCTATGCTCTTTGTCCATTGTCTATCTGTGTTCCCAGCAATTGCATGTAAAATCACTATATTGAACAAGTAATAATAAATAATAAATTCAAATTTGAATTTTTTAATTTTTTTTTTGAGTCGGTAATATTTGTTCGAGTTTTAGACTTTGAAATTTTTTCTTAAATAACCTCCCACTCGAATTTTGAGTATATACGAATTCATTAGAGTAAAAAAAAAAAATTCACATGAATTCAAAATTCGACCTATGAATAAATGGGCCTCTAAGTGCAGGAACATCACCACTACATTACTCTGCAAAAACACAGAACATGCAGTGCTAGGGAAATCTAACCCTAGAGTACTGTTCAGATGGACAATGCTACTAGTACTGTACATGCAAAAAAACATTTTTTTACTTAACAGGATTGGATTTTTTTAAGTGGATCAGTATATATACATTATTAATGTGGACCCCATAGGCATTATTAAAGCCAAACAACAAGATTAGCACCTAATGAGTGCCTGGCTTTTTCTGTAAGCAAATAAAAAATCTATCACCAGGCTGTGACAGGGGGAGACAGGACTTCTGGCTTAGCAATCATTTCTTTGTAAGAATTAGCAGTACCTAAAAGGATTCAAACAGCTACTAAATGCGGAATTTACCCTAGTTTAAAGGGCAGCTAAAACCCCATTGATTTATAGTGAATATATATCCTATGTATATTTTGGGCTTACACTGACTTTTCTAAAGGGGATATTATGTGGGAATAATTCAGGAATGCTTCTGGTTTATATATTACAAAATCATCCAGCAGAAGGGTCTGCCATAGACAGTAGGGGGCAGATTTATCAAGGGTCGAATTTCGAAGTACAAAAAACGTCGAAATTCGACCATCGAATAGAAAAACTTCGAATTCGAATATCGAATTCGAAGTTTTTTCACCAAATTTGGCAATCCTACGATCGAATAAATTCGAACGATTTTAGCCAACGATCACAAGGATTTTTATTCGATGTGTAAAGTTTGTAGAAGGTCCCCATAGGCGAACATAGCAATTCAGCAGGTTTAATTTGGTGAAGTATTGAAGTCGAAGTTTTTTTAAAGAGACAGTACTTCGATTATCGAATGGTCGAATATTCGAACGATTTTTACTTCGAATTGAAGTCGTAGTATCCTATTCGATGGTCGAAGTATCCAAGAAATTACTTCGAAATTCGAACTTTTTGTACTTCAAAAATTCACTCGAACTTAGTAAATCTGCCCCCAGGGGTCATTTACTTTTCTCTGGGATAGAAATGTAAAACCACAAAATGACACTATAGTTCAGTGGGAGGGAGAGTGCAAAGTGCCTTCCACTCAGTTGCCTTCCCAATAGTAAATGACCCCTAGGGGCCGATTCACAAAGGGTCGAATATCGAGGGTTAATTAACCCTCGATATTCGACTGGGAATTAAAATCATTCGACTTCGAATATCGAAGTCAAAGGATTTTAGCGCAAATAAAAATATTCCTTCGATCGAACGATAAAATCCTTTGATTCGAAGGATTTAATCCAACGAACGAAGGAATATCCTTCAATCAAAAAAACTTAGGAAAGCCTATGGGGACCTTCCCCATAGGCTAACATTGCGTTCGGTAGCTTTTAGATGGCGAACTAGGGGGTCGAAGTTTTTTCTTAAAGAGACAGTACTGCGACTATCGAATGGTCGAATAGTGGAACGATTTTTAGTTCGAATAGTTCGATTCGAAGTCGTAGTCGTAGTAGCCCATTCGATGGTCGAAGTAGCCCAAAAAACACTTCTAAATTTGAAGTTTTTTTACTTCGAATCCTTCACTCGAAGTTAGTGAATCGGCCCCCTAGTGTTTTTCCCATTTTCATGATAACTCTAAAACACTAAAGGAATGAGGTTGTTTAGCACAAAAAAAATTGTGGGTTGCTGACGTTATCGTTATTCTCACCAGAAAACCGCGTCCAACAAATAATAACAATGTTTCTCTCCCATGGCCAAATTATTATGTAATATGTTATAAATGGAACTAGCACTTTTTATAGTTTAGAATGAACATTTATATAACACCAACTTTGTAAAGTTCATATTTAAAGTTGATGAAATTAAACGGTTAAAAACAATAATTTTTTTTATAGAGGAGGTCAGCATGTTGGCGATTCTGGTGGAGGACAGCAAAGAGCTGAAGTGGGGGGGTTTCCAATACCAGCTTGAAACATAGTGGATCTCCATGTGAGCTACAAGCAACGTAGTTGAAAATGCCGTAATGTTTATGCGGTGTAAGATCAACTAAGCTGCTTGGCACAGATTTTTAATGGGAGCAGTGAACTGGAACAAAGCAGCTCAGAAGGTGTCGACAAAAGAGCCTGCTTGAATTGTATTAGTGTGTATTGTATTAGTGTAGAATATGTAAGTCCAAGGTGCTAGTGACAGTCTTCCATATATGAAATTTTATTTCTACTTTTAAATGCATTATTTTGCACAACAACAACATTTAAAAAGCTGTAGTTACAGTGGATGTCCATTGTAAAGTCCTTGTTTTAAGGACTTGATGAAATTGAGGTTTAACTCTGGTGAATATTAAGAGTGAAATATACAATAACTTTACAATAGCATCTCATGCAGGATATGCATACTTTTGTTTAATATTGACATTTGTGATGTTAATGTTTTTATAGAGATTGGTAAAACTTGATCTGGTTTATATCGGAAGCCAACAGATTAGAACAATATCCATAACCTAAAGAGCTTCCATCACCTTAAAGTTACCAAAGGCCAATTACAGAGAGTGAAAAAGGAGCGTTAGCTCCAATGAAGAATGAGTAGTAGGTAGCTAAGTGAGAGGTCTACCGTCTATTAGAAAATGAACCGTGGAAATGAAAGTGTTTATAAAAGAGGTGCAATTAACTCCTAGGGAAACATTACTTGCCACTGAAAAAAGAAAAAAAAAGATTATTCCAGCCTTCCGTATGTATCTTTTTTTGACCACCAAAGAAAACAATTGGAGAAAGTGATTAAAAGATTCTGGCCTATTCTGGAAAATGGCACTGAATGTGAGAGATTATTGAAAGGTCCAGGACTATTTTTACCACTTCTATTGGCTATTGGTTGTTTTTGTAAATCTGTTATGGATACACCCATTTATTTGACAGTGCTGTGGAATATGTTGGTGTTTTATAAATAAAATAAAAATGTAAAACTATTGGAAATGTCCTGTAAAACAGATTTGGATTTGCATTATAGTTTAACATGATTACAGTGAATAGGGCGATTGAAGCTATGCCAGGTTTGTTCTTGGACTTCTGCTAGGGTTGCCACCCGGCCGGTATTTTCCCGGCCTAGCCGGTAAAACACCTGCCAAGGCCGGGGCCGGTATTACAAATTTACCAGCAATGTAGTTGATGGTAATTTGTAATACCCTTAAGAAAAGCCCTTGGCCTTCAGTAGAAACTTACCTTTTCTTCATCCTCTCTGCATCTTGCGACGTGGCCCGCCCCTTTTTGCGGCAGGATCCCTTAGCTCCACCCCTTTTTGCATCACGCTGCCTCGGCTCTGTCCCTTTTTGTGTCACGACCCTCCCTTTTAGTGCCCGCCCCCACCACTGGCCGGTAAGTTTTTTTTTTTTAAAAGGTGGCAATCCTAACTCCTGCTAACAGAACAGTGACAGCAAACATGGGAAAGTAGTGGGTTGTATATTGGCAATCTAATTATCCACCTCATAAGGACCAAACATGGAGTAGCTTCAATGACAACCACTCATCTTCTTTTTGCGCATTTTCTTCAGTCCCCCTTCATATTTACTCTCCTAACTGCTATTTTATTAAAAAATATGCATTACTTATAGGCATTGGGAGGCCCATTTATTAGCATTCTTATTTCAGTAGAATTAGAAGTTTTCTGAAACTACAATTAAACATATTTTTTTCAAAAACCACGAATGCCATGTGATGTATAAAAAAATACGAAATACGAAATTGCTTAATGCTCCAAAAAAAATCTCGAATCTCCAAATCAAAAACCTCTAATTATTAGAGTTTTTCAGGCAGCTACTAGCAAAAAAAACCTCCAAATTGATTTTGGAAAATTAAAATTAAAAATTAAAAATGGACAAATAGTATAACGGCAGCTCCTGTTGATTATATAGGACCTCGACAGCTTCTACATGGCAAGTTTTTGTATTGAATTGAATTTAAAAAATGTGATTTGCAAAGAAAATAGAAATGTTAGTAAATAGAGAAATATCTTAATTAATATAGTAGTAAAATTACCCAAAACTTAAGGCGTGTTTAGAAAAAACAAAAAACAATATTTTGTTTTCCTACGTAAACTAAAAATTCTCCTCAGGAAATTCCTCCTCAAATGTAAATTGGCAGTTGATCCGTGTGACTGGAGAAAATCAGCTAACAGTAAAAGATTTAAGGCATATGCTTGTTTTATAAGTACATTGTGCTGGGTTGTTACTACGTCTACGTCTACTATTTAAGCATAGGCTAACTGAGTTGTTACTAAGGAGCAATCAACAAATTGCCATATGTATAATAGACCTAAGTTGTTAGTGTGAGTGAGCAATGAAATACAAGGAAATTATGCTGCTATGGAGCGTATTGTAGTTTGTGACTGTAGAGGTTGGATTTTTTTTCCTTCTTCCCCCGTGTGTACTAATTCCTTAAAGCCAAGCCAATGAGTTAATCCATGCTTAAGAGATCAGTGTCAATTATAACTCCAATAAAAAACAAGTACACAATTCATACTAGTTACATTTTTCCAAGAGAAAATTCTTGACCACCATCAAATGGAAACATATTATAATACAAAAATGCAGGCTTACGCAAAGACTTGCAAGGGGTTTAATTGTACATTTCTGGGTTTTGTTTGTAAAAAGTAGAAAAAAAATTGCATTTAAATATGTAATCTGCCACCAATAATATATACTAGGGATTTGTTATTTCCAGAATCTTTTGTGCATTTTTTATCATTATATGTCCCCAATTATAAAAGTATATTCTTTATTAGATAAAATACTGAAATTTGCCTTCTAGATTATTGCACAGGAAATAATTACGTCTAAAGGAAACCCTAGCTAAGCAAGAGTCTCACTAAAAAAATGGTCGCTTGTCCTTCACTTTAATATGGAATAACCAAATCACCCCATCTCATGTTATTTTGTATGTGCTGCTCACATTGACCCTGCCTGTTTATGTACTTAAGTGCTTCTCCAGGTCATTTTGTCCTTTCCCCTAGTTGCAGTACTGATAACACCAAGTTATTAATCCATTGGTGAGATGGCTACAACATATACTGTATTTTAGATCTCCAGCTACAAAACTGTATTTCTTGTATTGTTGGACAAATGTTTTAATGTTTTTACATGGCCTGCTCCTAAGTGTCAAAGACACTCCCCCAAATGTCACTGATTTGCCAGTGATCCCATTGGTACTGCCTGCTGACGTCATTGTTTGAATCACAGGAGAACAAAAAGTGCCAACCCTAACCTGATTTTAAAGTTACATATAAACATGAGACTGAAGCTAACTTTTGCACACTTCCTCTATCAGTTTCACCTCTTCAAAAAGGATGACCTGGACATTTGTCACTTTCCCTTAAGTCCCAAACAAATGGATCTGCCATGGTTTGGCCATATCAATCTCACATTTTGGAGACTCTCTTGCTCCTCCTGGGCCATGGGCTTAGTATCAGTGCCTTAGTTTTGATTGACTGGACTTATATTAGGTAAATCGACCCCACTCTATTCTTGTGAAAATAAAGAAGCCTTTTACTTTGTTATGCCATAAAACCCACATTGCTACTACCTTTGTCCTTTGTTATACTCAAATACTGTTTGTTACTACTTTTACTTGAGATTTGCTTACTTTATATGCTTTTGCAATGTTGCTTGTTATATAAGACAACTATTATTTTTATAAAAGGTCCCTAGCCCTGAGACTAAAGATATCCAGGAGATATTTCTAAAACATTTTGCTGCATAGACTGCCCTGCTACATATTGCAAAAATGAATGGAGGACGCTGGGGTAACAGAACTCTGCTGCAAATCTTCCTTTATTGGGAGTGTATCACACACACTACATGTTTCGGGCAGACATGCCCTTTGTCAAGTTGCCCTGCTACATAGTATGTGTCAGTTTCCAATACAATAGCTGGGATAGCCATACTTATCTACAAGGACTGCCCTTTTTCAGTCAGAATATGTTTACCTTTAACTGTACCTTTTTGCAGCCATATACTTCTTCTGCCAAACTAAAACATTTACAGCATTTGAAGCTCTAGTTATAAATGGCCAATTTCCAATATCTACAACATTCTCATCATACCCCAGATGGCTCCCAGCCTAGGCAAAAAAATATATGGAAATAAGATTTTCCTTGGCCATCCCTGCCTTTCAAAAGGAACTGTGATGCTCAGGACACAGGGCTCTCACCCACATATCTTTTGGGAATGTCCCATCATTCAACCCATCTGAACAGATGTAGCTGATCTTCTCAGCCAAACTCCCTCCTGTCAGGTCCCCACAGAATTTCCTACTTTACTTTTGGACAAACCTCTGCCAAAAGTATGCAAAAGTGGCCAAGCCCTGACAAACACTTATTTATGGCAACTCACAGGACGATAGAATCCAAATGGAAATCCCCAGATGTTCCGACTCTAGCTGAAATAACTAAAAGTATGAATGCCAACAGGATATTTGAATCAAGAATAGCCACTATCCACAACAAAACAAATCACTAAATAGACTTTTGGATATTATGGAATTTTTAAGGATTGTCTACCTAATCCTCCTCCCGTCCTCACTCAGACCTACATGACCTACTGCTTATAGACATCATGTCCACCTTCCACAAAACTTGTTTGTACTAACCTTCTTCTGGACAATTGTTAAATATAATAACAAATATGGCACTGTAAGGCTTTATTTGTTTGCTACGATTATTCCTTGTTATGTATGTTGTACGTTTGGTAATGTGAAATACAATTTGAAAAATAAAAAAATATGTTCCATAAAACAAAAATTAAATAAGGAATATGTGGATTTCTACAATACTAGCACTTATGGTACATCCTTTATCTTTAAAGGGATTCTCTCATGATTTTTATGATGTTTTTTATTTCTAAATTACACTGTTTACACTGCAAATAATTCCCTCTACAATATAAAATTTCATTCCTGAACCAGCAAGTGTATTTTTTTAGTTGTAATATTGGTGTGTAGGCAGCCATCTCAGGTCATTTTTCCTGGTCATGTGATTTCAGAAAGAGCCAGCACTTTAGGATGGAACTGCTTACTGGCAGGCTGCAGTTTCTACTACTCAATGTAATGTGTCGCAGTAGGACCTGGATTTTAACTTGTGTTAGGGAGCTGCTATCTGATTAGCACATTGTTCTGTTGTTAGGCTGCTAGGGGGGAGGGAGGAGGGTGATATCACTTGCAGTCAGGGCCATCATTAGAAATCACAATGACAATATGTTTAACCCCATGTCAGATTTCATAATTAAATATAAAAAATCTGTTTGCTCTTTTGAGAAATGGATTTCACTGCAGAATTCTGAGGGAGCAGCATTATTAAACCCTTTAAAGATGTAGCACCGCTCCACCCACCTTTATTTAAATAAGGACAGGGTTGATATGGATTTACTCATGAAAATGAAGAAGTTCAAGCAGTTGTGTATAGGTAAAAGTCAGTAAAAACTCTTTATTTTGACAATTTGTTGTCCCTGAGTTGACCCAATATTATTAAATGCCATTAGTCATAATAAAGCATATATTATATACACCAAGTCAATAGAGCACTAGCCAACTATTTGTCTCCAGTTATGTTACATTTTAAAAATTATCCTTGAATTCCAGTGTTCCTGCTCAATGTTGCATCTACCACAACTGTGTAAAATGTGCCAAAAGCATGGTATTGGCATGTTATTATTGTAAACCTGCTATTGCAGCTAGCATCTAGATGGCGTCACATCCCCTTAGCATCCAATTTGCTAGTCAGCAGCTCTATTGACGCAACCCTCTGTGGGAACTCTAGAATTATTGCCATATCCAAAACATCAGTAATGTATTGTATTTGCTTAGGCAAAAATGTTATTGTACCTTATCAGAGTAAGCACTACTGATATGTAAGGGCAGAGACACGTGGAGATTCGGGGAGATTAGTCGCCTGACGACAAATCACCTCTTCTTTGGGCAACTAATCTCCTAGAACTGCCTTCCCACTGGCTAGAATCTAAATTGCCGATGGGAGGGCACTCGGAGTGCTTCGTCTTCCGATTTTGCCGAAGTTCCATTTGTAGACAATTTGATTTTTAGATTGGGCAGTGCCCCCATTTGAAAGCCAGAAAAAATCTGAATAAAAAGGCAAAGACTGTAATTAAAAAACTATAGAAAATAAATAATGAAGACCAATTGAAAAGTTGGCCATTCTATAACATACTAAACAAAGTTGAACCACCCCTTTAAGTATGTTAGCTTTTGTTATTTGTTATTTTATTTGTGAGCTAGATGGCGTAAGTAACAGTGTCTGGAAATGTAATAAAAGAACCAGTGCACACAAAAGTGAATAAGGTCCTTATTATGAATGTATAGGCTTTATTTATATTGCTTTATTTATATTGCTTGTTGTGTACATTTTTGCAGTACAGAGTAAACAAACTGTGCAATAATACAGTTATATTGTCATATGTTCAGAAACAAAGGCAGAAGGAGGTTAATGCCTATAATAAATGTACACGTATAATTAATAAATGCAAATTAAAGTGGACACAGTGTAGACATTTATTTTGCATATAACAATTCTGCTGAAAATACATGGGCCGTATTCATGCAATATTCTCATCTAGTCTCAGTTAATTGGTCACTTCAGGAAGTTTTGGCTCCTGCTTGTCTGATTTGCCCTTTTTTTAATTTAAACTTGTCTAGTCTTTGTCAGGAAAGAGCAACATCCTGCATCTGCTTAAATACACAAAACAGTGAGCAAATAATAACGGAAAAGGCATAATTATAAAAGACACGTTGCGGCTTATAAATAATATATTTATATTTCTAGTGGTATATTTTATTTCAAACAGTTGAAAAAACTTATTTCAGAGGCTACTTTTGCTTGAAGGCTCAAATTTAGTGATTCAGTGGCAAATTTCTTGACAGAAATAAATTTAAAATTGAATGTTCTTATCTGAGGGTTGGCACCTAGCTAACATATCACCAATCCATCCAGTAAATATGTCAGCTGGGACCAGGGCCACCATTAGAAATCACAGGGCCCTGTACAACACAATTTTCGGGGCCCCCTGGGCCCTGCCCACACTAGCGCCCAAGCCCCACCCCAGATCCCACCCACTCCATCCTGCCCAAAGACCACACAGACATCAGTGCTAAAAAAGTAACCCCCCCACACACAAGTTATGAAAAGCTATTGATGGTCAGGGCCCCCTTATAAGTTAAAAAAAACCCATTGGTGCCAGGGCCTCCCTTACAAGTTAAAATAAAATTGGGGCCCAAAATTTTTTAAAAAAAAAAACATTGGTGCCATGGCCCCTCTTACAAGTTAAAAAATTGGGGCCACATAAAATATTTTTTAAAAAAACATTGGCGCCAGGACACCCTTACAAGTTAAAAAAAAATTGGCCCCAAATTTTTTTTTTAAAAAAAAAAACATTGGTGGCAGGGGCCAATAGAATATTAAAATAATACATTGGTGGCCAGGGGATTAAAAAAAAACAAAAAAAAACACATTGGTTTTCGGTAGAATTGAACACGAGGCTTCAGGACTTCAACTTCGCCTCCTTTCGTGACTTTGGTTCTTTACACAGTTTCAGGACTTTCGTCTGTTTTCGTGACTTCAGGTCTTTTTGCCGCTTCGGGACTTCGGCTATTTTCGTGAATTCTGGTATTTTTGCCGCTTAGGGAGTTTGGGTCCTTCGGCTGTTCTCGGCACTTCCGCATTTCAGCTGTTCGGAATGGCCGCAGGCTTCGGCGCTCTCAAGGGCTCTTTTCAAAACTGCAGCACTGCCGGCCCCCCTTCATGCCCTGGCCCTGGACACTTGTCCCCCCTGTCCCCCCCTGATGGTGGCCCTGGCTGGGACAGATGGTAGGACATGTCTACCCTAGTCAAATATCAAACTTCCAATAAGCCATAAATGCCATGTTTTATTAGGACAAGGGTCTTGTAATGCATGTTCCTACCGCAGGGATCCCTGCAACTTCATGCTCTACTGCCCTGACTTTTACAGTCTCAGATCTACAAACTTAAATATCAAGGTAAAGATCAAAATCCAGGCAGAAGCAGGTCTGGACCGGGAGTCAAAATAGACCCTGGAATTCCAAGAACACAGATGTCTAACTAGTACCCCAACAGCCCACTCCATTGTGTCTGTCTATTGCATCTTACAGCAGCCCCTTTGGCATTTGCCAGAATTCACAAATTGCCAGTCTGGGCCTGGGCAGAAGTCAGGTAATGGAACCAGCACTAGTATTACTGCTAGGCTCACACCTGACAAGCACCGTGTTATGGAAGGAACATCCATCACTCAACTTGAGAACAATGAAATTACTTCTGTGAAAGTGCAGATACTGAAAAGAATTAATGATGTGCATTTGATGTGTATTTTGATAAAACTAAAGAGGACCAAACACTGTAAAAAAATGTGCATACACATTTCCAGGCTTCACAAACCTTAAATGGCTACTAAACCATCATCTATATATCCATGTATTGAGAATATTAAACAGTATATGTATGACTGTATAATAATTTTCCATTCAATTAATTTTGCCTGGCTTCATATACAATTTATTTATTGTCTAAGCTGCCACTGTCTCAAGAGTAATAAAATAAAACATGCTGTGTATGGGTTGTATAGTTATTTATTTATCTGACATTTTTATATAACACCAAAACACATTTAAGCAGCGCTGTGCAGAGATTATATATCAGTCTCTTTAATCCCTTCCCCAGTGGAGCTTACGATCTAAGGTTCCTTAACGTAGTCACACAGAGTAGGGACAATTTTATAAGTAGCCAATATAACTGCCTATTTATTGTTTGTGGGAGTTTTTAAAAGAGTAAATTGTTTGTTGGCAGTATCCCTTAAAAACCATTGTTCAAAACCTGCCTTTAGGCATCCCAAACATTTCAGGATATCCTCAGAGAAGCACAAGTGGATTGATATGTTGGTGATTCATACAAATCCACCTGTGTCGCTGATTCATTCCTCTTCAGCTATTGTGTGAACATCCTTGTGTACTGTTGTTGTGCTCACTGGGAGACTTTGTAAACATTGAAATACAATTTCAGAAAACACCACATTAGACTATTAGAGCATCTATAGCGATGCATGGAAATACGTCCAAACTGGCTTAAAAACAAACTAAATAATGCTGGGAAATACCCACCTTGGCCATTTTCACTTTAAACATTACAGCAAACATTTTGAAACCTGTTCTCATGCAAAGGTTTGATATAACACATTAAAGGGATACTGTCATGGGAAAAAACATTTTTTTCAAAATGAATCAGTTAATAGTGCTGCTCCAGCAGAATTCTGCACTGAAATCCATTTCTCATACGAGCAAACAGATTTTTTTATATTCAATTTTGAAATCTGACATGGGGCTAGACATTTTGTCCATTTCCCAGCTGCCCCTGGTCATGTGACTTGTGCCTGCACTGTTGGAGAGAAATGCTTTCTGGCAGGCTTCTGTTTTTCCTTCTCAATTTAACTGAATGTGTCTCAGTGGGACATGGGTTTTCACTATTGAGTGCTGTTCTTAGATCAACCAGGCAGCTGTTATCTTGTGTTAGGGAGCTGCTATCTGGTTACCTTCCTATTGTTCTTTTGTTTGGCTGATGGGGGGAAAGGGAGGGGTATGATATCACTCCGACTTGCAGTACAGCAGTAAAGAGTGATTGAAGTTTATCAGAGCAGAAGTCACATGACTTGGGGCAGCTGGGAAATTGACAAAATGTCTAGCCCCATGTCAGATTTCAAAATTGAATATAAAAAAATCTGTTTGCTCTTTTGAGAAATGGATTTCAGTGCAGAATTCTGCTGGAGCAGCACTATTAACTGATGCATTTTCACTTTTTTTTTCCCATGACAGTATCCCTTTAAAGTAAAGGCAGATTTAAAGGCATTCATTGACATCTGAAAGGCGCCCAACACTGCCACTTACCATGAAGGAAATACAATACAATGGATGGGTTCTACATTCTTGAGATAATCAACTCCAGCTAGGTAATGGTAGATTCATCATCACAGATATTCAAGAACTCACTGTAACTACATTGTAAACCATTGAAGTATTTCTTAGATTTATTTTACAGTTTACGTTTCTTCCATTATTTAAACATTGGTGTTACATAGTAAATTGATAGTAAATTAGTATGGCACATCTCCAGCTCACCGACACCCTCTTCAATTTTCTGTAACATTCCAACTCATCATACTCTGATGTGCAAGAGTCTTAAAGGAGAACTAAACCCTAAAAATAAATAGGGCTAAACATGCCATGTTTTATATCCTGAACTTATTGCATCAGCCTAAAGTTTTAGATTCTCAATAACAGCAATGATCCAGGACTTCAAACTTGTCACAGGGGGTCACCATCTTGGAAAGTGTCTGTGACACTCACATGCTCAGTGGGCTCTGAGCAGCTAAGCTTAGGGGTTGTCGCAAATTATCAAGAAAAAATGATGTTATATTGTAATATATGCTGATGCTACAAGGCTGATTTATTAAATTTTGATGCTAGTTGCACTGGTTTCTGTGCTGCCATGTAGTAATTATCTGTATTAATTACAGCCTTATATTAGGACATTTATATTCTATGTGTACTGTATATTGTGAGTCTGCCCCTAATTGACAGCAGCACAGAGCATGTGCAGTGAATCAACAGAAAAGAAGATGGGGAGTTACTGGGGCATCTTTGGAGACATAGATCTTTACTGCTAAAGGGCTGTGGTTGCTTTGGGCTGGTACAGAAGCCAAAAACATAATGTACAACATTTGTAGCCTACTTCTTTAGCTTAACTTTCCTTGTCCTTTAAACATTCTAGGATAACAGTGGGCAGCTGGTAGATTTATTTTGCGTCACAGGCCCCTATGACATTCATATCATTTCTTTATGTTAATATATACCTTTAAGTGGCAAATACAAGCAACAACAAAACCAATTTAGCCCTAACAGATTTGTAATTATATTTCCTTTGGAATGTGTCTGCATATACATTTATATGTATTTTTTGTCCGAAGCCAAGATACTTTTATAGAAGAAATTTAATTAGATGTTTTCACTGAAAAAAAATAAATAAGGGATACATTCCGTTAACTGCCCATAAGATTAAATTGTTTCTGTCCTGCAGCAGAAACTGTGGCTATGGAAGGGCAACATTGTTTTGCTGATTGCAGTGGAAATGCTACTTTGTGTTCTCAGCGAAGCTAATAAAATATAAAAAGGGACAGTAAAATGCCTAAATGGTTTTCAAAATACTTAACATATTTAGATGCCTACCAAAAACTTTCAATCATTTTGTTAGTGCTGAAAAATATATAAATAACAAATGGAACTGTTTTCTGGTTTAAAATGGCCTGTTGAAGGGATGGAATTAACTCTTTGGAAGAGGAGTGCTTTATTTACACTTCGGACCTATTTATAATGAAGCAATACACTGATAATTACTGCTTTGTTGCACAACTGGTATTTTCTCCTGTTTTGTTTGGTGGGTCACACCCCCAGAATGGACCTGTAGTGTACTATCAGCCTTGGCTTCTTTAAACTGGAACAATGTAATAGGAGTCCTAAGAGACGTCACTCTACTGGAATGTAAAGAACTGCCTGGTTTAGAACCAGGAACCTGCTGCTTCTGACCACTGCTTCTTGGCATTGAGCCGTGGTTGTAGGCTGTAAGGTTGTTTGTATACTTTCCCCCCCTACCCTGGGGCTGGATCATTCCAGTTCTAGCGTCGTGTTCCTGAGATCTTGTTCCTGATATCCTGTTCCTGAGACACTGCTCCTGTCCTGCCCTGCCCTTGTTCCCCCTGATATGACTTCCCGATTTTTGATCTTGGCTTGTTATCTGACTCTGCATGGATTCTGCCTGACCTGGCCTGTTTTCTGCATTCTTGTTTTCTGCCACCCGCCATTGACTTTTTACCTGTGTTGTCATTCTGCTTAAAGGAGAAACAAACCCTTAATAAAAAACCCTCCCCCCAGCCTAGCTGCGCCCCTGGGCAAAATCCCCTAACTCTTTAGTTACCCCTCCATGTATATTCTGTCCAGTTAAGTTCAGGGTGCCACCTTCAGCCAATTTGGCAATTTTCATGAGTTTCGGCACATGCGCAGTTGTCGCGAAACAGAAAATGTCTCCAACTGTGCATGTGCCACTTTGCGAGTCTCATTCCAAAGATTAACAAAGAGAAGAAGATGGCTGCATAGAGGGGTAACTAAAGAGTTAGGGGTATTTGCCAAGGGGGACAGCTAGGCTGGGGGGGTCTATGTAGGGTAGGGGGGTAGGGTTTTTTTATTAAGGGTTTGTTTCTCCTTTCATAGATGGCATAACTGGTAGCTCAATCTCAGATGAGCCTGCAGCTTTCTTTTAGAGAGATGAGAAATTGCATATAGACACCATGCTTCTCTTGTTCAAGAAGACATACCTTTATTAACACTTCTGCATTAGCAGACAAAGATCATGTCACATGACACTGTATCAGTATCAGATCAGTATGGGATCTGTATGATGAGAGCACACCCATTAATACATATCTTAACAGCTTTTCTTAAAGGGGTGGTTCACCTTTAAGGTAACTTATATTATGTTATAGTATGTCCAATTCTAAGCAACTTTGCAATTGGTTTTTCATGATTTATTTTTTATAGTTTTATAGCTATTTGCTCTGAAAGGCTACAAATGTATTGTTATTGCTACTTTTTATTATTGATCCTTCTGTTCAGGCCTCTCCTATTCATATTCCAGTCTCCTATTCAAATCAATGCATGGTTGCTAAGGTAATTTGGACCCTAGTGACCACATTGCTTAAGATTCATATTGAAAAACTGCTGAATAAAAAGCTAAATAACTCAAAAACCACAAATAATAAAAATTGAAACCAACTGCAAATTGCCTCAGAATATCACTCTCTACATCATATTAAAAGTTAATTTGAAGGTGAACCACCGGTTGTTTGCTGCCTGGCAAAACCTTTGCCTGAATTCAAACTTGCTAAAACTTGTAGTTCTTGTAAGCAGTGTGTTTGCTCAGCAATTGGCTGCATACAAACCAGCATTTTTGCTAATACAGAGTAACAATGACATCTTTTTCAGCAAGACTAGTTGCAAGCTGAGCCAATAGTGTTTTAACAGAAGCTTGGGAAAATAAATGAAAAATATATCTGCTTTCAAAACCTCTGTTAGCGGTCAGAACAAACTGCCTAGTGTCATAATCAGATATAAGTGCTGAAAGGTGAATGATAAACGTCTGCTTTAAGGCAATTGTAAGTGCTGGAGTGATGCCATCTGCAACAGGTCAACTGCCTCATACTGCATTCTCAGCACTTACATTTGAACTTGCCAAATTACAAATGATATAATAAATGATAGAATTCTTTCAATCTCATTATCATTGGGAACCAATTTATAACAGGCAATGAGTTGGGCTGAACTAAACTTGTTTTGCCCAAGAACTATAAATGTGCCTATGCTGCTAGCATTGGTTTGTTCTTTGTAGGTTCATGATTTGCTAGGAATAAATAATTGAAAGTATGTATGAATTATGAAAGCTGTATCATATTCAAACATCAGCACAGTGGTATTTTTTTTGGTTGTCCAAACATTCCTGGAATGCTGCCAACCCATTTGGAAAGTTCAAATAAACAGTCCTCATTCATATTAGTCAGGATGGCATCCTACAATACTGAACCTGTGACAGTTCTAGTCTTAAGCTGGCCATAGACACAAAGATAAAGTCATACAAAATAAACGTTCATACAATTTTCGGACATTGTATGGAGTGTCCCGACATTTTCCGTACCATGATGATCGGTCGTTCAGTTTATCTGACAGGTTACAAGATTTCAGTCGGCTACCAATAATTTCTCTGCCTGCCTATCTGACAATATCACTACTATTTGTCAGACATAACTTTCGTATGATTGCTGTCTGCCAATTAATGGCCAGAACATGTTCTGATTTGTTCTCGTTACTACTTCATATTAATCTGAATATTTAGTGGTAGGTTGGAAGATAGCAATGAATGATCATCTGTTGGACATAAGGATAACATCTGCACATCTATGGCAAGCTTTAAACAGGTTCCTGATTGTTATGCAGGAAACAGAACCCACTGATAATGTTACCATGGTAAATGCATGTAGAAAAAGGGAAAGGCTAGAAGCCAAGTTATTGAAGCAACATTTGTTTCTTGAAGAATGACAGGGTGATGGAAAATTCGGAATATGGTGCAGACAAGGAGTGGAATTTCACAGACAGAAGCCAGCAAAGATTGTTCTGAGACATGAGTGGTAGGGAAACAAACCAAGCTGAAAAGGAAGTAAGTAGTTGTCCAGCTAAAGTGAGATAAAAAGCTAAATTATGTCAAGCTCTTTTTTTAAAAAAAGAAACTGGGGCTCCAAAACTTCTGTTGATGAGTATAGTTTGTGTTGAAAATGTTCGTGATAAAATAGTACCTTGTCCAAACTAAGATACAATTAATCCTTATTGAAAGCAAATCCAGCCTATTGGGTTTATTTAATGTTTTACATGGTTTTCTAGTAGACATAAGCTATGGAGATCCATATTTTGGAAAGATCCATTATCCGGAAAACACCAGGTCCCAAGCATTCTTGATAACAGGTCCCATACTTGTATATACAAAAAAAGAACATATTTGTCCTTTACTGTGCAGATCCTGGGCAGAGTTTATCTCTACCAGGTTTTCCTATTATATTCTGTGTTGACCTTAAAGCAACACTATTTGGGCCCCCGGAGCTACGAAAAATGACACAAGATTAGTGCAGGGGGCATTTGACTGGGTTAGGAAGCACAGAGAGTAGGGAATGGTGTGAGGGCTAGCGTAACTGCCAGCTGTTATATGGGGAAGCACAGGATTGGCTGCTCTCCTTCTCCCCTTTTTGATGGAAGGTAATAAATGACGGTATTGGGGACATTTTTCCACGGATTTTAGAGCTAGCAGCCAAGTTATCACATTGACCACCCGCCAACACCTTTTAAGTTTCACTTTTATTAGCTTCTTTCTACATCACACCCACACTGACCAGCTGAAGTATGGAAGGGATTCATTTTACTGTCACAATGGTTTGGAATGCTTGAAGGAACTCCATAGTGAGAAGCAAGAAGAAACTGGTTGCTCTTTGGGAATGGGTTCCTGGAGTGGAAAGTCACAGGCTGTCCTACTCTCATGTGCTCACCTTCACAATAAGTTGTGTAAGGGTGGCTGGCATGGTAGGTGGCTGCAGTAATGGGTCAAGCATTCCTGGTGGTTATCTGTTCATTTTTATGTAAAAGAAAAATATGTTTGATACTTAATGCTGCACCAGTCACATGTGTCCTAATATATAACATATACCATTTAACTCATTCCAAATAATAGAAAAAGTCTTGATCAAGTTGAAGTATAAGGACAGGGTCCTCCCTCCTCTTGTATCTTTGACACTAGGCTCTTTATTGCAACTGTACTTTGTATTTATTTGTATTTATCATTTAACTTTGTATTTAATACTCTATATTATTTAGTAAGAACCCCTGTTTGTTCTATTAATTTATTGTTTTGCTGTACAGTGATGCGTACATATTTAGTACTATATAGATAAAAATATACATACATACAAGTGATCATATTTTAGTAGATACTTGACATAAGCAATATGTTTTATTTTGGTGGTTTGCAAAGTTCGAAAATCTGGAGTCAAATTGTATAGAACTAGAAGCTAAAAACATCCCGGGGTATTTTAGTTGTTCACAAATTCCTTTGTATTTGAGGTGGTTGCCATGCAATCCTCTCGGGCTCTGTTGGTATAACAAATAACTGATAGGTTATTTAAAATACAATTGTTCCAGGCAAGCTAGGATTTTTCCATAGGATGAAAAATATTATAATATATAGTAGGATATCTTCCCAGAAACGACGTGTTAAATATAAATTGGAAGTTGCTTGAAGTTTTTGTGTCCTGGACCTTAAAGATATTTTAACATTATGAGGCTTCTCAGTTCAGATTATAACCATTATACATTGTGTATATATTGGGTTGCCATGTGGTCATGGTGCAAAATATCTTGGAGTTCACAAATAAGTGAAGGATCCAAACCATAGGATTTTGCACAGACACTTTTGAACTGGACAGTCCAAAAAAAAGTGACAACTTTATTTGGCCCCGTGTGCCATTACCCAAAGAGTCAGCTAATTCAGCTAACCTGTTTGATACTATCTGCTGTGGACTTATATTTAATTTATGGAGATTCTTTCCTGACCTTTCTTGGCTAGGCTTCCCTTTTTTGTTACATGAGTTCTATGTGCCAGAGGAAGTGATCTTGCAGAAAAAGAGTTCAGAGAGTTCTAAACATTTAACTACTAAATGGAAAAGAAAACATACCACTAGAGTTTTTAAATTTTCATTAAATAAATAATAAGTAAGAGAGGCAATTGATTATTATGTACAGAAATATTTCATTCCCACCTATTATTGAGTCTAATATATTTTATATATTTTATAGTTTATCCAGTTCTTTCCACTCTGTTGCCCTGGAATAATTTAATAAATGTAAATACTTTCGAAGGGACTGTAACAAAAAATAGAATTTTATTTGCAGTGAAGTACACTTTATGCTATTCCATATTTGGCTGGGGATACTGTTAAGGAGAGGGAGGACCACATGTCATATGTTCAATATGGTGCCAGTATTAAATGTATGTTTACAAATGCAAGAAGTCTGGCTGGTAAAATGGGAGAGCTGGAGCTGCTGGTGATGGAAGGAAAATATGACGTGATTGGTGTGGCCGAAACATGGCTGAATGAGTCGCATGACTGGGCAGTAAATATCAGTGGCTATACTTTGTTTCGGAGGGACAGAGGCAATAGAAAAGGAGGTGGGGTATGTCTGTATGTTAGGCAGGATTTAAAAGCTCATATAAAGGAGGAGGTTATGTTAGAAAATGAGGGGGCAGAAGTCGTATGGGTGGAGTTCTTCACCAATTGTAAAGAATCCAGCAAATTAATTGTAGGCGTATGCTATAGACCCCCTAATGTAAGTGAGGAGGAAGAGGCAAAGCTCCTAATGCAAATAGAAAAGGCTACTAGTTTAGGTAAAGTAATGATAATGGGGGATTTTAATTACCCAGATATTGACTGGAGCAACGGTACTGCTAGATCAGTTAATGGGAACAAGTTTATAAACTTATTGCACGACAATTTTTTAGCACAGGTTGTTGAGGAGCCTACCAGAAAAAATGCTATTCTTGATTTAGTGATCTCAAATGACCCAGAACTTATAGCAAATGTGCAAGTCATTGAACCCCTGGGTAATAGTGACCATAAGGTTATATCTTTTAATGTCTGGTGCAAAAAACAAAAATATACTGGGGCAACAAAAACCATGAATTTTGCAAAAGCTAATTTTAGTGCCTTGAGGGCTGCCCTACAGAGCATTGATTGGGGCATTAGGTTTTCAGCTAAAAACACAGAACAGAAATGGTTGCCCTTTAAAAGTCCCTTAAGGACTAAACGTAGAAGCTCTAAGAATCAGCCTGTGTGGCTTAATACAGAAGTAAAGAAGTTAATGGGACAGAAGAGAAAGGCATTTAAAAACTACAAATCTGTAGGGACAGAAGCTGCATTTAATGAATATAAACACTGTAATAAATGTTGTAAATCAGCAATCCGGAAGGCTAAGAAAAGAAATGAAGAGTTAATTGCGGTGGAGGTGAAAACTAACCCTAAAAAGTTTTTTAAATATATTAATAGTAAAAAGATGCAGGTTGAGAGTGTTGCTCCATTAAATAATGGTACCAGTATGGTTGTAACAGATACAGATAAGGCAAATGTGTTAAATCAGTTCTTTTCCTCAGTGTATACAATAGAGGAGTCTGGGTTCACAGGCTCACGTAATAACTGCACGAATGATTCAGCTCAATCTAGTCAGTGGCTGACTCAGGATATGATTCAAAAAGCTTTAATACAAATGAATGTAAACAAGGCTCCAGGGCCTGATGGCATACACCCCCGGGTTCTAAGAGAGCTTAGTTCAGTTTTAGACCAGCCCTTATTTCTGATTTTCTCAGATTCACTGTCATCTGGTACGGTGCCTATGGATTGGAGAAAAGCTGATGTTATTCCAATATTTAAAAAGGGATTACGATCTCAGCCTGGCAATTATAGGCCAGTAAGCTTGACATCTGTGGTGGGCAAATTATTTGAAGGCTTGTTAAGGGATCACATTCAAAATTTTGTCCAAATGAATGGCATTATGAGCAACAATCAGCATGGCTTTATGAAGGATAGGTCATGTCAGACGAATTTGATTGCATTTTATGATGTGGTAAGTAAGATTCTGGATAGTGGGGGGGCAGTAGATGTGATCTATTTGGATTTCGCCAAAGCGTTTGATACTGTGCCCCACAAACGACTGCTTTCTAAACTAAGGTCTGTTGGGCTTAATGAAGTCGTTTGCACATGGATAGGAAACTGGCTACAGGATCGGGTACAGAGGGTAGTTGTTAATGGGACATTCTCTAGTTGGAGTAAGGTTCTTAGTGGGGTCCCCCAGGGCTCAGTATTGGGTCCACTTTTATTTAACTTGTTCATTAATGACTTAGGGGAGGGTGTTGTAAGTAATGTATCAGTGTTTGCAGATGACACAAAATTATCCAGCCCAATTAATTCCATCCAGGATGTGGCATCCTTGCAACATGATCTTGACAAACTGGCAATCTGGGCAGCTAAGTGGCAAATGAGATTCAATGTTGATAAATGTAAAGTCATGCACCTGGGATGTAAAAATATCCAAGCCACTTATACCCTTAATGGGACTGCACTAGGCAAATCCATTATGGAAAAGGACCTTGGAGTCCTTGTAGATGATAAACTTGGCTGTAGCAAGCAATGCCAGTCAGCAGCATCAAGGGCAAATAAGGTCTTGAGCTGTATTAAAAGGGGCATAGAGTCAAGGGAGGAGGGGGTCATTCTTCCACTGTATAGAACACTTGTAAGGCCCCATCTAGAATATGCCGTACAGTTTTGGTCTCCATCACTCAAACAGGACATTATTGTATTAGAGAGGGTACAGAGAAGGGCAACTAAGCTGGTAAAAGGTATTGAAAATCTTAGCTATGAGGAAAGACTGGCCAAATTGGGGATGTTCACGCTAGAGAAGAGGCGCTTAAGGGGTGATATGATGACTATGTATAAATATATAAGGGGATCATATAATAATCTCTCTAATGCTTTATTTACCAGTAGGTCTTTCCAGCTGACACGAGGTCACCCATTCCGATTAGAAGAAAAGAGGTTCCGCCTAAATATTCGGAAGGGGTTTTTTACAGTGAGAGCTGTGAAGATGTGGAATTCTCTCCCTGAATCAGTTGTACAGGCTGATACATTAGATAGCTTTAAGAAGGGGTTGGATGGCTTTTTAGCAAGTAAGGGAATACAGAGTTATGGGAAATAGCTCATAGTCCAAGTTGATCCAGGGACTAGTCCGATTGCCATTTTGGAGTCAGGAAGGAATTTTTCCCCCTCTAAGGCAAATTGGAGAGGCTTCAGATGGGTTTTTTGCCTTCCTCTGCATCAACTGGCAGATAGGTAGTTAATACAAAAAAAAAAAAAAGGTTGAACTTGATGGACATGTGTCTTTTTTCAACCTTACTTACTATGTTACTATGTTACTATGTTACTATGTTACTAGTAAAAATATTTTTAAAGCTAAAGTTTTTTGAGCACAAAGACTTATGTATACCCCATGAATACAGAGCTTCCTATGTTCAGCAGTGCTGTATTCATGAGGGACGGATGGAGGATGGCACAAAAGTGTCTCTCCCCCCCGCACCCTGCCTATCCCTTAACTTGCAATTAGATACAAACGCATTACCTCTACACAAGGTAATTATCTAGACAGTAAATAAAAATGTTAAGTATGTTTAAGAACAAGGGTTATCTTCAAGCAGTGTTACTGAAGGCAGAGAAAGAGGTAGATGAATTACCACGAGAAACTTTATTGACAAATAAGAAAAGTGAAAATACTAATGAAAGGAACCATTTTGTCACCACTTTTGATATTCACTCTAAACAAGTAAGAAAGGTGGTGAGAAAATATTGTCCGCTATTAATGACTGACCCCAGTACTGCTAACGTTTTTACAGACTACTCTTTCTTTGCATATAAACAGTGGCGGAACTACCGGGGGAGCAGGGGGTGCGAGCGGGCCAGGGCCCGCACCCCCTCAGGGCCCCCCGGCAGTCCGCGCGCCGCTGCGCGGCGCACATTACTGGATAGTTTCCGGGTGTACGGAGGGGGGCGGGGGCCCGCTGCGCGTCCTGCGCCAGGGCCCGCCCCCCTCCAGTTACGTTTCTGCATATAAAAGAGGAAAAAATATAAGTGATAACTTGGTACATACGGATTTACAACTCCCAAAGATTTTTGGGAAACCAGTTGTGAGTACCTTCACTTGTATGTCATGCCAAAATTGCAACAGTGTCATAAAGGGAGATACGGTACTGCATCCAACACAGGGTACCAAAATTAAATTACAGCGGTATTTTACATGTATGTTGAAGAACGTAATATATTACTTAAAATACCAGTGTGGAAAGGGTTATGTGGGAAAAACCAACAGAATGGTAAGGGTGCAATTAAATGAGCATCGCAGCGCTATCCGTAATTCACAGACAAAGATTACCTCTATAAGTCAACATTGGGCAGAATGCAAACATAATATAGCACAACAAAGATGGCAGGTCCTAGAAGAAATTAAAACTAACTATGTGAGTATCGATAAAAAACTTCTCCAAAAAGAGTGCTTTTGGATCTGGAAGCTAGATACTTGAATGAAACCTGGGGCTTGAACTGCTTTTTTCTAAACAATTACAAATCATAATTATAATAATAAATTAATTCTCAATATTTCTTTTGCAGCTTTAAGGTAGAACCCTACAGTATGCAAGTGAGGTAGAGCCATTCTTCTCGTACTCGTTTCTAGTCAGTGAGTAATTATTAATACGTTTGATTGATTTTATCTTTTATTGATATCTATTACAGGTGGGATAAGATGTACACATATACGTAATCTTTGGGAATGATAATTATTCACAAGAACATAAGAACAAAGAACACTCGTATAATACTTTGTGATGTTGCTAGTATGATTATCATCATGAAATGGACAATTTTTTAAAAACCTTTTTTTCTATATGCACTTGCTGACCATCACTATTCACAATTTGTTTGCCTATAAATATGCACAGTTGCTCTGGTTTATTGTCACTGAGGAAGGGCCATGTGGTCCCGAAACATTTGATCATTGTGAAGTGTCCAGAGCACCACGGAATAAATTTTGGGAACACGCCCTTTGCAGCAGACAAGATATTGGCGTTCATTTTTTCTAATTGCATTATTGCTGGCAGGTGGCTAGGCCAGTGCCTTTACCTAATCCCCTTCATTGGACTGTGAATTGTATCCCTTAACTTGTGCATCATTCAGGCACAAAAGTTAAGGACAATACAGATCCCAAGACATTACATTTGCATAAGAAAGGTTAATTTAACAAACAATGTATTTAATATCAAAGTAAAAAGGATGACTAATGATATGTTAGTTATTATTATTATTGTTATTATTATTATTATTATTATTAACTAAGTCAATCTTAATTAGAATTAGTGGTTGATTTATTATGGTTGTATGGGTGCGGATGAACCAAGTGTATGTTTTCTTGGATCATGTGCCAATTTTTCCTCAATGATCGTGTTTTTTTCCTTACTAATCCTCCCACCATTATTAGATCATAAACCAGCCCTAAGCAGGTGGGGCCTTTGGTTTTTAAATCAGAAAAATCAGAAAATCCCGGCCCTATCAATTTCAGTATCCTTAGACTTACAGCTGACCTTGGGATTGGGGAGGCCCTCTTTTATTCAAGGTGGACCACAGCTTCGGTGCTTGAAATTAGTCCAGAACTATTTTGCGCAAGAATCTAATACTAATTCTAATCTAATTCTGGGGATTATAGTAGAACCTGTGCAAGTATTGTTCACCTAAATACTCCAATGGTGTTCTTACTCATGACCGATCACAAAGCCCAAAGTTTGAAGAGACAAAATCAACATTCTAGTTGCGCTTGGCTGCAGTAAGTTGCATGAAAATCTCATTCATTAAAGATGCTACTCCTTACACTTCCATTTAGTGCACACAGCACTGTGACCTTCTTCCTATTCCAAATTTTGTGCAGTTCTACCAAGTACAACTGTGCTGAATAGGGTCCCTCACACCCTGAACACCAGAAATGACACCAACAGGAATTCATTTGAACAACTGCATTCATAATTCATGATGAGTTTGATGCATCAACCGCAGTTGCGTCAGGCAATAGCAAGGATCGAGGTTTGCCGCTGGCCTGGCCCTGGGCAAGAGTCACCTTACGCTGAATTTTGGGAAAAACTATATTGTAGGTTATAAAACCATAGCGATTGCTCTAATTTACGCTTACTCCAGTGCACTTGCAGCTGAGAGAGAGAGAGAGATAGAGAGAGAAGTTACATAAGTGCTAGTAATGAGATTCTGAAACATTTGGTTATAAGAATACGTTTTGTTAACTTTTTTTTTTTTTTTTTTTTTTTAATGGGGGAAAAAACATAGTGTGACTATTGTGTGGTTAAGTGCCCTGGACTCCTGTCCGAAAGGTTAAAATCATATTATGAGAGACACATAAACAAACTATAAACTTTTAAAAAAAGGAAACTGCCTTCCAAACAAATATCCTGACTCTGCAAATACAGTTAGCAAGACAAATAAATCATAATAAAGCTGATATATAAATAATGTGAATGCATTTTCCATGTGACACAAGCAAATGATGTTTACTAAAGGATATCCCTGTGTTAAACGTCTTCCAAGGTTTGAGGCAGCAAGCGTCAAGTCAGGGAATTTCATCAGCCAAGAAAAACTTCTTTTGGTTACAATAAAACAAGACCTTTACTGGGGATCTGGCCTGTATGTTTTCTTTTATTCCTCAGTAGAATAGGAAAAGAAGCTTAAGGACAAACATTGTTTCTATACTGTGTATTAGGAAAAGACCCAAAGGGACCACTGATGGGCCAGTGTAAGCATGCTACCAAATGCATCAGTCTAAAGACAATTATTATTTCATTAGCACAATAAAGCCTCAGAGTTTGGATGAACAAAACATTTCCCATTTTGCTCCACAACATTCTCCCTGCAATAGTAGCCAACTCACACATGTGAAAATAATTTATAGCAGGGTATACCATTCCCTTTTTTTTCATTATCACCAGGCACATTATAAGATATTGCACCTCTTATGGCTCATACATGGAACACTGGCACTTATAGTAGTGCAAGTTGCACCTTGGCATCCGACACAAGTTCAAGAGCACATCTCACATGGGCAAACATTAAGTACAATTCCCAGAATTACACAATGATAAGCAAGCTAAAGGCATAGCGTACTCACCGGTCTTGAACACTGAGCTCAGTAAGGTAGGGCTTGTATAAAGTATTTATTAAAACATTGTTTTTTTATATAATATAAACACTTGTTGGACTACAACACTATTTTACTGTCAAGGGCTGTTGGATGTCCCAGACTTAAGCAACAAACCACAGAATTTCCATCTGACTCTTTATTGAGACAGTAATCGTATTTACTATAAAAGAAGAAATAATATTTTAATGAAGTGTAAGATCTGTACAATTGCCCAAGCAGATTTTAACATGTGGTTTCAATAAGAACAGAAGGAATACTGTTGTAATAGTATAGGTATACATCATAAGTATATAGCGTATGTATATAGTATTAGTATATGGTGTGAGACTATATTGGAAGTATATGGTGTAAGTATTTTTACAGGATTTATTTGTCAAACTAAAGATATAACACTGAGGATCTGTGCCCTGAAACCATTGTTCCTTTCCTGATAATTCCTTTTCCTGTACCCAGAACCTTGTACCAGAGCCTTCCTTTCTGCCTCTGGAATACTCAGTGACTCAGGCTGGAACAGTAAACAGACCACTACCACTGAAAACCCTTTTTTCATTCATGGATATGCACAATGGCTACTACTGCTGCAACTGATTGTCCATGGGTCCTAGGTTCAATTCAAGACAGGGCACCATCTGTTTGTATCAGTTTGTATGTTTCCCCATGAAAGAGCTCATTTACAAAGCAAGTGCAAACTTTGGGCAAAATCGTCAGTTTAAAAAAAAAAGATTTTTAAATTTTCTCAAAGGGGTGGTTCACATTTTAGATATTAGTTTAATATGTTATAGAATGTCCAATCCCTGGTAACTTTGCATTGGTCTTAATTATTTATAATTTATAGTTTTTGTCTTGCTCTTTTATCTCTTTCCAGCTTTCAAATGGGGGTCACTGACCCCATCCACCAGTAGCGTCACTAGAGGGGGGTGGGCCCTGGTGCGTGACATGCGTCTGGACCCCGCCCCCCTCCATACGGCCGCATTTGGCCGCATTTGTCAGTGGCGCGTGAGCAGCCGGGGGTCCCTGAGGGGGTGCGGGCCCTGGCCTGCTCACACCCCCCGCTCCCCCGGTATTTCCTCCACTGCCCTCCACAAAACAAAGGCTACAAATGTATTGTTATTGCTACTTTTTATTACTCATGTTTCTATTCAGACCCTCTCTTATTCATATTCCAGTCTCTTATTCAAATCAATGCATGGTTGCTAGGGTAATTTGGACCCTAGAAACCAGATTGCTGAAACTGGAGAGCTGCTGAATAAAAATCTAAATAACTCAAAAAACACAAATAATAAAAACATTGAAACCCATTGTAAATTGTCTCAAATTCACCTTCTACATCATATACAGGGGGTTGTTTTTCAAAGGTTGAATTAATCGAGTTTCCATGGGAAAAAACTTGAATTGCTCAAACATCATGCAGGCTATTAACATCTTCAAATGGTTCAAGGGACCTCTGCCATTGACTTCTACATGACATCGACAGGCTTTAGATGGTGTATTTTCAGATTCAAGCTATTTCCAGGGTCTGTATATAATAAATCTCGAAAAATGTGAGGTTTTTTTTAACCTGAAAAATCTATTTTTGACTCAAAAATAACCTTAAATAAAATAAAATTTATAAAATAAATAAAAATAACCTTCATGTAAAATACAAAAAAAACCTTAATAAGTAACCCCCAAAGGTAACTTTAAAAAGTTAACAACCCCTTGAACCAGAATTTTAGCAAGGGTGTACTGTATATAATAAAAAAAACGCAAAGACAACAACAATCTTCCTGCCTTTAACTCCCCAGAGATATTTACCTTGATTTGATAAACTTAAAATCTGACATATTTAGAAGAAATAAAAGTACATTTATTATTCTAAACAGCTTG
The DNA here is from genome assembly GCA_038501925.1 of Xenopus petersii. Classification (NCBI taxonomy): domain Eukaryota; kingdom Metazoa; phylum Chordata; class Amphibia; order Anura; family Pipidae; genus Xenopus; species Xenopus petersii. The sequence goes on from CM076672.1 coordinate 55,326,411, forward strand.
ACCCTTTTACCCTAAAGCCTGTACAAACGACTTTTTCATATTACCTTTTGGCTTCCACTTTGACAGCTCACTAATATCATTAACTACGAATTCCTTTGTTCTTGATACAAAGAACAATCACCCATCTTGGACAAGTGAATGTGTTTTGAAGTCATAGCTCTATTTTTTAGTACTTTTAGTACAACATGCACTATATTAAGAAAAAGTGTTTCAAATCCCCATCAAAAATAGCCTATCCTCATTTGGAACACTGTGCCTGGAAGCAATGTCAGCACAAGGTCTGCTCTGCTCATATGGATCATGGGTTTTTATTGAAGACAAGCCACACACAATAATAAAACCGCAGTGCAATGTCATTGATTAAAGGCTACACCAGTTGCATTCTTTGTAATGAATCACATCACATCACAAAATGTGATCAAAATCACATTTTACCATCTGGCACAGTAACAGAGAAGTCTGGGTTTTGCAGATACCAGGAATGTGTCAACTGTCAAGCCTACTGTAAGCATTGGTCAAGAAGGAATATTATGGTTTAGACTAGGCCCTCTGGTTCCAGTGAAAGCATCATTTTATACAAAGTAGATCTTCACAATTCTGTGCTTCCTTAGGATTAATTTGCTGAGTTGGCAGTGGAATACACTGACTGGCCTGTGCAGATCCCTGACTTCAACCCAACTCATACCCAGAAATTGGAATGCAAATTGGAATGTGAGCCAGATCTGATTGCTCCCAACACCAGTGTTCATCCTCACTAATGCTCTGTAGCTGAATGGAAGCAAAGTCTACTACTAACACTTGGCATGTCAAATTGGTGTTCTGCGGCCCACTTCTACTACTTTACAGCCCTTTAGTTTTGGTTATATGTATCCCACACCCTTTTCCATTTTTCTCAGTCCAGTGTTTTGGGGACATTATCATTGCATTAACAGTTTGGAGAAAACTGGATAATGTTGAGCTAAAACTGCAACAATCATTAATATCAATGTTCATATTCTATAAAATGTTTTCTCTATGTTTGCATGGGCTCCATTTTAGATATTAGTGTCTGTAACTAAGTTTTACCCTCTTGATGTTGCCTTTTGATATTGACATGCCTGATCTATAATAAATTCTTCCCAGAAGAGTAGATGCTGTTATAGCAATAGAGGAAAGGCTAGCTTAATGTCAATACCATTTTTGGAATGAGATGCATGGCAAAACTCTAATATTGCCACTGGTGCTATTTGTTCAAAATTCTAATTTAGGGCTGTCCAAAATGAGTGTTAAGAGGACAAAAAAACAAGGTAATTGCAGAGTTGTAAAGTCGGCTTTATAAGTACATTTAATATCTGTGCCCTGCAGGTAAAAAAATATATATATAATTTTTTCATTATTATTATTCTTTTAACATCTATTATAACTCCAGCACCCTGGCCAGCTCCTGAATGATTTCATGCTGTGTAATAAACATTGGCGTTTTGTTTTATTGATATTTAATCAGCTCAACAGTCTCCAACGATTTTCATTCGTGCCAAAAGTCAAAGGAGTTGTATAAAAATATGACGAAAAATGAGCTCATATAATTGTGGAAATTCTTTTGTTATTGTTTTTTTTTAACAAATCAGTGGTGTTTAATTTGTGAAGTCACTGCAGTAACTGGGAGAGAGTGCAAAGAGAATGCAAGGAGAGATTTCTTTTGTACGGCTCTCCTTGCATAGAGATAAATTAGAAGACATGTTGGTGCAGGTTTTTATGATATTCTCCATTGCAATTTTTACCAGTCTTTAAATGAGCACCAGAGAAACTCCATATTTTTACTTTTGCACAAGGAACCTTTAAATCAATAAAACATTTCATAGATAGGGCAAGGAGGTAAGGCAAAAATAAAATGCAGGGTATTTACACAAATGCCAAAGTTGGATCAGATAAATGGACCTGAAAAGAGAAAATGCAATACATGTAAAAGCAAGGACAAGGACAGCTTTAAGTCTTACAGGAATACTGTAAGGTTGAACTGTCAAAATGACTGAGCATTGAATTGATCCTCTATAAATAAACATAACCTTAAAGCTGTCATCATCTGGGGATCCCAAGGTTTGATGTAAATAAAAAAAACATACTGATACATTTGTAAAAGCTTAAACACCTCCAATATGTGGTCTTAAACCCTTACTGGCCATTAAAATACACATTACACCACTGTGACCTGCACATCAATTGAATATTGATTATGGAATGCTCATAACCATAACTTCATCTCAAAAAATGCTTCCACACTTCTTTCCATTGATGTCCAGCTCTGTTACAATTCTGTTGTAAAATATAAGGATATTAAAAAAAGTCACCAAGGAGTTTCATGACTATATAAACTTACATCACCAAGCACTGATGACATCACTAAGCACGGTTTATTATATAGATTAAAACATATATCTATAGGCTCTTGTGTACTATTAATATACAGTATATATCAATATATTTTTATATGGTGAATATTATGCTTGGCATAAATTGTTTATATGGATATTAAAAATGAGATATAAAACAATATACTAAGGGGCCGATTCACGAATTTCGGGTGAAGGGTTCGAATAAAAAAAAATTCGAATTTCGAAGTATTTTTTGGGTACTTCGACCATCGAATTGGTTAAATTCGATCGAATTCGAACAATTCGAACGATTAGAATTAAAAATCGTTCGACTATTCGACCATTCGATAGTCGAAGTACTGTCCCTTTAAGAAAAACTTCGACCCCCTACTTCGGCAGCTAAAAGCTACCGAAGTCAATGTTAGCCTATGGGGAAGGTCCCCATAGGCTTGCCTGTGATTTTTTGATCGAAGGATTTTCGTTCGATCGTTGGATTAAAATCCTTCGAATCGAACGATTCAAAGGATTTCATCGTTCGATCGAACGAAAAATCCTTCGATCGATCGATCGCAGGATTTGCGCAAAATCGTTCGACTTCGATATTCGAAGTCGTACGATTTTAGTTCCCAGTCGAATATCGAGGGTTAATTAACCCTCGATATTCGACCCTTCGTGAATCGGCCCCTAAGTGTTTCACCTCTAACTATTTTGATTGAAATCCTTTTAAAGGGGATGCGTACCCAAAACCTTTCTTGAATGATGAAATAAAATATAATACTAAGAATCAATTATAAATAGTCAGTGGTTTTTAAGTTAGTTGTTAATATATTTGCAATGGAAAGCAGTATTTGTCTGTTCCTACATTCTGAAACAATGTTGCAGAGCCCAGATGATAAACAGACCTTGAGGAAAACAGATTTCTGCTCTTTATACCAGAACAGAACCAGAAAGGGATAAACAAAAACTGTAAACCATTGAAATCTTTATTGATGTTTCAATTGCTTGGGATTTCTTTCATTTTCAGAGGAAATCCCTTGTAAAGTGGTTTCTTCCAACTTATTGGGAACACATCCAGCAACATTACAGCAATTTAATAGTATTAAGTAGGTTCATGGAATTAGGTCAATGAGTTTAAAAAGCATATAGAATGGGGTCAACATGTTTAATCACCTACAGCATTGCCAGAAATTACTATAAATGGCTATGAACCATTCCATAGATTGTTCAGTTGCATCAATGTATTTCAAAAGGCAGTGGGATCAATATAATAGTTGATATCAATAACATACATTGGCAGAAATCTCTGTAAATTTGAGATAAACTACTGGAAATGGTAATGTACTACATCAAAATACATTTGTATACCTTCCAGCTATGCGCTTAAAATAGGGGCACAGATTCCTTCCAAAATGAAACGCTGAATCAAGTCAAGGCCGTAATTCCTGCTCAGAAGCTTAAAGGAAATAAAGTAAATTGAAAATAAATATATATTCAGGTCTTAATATTTCCATTAGGAAAACCCGCATCAAGGTGTGTTAAGAGCGCCATAATCCAAAATAAAAACCCATGGCGGCTACTTTATTTTCTGCTTTATATCAATTCTCAGTTCTTTCAGCCTCACAAATGATCTTTTTTCATTGAAATGGAACCAGCTTTGGTCACTATTGTGACCGATGTATAGTTAACCTTAAGCTACAAGTGATAAAAATAATCTCCTACAAGATAATGTTTTATTATTACAGAGAAAAAAACGGAAATTATTTTAAAAAAAGGTGACTTATTTGTTTAAGACTGTGTCTATGCGAAATGGCCTTCCTGTAATTCGGGACTTTCTGGAGAACGGGTTTCCGAATAACGGATCCGACACCTGCACTGTATCATGCATTCTGCAGTACAGTCATTTCTCAAATCATTCTCCAGACACAGGAGAGAAAGAGGCTCATATACCAGTAAATATATTTATATACCACAGATGGAAATTTGCTCATTAGGATCCCAAATCCAATTACCAGTTCATGTTCCTTTCTATTCGTGTCAGCAGAGGAAATCACAACAGATCAGATCAGACATTTACGAGAGCTCATTCATAAATTCAAGTGCAATACATTAAGCGAAAGAGCACATGTAAAATGCCATGTTTTTACCTACAAAGCAGTGCTTTCCCTAGAATTCCAACATAGAAGTAGGCAAATGCAAAATAGTATCCACTATAAATTGGGTAAGATTTGCCAATGCAGAACAAAATAAACCTCTGTATTGTTAGATCATGTGCAAGTTGGCATCTTGGTGTTTGTGCAATTTAGAGCAGAGCAATGCTTGTGGCACTGGCACTATTTGTCAAAGGTAGAATTTTAGAGCTGTGTGAGATTTTCTAGACCTCGAATTAACTGAACTGAACTCACAACTCGAATGATTTCTAATTTAAGAAAAAAGTGGAATGTAAAAAATTCAAATCAGTGTAGTTGGGTGAAACACTTGAATACTTGCATTGATCGAGTTTTCGAGCGAAACCCACCGAAAAAAACAAACATCATGAAGGCTATTAGCATCTAAATTAGTTCTTCTTTAAAGATATTAATAACCTTCATAAACCCTAAAAATGAATATGCCTAAAAATGCTATATTTTATATACTGAGCTTATTGCACCGGCCTAAAGTTTCAGCTTGTCAATAGCAGCAATGATCCAGGACATCAAACTTGTCACAGGGGGTCACCATCTTGGAAAGTGTCTGCGACACTCACATGCTCAGTGGGCTCTGAGCAGCTGTTGAGAAGCTAAGCTTAGGGGTTGTCATAAATTATCAAGCAGAAAATTAGGTGTGTAAGCTCATTCTGCATAGGGCCTTCCTCACCTTTTGTACCGGTATTGATTGTGTATGTAACTCCATATGTTCTATGCATATAATTTCATGTGATTTAGTTGTATAATCACATTTACTTTACAGCGCTACGCAATATGTTGGCGCTATATAAATACATGTTAATAATAATAATAATTCTATGTGTTCTGTATATTGTGAGTCAGTCCCTAAGCTCAGTAAGTGACGGCAGCACAAAGCTTGTGTAGTGAATCAGCAGAAAGGAAGATGGAGAGCTTCTGGGGCATCTTTAAAGGCACAGATCGTTTCTGCTAAAGGGATGTGGTTGCTTTGCGGTGTACAGAAGCACAAAACATAATGTTCAACATTTCTAGATACTTCTTTAGTTAAAGGAGAAGGAAATGCATTGTACACTTGTTAGGCACCCCAAGTGATGGTATCGACTTAGCTGAAACCCCGGGCCAGTGCTCCTATCAGCAGAAAACTGCACCGGCCCTGGGTTATACCAGTGAGCACCACGGAGCAATCCACTTCCATCTTCTTCTTTCTTCAAATTTCCCAGAGCAAATGCATGTGTAGTTTAACAAACTTTAATTTTTTGTTAAAGTTCAGCTTTTCGTTCTGCTGCGCATACGCAGCCGCATGAAGAAGGAGGAAGAAGATTGCTCCATGGCGCTCAGTGGTATGACCCCGGGCCGGTATAGTTTTCTGCTGATAGGAGCACCGGCCCGGGGTTTCATGTAAGCTGATACAATCACATGGGGATGCTTACATTTGGCAACCCCAAGTGTAAGATGTCTTTCCTTCTCCTTTAAGATTTAGTTCTCCTTTAAATTGCTCGGATTTAAAGGAGAAGGAAAGGTTAAAACTAAGTAAGCCTTATCAGAAAGGTCCATCTAAATATACCAGAAAAGTCCCAAAGTAATGTTGCTCTGAGTCCCCTGTCAAAAGAAACACTGCATTTCTTTCCTTCTATTGTGTACACATGGGCTTCTGTATCAGACTTCCTGCCTTCAGCTTAAACCTCATTGCCCTGGGCAAGAGCATGCTCAGTTTGCTCCTCTTCCCCAACCCCTCCCTTCTCTACTGTAATCTGAGCCCAGAGCAGGGAGAGACTCAGGCAGGAAGTGATGTCACACCATGTTAATACTGCAGCTCCTATTCTAAACAAACAGAGAGTTTCTAGAGCTGTTTACTCAGGTATGGTAAAACATTCTACAGAATAAATATAGCATTCTAGCTTGCACTATTGCAGCTAATCTATTGCCAATAAAATGCCTCCGTAGCTTTCCTTCTCCTTTAAGCTGTTTCCAGATTCGGATATAATAAATCTCGAAAAATTATATATTTTTTTTTAACCCAAATAACTATTTTTGAATAAAAAATAACATTGAAAACTTTAATTTTTCATGGAAAATACAACTCGACCTTTGATAAATAACCCCCTAAATATGATTTACTAGTTCAGGGGCTCAACATGCCAACTTAGTACTTAAAATGGTGTTAAAATGGATTTACCTTATTGGCTTTAAGAACCTGTCCACAACTCCTGTGACCTGTGTTTTAATTTCATTTTACACAGCATAATAAATATAACCCTAAGAAATGTTAGCTATTAACTCACCCCCTCTTCATCGGCAAACAAGCATTATAAAAGAGAAGTGTTGTCACAGAGATAATTGTCGGACAATCTTCTTACATAATCGATTGCTGATCTCTCTTAATAGGACTTAAGAGTTAGCTAACCAAGCTGATTTTCCTGGAACCTCATATTCTCAGTTAACAATATATTAAAGTGATAGCCGCCACAATACAACTTCCCCTATTCCAACCCCTATTGAACTGATTGACTTAGTGGTATAGTAAACAGATGGTTAAATGTCTGAAAGGACAAACACTGGCTTAGCTCAGATTTAAATCCATAGGCATCCACTTCTAAAAAACTATACTCTCTCTCTTTTTGTTTTGAATTCATTGACATTGACTGATACATGTTGCGTAGGTGGTAGAGCTGTTGATTTCTTTAAGAAGTCTGTATGTTGGATGAGTTTATTGCAAATGTGAATGCTATACGGGTTTGAGATCCATTATCCGGGGAACCCGTTATCTAGAAAGCTCAGAAATATGGGAAGGACATCTCCCATAGGGTATATTTATCAAAGAGTGAAGTAAATAGTCAAGTTCCGCCACTAGAGTGAAATTCCGCCACTCTCCATTCATTTCTATGGGATTTTTATAGGCTTATTTATCAAAGGGTGAACTTTCACTTTCACCCATTGATAAATACGCCTTTCAAAATCCCATAGAAATGAATTGAGAGCTGTGGAATTTCACTCTAGTGGCGGAACTTCACTCTTTGATAAATTTACCCCATACGATTCCATTTTATCAAAACAATCCAATTTTTTTGAAAATAGTTCCTTTTTTCTCTGTATTAATAAAACAGTACCTTGTGTTTGTCTCAAACATAGATACAATAATTCTTACTGGCGGAAAAAAACAGCCTATTTAGTTTATTTAGGGGCCGATTCACTATGGGTCGAATATCGAGGGTTAATTAACCCTCGATATTCGACTAGGAACTAAAATCGTTCGACTTCGAATATCGAAGTCGAACGATTTAGCGCAAATCCTACGATCGAACGATCGAAGGATTATTCCTTCGATTGAACGATTAAATCCTTCGAATCGAACGATTCGAAGGATTTTAATCCAACGATCGAAGGACCTTCCCCATAGGCTAACATTGACTTCGGTAGCTTTTAGCTGCCGAAGTAGGGGGTCGAAGTTTTTCTTAAAGAGACAGTACTTCGACTATCGAATGGTCGAATAGTCAAACGATTTTTAGTTCGAATCGTTCGATTCGAAGTCGAAGTAGTAGTCGAAGGTCGAAGTAGCCCATTCGATGGTCGAAGTAGCCCAAAAAACACATCAAAATTCGAAGTTTTTTTAATTCGAATCCTTCACTCGAGCTTCATGAATCGGCCCCTTAATGTTTAAATTATTTTCTAGTAGACTTGTAGGTATGAAAACCCAAATTACAGAAAGACATGTTATCTGGAAAACCCCAGGTTCCAAGCATTCTGGATAAAAGGTTCCATGCATGTATTATAATATGGAAATGTTTATGCTTATTGATAACAATAAGCATAGAGGTCACACTTGTAACTTTTTTTATATCAATCCAGAAAATATTTATTCATTTAAATGTTCGCAAATGTCTAAATTTAAAGGAATTGTTCAGTGTAAAAATAAAAACTGGGTAAATAGATAGGCTGTGCAAAATAAAAAGTGTTTCTAATATAGTTAGTTATGTAAAAATGTAATGTATAAAGACTGGAGTGACTGGATATGTAATATAACAGCTACAACACTACTTCCTGCTTTTCAGCTCTCTTGGTTTACACTGACTGGTTACCCTGGCTACCAGGCAGTAACCAATCAGAGACTTGAAGGGGGGCCACATGGGTCATATCTGTTGCTTTTGAATCTGAGCTGAATGCTGAGGATCAATTGCAAACTCACTGAACAGAAATGTACCATGTGGCCCCCCTTCAAGTCGCTGACTAACTCAGAGTTATAGAGCTGAAAAGCAGGAAGTTGGATTCTGGCTGTTTTATTAGACATCTGTTCACTCCAGCCTTTATACATTACATTTTTGGCTAACTAACTATATTAGAAACATTTTTTATTTTGCACAGTCTATCTATTTATACAGTTTTTAGTTTCACACTGAACTATTCCTTTAAGGAAATAACAAATTCATTACTCTGAAAATAACCATCACATATGAAGTAAGCGGTTTCAGTATCATCCTAAAGGAAAATTGAAAACAATCCTCAAAATACTGTAATAGTTAGTGCATTTTATGATTAAAATTGGCCTTACCGTATATCTCATTATATTTCTCTAACTTATTTCACATGTTCATATAAACAGATATTCTATCAGAAAAAAATATGGAATATGGAGTATGGAGCATGTATGGGATCTGTTATCCAGAAACCCATTATCCAAAAAGCTCAGAATAACGGTATAAATAAAGTCATATCCCAGAGCAGATGGGAGGTATTGAGGTGGGGTTATGATGTATTGGGATGGGGTTATATCATGGTCAGGTTGATGGCATCATGGATGGGATTATTGTATTGACATGATTGGCTGGATATTGGGATAAGTGCTTATCCCAATGGAAAAGAAATCCCACTTAGATACAGATACTGTGACATAGAAACTAAGGGGTTCAAAACTTGTAGGGGATTTGCAGCCATAGGGACTGACTGTTAACCCAATGGATCCCTACATGCATGCTATAAACCCCAACTACTAAACAGCAAAAAAATAAAAAATTAAGCAGTTGCCGTATATGAGATTACTGTTAAGTGAAAATTCTTCGTAGAGCACCAAGTTGTTTAAAAATGCCTTTATTCAAAATTCAATGGCAGAACCCGGTTAGCAACATTTCAGGCCCTACCATGGCCTTTTATCAAGCTTACTTAACACCTGCCATTTTGGCGTTTTTATAGACAGCATTGGCAACATATTGACATAAAGATATATTTTTTTCACACTGGGGGGCCGATTCACTATGGGTCGAATATCGAGGGTTAATTAACCCTCGATATTCGACTGTGAACTAAAATCGTACGACTTCGAATATCGAAGTCGAACGATTTTGCGCAAATCCTGCGATCGATCGATCAAAGGATTTTTCGTTCGATCGAACGATTAAATCCTTCGAATCGAACGATTCGAAGGATTTTAATCCAACGATCGAAGGAAAATTCTTCGATCAAAAAATCACAGGCAAGCCTATGGGGACCTTCCCCATAGGCTAACATTGACTTCGGTAGCTTTTAGCTGCCGAAGTAGGGGGTCAAAGTTTTTTTTAAAGGGACAGTACTTCGACTATCGAATGGTCGAATAGTCGAACGATTTTTAGTTCGAATCGTTCGATTCGAAGTCGAAGGTCGTAGTCAAAGGTCGAAGTAGCCCGTTCGATGGTCGAAGTAGCCCAAAAAAACTTCGAAATTCGAAGTTTTTTTAATTCTAACCCTTCACCCGAATTTAGTGAATCGGCCCCATACTGTGTTGTTACAAATGTCATTAAATGCAGCATACTTGTTAATTCAGGTTACAGACCAGATCGTTTATTCAAAAATATCTGGAATACATAATGTTAAAAACGAATTAAAAACAGTATTTAACGAAAAATAGCTTGTAGATGGTATTCCCTATTTAATCCTTGTGGAGAAATTGTCTCCATTTTCCTTATCCACATTGCCTCTTTCTTCAACAGCTTTCATCCGATCTCCCCTTCGTCTGGGACTAGGAATATGGTCCACCACCTGATATTTAAGTTGTTGTATTCCATGGCTGGCTTCCAGAAAATGGGAAGCAACTGCTTGTTTCTTTTTGTCAGTTCTAATTGCCACTTTGTGCTCTCTAATTCGTTCTTACATCTGTCTACATCTGTCCCACATATAGTAAGCCACAAGGGCATTTTATGATGTATATGACAAAACTCGATGCACATGTGTAATACCCCCGAATTTTAATAGAAATACCTTTCTGTGGGTGGTACACCATGTCACCCTTCTGGCAGTTGGAACAGCAGTTGCATCCCAAATATGGAAACGTCCCAGTTTTAACTGTCCGAAACACACTTTGTTTCTCCTTCCGACCTCCCATGTCAGACTTCACCAGCATGAAAGCCACCATTCTATCCTTTATATAGGACATAAGAGATGGTTTTTCAAAACTAGTCACCCCCAGGAGCACCTCTCTAAGGGATTCTTCAATGTGTTTTTAAAATATCAGCCACTTGGTGACTCAAAATGTGGTACTTGGAAACAAATGGAATACAATCCCCACCGTTGTCTATTTCGGCCCAAAAGCAGGCTATCTTTGTCTAGTTAGATACAGATATATGCATTTGATTATTTTGACAATTTCAAGCAAGCCCTGGTAGGGTTGCTACCTTTTGCTGCTACTAACTCCAGGCGAGGGCGGGACAAAGATGTTGAGGGGCGGGTTGATGACATGATGGGGGAGGGCATAGATGTTCTAGGGGAGGGCCAGCGTCACTCTCAGGTAATCCTGCCCGTTTTTCCTAATTTGGAAAATGAGCAGCCAGTTTTGACTGTGGTAGCTCTTCCAAAAATTGGGCTGTCCAGGTCAAAACTGGACAGGTGGCAACCCTAAGCCCTGCCTTTTGATCTCTGAGATGGATTGCCAAGTAGAAAACAGGAACATTGGGAGTTATACAGTATCTGTGAGAACATACCATTTACATAAGTAGGGTTTTTGTCAATTGTGTACAAGAAACAAATCCAATTCTTAAACTGGAAGAAGAGTTAATATGACAGTACATGTGGAGATCTGCTTCTTTAGGTATATCAACAAACCAGAGGATATATCCACTATTTGGCCACCTGCACACTAGGCTTAAGGTTTAAGGGTCAAGGGGAACTAGAAAACATGGAAAATGAAAAGTGGCTATAACTTTTTATAGCAAAACAATTATGCAGCAGCTCGAAAAGGTGCAAAAAGTGTTAATTTGTGTCTTGGCTGGTTGCCTGAAGGTGGCCATACAAGGATAGATTTAAGCTGCTGATTCTGCCTATATTATTGAATTAGAAAGAGTCCAACTAAGTATGTAAGGGATATAGAAAGTCTCAGTTAACAAAAATCCATGTTGGGGTTGTTAGCAGGGTTGGACTGAGCCTGCAGGACACGGAGAAAAAAATCTTATGGGCCAGAACAGCCAAGACCTGCTCCCTGCTTAAAGCCTTTGCTGCTGCCCCCCACCTCCCTACCTGGCCTCTGTCATAGCCATGAAGGAAAAAGGTGTGTGTGGGGGGGGGTGTAGGGGGTTTGTGACCTGTGTGAGGCAGGAGAGGTCATTGTGGCTAGGGGGGGGGACCCTGAGGGAGCAGCCCCAGTGGGCTCTGAGACCTCCAGTCTAAACTGTATGCTAAAGAATTGCCACTTAAGGGGTGATCTGATAACTATATATTAATATATTAGGGGATCATATAATAATCTCTCTAGTGTTTTATTTACCAGTAGGTCTTTCCAGCTGACACAAGGGCACCCAATCCGATTAGAAGAAAGGGGTTGGATGGCTTTTGAGCAAGTGAGGAAATACAGGGTTCTTGAAAATTTCTCTCAGTACCAGTTGAGCAAGAGACTGGTCCAGTTGCCATCTTGGAATCTGAAAGGAATGTTTTTCCCCTTTGAGACAAATTTGAGATGTAAATGGTGTGTATGAAAGTCTACTCCAAAAATGATTTTCAATGCAAAAAGTTTAAGAAGTAATAGCCTATGAGTAAGTGCCCCACCAGCAGGCCCGGACTGAGAATTAAAATAGGCCCTGGCATTTCAGGTACACAGAGGCCCAAACAGACCCCACCAGCCCACTAAATACTGGCATTCTATGGGACCTTGTAGCAGCCCCTCTGGCATTTGCCAGAACCCACAGATTGCCAGTCCGGGCCTGCCCACCAGGCACGAAATGCATTATCTATCTGCCATTACCCTTAGTTGCTGCGGCACATATGTAAATGTTCATAGCTAACAGTGTACTATGCATTTACTCACATTATCGTTTAACAGGACCATACCATCAATGCCGTTTTATTTATAGAGGTGATTGAAAATGTAAAAGAGATTATTTTTATGCTAGCCATGTGGTGTTTATACAAATGGCCTGTAGATGTCACTGTGCTCAGACTTATACTGTGCATACTTCCTGACAGCTTAAAAGTGAAAGTGAAAGTTATTGTTGTGTAATGGCTGCATGAGGGCCTGCTAATAAAGCACTGTTATACTCTACTCATCCTCGCCTACCCAAAACATAACAAGCCACAAAAAGTCAACCAAAATTAGGGATCTAGTAATAAATGTCTGTCCTTCATCCTTTAAATGTGATAGTACACGCGCTCAAAGGTAAATCTAAAAAAGATTTAAGAATGTGAATATCAGAGTTGGTTATGCCTCTGCGTGACTAAGAAAAAGGCACATTTTCAGAGTAATCCCTATGATATTCTAATTTTCCTACTGACATTTATAAAGACATAATCAAAGCAATCATGATCTCCATGTATATCAGAGATTTCTGTGATCCTTCACCTTCTTTCTAGTGCGCACTTTTTGCAAGTGTGAAGAGGAACAGTCGTTTTATTCTGATTAAAATGACTTCTCTGATAATGACAATTTATTCAATTACCTGCCGAAATTACATCACTGCTCATTGAGTGTTTTCAGCTGAAAACTGAAACTTACTTCTTATAACTGTCATCTGGCTTTTGGGAAATCTTCTGCTGTAGTTATAACTTTACTAAAGCTTACATCTTTTAAATAATTACTTTAAAAGCAGCATCTTAATGTGGAATATAGCCATTTTAGCACAGTACTGTGAATTACTATTCCATCGTGCCATTTTTATAGAAGCCTTCGGGAAGAAGGTTACACAGTTTGCCCATGAAAACTTACAGAATTAAGTTCCACAGACCCCTGAACTGTCAATGGCTACAGCTGATACAGCTTTTTAAATGAAGTAAGATCCACATGGAGGGAGAAGAGAACTTTTTTAAATTCTGTAGGCAGCAGGCCAAATAATTATTTTTCAAATTTGGATTAAATAATTCAGAATTTCTAAAATTCCCAAGTAAAGGAGATGGAAACGTTAAAACTAAGTAAGCTTTATCAGAAAGGTCTACATAAACACACCAGTAAATTCTCAATGTAATGCTGCTCTGAGTATTCTGTCAGAAGAATCACCACATTTCTTTCCTTCTATTGTGTACACATGGGCTTCTGTATCAGACTCCTTTTTTCATCTTAAATCTCCAGGGCTTGGTTTTGAGCATGCTCAGTTTGCTCATTTGCCCGTTTCTCCCCCCCCCCCACTATAGTCTGGGCCAGAGCTATGAGTGAGCAGGGAGAGACTCAGGCAGGAAGTGATGTCACAGCAAGCTAATATGGCAGCCACTATTCTAAACAAACACAGAGCTTCTAGAGCTGTCTGCTCAGGGTATGGTAAAACATTCTACTGAATAAATATAGCATTCTAGCTTACACTATTGTGGCTAATATCTTGGCAATAAACTGGCATGGTAGTTTTCCTGCTATTGTAAACCTTCTCACACAGGTGTTAGAGTCAAATATTAGTAAAGAACCTTCAATGGGATTTTAATAGAAAACGTTCATGACTGAAAGGCATTCTCTCTTGCCGACCTTCATTGTAGATGTTTTCAATTGCACATTTTGCTGATTTAAGTAATGAGTAAAACTATAAACTATAACAAGTAACAAATTTTCTTCTGTACATTGAACGATTAATAGGATTTGCCAAGGAGTTTTGTGATCTATATGAAATATATGCAATTGTTATTTAGCTTACAATAAATGGAATTAATGGGCTGCGTATGAGATGACCCATATCATTGCGTATTCTTGTTCAGAGGACATCAGCAGGAAATGGTCAGACTGAAGATACAATGAAAGGAAGTGCAGTAGCAAAGGTTCCCCTGATAATGGTATTTTAAGACAGTAAGCAGAATCAGTAAGTCATTTGACTGTTCGTATTAGAATTATTGCCTGAATCGTAGCTTGTCAAGATAGTAAATGCAAAACATTTTTTTTGGTCTGACTCTAAGACCTTTCTCAACACCTTGAGACAACTAGCGCTCAATTTCACTTTCACTGAGGAAGACTTCCTGCCATAGCTTTAAGGCTACACTGTATTGTCCAGGTACATCAAATTCTATGAGAAAACCCAAGATGGAAGAAATGATGCAGAGGTTACAATACGAAACCTGCGGGAGCATGCACAGTTGGGCTTATTCAGGAATCTGCTTTAACTGCACATGCTCTCCATGAGACTGGAAGAGAAAGCGAACGGGCAGAAGATGGTGCATTTTAAGGTTTTTTTAAGGGGCACTTTCTGACTAATGCACAGTGTGGGGAAGGAGGAAGAGGAGGAGGCAATGGCAGGCATTTAAGTGGGCTTTTGTTACTGGTGGGGGGGTAGTTCTCCTTTAATCAACACTGACACATCCTGGCCAAATCTGGAACTGCCAGGGGCACACATTAAAGGAGAACGAAAGGCTAAAAGCAAGTAAGCTTTATCAGAAAGGTCTATATAAATACACCAGTACATACTCAAAGTAATACTGCTCTGAGTCCTCTGTCAAAAGAAACACCACATTTCTTTCCTTCTATTGTGTACATATGGGCTTCTGTATCAGCCTTCCTGTTTTCATCTTAAACCTCCAGGGCACAGGCTTGAGCATGCTCAGTTTGCTCCTCTCTCCCCCTCCCTGCTGTAATCTGAGCAAAGAGCTATATGGAGCAGGGAGAGATTCAGACAGGAAGTCAAGTCACACCAAGCAAATATGGCAGCTGCTATACTAAACAAACAGAGAGCTTCTGGAGCTTTTTACTTGGGTATGGTAAAGTATTCTACTGAATAAATATAGCGTTCTAGCTTGTACTATTGTGGCTAATATATTGGCAATAAACTCCCTTCTCCTTTAAACCCCTCCCATGTCTAAATTAGACCCAGCTTTTAGCTGGCCAATCGGGGGATTTCCAACCAGTAGGGTTTTATTCAGAGCATAGGGGTTGTTAACCCTATGGAAGCCTAGGATTAATTTATTATTAGAATTACTTATAAATTATAACTGCCTCCCAGTAACGGTTATTGCCATTCATACAGTATATCATGTGGATGACAGTTTTCATATCCAACACCTTGAACCTTCAGGCAACATGACAGGTTTTATGCTACTAATCTAATTTCCATCCACAAATATATCATTAAGGAAATTTAATTAAGAGCTCAAAATCCTCATCTTGACAAGGTCATCGGGTGTCAAACCTGACATACAAAATTATGTTTAAGGGATTGGCTTCATATGAGAAATTGCAAACAGTGTAGATGAGCCATCCCTTGTGAAAAGCATTTTCTTCTGAACTTGGGTTTAAAAAGACTCTGACACCCTTCATGAAGTTATTAGTATGTCTTACTCAGGACCTGATTTCCTGGCCATTACATTTGTACAGTTTCGCAGATGTGTATGCCCAATACACTCAGCTGCATTTCTGTCGTTGGCAAAAGTAGGCTACAAGCCAGATCCTTAGTGAGTCAGGCCTAGAAGTGAAAAAATAATTATCCCCAGCATTGACATATTTTACATAACATATTTAACCTGTATGATAATGTGTACCAACACATTTGTGATGAACTTGGTACTGCTTTAAGGAATGCGGTGCATGATTTGCTGCTTTCCTGTAGGGTTATAGAAAGAATCACGTATCACTGGATTTATTTTATCTTAGTGTACTTATCTGCAAAAGGTTAGACATTCTGAGTAAACTATGAATTGTAAATGCTTTATGTTCCATAGTTCATAAGTTAGCTTCCGTTTTATTATGTCATCTTAATTGCATAAAGGAAGGTCAGCTTGTGAAACAGTAAAGCATTTTTCCCATTGTGGTTTAAGTCATTGGAATTATTATTCCACATGGGCATAGTTTATTAAGTCTTTAAAGGCATGTGTATGTATGGCATTTCTGTCTAACTGGAGGTCCATGAACCAGATCTGATACAACCCCAAACTCGCAATCTGTTGTGAGTATCTTGTTAGCAGGAGTCTATTATACAGGGGGATTATCTGTGCATGGGAATCTAATTATCTACCTTGCAAGGACCAAACACTGAGTAGTTTTCATTTACGTGATGGAGCAGTTTAGCTTAAAAGATAACGAAAAAACATAGGGCAGATTTACTAAAGGGTGAAGTGACCGTCGCTAGCGAAAATTCGCCAGAAATCCCATTAACAGGGACATAGGCAATTTACTAACACACACAGAGGACAATTCACTAGCAAAAGAGATTGTCGCTAGCGTAGTTTCATGCTCATCAGGCTCATTTTCAGACAAACCATTGTTACTCCGCAAATTCACTAAAGTGGCAATTTTACAAAACGTTACCTCTTTCACCAGAGTTTCCTTTTCCACCTTAGACCTGGTGAACTGATAAGATGAAGCTAAATCCTCCTCAATCTTATGTCAGTGACATCATATCCTGTATGCCGAAAAGTCATAAAATATTTTAAAGCCGGATTGTCTTTAAAAGTTGTAAAAAATTAAATTGTTGGTTTTAACTTTTTTTAAACCATTTGAGGGGCATGCCACATTTGTTTTAGGGTGGGCTCATGTCTAGGGCATTAGAGGATCTCTTTTGTCTTTATTTTGTTTCCTTGTACATTTGTAATAATAAGTGGCCACTTCAAGCATTTGCACCAGCATCTCTAATAAAGGCATATATAAGAGCTATATGTACGTTGTGGAGCCTTCGCAGGCAAAAATTTGCCCCTTAGTGAATTTGCCCCATAGTGTTTTTGTGATTCTGTGGTTTGGTCCTATTCATTGAACTTATGTTGAACAAAAGGTTTCTACATGTTCTACCAGTCATGGGCTCCAACCGTACAGGGACCATGCTTTTCCCCAAAATTTTAAATACTCAGTTGACATTTCCCTGAGGTGAGGTGTGCATGTTCCTCAATTTTTACCACAAAAAAGTTCAGTTTTTCAAGTTTAGTAGCCAGTGAGTGACACTACCTTGAGTTGTACAGTCTGTTATCCACAAAAATCTCAATATCATTCTCATTTAATAAGGCACACTTCCATTAAGTACATAACCTTGCATTTATCAACATTAAAACTCATTTGCCAATTTGCTGCCAAGTTTTCCAATTTATTCAAATTGTTCTGCAACATCATGCACTATGAAGAATTTGCAGCCGCTACTGTTATATATCTGGAGCTGCTATGAACCACAGTTCCTCAACAGAAAAAAAATGAAACTCTTCATAGACATACTGACCATCTAGGGTTTTAACGTTTCCTGATTTAGGCCTTAACCTAGAAATTCTTAAAATGACTAAATTACACAATTACTAGACACGCAAATACATGGTGCTCAGTTTAATTACATATTGACCTCCATTGTGCATGCTACATCCTTTAAGGCCATTATTTGGTTGGATGGTGAAAATAAGTGAAGGGAACATTTATCAATGATATATTTCTATGTAATGAATCACTAGAATTTTAATATTTGACATTCATTAAATATGATATTTGACTGTAGGAAACATTCTTATTCTTATTGAGCAAGCATGACAGTTATCAACATTCATTTCATTTGCTAGTGTTACTACCACTCTTATACTCCTCAAGGCATTAAGATTTTTTTGTTCATTATGCTGCAACTGTTAGATTTGTTATATAATGGCCTTCCCTTGACATTATCTTATTTAATAAAGATGTTCTTTCTATATGCTGCTTAGGAATAACTTTATTGAATTATATTAATAGGGAACATTATGTTTCACATGCACACTGACATAGAACCAGTTGTACTGAATTTGCCTTATTGAAATGCCACTGCAAATATTTCAGTTTTACAAGCTATTTTTTCACTGACTCTAAATCATAAATGCAATGAGACTCCATGGGGCCGATTCACCAAGGGTCGAATATCGAGGGTTAATTAACCCTCGATATTCGACTGGGAATTAAAATCCTTCGACTTCGAATATCGAAGTCGAAGGATTTAAGCGCAAATAGTTTGATCGTTTGATCGAAGGAATAATCCTTCGATCGAACAATTAAATCCTTCAAATCGAACGATTCGAAGGATTTTAATCCAACGATCGAAGGATTATCCTTCGGCCAAAAAAACTTAGGCAAGCCTATGGGGACCTTCCCCATAGGCTAACATTGAGTTTTAGATGGCGAACTAGGGGGTCGAAGTTTTTTCTTAAAGAGACAGTACTTCGACTATCGAATAGTCAAACGATTTTTAGTTTGAATCCTTCGATTCGAAGTCGTAGTCGAAGGTCGAAGTAGCCCATTCGATGGTCGAAGTAGCCCAAAAAACACTTTGAAATTCGAAGTTTTTTTACTTCAAATCCTTCACTCGAAGTTAGTGAATTGGCCCCCATATGTTTGCTATGCAATGACCAAATCTGAATATTTAGATTGCAGGCATGTCCAACAGTTCCTTTTTGACTATACGTTGGCCACTCATAATGTATTTACATTACATATAATTAGAAAAATAAAGTAATTTCAAGTTGCTCCCAATGATAGAGTCCACAGGGTTAGTTTAAAGATATGGTCATAGTTTCAATATACATGTCCGAATGGCTCCACATCTGTCAAAATAATGCATATGTCCATTTTTTTGAGGTGCAAGTGCTTTGCACCAACTGTGGGAACCTTTTGAGGTGGCGGTAGATCCAGGGTTCACTGCTCAATAGGTGCCCTGCACTCAAATCAGAACAGGAGTCAAAACAGACAGAGAACTGCCAAGCACAACTATAGGTAAGTGCAAGGGGTGCCTTTAATGAATGGGATTTTTCATGCAACAACTGCAGCAATTTTAGCTTTACCACAACTGCACTTGTGTTCATAAATTACCCTTAGTATACTCATCCAGTCATCCCTAGGGTGGTAATGCAGGACAGCATGGCCTTTTAGAGGGGCAATTTAAGGACATGAGCCAATTACATTGTGTATACATTTTGTTATTTATTTTCAGAACTTAACAGGTGCAGAGCAGATCCAGATTAAGTGATAAACAATTGGGCAACACTTGGACAACAGTGTCCATATGTAAATAAAAGCACACAGCTGCATTTACTCATCATAAGCAATAAGATATTTGCTATATAACAGGTGATCAGTAAATACTACCTGTTTATTGGTGCTATAGGGGATTTTGACCTGAAGCAAACCGTTCGCTTTTTATTTGATAACCCCCTAAACCATTAAATCGTTAAAGACAATGGTAATTGCATGTTTACAGACGATTATACCTTTACAGTCCCACATAAATGCTAAACAGAGCAGAACTGTAATATGTACTGAGAAAATATTGGCAGCAGTATCACATGACTCAAAGTTCACAATAATCAACTCTATAATCTTTGGTAAGTTGCAGTTTTTAGTCCCCCTAAAGTCATTGTTTCGAGGACATAGGAGCAATTTATATTAAAGCCCAGAAGTCAATACAGGAAGGGCATTAGGGTTTATTCTGCACCTATGAGAGCACATTTCTGTTGCCTTTCGGCATGATAAGCAAAACCATAAGAAGGAAGTCATAAATGAGCAAGGAGCTAGAGAGGAAGGAGATCATAAGGGAAATGTCAAGATGCCATGGGTAAGATAGCAGAGGATTCTAAAGTCTCTGGATGCTTTAGCCAACAAAAAGTAATTCCACTTACACCAAAAAAACTCATTTCGTGGAAATAAGCAGTCAATTTTTGTTTTAAATTCAGTCCTGCTGCAAAAAAAGAATAAAGTTCCAATGCATCAGGAATCTTATTATTGAATCTAACTCACAGTGAAAAGTTAAAACATATATTTGATACCATTTTTTGTGACAATGCTTCTGGGGGCATGCATAGTTGAACAGGGCAGTTAAACACTTCACAGCAAGGATAAGTTCCTATATTTTTTTATAAATAAATCTGTGAGTGATTCCCCTAAGCAAGATTTAGAAGGTTAATGGAAGGACTTTTTTTTTAATTAAATTGAATTAAAAATATCTATGATTTTTGTTTAGCAACAAACTGTGCAGAAAGCACTTTAATGTTACACTTTATATCACCTTCATGGTTGTTGGCTCAGAGAAATTCTGACAGGAGGTGAAGAAAATAAAATTAAGAATAACATATTTAAAAACACAGTATATAATGAACTCCTCTTTGCCTGTAAGCTTGAGTCACAGACTCCATTTAAATGCAATTGATGACAGATGGAGGAAAGTTGAAAGGGTAAAACAAAACAATTTTAAATTACTACTTTATAAGACAACAAAGAATGGCAATATATTTTTTAATGATAGGAACAGGCAGAACATATTTTCAGTACAAACGCTATTGATTTGGCGCATTTTACACATCGGTGGATAGCGGGACTTTCACATTATACAGTATATTGAATTGTACTAATGTATGAATTAAATAGGCACTTAATATTTTTTCAAAGTGAAAATGCCCTGAATGTGGCCTCTGTATTATTTAATTGAGGGCACAGCAAGACCATATATGAAAACACAGAGGTGCCTTTGAAGTATGGAAAGTCGTTCTAAGCACTTCCTGCGAGCAAGCTCATTGTGATTGTTCACACTTGTGTTATTTTACCGCCTATAAACAACACAGTCACAGACATAACCAGAAAGTGCTAATGCTTTCATGTACTTTCCGGCCCATTAAAGTAGATATTCATTTTATTAGCTAAGAAAGGATGCTTAAACTTGTGTACTAACACAGGAATCTCTTAAACCATGTCTTCTGCTTGAGTAACTATTGTGTAATCATTTAGGATCCTAACACATAGACACCATAAGAAAGTTACTAACTTGACGGAAATAATATTTAATTCCAGTTGTGTTTAGTAAAATAGTTGTAACAGACAGAGGGTTGAGATTTGTATTTTTGCATTTAAGAGTTTAGTATTATTCTTCGTCAGCCATGACTATCATTTCTATCAATGAAATTAGACACACTCCACCCTAAGCAAGAATATAATAAGTATACAAAATATTTACACACATAGTAATTCATGTTGGAAATGACATACATTCTTCACTTACAAAAAGTAACAATATTATTTTCCATAATGAAGCTATACTATTTTTGTTTCCAGATTGCAAGTAAATATGTTTTATTCTGGCAACAGCATCAGATGACTACAACCATGCTTTACTATAGGAATCCACTTGTGCTTAATGATGTAATTATACAGAAGCGTTGAATTGTTAAATTGTAACTTCTTTGTTGGGAAATCCTGAAATAGGTAAAAGACGAGTTCAAGTCCAGGCCCATGGCCAGGGCAGTCAGCAGTAGAATTCATAAGAAAGACAATTGCAAGCTCCAGTTCCAACGTCTAGGCATAGTTCCAAGTATGGTTAGGCAATTAGCAACAGCATTTATAGTCCAGACAGGGGTCAGAAGTTAAAAAAAGAGCTAAGTAGTTTTCTACAATGACTCACATGACTAAGGGCACCTGGGAAACTAACAACATGTCTAACCCTCATGTCAGATTTCAAAATAAAATATAAAAAATCAGTTTGCTCTTTTGAACAATGGATTTCAGTGCAGAAGTCTCCTGGACCAGCACTATTAACTGACGTGTTTTGAAAAAACGCGTTTTCCCATGACAGTATCCCTTTAATATGATTGAAAAAAGTGAATTTTTATAATGATTTCTTACATTTACTCAATTTGACTGCCTACCTGAGGTTAAGCATACATTATGAAATGTATAATAAACTGAGCAGGGTGCTTCATTCAGTTATCAGTGAAACAAAATATCTTCCCATGTGACTCACTAAACAGTTCAGCCGGCAGAATAATAACTCAATAGTTCAGGAAATAGGTTTCTTTCATCTTTCCATGGCAGCAAAAAAAGCATGGATCAGCAATGCCAGCCATTGTAGGATAAACTATATCCTACAAATGTTGGCAATGCTGACTTTCCCTTTTCCACAGCCTTTGAGGAGGCAGTATCCAGGTCCGGTTCTCAGCATTAGATTTCCTCAGCTATTGAAAATAAGGAAGTGCATTATGTAAGAAAACAAAGAGGATGGGCCTCTAATGCTGTATTAAATCCAACAGAAAAAAAATGTGGAAGCACACTTTCCTAATGAAATCTTAAAACAACAAGCACAAGGTCTGGCTAGTAGTCAGCAATTGCAAAGAATCGTGACAAATCCCCTTGTTGTTGTAATGAGTAATAACTGTGTCAAGTAAAGTCTACATGTTCATTGAAAATAATTTCCCTGCAACCTTACATAACACTTTTTTTTTAAATAAATATAAGGATATAATACACTGATGCTTGCCCTACACAGAGCTCTGTCTGAACTATCCTCTACATCAGAATAGCTGCTCTATTTACTTCATCATCTCTTCATGTTTACAAAGAAGCTGAACGTTTGGGATAATCTATTCTTCTATACCAGGGATCTCCAACCTTTTTTACCTGTGAGCCACATTTGAGTTTTAAAAAAAGTTGTGGAGCAATACAAGAATCACAAAGTTCCTGGGGGTAACAATTATGGGCTGTGATTGGCTAATTGGTAGTCCCTCTGTGGCTACAGGAGGCTCTACACCTGGTTTTATGCAACCAAAACTTGCCTCCAAGTCAGGAGTTCAAAAATAAGCACCTGCTTCAAAGGCACTGGGGGCAACATCCAAAGGGTTGGTGAGCAACATGTTGATCATGAACCACTGGTTGGGAATCACTGCTCTATGCTAATACATTACAGAGTATGCATACCATTGGTACACTGAAGAGCAGAAGATAGGCAGCCTTATCCATGTTTCCAAATGTATTTAATAGGATAGGCGATGGATCCACAAAAACAGCCTCCTTATTAATGCAGACAGCTCACAGACTATGATGTACTTCAAGTGGACCTATCCCTGATATGTAATGTAGATCAATTATAAATAGGCTGTAGCTCACCTTTAGTATATGTAGGTGGATTCTCCTGCAAGGTGTCCTGTGTCCACACCCAAATTGATACAGTCAGTATTATAATAGAAAGCAGAACAAATCCAAGGCAGTAGTTATGACTGCAAAGTGCTTTTATTGGGGAAAAAGGCTCCACAACATGTTTCGGGCGCTGGCCCTTTATCAAGTGTGCAAAACCAAACACAAGGGAAGTATTTAAACTTTCCTTAACCTTTCACCTCTGAAGTGCATTCTGGGTACATACATCGACAAATGCATTTAAATTGTTGTTTCCATTAATAGCATAAATACAAATTACTTTATACAAGAATAAATATTAAATTACTTAAACAAGATGTGTTAGACATTCCATATATGATCAATAAATACATACATTCTTCAACTCCCTATAAAAAGTGTCCATGCCTTAAAATATTTCTTATGTGAATAAAATGCATTACAAGAACAGTCCTTAATCTTGTCTGTGAATCATTGTGCTCCGTGTTACGTCCAAATAAAACGACAGGCCACTGCATACATTAACCTAGCCTGAACAAAAAGGAAACTGCTTGTTAAGCCTATCCAACTACAACTTGATACATGTTCCTAACATAGTTATCGTAACAATTTTAACATAATTTATACAATGTTACCATTTTATCAACTTCATATAAGCCCTTTACATTCTCGCTTCTAGGGGAGTTAACAATAATTTCTTCCTTAAATATTTGAACTTAGACTGGTACTATAAATTCTATATTTATTATACTCACCACTGGCGATAGTCTTACGGACATCGTAAACGGAGACTATTTGGCTATTAATACCTCCTGAAAAAGAAACACATTCAATTATAATTGCGCAGTATAAATTAGAGGAAGCATGTTAAATTTAACTGTTCATTCATCCCTTTAGGGATGATATGTAATGTAGCTCAGGTATATTTTCCAGATATTTAAAGGACCAGTAACATAAAAAAAATTAAAAAACATGTGTTTCTTTTTAACGAAAAAAAACCCCACCAAGATAGTTTAAACTTTTTAATTCGCAAAGCTTTTATTAAGAAATGAATAAGGCGACAGGGCGACTATTCATCGTGCAGTGCTTGATTTCTCCTGCCTGCCTTCTATAGGAGATAGCCAGGGAGGAGAAATCGAGCGCCGCACAAGCTCTACCGAAATCATCAACATGGGAGACATTTTTTTTCTATGAAGAACAGTTGTGGCATAGTGGAAAGCAGCTTCTCTAACAATATGCTTTGATCCCTTTGATGTATAATAGACTACCTATCTATACTTCAACTCTTATTTTAACATACTTTCATAAGGTTTTAAAAGACAGTGAGGCTGGTTTACCAACACTAGGGGGCACATTTACTATGGGTCGAATATCGAGGGTTAATTAACCCTCGAAATTCGACTATCGAAGTTAAATCAATATTCGAAGTCAAAGGATTTACCGCTATTCTTCGATCGAACGATCGAAATTCCTTCGATCAGAAATTTGCTAGAAAGCCTATGGGGACCTTCCCCATAGGCTAACATTGATGCTCGGTAGGTTTTAGGTGGCGAAGTAGGAGGTCGAAGTTTTTTTAAAGAGACAGTACTTCGACTATCGTATGGTCGAATAGTCGAACGATTTTTATTTCAAATCATTTGATTCGAAGTAGCCAAAAAAAAACATTCACAATTCGAAGTTTTTTTCCTTCTAATCCTTCACTCGAGCTAAGTAAATGTGCTCCTAAGTTGTATTAGACTGCTGAAAATGAATATGTAATGGTGCAATTTAGAATCTAGGAAACCAGCCTCACCGAGTATTCAGCATACACTTTTAAAAAAAATATATAACGTTGAAAGGGGTCCATCGTCCAAAAACAGTTTTGCACCCCCAAGTGAATGAAAGAAAATATAATTTTCCAATATGCATTAAGTTAAACATGGGCAATGGTTTTGTAAAAGTGATTTGTATTGAAAGCAATATTTGTTTGTCTTTTGAAACAATTTAGTAGACGTCAGTTCCCAACCAGGTCTGTTCTAGCCTGTTATACTGCGAGAGTTAAAACCAGCAGAGGGGTACTGCTTTCAGTAGTAATTACAATTACAAAGACGTATAAAGGAACTACAAATGTTTTATTAATGTATATAGAAAAGTTACTTTCTTTCCCTATGCAAAAACTGTTTTTGGGTGGCACCCCCCTATATTTTTGAGAAATTAATGGAAATAAATCAAGACAAAGCAGCCATTTTCTCCTGAGCACTGTGTGTTTTGTTTTTAACTACTGCCAAAAACAGATTTTTGGCAGAGACATTTTAAATGCTATAATTCTGCATCCTACACTATGGGACAATTCAATAGAACAATTGACACTATGTACTCTAGCTTGTCGTTCCAATGCTGTTAGAGGTTTCGCTGTTCCTCTGTGAGTTGAACAACAGACTATGGGCATTTGCACAACAATGAATACAAACAATATTTATCAGGCAAATGTGAGTGACCCTAATGGCATATTTAGCTTAGCATTTCATACAAGGAAAACCAGTGGCACAGTTCAAGCAGGAGTCTAACTTCCCTCTCTAGTTCATCTGGACCCTTTCAAATAAACATGAAGATGCAGAAGCGAGTGACCACCCATATTTATAGGGTGATTATACTTTGCATTGCCAGGGTACTGCCCCCTCACTTTTTGAAAGTGCCTTGGTTTGTGCAATCTCTCTCTCTCTTAAAAGCCATAGATGCTAGCGGCATGGGAGGATCTAGCCGTGAAAAAAACAACGTCCCATTAGACACTTTTCCATGTACACACACTTATTGTGTTATTCATTTAGTTCTCCTTTACACTCTTTCATTCTATGCTTACATTCATACACATTCCCAAATACACACACACTTTTCTATTTTCACTATCATACACACTTTCACATTTCACTTATACATGTATATACACTATTGTGCAACTGCACATATCACTCTACTTTGTTTTTAATTACATCACTTTACTTCTACTTTTCTAAAATGGGCATTGGTTAAGGCAGTCTCTCCCTCTTAAAAGCCGCTCAGCAGTTGGCAGGGGAGGATTTAGCACAGAGTTTGAAACCAAGGCACAGGCGATGTTTACATAAAGAATTGGTACTACACAGAGAGGCAAATTTCCTTTTTTACTATGATTAGAGATAAATAAGTTAGGGACCACCATGCGGGGTTTTACCTTGACGTGGTATGGTGGCTTATCAATATTATGATCATAACTTTGTAACAAAAAAAACGGTTTCAAAATTACATGCACTTGCATATTTACTTGAATCATTTAGACAGGGCTTTAAACTTTTTCAAATTGGCCTCAGGTGTGCATCCACAACCCTCCTAGTACTGCCCAGTGTGAGACATGCTGTATTTCATACTAAGTTTGGGAAAACCTTAGTAAAGAATTTTTCTTAACAGCATGGCACATTTTCTGGTTGCTCCTGGGGAAGAACTGGATCAATATAAATAAATACAAATAGGCTGATAAATAAAGCAGAATACCCTATGGGCACAATAACCTATATTATGATTTACTGAACGGTCACTGAGAGATGAAATCAGTTTGCCTTTACATAACCTTTTTTGCTGAATGCTGATTTTTATCAGTGTATTGAAATATTGGCTTTCCATAACAATGTATTCTTGGAAATATGCTGCAATGAGCATCAAGGACAGAAAATAAATATTCTCCCCAGATACATGTAACATGGTGTATTGTGGGTGATAATAAGTTTTGTATTAAATGGCCAAATCAACACTTTAAATTGTTCACACAAGTCCCAGTAAGAGTAAAAGGATTGTCAGGCTGGCCCTCTCCTGCTGCCTTCCTCCCTGCCTCTATTCATTCAGGTGGATCTGTGGAACTTGTATTATGGGTGCTCTCTGTGCCACAACAGGGCCTACCTACTCATAGTTTTCTATACATTGGTTCCCTGACTGGTGAGGTGCTGCCAGGGCACTTACTCCTCACTGGAGCCTCTGCTGCTTAATTAGCTGGTCTACCCCCATCTATCACCACCTACTACAGTGAGTTCCACAAATAAGGCCTACCACTAGCTAATCTAACTACTAGGCTCGCCTTGGTTCCTCTATGAGGTGACTAACTTTAGGCTCCCATTCTTATCTACTTTACATCACCCTTACATAGCCTCCCCATTTAGTGCCACAAAGGAGAACCTGCTCTGGAACCTCCTCAAGTGGATCCCCTACCTAACAGCGCTATCTAGCAACTGCAATAAGAACAGCATCTATTGCTGCTGTTGCTGTTGTTAATGTAGCTCATCTACAGCAGAATTGTAGGGCGGGTGAGCCAAGAATTGGGAGATGGGATCTCTACAATAAATATCAATTGCATTGGGAGGATTCTGGTAGTTTAACTAGTTGGACACCAATGTAACAAGATAACAAAGTCCTGTATGACCCATGTTTAGTGTAGTGACCTGCAGGGCCAAATTTCCGTGAGCAACGCCCTGAAATCTTACTGTCCTAACACCCTCCCCCGCGCGCGTGTTGCATGTGACATATTGCGGGGAAACTCTGTGTTCCCAATGCGGCTGGCTGCATACAAAAAAAATTTTGCCACCCTAGGCCTTTGTGTCCATGCCCCAAAGCCGGGCCTGGTGACCTGTATCATGTAGCAATGTTGAAAGCCAAGTCTTGCTGTATGGAATAAACCCCAAAATTTTCCTTTACAATGTTGTGTTTCTTTTATATCTAGGACCATTTCTACAATGAATCAAAATAACAAAGTAATTATCTTTGCAGGGCTTCAGATTCTGGGCTGTTATGATGTTATGAAGTACATGGAGTACAATCCCAATAGTATTTAGATTGTACCAGGCAAAGCCAATACCAGTCCCACTTCCACTGCTGCTAAATGAAGTCCTGGTCCTAGAATCTGGGATCATAGCATTCTCTGTAATCCAAAGGTACCAGCAAGACCCAACTGTTCCGATTTCTATTACCAGAGATATCTAACTCTAAACTCCTGGAACATATGATAAGTAAATATATATATATATATATATATATATATATATATATAGCATTAGTACTTAAGGTTCAGTGTTCCTTTATTTAAATCTACTTCCAGTACAGCAGAGAAAGCTACAACTGTCTTAAAATATACAAAAAGAAATCTGCTTTGACAAAGGCTGTGACGTTAACGTTAGTGTATCTCTAATAAAGCAACTATACATTTATAAGACCTGTGCGTGCGGCTTCTACTTGGGAGGATTGTGCACACTATCGATGACACGCACCCAGGCAAACAAAGACTTCTAAACGTGAGTGCTGTGAGCATTGGGATTTTTATATATACATATATATATATATATATATATATATATATATAAAGCATTAGTACTTAAGGTTCAGTGTTTCTTTATTTAAATCTACTTCCAGTACAGCAGACAAAGCTACAACTGGCTTAAAATATACAAAAAGAAATCTGCAACTGAGAACGTAGTAAGTAGACCAGTGCTGTGCAATTTATATGGTACAGAGGGCCGGAATTTTTTTAATCTACATGGTGGAGTGCCGATAATGGAAGCCAGTGTTAGCCACTTCCTGTTTTTAGACCACACCTACTTTAAACCACACCCATGTTACCGCAAGACCATGTCCACATTAATAGCACACCAAAAAAATAGATGGTTGGTGCTCCCTGCAGGGATCAGGGCCGGCTAGGGGTAGGCAGAGTAGGCGGCTGTCTAGGACGCCATCATTGAGGGGCGCACTTTTAATGGATTAATACAGATTTGGGCCTGGGCCCATATGTTTGCTGTTGCTTCTGGGCGCTGGCACTGGTACATAAATACTTGGGGGAGATATGATGTGATCAGATATTTTTGGTTGCTGCTGGCACAGGTAAAGATTGGGGGTAATATGATGGCTGCTGGAGGGCTGTATGATGGATGGCTGCTGAACTTGCTGGTATAGGTACAGTGGGGACTGTATTATGGATGTCTGCTGGGCTTACTGGTACAGGGGGCAGTAATATAAATGAAAAAGTGTTGTACATTTTCTTGCTTTCTTTATTTAAAAACCATCATGGTAAGGAGGTAAATGGTAATGCAGGACAGGGGGCACTGATTGAAGCTCTTGCCTAAGGTGCCAAACTACCTTGGCCCAGCACCGACAGGGAGGCCACTCATATGTAAAAAAGGTGTCATATTAAGACATAGTGTACCCTTAAATCCATATGCCTTCTCCTCCCCTTTGTATAATACAGTACCCCATTAGCATTTTGTATAAAGTGTGAACAGGTGAACAAATCTGGGTCTCAGTTGTGAACAGTACAGGCTTTAGGATATAAACATTAGAGGTGTCACATGTGTGAACAATGGAGGAGGATCACATGTGTGAACAATACAGGGGATTAGTCTGAATTGGATCTCTAAACAATGCAGGGCCAGTTAATCTCTGTAGTGATACCTTTTAAATTTTACAAATGGTAAACAGACACAGCAGGCAGACTTTGATGTGGAGGGCCACATAAAGGGGGGTTGTGGGCCGCCAGTTGGACAGCCCTGAAGTAGACAATAGTATAACTGCTATCTAAAGAATATAATGCTCTCTCTGGTATTCATATCATTGCACCTAATTCTGATATTTCAGTATAGTGCCTTCTGTCCATGTCCTTGGCCAGCCTCCATGATTCACTGATACCATCTGGCGTGCAGGGTATTAATAGGTTTGCAGGCTTTGTACAACTGTAAGAAGAGTAAAACTGCCTTGAAACAATTCAGAGCAAAAACCTCTTTTTTTTTTACAGTTCCTCTATGTGAAAATTAATTTTCTTGTTTTCTTTCTTTTTCTGTTACATAATGAATTCCTAGGAAAGGCAAATATAATTGTTGTCTCTGTGCCAGCAGGGGACATCAGGCACACCCCACAATTGGCTAGAGTAGCCGTACCAGACACAGCCCACACTTGGCTGAGGTTCTGGGACACTTCAGTTTTTATCTCACATCAGCTTTGTTTGTTGTAGAAAGAGAAACATTTCAAAGGAAATATGACAATATTCAAATTCCATTTTATCCATAGGTTTTGGATCCAGTATTATTATGTTTAAGGCATGACTTCCTCCTACCAACCTGTTATCAGTGATGTTTTAAAGGAAAACTATACCCCCAAAATGAACACTTAAGCAACAGATAGCTCATATCATATTAAGTGGTATATTAAAGAATCTTACCAAACTGGAATATATATTTAAGTAAATATTGCCCTTTTACATCTTTTGCCTTGAGCCACCATTTCGTGATGGTCTCTGTGCTGCCTCAGAGATCACCTGACCAGAAATACTTCAACTCTAACTGTAACAGGAAGAAGTGTGGAAGCAAAAGACACAACTCTGTCTGTTAATTGGCTCATGTGACCTAACATGTGTGGTTTGTTGGTATGTTTGTGAGTACAGTGAATCCTATGATCCCCTTATTTTTTTAAAATGGCAATTTTCTATTTATGATTACCCAATGGCACATACTACTAGAAAAGTATATTATTATGAAAATGGTTTATTTACATGAAGCAGGATTTTACATATGAGCTGTTTTATGCAATATCTTTTTAAAGAGACCTACATTGTTTGGGGGGTATAGTTTTCCTTTAACACAAACCCTTATGTAATATAAGGTACAAGTGCAGAAACCCATAACAATGACTAAGATGCTTGCTTTTATAAAGGTGACCAGTAATTGCTTCCTGCCATTTGGTTGCTATACGTGACTAGACCTCTATTGAACCCCATTTTACTTACACTAAGTGGGTTATTTACTAAACCTCAAATTTATCTGGTCGGGCTTTTGGGGCAAAAACTGGAATTTTCATGGAAATCCCAAACATTTGGGGTTTTGCTCAATTGTATGGGTTTTTTTCCCAAACTGATTTTATATTAATAAATAAGGTTCAAATCGGTCATGGGAGTTTGGTCGTGTTTTTTTTTTTAATAAATTATGAGACAAAGTCAGAGTTTAGTAAATAACCCCCTTAATGATGATGTCCATGAAATAAGTGCATGGTTGAGCCTTACACAGCCTAGGCCTCTGTCAGGTCCACCTACAATAGGAAGTCTCACCAGGCATTTAATAATTTGAAACTAGGATACAGGGAAATCATTCTTCACATATAGGATCTTGAAATGCTTTCCTAGTAAATACACATATAGAAAATATAGAATAGCAGATGAGTAAACTATCCTTGCCTTCATTATCATTATTATTTTCCAGCTTTTTTAAGAGTAAGGATACAAATGCAAGACTTATCAGTGGCATATATAGACATTTCACAAGACTAGATTCACAGTTACAATTGAATATTGTTCGAAGGCAATAGGGGGAAGGTCCTGTTCACAAGAGCTTACAATCTAAGGGGAGGGGAAATGGGGCATACAGTGAGAGTATTCAGCGTGCCTGTAGAGTTCCTGATGGTTAGGATATTAATGGCATTATTTTTGGTAACTCAATCCTGGTCTTCTGTCCTCTGCCTATAAGCTGTACAAATAGCTGTACAAGCAGAATGCCTTGCTTTGGACGGTTTGTTGCCACAGATTTGGCAAAATATCCAACTGCTAGAAATTAGTGTGGTGGTTTAACATCCAAAACAAACAGTGGCTGAATGGGCTGCTATCCCCTATAGTTAAAGGTGTGTTTCACCTATAAAGGGGTGGTTCACCTTTAAGTAAACTTGTAGTATGTAATGGAATGGCCAATTTTAAGCAACTTTTCACTTGGTAATCATTATTTATTTTTTTATAATTTTTTAATTATTTACCTTTTTCTACAGATTTTTTCCAGCTTTCAAATGAGGGTCACTGACCCCATCTAAAAAAACAAATGTTCGGTAAGGCTACAATTTATTGTTATTGCTTTTTATTACTCACTTTTCTATTCAGACCTCTCCTATTCATATTCCAGTCTCTTATTCAAAATAATGCAGGTTTGCTAGAGTAATTTGTATCCTAGCTGCCAGACTGCTGAAATTGCAAAGCTGCTGAATAAAAAGCTAACCAACTCAAAAACCACAAACAATAAAAAATGAAAACCCAACTGCAAATTGTCTTAGAATATCACTCTCTCTACATCATACTAAAAGTTAATTTAAAGGTGAACAACCCTTTTATGTCAACTTGTAGGGGGTTATTTATCAAGCACCAAATACCTGAAAAATTCTGATTTTTTTTTTGGTCCGAAAAATCTGAATTTTTCAGACCACAAAAAAAATCCGAATTTTTCGGGATTTATTAAAGTCCGATGGACTGAAAAGCCCGAAAATACTACAAAATTTGTAGTATTTGCAGAAAAGTCAGAACTTTTTTTACTTTTCTAGTATAGGTCCAAAGTTATCGGATTTTTGCCCGAACCTAATGATAAATAAGGTTTCTAAATTATAAATACTGAGATAAATTTGGACTTTGATAAATAACCCCCTTAGTATGTTATATAATGACCCATTCTAAGCAGCTTTTTGATTGGTCTTCACTATTTATCTATTATAGTTTTTTAATTACTGTATATACTCGAGTATAAGCTGAGCCGAGTATAAGCCAAGGTACCTAATTTTACCTACGAAAACTGGGAAAACTTATTGACTCGAGTATAAGCCTAGACACAACTACAGCCCTATCTCCCAGCAGTGCACATTCCGCCAAAGCGACCCCCCCAGCGATCAACCGGACTTCTTTGCAAAGTTGATGGTGACAGAGAATTGCCAAACGGATTACTGTGTGCATTGTCCCACTGTCCCACTACCATGTGCAGAGGCTGCTGTGTGATATTGCCATCACTGTTAATCTTTCGTTTAACCAACAGAGGGCGCTGTGTGATATTGCCATCACTGTTAATCCTTCATATAACCAACTGATGGCGCTGTGTGATATTGCAGTCACTGTTATTCTTTCATATGACCAACAGAGGGCGCTTTGTGATATTGCAGTCTCTCCCCAAGCGAACTGTTGGTATAGGAATGATTAAAAGTGACTGTAATCTCAGCTACTGACTCGAGTATAAGCCGAGGTAGACTTTTTCAGAACATTTTGGATGCTGAAAAACTTGGCTTATACTCAAGTATATAGGGGTAGTTGCCCTTTTCTCCGGTTTTCCTCCAGATTTAAAAAGTCACTGACCCCATCTAAAAAACAAATGCTCTATAAGGCTACACATTTATTGTAATTGCTGCTTTTTTATTACTTATCATTCTATTCAGACCCTCTCCTGTTCACATTCCAGTCTCTTAATCTAATCAGTGCGTGGTTGCTAGGGTCATTTGGAACTGCGGAAATTGTAAACTGGAGAGCCACTGAATAAAAAGCTAAATAACTTAAAAAAACACAAATAATAAAAAATTAAAAGCAATAGCAAATTGTCTCGGAATATCACTCCACACATCATACTAAAAGATTACTCAAAGATGAACAACCCCTTTTAAATATACAGAGGTGTATGTAATTGTGTATTAGTGAAATTATCAATAGTGTACAAGTCAAAAATCAATAATCAGAGGAATCATCACTTTGCATTGCATCAATGGGAAGTAGTTATTAATTACACTGACATAAATACATGACTTAATAAGGACACAGGCAGCAGGGGAAAGGGAGCAACAAATAACACTATTTTACCAACTGAAGATGCAATAAACGTAAGTTCTTTTAGCATAAATGTTCAATTTAAAAAAAGAGGGTTCAATAAAATGTACATAAACCCTTCATTTTCTTTTTAGGCCTTTAAATGATTAGTGAGAATATACACCCACACAGCACTCACATCAGAACATTCAGTACTTAGAGAAAAGCAAATTTCTAATATGTGTTTTTCAGCATCTCCAGAACTACACATTGGATTTGACTCACGTTGAGGTCAGTAATGCCTAACTGAATTGTATAAAATAAAGCATAAGTGACACTAATAATGTGATATCTGCATGATGGGCTATGTTTTGTACTGTGTTTTAATCAAATCTATAATGATGAGATTATAATAACTTTGTGCTTACATATTCAGGATGTTACAGTTAGGTGCAATATCCTCTTCCAATCTAGAGCCCCCTGATAATTTATCATTCCAGAAGAGGCCTCACTCAACCAAGATGCCCTGAGGCAGAACTGTGGCAGTGAAAACACATCTCCTCAACTTCTATTGCTTCTCGCTGGAAAATACAACAAATGCTCTGCCCTTTGCAGACACAAGTGACGTCAAGCGCCTGCCTCTAGTGCAGGCAGGACTGCCATCAGAAATCGCATGGCCCCGTACGACAAAATTTCCTTGGCCCCCTGGGCTGCGCCCACCACAAGCCCCACCTACAGGTCCGCCCTCCCCACCACACAGTAAAAAAACAAAAAAAAATATTGGTGGCTAGGGTTTGCACATGTTAATAAAGAATAAAAAGATATTGGTGGTCAGGGCCCCCCATAAAAAAAACATTTGTGGCCAGGGCCCCCCATTAAAAAATATTGGTGGCTAGGATCCCACGTGAGGGAAAAAAATTGGTGGCCAAAATTGGTGGCCAGCCTCCCCCCCAAAATTTATGGCCAGGGCCCCTTAAACGTCCATGCCTTCCCGAAGTCAGCAGCTCTCAGAAAGATGTGGGGCCCGGCTAATCAATTAAGTGTGGCATGGCCGGGGCCCCCCTTACCCTCAGGGCCCCCTACAACTCTTCCCCCTGTCCCCCCCCCTGATGGCTGCCCTGAGTGCAGGAGTACCCATACTTTAGTAATACAGGGTCTACTGTTAGTGATGTTGTCCCAATATAATCTACATCCATAATATCTCTGTTCCATGGAAAATATTACTTAAATATTACTTAAATATTATTATTATGCTATTTCTTATGTATCCTTAACATAATAAATATCTGAATGAAAAAAATAAAACAAAAGGGTCGTTTAGCCAAGTTGTTTGTTGACACTCAAGGGAATGCTTGGGTTTCATGAGATGAGGTTCTCTAGGAATGCACAACCGAGTGACTATTAAGTGAGAAACTTACATTAATTAGCTTAACTTATCTTAATTAGTTTAACTGCAGACAGTGAGGGGCAGATTTATAAAGTTTTTTCTACCTCAATTATATTTGAATGACCTAGAAACTCGAATAGTATCTTATTTTAGAAAGAAACTCGAACATCTAAAAACTCTAACGAATATTACCGACCCGAAAACTTGACTCTAATGCAAATCAAATCTCCGAAAAAAACTTGAATGTCAGGAAGGCTATTAGCATCTTCAAATGGGTCACTTGACCTTTGCCATTGACTTCTACATGAACTCGGCAGGTTTTAGGCGGCAAATTCAAGTTGTTCCCATGAACAAGGTATGATAAATCTCAAATTCTAGTTTTGACCAAAAATCCAACTCGAAAATTAGAATTAGAATTTACAATTTGAACCTTAATAAATCTGCACCTGAGTGTCAGCACTCCATTGCTGCCGTAGTGCTCCAAGAATTTATACTGAGGATTAAGCTCAACAGTTAGTCTTGTAACATCTGGAGGTGGCACCTGGTTTATACACAGCAACTCAATTTAAATTGAGTAGCCTTTTGTCTCTAATTCCCATTCTGTGGAACCACAATGGAAGCAGACAAAATAAAATATACAAGAGCACTAGGGTTGCCACCTGTCTGGTTTTGACCCAGACAGCCCTGGGTTTTTTCGAAGTACAGTCCGGGTCTAAACTGCCTGCCCGATACTCCAAATGCCCACTACGTCACGGTCCCGCCTCCCCACCTGGAGTTAGTCGTGAGGAAAGGGGGCAACCCTAGAGGGTATATCAGGACCATGGGGTAGACAGAAGTACCCAGAGAGCGATGATGGAGGGCACTGAGCAGGTACCTTTTTACCTTTTGAAAAGTCTCTCTTACCCTAGTTTAGATTCTTTTGCTGCCACTGCCACAGTGTCACTCGCACAAGCAAACAGAGGAGGGTTCAGGTGACTGGTTGAGTTTCCCAGGGCACCCAGTCAACTTAGTCCACTTCTGGGGCACATCTTTATATATAAAACACACCAAAAATGTACACAGTTCTTTATAAGACATAAATGTAAACAGGGATACAGGGTTATTACTATAAAATAAATATAAGTACTTAGAGTTTCACTTGGAAAGAGGTCCCTGCCCTGGAGAGCTTACAATCTATGGAGGGATTTGGTGAGCATGCAGATTTCCCTAGCTTGTGCATTACATTTACAGTTTGTGAGGACAAAACTTACTTGTGAGTAAGTTTGTCCTCACTTCCAATTAAAATGTAAGCTTTCAGGCATATACAGGATACAGTTAATTAAATATAATTTCTTATATTAATGGCTTGTTGATTATCCATGTGTCTTAAATATATTGATAATGGGTTGAGTGCAGAGGACTCTTGTAGTTGACTATATGTATTTTGTGGTCACAGCCTCATTGCACCCCCGCCTAATGGTTTTAAAAAATAGTGGTGAGCACAACTTTCCCTTGTTTGTTATATAATAATATATATATATATATATATATATATTTATATTAGGGATGCACCGAATCCACTATTTTGGATTCGGCCGAACCCCCGAATCCTTCGCAAATTAGGGGTGGGAAGGGGAATTTTTTTTTTACTTCCTTGTTTTGTGACAAAAAGTCACGCGATTTCCCTCGCCACCCCTAATTTGCATATGCAAATTAGGATTCGGATTCGGTTCGGCCAGGCAAAAGGATTCGACCGAATCCGAATCCTGCTGAAAAAGGCCGAATCCTGGCCGAATCCCGAACCGAATCCTGGATTCGGTGCATCCCTAATTTATATATATATATATATATATATATAGCGTCAATTGGTAATTTCATATTATCAAAAGCTAAAAGCTAGTATGCCATGCATTTGAGCTGCTTACAATTATTGTGCTATAGGTATCTATCTGTATAGTCTACTAAATAGGCATTTTACAATCAACCATATTGTAAATTATATCCCAACAAAAAAGTATGTCTGAGGTCAAAACACTCAATATATAGCAGCACTGACAGCTACTGCGATGGATGCATCTCTCTTTGTGCACCCATAGCATAGCCTGGTTCATATTAAAGTTGGGTTGAAAAAAGACCAAAGTTCTAACAGAGCAGCCTAACAACAGAACAATGGGAAGGTAATAGGATAACAGCCGTTCGGAAAAGAAGAAAATAGGGCCAACCAGCCCTCAACGGATCCACAGGACCAGAGGAATTAAATAAAAAGAATATTTTATTCATACAAAGTTAAAAATACATATAAATCTGCATTTCCATCCACCTTACGTGTTTCGCGCCCATTCAGGTCGCTTAGTCATATTCTTTTAATTATTCTTTTAATTTATCTCCTCTGGTCCTGTGGATCCGTTGGCCCAATTTTCTTCTTTTCCAAACCGCACCCTAAAGCTAGGGGTCTGGGGCTGGAGCACCCGGACCACTTTTACCACTCGGTGAGTCATTTACAATTTATTCTGGAGCACCTTGTCCTTCCCCAACTACAAAAATAGCATAACAGCACCCTGACAAAAGATAACAACTCCTTGGTACATATGACAATAGCATGCAATAGTAAAAATTCAAGTCTGACTGTGACTCCTTCAGTTTCCTTAAGTAGGAGAAGCAATAGCCTGTCTAAAAGACATTTCATTGTGAAGTTCTGGCTCTTTCTGAAAGCACAGGATCAGACAAAATGACCTGAGATGGCTGCCTAAACACCAGTATTACAACTTGAAAAAAATAAATTTAATGGTTCAAGAATAAAATGTTAATTGGTAGAATAAATTATGTATGCAATGTACACAGTGTAATTTAGTAATAAAAACTGTACCATAAAAATCATGGCAGAATACCTTTAAGGAGGTCCAAACACATCACATGTTAGTGCCTTTTTAATAAGTGTGTGACATTAATGACCAGAGGTGATTGGACATAACCCATTTATTTTATGGTGCTAGGATCCAAATTAAAAATAAAATAACTCCAAAGCACACACTTCTTACCTGTAGGGGTGTAGTTTTTATCCTGCAAAATAAGATGGATTACAAGAGTATATTATGAATTTTCTTTTCAATATCCTCCTTAAGCTAGTGGAGTTGTTTTTGCAAGTATTATTCTTATTATTTGATGTCCAGCACGCTGCACTCCAGCATACCCGATAGCCAGGGGCAGGGGTGGGAAGTTCACAGGTATTTAGAACATAGGCTGTCAATAACTACAAGCTGCAGAACAAATTTTACTTTGTTTTCATTGCAGTAATATGATCAATGGATGAGGCTTTAAAGAAAAACGTAAGCATTGGTGCAGGAGGAAACATTTCCTAGAATGAAACATAAACACAGTACAGGAAATATGTGACCCAGAAGTATATTCGGTAAGTACAAGTAATCATTTCCTGGTTATGAATGGCCACGCTTGCTTCTCATAAATCCCAAGATGAATCAACTGAATTTTCCAGGATTCCAGAATGCTTGGAAGCTGTAGAAACAGACTCTATAATCTCATCACTGCTCTGTAAATAAAATAGCCTAGGAATTAAGTCAATCGTTTAAAGGGATTCTGTCGTGATTTTTATGATGTCGTTTTTATTTCTAAATTACACTGTTTACACTGCAAATAATTCACTCCTGAACCAGCAAGTGTATTTTTTTTAATTGTAATATTGGTGTGTAGGCAGACATCTCAGGTCATTTTACCTGGTCATGTGATTTCAGAAAGAGCCAGCACTTTAGGATAGAACTGCTTTCTGGCAGGCTGTTGTTTCTCCTACTCAATGTAACTGAATGTGTCGCAGTGAGACCTGGATTTTACTATTGAGTGTTATTCTTAGATCTACCAGGCCGCACTTTAGGATGAAACTGCTTTCTGGCAGGCTGTTTTTTCTCCTACTCAATGTAACTGAATGTGTCTCAGTGAGACCTGAATTTTACTATTGAGTGCTATTCTTAGATCTACCAGGCTGCTGTTATCTTGCGTTAGGGAGCTGCTATCTGGTTACCTTCCCATTGTTCTGTTGTTAGGATGCTGGGGAGGAAAGGGAGGGGGTGATATCACTCCAAATTGCAGTACAGCATTAAAGAGTGACTGAAATTTTTCATAGTACAAGTCAGATGACTGGTGGCGGCTGAGAAACTGACAAAATGTCTATCCCCATGTCAGATTTCAAAATTAAATATAAAAAAATCTGTTTGTGCTCTTTTGAGAAACAGGTTTCAGTGCAGAATTTTGCTGGAGCAGCACTATTAACTGATGCATTTATGAAAAAACGTTTTTTCCGATGACAGTATCCTTTTCACAAAGCAGGGCAAATGAAGTGTAGTGTAAATAAATCACTGTGTTTTCAAATTACGCTCATCAGCTCTTTCTGTAGCTAATCTAACTGCAGGTATCTGATTCCCTCTGCAGGGAATGTTTATACCAGAATTTGTAAATATTATGGTGTTTGCATTAAAACTACAAAAGCTGTAGAGCAATGGTTTCCTGGCTTTTTTTGGTTGAAGTTCCCCTTTGCACTGCATCTTTTAGTCACAGTGATACTTATCTAATAAAAGGATTAGGAATATATGAAAATATTCCTGTATCAGACATGCAGCCATAGTTACAAGAAAATTAAAGATATCAATTAGGAGTTTGCCCTAAATCTCACCCCAACTGACGTTCAAGCTGGACCATCTAGGAGACCAAATAGGTAGTCTCCATAAATAGTTACCCTAACTGGCCTTCATTCCACAGTCCCTGCTACTGACCCTGAGAGAAGTAGCACCACAGTTTGAGATTTGGTGCGGTGAAGGGTCCATGTCTTGTGCACATTGGGGATCCTCAAGGGTGCACTTTGGTCATCTCAGACTAACTACAGACTCTGCTTTAGGAAGGGTGCCAGAGTATAAGTTCTCTTAACACCTAAGACATTTAAATATTTTACAGGTATGGGACATGTTATCCAGAATGCTTGGCAAATAATATACTTGGGAGATCAGTGCAACTCCTGGCCACAAAGTGAAACTTGTAAGTATAGGTCTACCTTGTTCACACTCTTCATGCTGAATTTGGTACAGGTATGGGACCTGCTATTCAGAATTCTTGGGACCTGGGGTTTCCTGGATAACAGATCTTACCATAATTTGGATCTTCAAACCTTAGGTCTACTAGAAAATCATGTAAAATTAAATAAATTTTTATTTAAAGGATTAAAGGATTAAATATATTTTAGTTAGGATCAAGTACACACTACTGTTTTATTATTACAGAGAAAAAGGATTAGATTTGGATAAAATGAAATCTATGGGAGATGGCCTGCCAGTAATTTGGAGCTTGCTGGATAACATGTTGCCGGATAACAGATCCCAAACCTTTTATACTAAAATAAATTGCCAGTATCTAAAAATAATATTTATATCCATATGTTAATTAAATTGGTTAAAGATATGTTACGCTACAGGGACTGGTGTGCCTTGGTAACATCAAAATGTGAGATTGTAGAATTTTCAAGATATTTGAATGCCATCTAGTGGTTTGGTTTATATATACAATTACCATTTGACATGGTTTTGACTATTTAGGAGTAAACACTTTCACTATGCATACTGTAGATGTGGGGTAAATATGTTTTCAGAAAAAATTTAGAAAAGACTTTTTGTTCTTTATATATAAACTATAACATCAATAACATCGTTTTTGGGCAGGTTACCTGGCCTACATTCAAACCATAACCAGTGCATGGAAAGTCTTGTCTCTTTCATTGCAGCATATGACTAAGACAACATGTTCATATGCCTTCTAAATGTAAATTAATCACATCTTTGCTGTAATGGTTTGTGATTCCAGTGCCCTGTGGTTTTTGCACGTTAAGAAAACACAGAAAATGACTCCATGTACAAATTCTATTGCTTCCCAAAATGTCTACAATGTCCATAAAAGTCCCAACAGTGTACTGAATCTGTATTGTGTGTGTGTGTGTATCCGGGGTGAACAAAACAGATCTCTACATTGTACATTGTTTCTTTTAAATAATATTTTATTCTTAATTTAAAAAAAAATACATGTTCCATGGCATTGGTATTTGTGTATTCTTTTTTCTATTGTCCACATCCATTCAAAGGGGTTTCCTACTACCTAGCACCTAATAAAGTAATCTATTGCAACTGATACTGACCATTTCTATTCTGTTGGGCTTAGTGATGGGCGAATTTGTCCCGCTTCGCTTTGTCGTGAAATTCGTAAATTTCCAGTGAAATTCACGCAACGGGCGAAACATTTGTGAACAATTCCGATGCCGGCGATATCATTTGACGCACGTTAAAGTCAATGACCCCAGGTCCTGAGCATTGTGGATAATAGTTCCCATACCTGTATAGGCTGCAGTAACCTTTGCCTTGGAATATCTGCTTCCCAGAAACCTCAGCTGAGGAGCCTCTAGGACAGTGATCCCCAACCAGTAGCTCGTCTTCAACCCCTTGGATGTTGCTCTCAGTGTCCTCAAAGCAGGTGCTTATTTTTGAATTCCAGGCTTGGAGGCAAGTCTTAATTGCATAAAAACTAAGTACAGCTATAGGATCCCTTATCCGGAAACCCGATATCCAGAAAGCTCCGAATCTCCCATAAATTCCATTTTATCCAAATAGTCCAAATTTTAAAAAATGATTTCCTTTTTCACTGTAACAATAAAACAGTATCTTTTACTTGATACCAACTAAAATATAATTAATCCTTATTGGAAGCAAAATCAGCCTATTGTGTTTATTTAATGTTTAAATGAATTTCTAGTAGACTTAAGGCATGAAGACTCAAATTACAGGAAGATCCGTTATCCAGAAAACCCCAGGTCCTGAGCATTCTGGATAACAGTCTTCATACCTGTATAGTGCCATACAGAGCGTCTTGTAGACTGCCAGTTCATATAGGGGCTGCCAAATATATAACATAGCACTTATTTCGCACCCCAACTGACTTTTTCATACTCATGTTGCTCCCCAACTCTTTTTACTTTTGAATGTGGCTCACAGGTAAAAAAGATTGGGGACCCCTGCTGTAAGGTGTTATTGCAAGAAAGTCAGGACTGCACAGGACAGTAATGTCTTGTATTACCTTGGATCCCAACAGAATGCATCAAGGTAGTAAATTGATGGAACTGCCACAGAGCTATGTCAGTCAAGTAGTACAAGGTATGGGATCCATTATCCAGAAACTAGTTATCCAGAAAGCTCCAAAATTACAGAATGGCCGTC
The DNA here is from genome assembly GCA_038501925.1 of Xenopus petersii. Classification (NCBI taxonomy): domain Eukaryota; kingdom Metazoa; phylum Chordata; class Amphibia; order Anura; family Pipidae; genus Xenopus; species Xenopus petersii. Next base: position 55,369,335 of record CM076672.1, read on the forward strand.
TCCCATAGACTCCATTTTATTGAAATAATCCAGATTTTTAAAAATGATTCCCCTTTTCTCTGTAATAATAAAACAGTAGCTTGTACTTGATCCAAACTAAGATATAATTAATCCTTATCAGAAGCAAAACCAACCTATTGGGGTTATTTAATGTTTACATCATTTTACAGTAAACTTAAGGTATGAACATCCGAATTATGGAAAGATCCATTATCCAGAAAACCCCAGGTCCCCAGGATTCTGGATAACATACCTGTAATGGACACAGTGTAGTAACCCGAAGACAAGGTCTATAAGAAAATACAAGGGATATCCAACGTACAGGTCACCTATTTTAAAGCAAATGTCTTCTTGGTTGCTATGGGTTACTGCACCTGGGCAAACTTAGTGCCTTTTATTATGTATGGGGGTTAGTGTTTATAAAAAAAAATTTCTGCGTTGCATGCAAAATAATTCAGAAAAAAAACAATAAAAATGTAAATATGAGTAGATTTTAATCAGAACTAAAACAACAAACATATATTTAAATCTAGATAATTTAATCATGTGCATAAATAATACTGAGAAAGGCTATCCTAGTAGAAAATGTTTTAAAATGCTCCTCCGAGCAGTGGCTGAAAGTAAGTACATAGTTGGAATCAGTGTGGTGCCTAATTTGTTACATTCTGTAGAGTAAATATTAAGATTCATTGCTCCTTCAGGGCGATATTGACCTTGGCTTCTTCCTTTTCACCTCAGCAGGAGTCAATATCTGGCTGTTGTTATGTGAGCTGTTAATGGCTTTTTAGACATCAATAAAATACTTTTTGGAGAATGTCTGATGTTGCAATTGCAAACCTTATAATCAGGCTGTTAAGAAGGAAGTTCCTCCTAAGATGAAAGTAAATTAAGGACAGTGGAATGTTTTAATGGTTTTCAATTTATGTCAGCTTAAATTCGTCTACAAGAATTAGTCTTGTATTTAATATATTTTGGTGGTATTAACCTTGTTTAAAATTATTTAAACACAATAAATTAATATAAACATTTTAACCAGTTTTCCCTTAAAGTAGTATTTGATTTCATTGGATTTGATATAGAATAAATGTTCTGGCCGCTTCATATCTTGGAGAATTTAGCCTCAGGGCAATAACTACACTAGGGCTTTAAGGGGGCTCCATAGACGAAAGAATGAGGTATTTTAAAGAAGAAGAAGAAAAGCCTGTGTGAAGGGACCACTTCATCCCACATTCCCACAATCAGGAACTGAGGTTTATAGGTGTAAAGGAGTTCATACATGGACAGACATTGGCTGCTGATTCCGCCTTATTGGACTCATTCAGATGTGGTTGGATGTAGACACCTCTATGAGTTCTGATCACTGATTTAAATGCAGAGCCTGAACCTGCACCATGCCTGATTTGGAGCTCCATTTGAGTAGCAAACATGTTTACAGGGTCGATTTATTAACAGTCAGATTTTTTTTTATTTCACTAATCGATTTTTTTAGTGTTAAAAGTTGTATTTAATAAACAACTCCACAATTAACCACAATAATGTTGTTGTTTGTTAAATGTAAAAAAACACGATAGACTCCAATATAAGACCATCTCTCTAGAATAGATTATGTAGAAGTCAGTGGGAGGTCTTCTAATCAAATTGTAAAATCTTTATTTACTTTAAGGTTTAGGGCAGAGACACATACTCAGATTTGGGGAGATTAGTCGCCCAGCGACAAATCTCCTCTTCTTCGGGACGACTAATCTCCCTGAACTTCCTCCTGTCGGTGATTTACATTCTCACAAGGAAACTTCGGGCGACTTTGGAAAATGAAGCGCTCCGAGTACCACCCGCCGGCGATTTAGCCGGCGGGAGGCAGTTCAGGGAGATTAGTCGGCCCGAAAAAGTTGCGATTTGTTGATGGGCGACTAAATCTCCCTGAATCTGAGCATGTGTTTCTGTCTTATGAAAATTAGGATTTTGAGGTATTTGTACAGATGCAGCCACTTTGGTTTGTCTGTTTGACACAGAATAACTAAACACAGATATCCCATTTATCTCATTTAACACAGAAAACTGCGTCACAACATCCCATCTAATTAAAGCATTCACCATTGTGAACAATGGAGCTTTGGTATGCTAATGAAAAGGTTAAATGCATTAAATGAGTTAAGATGACTTAAGATAACACAGTTTCTTCAATTACCCCTGAGTCATGACGCATTTAACTCACAAATCCAAGTGGCTTCATCTGTATTAGTTCAGCTTTTTTAATTCATGCCCTTTGAATTCAGATTTTCTAATAACTAAGGAAACATTTGAGCATATTAAAAATGTGAATTTAGTCTTGAATTTAGAATTACTCAAATTCAAATTTTGAAAAATAGGCCTAGGCCTCTAGGGGTTCCCACTGCAATGTGGCCCCTGACTGCAGTGCTCCACTGTGGCCCTGCATCACATGCTTTGTTACTTTATGTAATAGGGACACCAAGCTTCCATGGAGTTTGAACCGCCTGCAGGGGCTAAGCACTTCTTAGAGGACAACAATCATCAAACCATCATATTAGCCCAAAGGCTAAAACAGCGATTCAGCAGGTTTAAGGTGGTGAATAGTCGAGTTTGAATTCTTAAAGTGCCAGTACAAAAAATCAAGTTCAAATTATTTTAAAAACTCGAATCAAATTTTAACTATTCACTGGTCTATTCTAATTTGATAAATCTCCCCCTATCTGTATTAAGGGCTTTTGTGACATTGGAAACATATTGTAAGATTACAGTGAAACTTATATTATAGGACAATTTAAGGGAGAGACAATGTTTACGTGCGTTAAGCAGAATCTTATCATGAAAATCTCAGATAAAGACACTAATGTAGTGCTAATGGATGCAGAGAAGTATAAAAAAAAGTATGTTGGCAGTTATTGGATAGTGCAGAGTATTTGAGATTCCCAGGGGATGCAAGGGTAAGGTTACAACACATCTTAGTATAATATTAAATGCCCTACAAGAGTATTATTTAAATGAATGAGTTTAACTATCATTTTGTGAAGTATTCAAAGTATCTACATTACATTTTGGGGCCCATTCACTAAGCTAGAGTGAAGGAATAGAGGAAAATAGAGGGGAAAAAATGTGATTTTCAAAGGTTTTTTTTTGGCTACTTCGACCATCGAATTGGCTACTTCGACCTTCGACTACGACCTTCAACTTCGAATCGAATGATTCAAACTAAAAATCATTTGAATATTCGACCATTCGATAATCGAAGTACTGCCTCTTTAAAAATTGGGGAAGGTCCCCATAGGCTTGCTAACACTTTTCTGATCGAAGGATAATCCTTCGATCGATGGATTAAAATCATTTGAATCGTTCGATTCGAAGGATTTAATTGTTCGATAAAACGATTATTCCTTCGATCGTTCGATCGAACGAATTGCGCAAAATCCTTCAACTTCGATATTCGAAGTCGAAGGATTTTAATTCGCCCGTCTGAGTTAGTCAGTGACTTGAAGCCACATGGGACATAATTGTTCAGTGAGTTTTGCAATTGATCCTCAGCATTCAGCTCAGATTCCAAAGCAAACAGTTATGACCCATATGGCCCTCCCCTAATTCAATGATTGGTTACTTCCTGGTAACCAGTTGTCAGGAGCGCTCCAATGTCCAGCGCCGCTGCATCCAAGATGGCGGCGTCCATGACACACGCGGGTTGACGCCGGCACCTTGACGCCAGCATGATGATGTCATCACGCCGGGGTTTCCAAAATTTGGAAATAAAATAACTTCCAGGTCACAGGTTCGATGCCCGATTATAGGAATTGCTGACTTGTGTTCCTGGGTTCCCTAAATTCCTAAATTGTTGTTTCCTGGATTCCTGACTTCTGCCTTGACCCTGATTCTGATTCTTGCTGCCTGCCTTTTGAACCGTTGCCTGAATTTGACTACGCTTTCACCTGACCCCATTGGATACCACTGAACTTGGATTTTTTACCCGAAGCTTCCTACTTGGTCCGGACTTCTCCCGCTGGGAGCTGATAGGCCCCCTGACACCAGTCAGTGGAAACCAAGAGAGCTGAAAAGCAGGAAGTATTCTGTTAGGTTAGACATCCAGTCACTCCAGCCTTTATACATTACATTTTTTGGCTAACTAACTATATTAGAAATATGTTTTATTTTGCACAGCCTATCTATTTACCCAGTTTTTATGTTTATACTGAACAATTCCCTTAAGTTTATGTCTGTTCTTCTTGCTCTATGTAATGAGCGTAAATGATGTGTTAAAAAACAGTACCTGTATAAGACAACATTTATCTGGCCACATTGGATTTCCAAGGTTTAGATATATTATTTATAATATATTATATATCACAAATATATATTATATATATATATATATATATATATGAAAAGTGTCAATTGTCAAAGGGTCAGATTTGTTTATATAAAATTCCAGCGAGGACCAGCATTCCTTTATAAGTTATTAAAGTGATAACAGAATTCATCCAACACTTTGGCCCACATCAGGGCCCTTATCAATAATATGTATAATGTAGTGGATAATGCAATATAAAATATTATTTGTTCTAAGGTGATTTCTTCAAAATAATAATTTTCCTTGCAATTATGTTGAACGGCCATTGGGGGGCAAGATATGTGACCCTACTTATACATGCCTTCTTTATAATGTCCTATTGTATGATAGTACATTATTATAGGAGATTGGTGTTAGACAACGTTAATCTACATATTAAAGGAAAACTACCCACTAAGTGAATACTAGCAACAGATAGTTTATATTATATTAAGGGGGTTATTTACTAAACTCAACTAAACAAGCTTTTTTTGACAAAAACTATTTTTTTTGTGGGGAAAAAAACTCAAATTTATTATACCTCTATGCTGCAAAAAGCCTTAATCTGAAAATCTACCATCTCAGACCTGTTGAGATCCTGTATAAATCAATGGGAGAGGCACCTATCCCAATTTGAAAGTATCATGGTCTGTGCTGGGAAGGGTCAGACTGGACATGGGAGGGCCCACCAGTTTACTATACTCCGTCTGGGAGCACGCCAGAGTATGTGTACAAAAGCTGGTGCACATGCGAGACCACCGACGCGCATGCACATTGATCAATTTTTATTTGGGGGCCCGGAGATCGAGGAAGGGGGCTGGGCCGCCAGGGGCCCCTGAGGGCAGGGGCACAGCGGGTTTTTTCCTGGATTCCCACTGGCCCAATCCGACGCTGGTGCTGGGTTTAGCCTGAAAATCCGAGCTTTTCCGAAAAAAATCAAGTGATCTGGGAAAGAATTTATTAATATTATGAAATAAATTTGGATTTTGGTAAATAAACCCCTAAGTGACATATTACAAAATCTTACTCAACTGGAATATAGATATTAGCAAATATTGCCCTTTTACATCCCTTACCTTGAGCCATCATTTCGTGAAGGTCTGTGTGCTGCCTCAGAGATCACCTGACCAGAAATTATACAGCTCTAACTGTAACAGGCAAAGGGAGGAGCTCTGTCCACTTAATGGCTCATGTGATCTAACATGTAAGGTTTGTCTGGATTGTTTGTGTGCACCATGAATAATAGCATCCTGGGGGCAGCCCTTAGTTCTAAGCACATACTGCTAAAAAGTATATTATTATGAAGATGGATTATTTACATGGAGCTGTTTTATGCAATATATTTTTATAAAGACCTACATTGTTTGGAGATATAGTTTTCCATTAAGCTCACCTTGTCATGGAGTCTTAGATTTGAGGATTATAAAAACAACATTTGTGCATCTCCTTAGTGGTAAAGAATAGGAATGGGTGGATTTTACCTGTTTCGACAAAAATTCACAGCCAGCCAAAACTCACCGAAATGCATTAAAGTCTATGGGCGACAATTTTTTTTTAAATTAACAAGCAGAGTTGTAATATACTTGATAGTGTGTGTCCTATATTTTAGGTAGGACATTTCTGTGAAATTATATAAAAGGGTCATTGAGCCCATATGCAGGTAGAATTCTGTGATACTGCCTTGATATTACCTCCAGCTTTTCTGTCCTGAGCATGGACAAAGAAGGAGGCGGGAGAGCACATTGCAAGTACAAGATCATTAAAAATTGATACAGTTATGTGACCTTGAGTTTTCCAAATAACAGATCTTTCTGTAATTTGGATCTTCATTCCTTAAAGGGATACTGTCAAGGGAAAAATTTTTTTTTTCAAAATGAATCAGTTAATAGTGCTGCTCCACCAGAATGCTGCACTGAAATCCATTTCTCAAAATAGCAAACAGATTTTTTTATATTTTGAAATCTGACATGGGGCTAGACATTTTGTCAATTTCCCAGCTGCCCCTGGTCATGTGACTTGTGCCTGCACTTTAGGAGAGAAATGCTTTCTGGCAGGCTGCTGTTTTTCCTTCTCAATGTAACTGAATGTGTCTCAGTGGGACATGGGTTTTTACTATTGAGTGCTGTTCTTAGATCTACCAGGCAGCTGTTGTCTTGTGTTAGGGAGCTGCTATCTGGTTACCTTCCCATTGTTATTTTGTTTGGCTGCTGGGGGGGAAAGGGAGGGGGGGGGTGATATCACTCCAACTTGCAGTACAGCAGTAAAGAGTGATTGAAGTTTATCAGAGCACAAGTCACATGACTTGGGGCAGCTGGGAAATTGACAATATGTCTAGCCCCATGTCAGATTTCAAAATTGTATATAAAAAAAACAGTTTTCTCTTTTGAGAAATGGATTTCATTGCAGAATTCTGCTGGAGCAGCACTATTAACGGATTCATTTTGAACATTTTTTTTTTCCATGACAGTATCCCTTTAAGTCTACTAAAAAATAATGTAAACATTAAATAAACCCAATAGGCTGCTGTGGCTTCCAATAAGGATTAATTATATCTTAGTTTGGATCAAGTACAAGCTACTGTTTTATTATTACAGGAAAAAAAAGTAAATCATTTTTAAAACTTGGGATCATTTGGATACAATGCAGTCTATGGAAGATGGCCTTTCTGTAATTCAGAGCTTTCTGAATAACGTGTTTCCGGATAATGGATCCCATACCTGTATTTGGCTTTTAAATTTAGTGACTTGTTTCACGGCATAACCACCACCCATGCACATAAGTGATTCTAAGATTATAAAAGTAGTACAGGTATGGGTACTAATCTACTAGAAAATCGTATAGACATTAAATGAAGCCAATAGGCTGGTTTTGTTTCCAATAAGGATTAATTATATCTTAGCTGGGATGAAGCACAAGCTACTGTTTTATTATTACAGAAAAAAGGGAAATTATTTTTAAACATTTGGATCATTTGGATAAAATGGAGTCTATGGGATATGGCCTTTCTGTATTTCAGAACTTTCTGGATAATGGGTTTCCACATAATGGATCCATACCTGTTATAGTGAAGAATTTTGATGATTGCCATAAAAGCTATCCAGACTTTCAGTAATAAAATGTAGATATTGGTGGTAATAACTAGTGATGGGCGAAATTCACGAAACGGCATAAAATTCGCGAAACACCGCCAGTGTCTCGTTTTGAAACACCGGCGTCCCTTTTTTTTCTTAATTCTCACCAGTGAATTTTCGCGGCAGTTTCACGCCGGCGGAGAATCCCAGAATTCGCCGCGAATTTGCGCCTGCCAAATGAATTCGCCCATCACTAGTAATAACCTAAATAAATATAGAGATTGCTGTGCTGTCTGTTGCTTCAGCCTCACCCATGCCTTAATTATCCTCTGGAAGGGTAAGAACATTTGTATTGTGGTAAATGAGACCAACAGTTACAGCCATCAATGCTGTACATTATCAGCTCTTTTCAACCCCATTTCTGCTGAGCCTCACTCACAAAGCAATATATTATAAATATACATAGACCCGCCTTCTGTCATTCCTCAGATGCTGACTGGATTATGCACTGAGACCAGCACAATAAAATCTAAAGATTATGTCACACTTTCATTAATACTCCAACAATTCAGGACACGACCTACACATGGAAGTTTTTTCTTTTTTTTTATTATGAAATACTGTTTCTATTTATTGGCACAGAGGGAAATAAAAGTTTGAAAGCACGGATGTGTAAATGTTTGATTCAGAGAACCACAACACCTCACCGCACAATAATAAAAGTAATTTTTGGACTTGCTCTTGTGTTTTGGACTGTTCTCATTTTTGAAAATGTTCCCTAACAAAAGGTAATTCTAGCATTAACATAAGCGGACACATGAGCAACCAAAACACTAAAAAAATGAAATTGATTTTGAATCAGATTACTATTTTGCTTATTAATATGTGTGCAATATATGGAGTGGGACTTCTAGAGGAGATAGACAGCAATAGCTCTGCTCATATAGTTGCAACAGCCCTATACTAAATACTGACTGCTGGAAATATACAGTCCTGTTAGATGGGGATGCAGTGGTGGGCGAATATATTTTCTAGACACGAATTCCTGCGTTTTGCCGCAAGCGAATCAATTTGCGAACCTGCAGCAACAATTCGTTGACAAAAAATCCGCCACGTCAAAATTTTTTTTTAACTTTAATGTGTTTGGAATAAATAATCGTGCATATAAAAGTTGTCGCTCGCATCAAAATTGACACGCGCCAAAATTGATGTACGTCCAAATTATTTTGACCGCCCATTGACTTCAGTGCGTTTCCTGAAATTTTCACGGTTTTGCGTTAAATTCACAAGTTTTTCGGCGAAGCTAAACTGCACAGATTCACCCATCACTATTTATCAGCATTCCAATGTATGCATTTTAGAGTTTTTTTCCTATTCGGTTAAACACAAAATTTTACCAAACTGAAATGTTTCCTTATTGTATTGTAAAAAACTTTATTGAATCAAACAGTGAAAACAACTTGAATACATTAAATTTGTTTTTTACTCATCATTTTCAGTGGGTGTACAAAAATTACTTCCATATGAACTCGCCAACTTTTAGATGCCAAAATTTTACATTCAAGTTTTGTAGCTTCATAAACATCAAACATTCAAGTTTTTTAAATCATAATTCAAATTTAAGTTTGAAAAAAAAACATCAAATTGCAGCAAAATTCGAACGTTGACATAGGGGCAGATTTATCAGGGGTTGAATTTCGAGGTAAAAAATACTTCGAAATTCGACCATCGAATTGAAATACTTTGAATTCGAATATCGAATTCAAACTTTTTTCATAGAATTTGGGTATTCTGCGGTCAAAGTAAAATCGTTTCTCGAACGATTGGAACAATTTTATCGTACGATCGAACGATTTTACTTCGACTTCAAAAAACTTAGAAAAATGTTGTAGAAGGTCCCCATAGGCTAACAAAGCACTTTGGCGGGTTTAATTTGGCAAATTATTGAAGTCAAAGTTTTTTTTAAAGAGACAGTACTTCGATTATCGATTGTAAATTCGAAGTCGTAGTATCCTATTCGATGGTTGAAGTATCCAAAAAACTACTTTGAATTTTGAATTTTTTTCATTCGAAAATTCCCTCGAAATCACTTCAACCCTTGATAAATCTGCCCCTTAAAGTGGTAGCCATCACTGTATCTGAAAGGACCCAGAGCAGCCCACTCTTCATTGGAAATTATGGCAATAATCATACTGTACTAGTTCTCTGTTACATAAACTACTGTTTTTTTATTCAGCAAACTGTAACAGACTATCTAGTATTTGTAAGTATAATGCTGAGTAATCTTGGAAGTGTTTTTTTTTTGGGATTACTCATAAAATCCAGTTGCTTTAGATATATCACTACTAGATTTGTGAAATCAATTTGAATGAAAAGCTTCCCCTCTCAGTTAAAGTTGAAATGGAAAACACTATGACATAACTAGAAAAATAACTTTCATAATTCATAATGGATATGAAAATTTTAGTTTCGTTTTTTCAGAGACAGGTCCAGGAACCCTGTCTCTAGCAGTCTCCAAAGAAAAGGTCTTCCAGACTTAATATTTACCTGTAATACTGGCAACATTGTAATATACATGGTTTATTTTCTTTAAATTTGTCTCTCTCGGTTAAAGATCTGTTGTCAGTACCACTGCTTCAGAAAAAAAACCCCACAATAATGTGTCTTCTGGAAAGATCAGAAAGCATCCATAACTATAGGTTTCTGTCTTTGTTAGAGATCATATTACCCATGAATTGCTTCTTCTCAGTTGTATATAATCCTAACCTGGCCAGACTGTCTTTTTAACTGAAATCTTTCATTTGTTTTCCCATCTCTTGATTCCGTCCAGTCAAGTCAAGTGTACTTCTGTTTGCTTTGCAAACTTGCACCTTTTAGGCCAGGGCCACATGACACCGACTCTCCTCCCACTGCTCCCCTACTTTTAAATTACTTGTAGGGGCCCTGGCACCAATGTTTTTTTTCTTTAACTTGTAGGGGGCCCTGACCACCAAAATTGTAGGGGGGCCGCCCTGGGCACCAATGTTCTTTTTTTAACTTGTAGGGGGCACTTAAAGTTTTAACTCTCGTGTCTTGTGTGGCCTTCGTACTGATGGGTGAGGGAGGGGTGGCAAGGGGGCCCAGAAAACTTTGTTGTTTGGGGCCCTGTGATTTCTGATGGCAGTGTGTAAGGGGAGTAACCATTTTTTGTTGGAGACACACTTCACCCCACTCCAAGTGAACATATAACCAGGAGCTTTGTTACATCAAGCGTCTTCACCATAAGCACATGCATTGTTTAAGTTTAACCCTTTGTCCAGAGGATTGATACTTGGGATGGCTAGGTCGGGTACTCACGCTTGTCTCCAGTCACCAGGAATCCATGTTCCCCACCTGTCTCAGTAATCTGGCACTCCGTGTGGTTTCCCTTTACTATTCCGACCAGGCTTTTTCTACTGGCAGACCACTGGCCGAAGCCCATCAAACCCTTGGGTCCCTATCCTGTGGAAAATCCACCAAGGCACTATCCCCACTACCCTCCTTGTTGGGGCATTAGGCGGCCCATGCTCCCTATCCAAACCTAGTGCCTACTATGCTCCCTCTTACCTACTCTCAGATTGCTTCTCAGATTGATCTATTTTCTTCCAGTCTTCCGTTCTCTGCCATTCCCTCCAGACTAAGGCTTTAAAACTAGGGTGTGGTCCCCTTTTTATACCTCTAGACTCACCATCTCCCTCTAGTGACAGGGGAATATTGCATCCACCCTTCTACTACCTTCCTGCACCACCTAGTGGCCGATTTATTAAGTTACACTGAACACCCCATATTGCAAACACACTCAAACATAAATGAACCCACTTTTACATATCACACAGTTTCAAACAGCAATGTGCACACAGTCATTTTTACTCACCATAACATACATCAACCACTCTACCCCCTTACAAGTGCTGGTGGCCCTAGTCTTAGGGTTGAAATCTGCCATGGGTGCACAGTCACAGAGAGCTTTGATATCACTGCATACACAAAGGGAAATACAACCAAGAGCTTTTCTGATAGCAGAGATAACACAATGCATGCTATTATTTTACATTTTTTTATACACTATATTTTCCTCTCAATCCTTTTTCTCAAGATCTGTTAATCTGAGGTAAGACACATCTTCCCCTCTTCCTTTCCCTCTCTTTTTTTTTCTTTGTTTTTCTTTTCCTCCCCCTTGGGCGACTTGTTTATTTTTTCTTGTTCTTTTAAGGTTCTTCTTCTTCTGTGCCTCTACCAGCCATATCTGTCCCCCAGCCCTACTATATCATCATCATCTTCATTTATTTATATAGCACCAGCAAGTAGATCTCATTCTCGCCATGCTTTCCTTACAAGTTGCTTAGACTTCCTAATTTTTTTGTGGTTCTCCAGATGGAAAGATAAGCCAACACTGTTGAAAAGAGATCTGAGAATCAATAGTTTAAATAACCTACAGTCTGTTATTTACTGTTATTTACTCTAAATAAGAACATATTTGATTAACCCAAAGATAGAAACCATGATATTTGCTTTTTATTTTAAGTACATTTGGGCCATTTGAGACAAATCTGCACTGCTAAATGTACTAACCTCTCAGAAGGACTTCCACATACGAATACAAGTGGTTTGGGGTTACAGAATTTTACAAACAGGAAGATTTGTGCCCTTACTCGTTCCAAAATATTAATTTTGTTGGGAGCCACTTTGATAGATGCAGTAAGTTACCAACTGCATTAAACATGTGTATATACTTCATATATGTAAACATCTTACAATGAATTTTATCTGCGTATGGCTACGAACAAATATATTGTTTATAGCCACAAAGAGAATGGAAAACTATTTTCCTATTAATTTTGGGTATTATAGCACAGGGCACCCTTTCCTTCACAGTATTTCATTATTTTGTGGTTTTTAGCAAGAGTTATATTTTTTAGCTGATACTGAATAAAGATCTGCAAAAAAATAATAATAGTCAGCACATTATTCTCTAAACATTAAAAATACAGCACACACACAAATGGATGTAAAAATCAGTTTTGAAAGAAAGACTCAGAAACATTATCATTCTGTGCTGATGGAATTTTATTGTGCTTTTTACTATGAATTTTAGGGCATTACATATGGCAGGTTTAGCTCTGTACATTCCTCTTTTGTTTGCAAAGAATTTCTACAAAGCTCTTTAATGTGGTTGCTTGTTTCCAAGAATATTATCAGGGGAAAAAGGGTAAATATTTTTTAAAAGAATATTCAACAGAAATGAAGATCAGTGAGCTATTTCTCCAGGATTCAAGCTAAAGGTGGCTATACACAGAGAGATTCGCTCGTTTGACAATGTCGCCAAACGAGTGGATTTCTCCCAGATCTGCCCACATTGAGGTGGGCGATAAGCTGATCCGATCGTGAGCCCTAGGGCCCAAGAATCACATCAGAATGGAGGAGATACGGGCGGTTGGATTGCGGGACCGCATCAACGCACAGATGCGGTCGTGATCCGACAGGATTTTTTACCCTGCCCGAACAGCATCTGGCCGACCTTTGAACAGATATCGATCGAGGACGCCCATCGGATGGCCTCACACACAGACCAATAAGCTGCCGGCTCGTTCTGATGGCAGCTTTTATCAGTCCGTGTATGGGGGCCTTTATGGATGTAAAGACATTGGTTTGGATCTAAAGGTGGCCTGGCACCCCAGAACAGGTTTAAACCATGAAGGTGGATTTATCTCTCATGTACAGGTGTAAGGCGCAGTGTTGCCTCTGCAAGTATTCCTCTTTAACACCATTCCTGGGTTTCAACACCTACATTCTTTTTAGATAATGCTTACAATAGGCCTCCCGCGGTCCCTTGCATGAATGCTAAGCTTTACTTCAGCATATATTCTTTTTCTTGTAACCTTGGTTAGAATTTTTTGCTATTTTTTCAAAATTGTATTCTATGCTATTAACCAGATGGCAAACTGCTACCAACCAAGATGAGGCTATCAATACTTTCTCTAATTACAAATCCCTGTTTACATTTCAGCATTATTCTCCCTCTTTTGTTTAACACCCACATCTTCATAGATCTCTCCAGTGGGGAGTTTGGGAAAATAATCAGCGAATATTGCTACACTCATTACATTGTCCATTGAAGATCTATTTACTGGAGGATATCTAGAATCTTGCCTATATTTTACTAGTTCATGTGTATTTAGAACAAAGCTAAACAGATCCTCTTGCTTTTTACTGTGCTTTTCAGTGTCTTTTGAACCCAAGTGTCATACAAAGTGAGGCACCCCATATTTCCAGTGCGAACAGTTAATTTATAAGGTGAAAGTATGACTTAAATATAAGGTAAACACAGACTCCTAACTAGAATATTCAGATGAATTAGTACTATTCATTAAGGTATGATAGTTTGTCTATGCAGTCAAAGAGAATGAGACAGGCACTCTCATTGTATAAACCAGAAATGTAATATTGTCTGGAAATATTTCCTATTTGGAGGCGACGTTGGGATTTAATTTACATTCAGTTATAGATGAAACTAAAAATAAATTTCCATGCCAATATACATTTCCTTACAGCACCCACACTAAATGGAACTGAGATCATTTCTATATATATATATACTGCCAAGTGTTTTTGGCAACAGCTGTGCTATACTGTTGTATAAACTCAAAAAGAACTCTACACACGACTCACAGAATACTGCTTTTCTACAGAAATGCTCCTTTTCTGGCCTCCCATTTCTAGGTATAAAATGCAATATGTATAACAATTTGTTGCTTTTTTCCAATAACCGCTACATTATTAGTTTAAAGCCTAGCAATTCTAGGGAGTGCAGTTTTCCATCTACTTTTTTACAGGAAAGGGAAACATATTAAATAATTAAAATTACACATAGTCCAACATTTCTAGGAATGTGTATGTATAACACACTTTGGATATGTTTATTTTAGCACACACATTTCTAGAAATATTTCAAGCCCGCTTTACTATATACTGACTTTGTCATTTTTATTTTTTAAAAATTCAAGGTCTGTGACATCATCTTCCACCATTCCATCATCTCTTCCTTCTCTTCCTCCTTTCTTTCTGTCAAGGACTCAAGGTCAAAGTCAACCTATGCCAAAGAAGACAAATATTGGTGAATTAATGAAGCAAATACTAGAGATGTGTACCATAGAATTATTTGCTTAAATTGCTCTATGGGAGATGGCCTTCCCATCATTTTGCATTTTCTGGATAACAGGTTTCTGGATAAGGGATGCCATACCCATATTAGCAAAAGGCCACAAAGCACCTACTTTTGTTGCCTAATCATTCTATTTGAATAACCAGGTTAGTAGACCACTTTTTATCTAATGATACTTTCCTGAAAAGCCTTAACCAATCATATTATTACATGTGTGTAGAGGGAAGATGCTGCCAACCTTTGCATGTTTCTGGGAAGGAGGGTAGAATTTTTGTTTGGAGACTCATATGGCTCCCAGTTTGGGCAGCTTGTATCTCTACTACTATACCGTATATGATACATCTTTATAAAATACAGGTTTCTGGATAAGGAATCTATCTTAAATTTGGATCTCCATACCTGGTCTACTAGAAAATCATGTAAACATTAAATAAAACCAATAGAATTGTTTAACGTCCAATAAGGATGGGTTCAAGCACAAGGTATTGCTTTATTATTACAGAGAAGAATGTACATAAATAATTAAATGTGGCATCTTTTTTGGTCTGTAAAACCATTGTGTGGGGTCAGTTTTTAGCAATGCGGCAGTTCTGCAGCAACTCATGCTACAAAATAAAATATAATTTGCACAATGGGATTGAATAATATGGGTAAAGAATTAGAAAATTGCATACAAATAACCAGACAACAAAAAGATATATCAGGCCCCCTCAGAAAACCGTTAGTATTATAGAAATGCTGATTATTCACATCTGTGTGTTTATGGCACAGTTATGCCCAATAGTTCATGAATATTAATGAAACTTTGAGTATTTAACCTTTCTTCCTTATCGGTGCTTAATACTTACCTTAACAGCTGGGCTATAAGGAACAGCTACTTTCTTCGCAACAGCCAGATACCCAGGTGCTGAAACTGTAATTTTATAATTTCCAGGTGTCAGCAGTCTCCAGTAGTCACCATCCTTTGCTAAGATTTAAAAAAAGGGACAGATACAACAGCAGTTTAATATAAGGCAACAGAAAAGCATGTATTTAGCAAAAATAGCGCATGATATTTATGTGCTGAGAGAAACTTCCCTGTTCTGATTTGCCAAGACATTTTTATAATAGTGAAATTTTGGCAAATGTTTTTGAATTCCTAAAACTATAATAATTTTCCATTGCATACAGTTAATATCTTGGGGCTTAATAATTAAAGTTTAGCTTTACTACCAACAGTCATGAAAGTATTAAAACATTGGAATTGCTAGGAGTGCCTAGTTCCATATACAGGTATGGGACCTGTTATCAAGAATGCTCGGGAAAGACGCTGCTCTGATGTTCTTCTGCTTAGGAAAACAATTAGAACAGATCTTTCCTAAGAACATCAGAGCAGCCTCTTTCTTTCTCCTGACAACTTTCTTGACTACTTGATGGTCAGAATGGTCAGAAACTGACCAGCAGGTGGCGCTGTTGGAACAAAATTCATTCATATTAACAGCACATGTATCCCTTAATATCTTGGAATAAAAAGAAATTAAATAATGAATGTAAATTGCAAAAGTTCTTAGACTAAAATTCTTGTCAATTTTACATTCACTTATTTTAAATGTTTACTTATCCTTTAAGTCTACTAGAAAACCATGTAAACATTAAAGGGGTGGTTCACCTTCAAATTAACATTTAGTATGTTATAGAATGGCCAATTCTAAGCAACTTTTCAATTGGTCTTCACTATTTATTTTATTTTTTTCGTTTTTGAATGATTTTCCTTCTTCTGAATTTTTCCAGCTTTCAAATGGGGGTCACTGACCCCATCTAAAAACAAATGCTCTGTATGGCTACAGATGTATTGTTATTGCTAATTTTTATTACTCAACTTTCTATTCAGACTTCTCCTATTAGTATTCCAGTCTCTTATTCAAATCAATGCATAGTTACTAGGGTAATTTCCCCCCTAGCAACCAGATGGCTGAAATTGCAAACTGGAGAGCTGCTAAATAAAAAACTAAATAACTCAAAAACCACAAATAATAAAAAATTAAACCCATTTACAAATTGTCTCAGAATATCACTTTCTACATCATACTAAAAGATAATTTTAAGGTGAACAACCCCTTTAAGGGAGTTATTTACGAAAATCCAAATTTATCTCATAATTAAAATTTAAAAAAACTCAACAAACTCCCATGCCCAATTTTGCCTTATTTATTAATAAATAACTGGAATAAACTGGATTGGGAAAAAAACATGATAAAATTGACCGAAAACCAAAATCGCTTTTTTTTTCTGCCCCAAAAAGCCAAACCAGATACATTTGTGAATTAGGAAATAACCCCCTAAATAAACCTAATAGGCTGGTTCTGCTTCCAATGAGGATTAATTCTATTTTAGTTGGGATCAATTACAAGCTACTGTTACCGGATATATATTAAATCTGCCTCAAAGGTTTTTTATTTGCTGTTTATAAAAGTTTAAAAAGTATGTATAGACATAATTTAATATGATCAATTAATTTACATTAAGTAACTCTAAAAACAATTTGAGTTCAGATAACAAGTCAAGGCAAATCTTGAATGTTTTCTAGATTAATAAGTGCGTGCAAGCATAGCAAATGCAATAGCCTAACCACTGCTATACACATCCTTTATTTAACAAAAAAGTGTTCCAGCAGAGCCTAACAGTTGGGAACAAATATTTATATAAAGTCTGAATAGCTTAGGTTCTCAACAGCTGCTTTAATATACTCTTTTTTTTACTTGAAAAAAACCTAATAGAAAAGTCAGACACCCATTTGTTTAAACCTTGTGCATTTAAGGACTGCCTTAACATTTAATAAAGCTTTTCCCAAAACTATACAGTATGTAACCACAGCAAAATACATGTGCAAAGATTTTGGACAGAAGACAGTTTTTAATGGCAAAAATTAATTATTTATTGCCTGTAAAAAAAAAAGACACATTTGCCAAGGGTGACCAAATGTCTTTATTAATTGATTTCGTTTTTCAACAAATTCCAATACAAGTATGGGATCTGTTATCCGGAAACCCAATATCCAGAAAGCTCTGAATTATGGAAAGGCCGTCTGCTATAAACTCCATTTTATCCAAATAATCAAAATTTTTAAAAATCCTTTCCTTTTTCTCTGTAATAATAAAACAGTAGCTTGTACTTGATCCAAACTAAGATATACAGTAATTAATCCTTATTGGAAGCGGAAACAGCCTATTGGGTTTATTTAATGTTTATATGATTTTCCAGTAGACTTAAGGTATGAAGCTCCAAATTATGGAAAGATCCGTTATCTGGAAAGCCCCCAGGCATTCCTGGATAACAGGTCCCATACTGTACTGAATTTGCAAGTAAATGACTGTCTATAGAGACAGAATTTTTCTGTCACACTATTTAATCTTTTAGGTCTAGTTTGTATCTGATAAATATTTCTCTTGTTTTTTTAATCCTCTTTTGTTTCAGGGCATATAATAAAGATCATTTATTCAAAGGGAAAAAAGAACCTAAACTTTTAAATGATGAGAAGGGAGTCATCTGGTAATTCAATTCATGGTGACTAAAGAATAGTTTTTGAATCCCTGAAAGCTTTTGTTTCAGTGCAATAAATATATAATTCCAT
Source organism: Xenopus petersii (assembly GCA_038501925.1). Lineage (NCBI taxonomy): Eukaryota > Metazoa > Chordata > Amphibia > Anura > Pipidae > Xenopus > Xenopus petersii. The sequence goes on from CM076672.1 coordinate 55,387,526, forward strand.
TGCCTGTGTAACCTGGCCACTATTTGCTCATTATAGTTCATTTTTGTTTCCAATTCCAAGTTTATATAGATCTCCCCATCATATATCCATTTTATTAAACATCTAGAAATAGCCACCAGATTAAAGACCCTAAAATCAGATACATTTTTTCCTGCTTTGGTATCTCAATTTATATCAAGCTATCTCTTACTTTTATATAAGCAGATTAATAAAGCAGAGTCCTATTTGTTTCCTGTTTCGGCCTCAAAGTATTATAATGCGAAGAAGCAAATGTGTTAAAGTGTATATTAGTTCTGAAAAAGTTTTAAAGAAACTCTTTTAACATTAAACAGAGAATGTATACCTTTTGTTAAAATGAGAACGACCAGGGATAAATCCCTAGATACTTTTTACTGACTTTTTACACTCAATTTGTACAAAAGATTTTGTGATAGAGAACCAAAGACAAACTAGATTAGATATTTTCAAGAGATTCCAGATTTTGGTGATGGAACAATTAGCAAATCATCAGCAAAAGTGTTTATTATTTATTCTAATCCCATGATATTTTATAAGCATTTCATGCTGGAGTGAGAGCGTCCATGTAAATAGAGCCAGTAATACTAAGAGCCTCTAAGCATTCAAACAAGTGTTTGCAGGATATTATATCAAATGCTTTTTCTGCATCTATATGTTTCCTTTTATTTCTTTGGCTAAAAAAGTTACACTTAAAAGAGCCCATATATTCTTTCCTGAACGATGCTTAATAAGAACATGGGGGAGAATGTAATAAAAGTCGCAAAGAGCACAACAATTTGCACCAATAAGAATACAAATACACATCTCTCAATGTAATATTGTTCCTTAAACTGTTATTACATTGCGAATTTTAGTTGCGCATTGTGAATTAAAGGAGAAGTCACCCCCTGGTTTATGAGTCAGATGAGTCAATGGGGTATATTCACTAATGAGCGAATTCTCGCCACAGTCAGGTTAGCACTAGAGATGGCGCAAACTGTTCGCCGGCGAACTTGTTCGCGCGAACATCGGGTGTTCGCGCTCGCCGGAAGTTCGCGAACGTCGCGCGACGTTCGCCATTTTGGGTTCGCCATTGTTGGCGCTTTTTTTTGCCCTCTCACCCCAGACCAGCAGGTACATGGCAGCCAATCAGGAAGCTCTCCCCTGGACCACTCCCCTTCCCTATAAAAACCGAAGCCCTGCAGCTTTTTTTCACTCTGCCTGTGTGTGCTGAAGAGATAGTGTAGGGAGAGAGCTGCTGCCTGTTAGTGATTTCAGGGACAGTTGAAAGTTTGCTGGCTAGTAATCGTTTTGATACTGCTCTGTTATTGGAGGGACAGAAGTCTGCAGGGGTTTGAGGGACATTTAAGCTTAGGTAGCTTTGCTGGCTAGTAATCTACCTTCTACTGCAGTGCTCTGTATGTAGCTGCAGTGGGCAGCTGTCCTGCTTCTGATCTCATCTGCTGACTGCTGCAATAACAGTAGTCCTTGTAAGGACTGCTTTTATTTATTTTTTTGTTCCAATACAGAGCAGTATCAAGCAGATTACTAGCCAGCAAACTTACTATCATCTGTCCCTGAAATCACTAACAGCTCTCCCCCTACACTATCTCTTCCAAGCACACACAGGCAGATTTTTCAGATACATTTTTGCCCTTGATCCCCCTCTGGCATGCCACTGTCCAGGTCGTTGCACCCTTTAAACAACTTTAAAATCATTTTTCTGGCCAGAAATGTCTTTTTTAGATGTTAAAGTTCGCCTTCCCATTGAAGTCTATGGGGTTCGCGAACCATTCGCGAACCGCTCGCATTTTTGCGCAAGTTCGCGAATATGTTCGCAAACTTTTTTTCCGACGTTCGCTACATCCCTAGTTAGCACACCTCGCACTACTTCGCCAGGCGCAAATACAATACATCTACGCCAATTTACTAATATGTGAAGTTTCATCCTGGGCGCCAAACGCTGGTGACTTTTCGATAGCCTTACTTCGGCAGTGCGAGCATTTTCTAGCAAAGATGCGCTAGTGTGCCTAGTGAAAATTCGCTAGTGATCTTGCGCTTAGGTCAATTTGCATTGGGGCCGAGTCATTTAAAGTTGTATGGATGTCTTTATTATAAATGTTGGTACAAATGCTTGAAGAATAAAGACAAGAGACTTAATATAATGCCCAACACATGAGCCCACTGTAAAATGAATGTTCCATATGTTATGAAATGTCTGGAGAAAACCAGTTACCCCAAAAAAGTTTAAGTAAGTGCTTTTGCAGCCAATCCTGCTTTAAAAATTAATTGTCACCAGCGTTTTTTGAACTTTAATGCATTTTCGGCACACAGGATATGATGTAAGGGACAGAAGATTGAGGAAGATCTAGTTTCTTTTAACACTTCAATTGGACTGAAGTGGCAAAGTCAAATCTGTTGAAAGAGGCAACGTTCAGAAAAAATCCGCACTTTAGTGAATTTGCAGAGTAACGACCTTTCGCCAGAGCAAAAAGTCACCTGGCGATAGAGTGCGAACGAACGCTAGTGATGATCTCTTTAGCCAGCAAATTGACACCTGCGCCTGTTAGTGAATAGGCAATGTCCCTGCGGATGGCAACGATGGCGAATTTCTGATAGCGTTAGCCACTTCGTCCTTTAGTGAATCTGCCCCAATGAGAGGAAAGAAATGAAAGTTCTGTGTCTTCCTTTGAATCCTAAAATCAGACACTGCTGTAGAAGCAATGTTACCATAAAATAAAATGTTGTATACAGATGTATTCAATGTCAGATAAAATGTCAGATTTTTAATCCAGTACAAGGTGAAACTTGCCTCTGGTTCAGTAGAGTACCCCACAGAGGAATAATATTTATGTTATGGTAAATACAACTAAAATGGATTCTGCATCTGTTTGGAAAAAAAAAATATTTGCATAGAAAGGAGCATATATTCACAAGCCCAGAATTGTCTACAATCAAGGCCCCATTTCCCATGCAATTCAGGAATTCTTGCTAACCTCAATGCACTGCCTTGTGAAATACTGACATAAATACTTGGCATGATTGTAACAAGGGCTTGATAATCAATGCGAATGTACATGTGAGTGTTATAACCCATACCTGAAGTCACATCATGGTCAATTCCATCAACAGATATAGTAGCATTGGCAATTGGAAAACCATGGTGATCTTTGACAAATCCTGTTATACCACGGTGCACCTGAAAAGAAAGTTGCAACTGAAATGTCTAATAAGACTATATGAGGAATACAAATTGAATATAAAAAGCAAGTTTTTCTTTTCTTTTTTTCATTAGGTAAATACAAAGAAAAATGAAAGTATCATGGTCAGTCAGACAACAATATGAAAAAAGTGACAACTTTATCATTCCTTCTTATAAGACTTGAATAGAAACATTTTTATAGTGCAAGGAAACATGCGGTTCCCTGTTTATATATAGGCACCTATGACAGCAGCTTTAAGGGGGTGGCCCTTCAGGGTACCTATATCATAGATATAATTCTTGCACGGAAACAATTCCCCAGCCCTCAAGACTTGCTGTCAAAAATCAGTGGTGGAGCTGTAGAGTGAGGGGTACCAGATGCACTGTAGCACTCTGTGGCCAAAAGTGACTTCTCTTGAAGCTGGAAGAGACGTCACACGTGTTGTTCGAGCCTAGGGGGGACAAATTTGGGTCCGGTTTCTAGGGTGGCACTGGACCTAAATATCATTCCATGTCCCCTGCTTGTGTGTCAAATTGGCATATAGTACAGTGCTCTTTTGCACCTTGACCTATGTGAACTGTCACTTTTTCTGGTTGCACTTTCAATGGGTGCAGCCACTGGGTGCAATATCTATGTATATAGCAATTATGTCAAAGGAAAAAACAGCAGGCACTCACAGATCCCACAAACAGGCTTGTAAAAGAACTTTATTTAGGCCATAAAAATAGATAATTACGTAGCCTTACGCGTTTCTTGCCAATAGTCACTTAATCATAGGCTGTGATACAGCCTATGATTAAGTGCCCATTGGCACAAAATGCATTAAGCTATGTAATTATCTATTTTTGTGGCCTAAATAAAGTTCTTAGTTCTAAAACAAGCCTGTTTGTGGGATCTGTGAGTGCCTGCCGTTTCTCTAAATTTGGTTGGATACCTCCACCTCAAGCTGTAGGTCTGGCACATGAGCACCCAGACCCCCGTATTACTGGTGAGATAATAATAAAAAAAACTTCTTTGGCTTCACATTGGGACTCTCTTTCCAAGTTAATGCAATTTTGTGCCCATTAGCAGGATAACACTTGCACCTTGTGTTCATAAATAAAAACTAAAACAGTGAAAAATATTTGATATCTTATATAACCTCAGAAGACTGGAAGGCTGAAATAATAATATCCCAATCTAAAATGAATCATAATAAAATTGCATATCTTCTACAAAATTGGAATCAGAACAATTACGTTAAATTGTGCATTGTTCCATTCAATTCTAAAATCCGAATGTTTAAAAAACACTCAAAACATAAACTAACTTCATTGTTTAAAAAAATATACCTCCCTTCTGATGTATACAGAAGCTCTCAGGGGTTTAGCTGCTGAACTGTTTCACTTGAATTTTATTGATTGCTAAATCTTAGAAACTTCAAATTAAGATTTTCTCAAATTGGAAAAGAACATGACCTTGAATTTCAATAATTAGGCCACATAGCATATGACCAACAAAATCATATGTGTATCTCTGAACGAACTTCTACTTTTTATCCAATATAGATATATATATATATATATATATATATATTTTTTTTTTTTTTTTACCTGCGTCAAATAGTTCACTAGAGAGTCTTTATTTTCCTCCCAGTAGGACTTCAGTTTTTCTTCTCGAGGAAACTTGTCACAACCAAGCTCAACTGTTATCTCAAAACAATTGCTGCTTAAGTAATTAAAATCTTGCATACCTGCAAATAATTAGAGACAGAAAGATCAGAGTCACAAGGTGATTGGTGGAAGCAGGAATAGATGTTGCTGGGGGCCAAGAGTGCATTCATTAATATAGTATGTACCACTCAAATAACTGAAGAACAGGAAGGAAGATTTGCACTTTCTGGTGAAAAAAAGTATCTGCCTAAAGACCAGTGTAATAATAGGTGCATAGTTTGGCCTTGGTCTAGTAAAGTCATAGCAATAAGAAATTTACTTTAACTGTAGTCCAGTGCTTGATAGTTGGGGGTCACTGACCTAGGGTTGCCAGGGGGCTGGCTGGTGACATAGGGGGCGGGCTGGTGATGTCAGGGGTGGGGCAGGTGACGCGGGGAGGCAAGCAGGTGACATCAGGGGCGGGACTGATGACATGACGATCAGCCATTGGCTGATTGCCATGTCATTCACTTCAATGTCCTGTCCGGACAGGGACTTTTCACCTAGGCAGCCCTTCCAAAAACTTAGCTGTCCAGGTGAAATCCAGAGAGATGGCAACCCTAGAAGGAGGATTGCTGGCTCCAGTGTGTCCTGGTCATTAAATGGTACTGCTGTAGATTCCCTGGAGTCTGTGTCACACTCCCAAAGTGCATATATCATAGAAAAGAAAGGAATAAACAGCTTCAGGCAGTACTTAATAAACTGCAAGTGTTCATTTATTAGCAGTGTGCAACACTACATGTTTCGGGTACAAACCCTTTTTCAAGTTTCACTTGAAAAAGGGTTTGTACCCGAAACATGTAGTGTTGCACACTGCTAATAAATGAACACTTGCAGTTTATTAAGTACTGCCTGAAGCTGTTTTTTCCTTTCTTTTCTATGATAGATGGCAACCCTACACTGACCTGAGCAGCCTAAAAATTACTGTGAGTATACAATTTTATTGTCTTTTTTGCTTTTTATTTACCTCCAGGCACACTATACCAAGCTGCACCATTTGTTGTCCCGTCAATGAAACTGGTGTCATCATCAGATTTGCGGCATGGCTTCCTATCTGGATCTGACATGGTAGGGTTAAGGGATGAGTAGGCACGAGCTAAGCTTTGGAAAATACTGTCATCTGGGCATGCACTGTATTCATGTGCACTTCCTATAGTAGAAGGAATAAGAATAAACAATGTAAAAAATGCAAGTTGACAAAATATTCAGTTATCAGTGGCATATCATAGCTATCATACAACTGACCCCGGGGGGGTTACAGGATCTATAAAATAAATAGAAAATACAGTCAGTTGTTATGCGTATTTAATACATCCATTTTCCACTAAACATATAACAGAAAAATATCACACATTTGCTAAGCACACAATTAATTTTGCAGCTGCTAAGACATATGTGTACATTTATCTGAGGTCAAACTAGGGATTTCTGGCATTTTCCCAGCAGCTCAAATTTTATCGACTGTCAGGAAACGTTTCCTGACAGTCAGCACAGTTTGCTAACAAATTGGCTCATTTATGAAAGCATTTCCCACTTTCCCAATGTAGCTTTATAGCAGAAAGTGTTTGATGGACAAAAGCAGTTGAATTCCATTATTTCCTTATGGTCAGAACTCTTGCAAAGCAGCTCTGAAATCCTTAACCAGTTCATAAAGTCAGCAAAGCATTAATGTTAGTTCATATGCACTGTTCTTTTCTGTAAGATTTTGAAAAACAATGCTTAATTCAGACAGATCAACTCTTTTTTGTAACAAAGCAAATGAGCATAAATCTGCTTCATAGCTGGTGACCACAAAATGTAGTCTCAGACAGTCCCCACCTCAAGATAATAAACAAATCAAAAGCAAAGGGCCAAGGACACAGCCTTGTAGTAATCCACTAATAACTCTGGTCCAGTTAGAAAATGTTCCTTTATTACTCTATTCAAGTGCAAATATTATGTTCCAGGCCAATATTTCTTAATTTCTGTGATACTTAGACTTTCTTAGCATAGTCTAAGTAGACCACCACATCCGCTTCCACCCTAATGACTAGGTTTCTGCACACCTCCAGTGAGGCAGTTATATTTCTGGCAATCTAGACTTTTTTAGATAACAAGTCAATTGAAATTAAAGAAGGGAGTTCCATAAACTCAGCCAATTCTTCCGCTAGCCTGTGGTCAGATAATACAAGGTTATTCTTATTATGTATCAAAGAAAGGTTGCATTGACAAGCTAGGTAATAGTATCTATCAGATATATGAAGCTTATACTTCTTTGAGTCCTGACCAAGATATTAAGGTCCCATTGATTAAATAAGTCTTTTACTAAGACTAATATTTTTTTCTTTATGGAAAATAAAAAGCAATCAGGTTTTAGAAAGTCTGAAGGTTTAAGTAAGAGCTTTGCTCCTTACTTTGAGGTCTGAGATTCCAGTACCAAAGGTAAAATTTCTTGGTTCCTTCGAATGTAAAACGAATGACTACTGGGTAATCAGATTTCCCGAATACAATGGGCGTTTTCTTTCTTTTCTTTTTGATTGTCTTTACATCTTTGTAACTTATAAATGTTTCAGCTTTAGCGGTTCACTTGAATGTCTTCAAATATCTTAAATAAAGGTAATACCTTTCCTTACAAGAGGAATATGAATACATGAATATTTCATTCCATTTTCCTTCTGTATTTAATCCTTTGAAAAGAATTTCCCAGTAATACAGTATATTTCAGTGATGCCCTTATACTGCCAAAGTATTGAAATAGTAAACTTTACAATTTTAATGCTCTATATTAACTGTTGTTTTGGTAGATGAGTTTACTGTTATTTTGATAATGACCAGCAGAGGGCTTCTTGTACATGCATATCATATTGCAATTCCTTTATTCGTACAAAGCGTTTACTGGTTTTGCCATTTTATTTTAAAGGTACTGGAAAAGTACAAATGAAGAAACCCTATGCCAAATTTGGACATCTGAAATTCAATTTTTTTCCACGATATTGTGAAATTTATTTAAAAGACCAGTAAAAATAAAAAATGTAAACTAAGCAACTTATCCTAATTTTTCCCAACATTTTTAGGCTTAACTTTACAGATTCATGATCTAACTATTCATGATTCCTCCTAAATATGACCACAAATCCAGGAATAATTAGGGGAAGTTAGCAATTTATTTTCCACAACTTTTTCTCCGTAAAATGTCACAAGGAAGCCATTGCTTAAAGTCACCAATAGTCCATTAAAGCTCTACATGCCTAGATTTGGATGATCACCTACAATACATAGGTGACCATATATTCGTATGGCCCCACAAGCCAATTGTTTGATCCAGTGCCTCACTAGCCCATGTACAGGCATCTTTAGGAGCAAAGGAAAAATAGTTTCAGTCATGATGTTCATTTATAAAAAGAACTGGCGCAGCAAAACTATCCTGATAATTAAGTGATCCAAATTGATTGGTCTGGCTTGAGGTTTACAGGGCAATTATTATAACATGGAGATTTTATTACTCCTGATTTATATACAAGCAACTCACCTCCTCCTTTTCCTTGAAAACATTATGTTCTCTTTCCCCTTACATGATTGTGCAAGTGGCATGGGGCAAATTAAGTTCCAACCCCACACAAAAGCAAGAATTTATAATAGGCTATCATTTATACATCGCTATTCTTTTTTGATAAAATAATATTTTTTTTGATAATATAATAATTTTTTTGATAGAATATTTTTTTTGATATTTAAAATACATTTTTAATTCACTAGGATTGCATTCATTGCCAAAGGGTGAGGGTCACTTACCGCTGCGTGTCTTGTCATATGGATAGTTTGCAACGATATCTCCTCCATGAAGGTTTGCAGAGAGGACAAAGGGGATATCCATAATCCAGTGAATTACAGCTACTGTTTCTGGAGCGAGCTGCAATGATTATGTATCTTAGTTACAATAAACACAAAACACTTCACTTCCACCTGACACAGACACACAATTAGTACATCATTTAACAGCTTGACCCCTGTACTATGTTTAAGTCTTAATTCTTCATCTTTAAAATAAATATAGTATAGACACCAAGCCCAGGCAGAGTAAGGAGGCCCTCATTGACATTAGTAGAATTGTAAAGTACAGCTAAATGCCTTCACTCCCGCTCTTGCTAATTTAGGAGAATATGTAATAGACAGATGTTTCTTTTTGTATGGACACATACAGTTCTACAGTATTGATTTTAGGGATGCACCGAATTCAGGATTCGGTTCGGGATTCGGCCAGGATTCTGCCTTTATCAGCAGGGTTCGGATTTGGCCGAATCCTTCTGTCCGGCCGAACCAAATCCGAAATCTTAATTTGCATATGCAAATTAGGGGTGGAGAGGGAAATCACATGATTTTTTGTCACAAAACAAGGAATTAAAAAATGTTTCCCCTTCCCATCCATAATTTGCATATGCAAATTAGGATTCGGTTCGGTATTCGGCCGAATCCTTCGTGAAGGATTCGGTGGTTCGGCCGAATCCAAAATAGTGGATTCGGTGCATCCCTAATTGATTTACCATACCTGTAAATTTTAGGATTCTGCCGAATCCTGAATCTTTTGTGAAAGATTTGGCCAAATACTGAACCAAATCCAATCCCTAATTTGCATGTGCAAATTAGGGAAATGAGGGGGGAAGAGAAAAAACGTTTTGACTTCCTTGTTTGTGTGATGAAAAGTCGCATGACCTTTTTCAATTTGGATTGGTTTGACCAGGAACTTATGCTGAAAAAGGCTGAATCTTGGCCGAATCCTGAACCAAATCCTTTATATAAGGGATTCGGTGCATCACCTTATATATATATCTATATCTATATATCTATATATATACAGTATATATATATGTTTATTTATACTGTATAGTAACATAGTACCACAATCAACGGAAACACTCAAGATTTATTGAAGAAATCCGACGTTTCGAACACCAACTGTGCTCTTTCTCAAGGATAACAGATCCTTACCTTAAGAAAGAGCACAGTTGGTGTTCAAAACATCAGAATTTTTTAATAAATTGCTATATAAGTTAGGGGTGTGCTCCTCCAAGTTTATATATATATATATATATATATATATATATATATATATATATATATATATATACACAGTATATACTTATTTACATACTATATACACCTGTGCCCAAACTGCAGCCCTCTACCTCTTCTGCTACAGTGACAACTGTGTTGAATTACTTTTTGAACTAACCTTTGTGTTTTCATCAACAGACTTCTTCAGGTTTTGCATCAGATGATTGTTTGTGCCTCCTTCTCGCTCATTTAAGTACACAATGCGATCAAGATCAGGGAAGTTTCTGTTCAGGTCTATGCTCTGAGCGTTACTACGTCCTACAAACCAGTCTTTTATCTCTCCAGGCTTGTAACCAAATGTAAAATGAAACAAAAGAATTTTAAATGTTAATTTATTGGTATGCATAATATATTGGTATGATCTTAATCCTGCTACAGTTTATTGCATCACTAACTTGTCTCAACATAATATACCCTATGTACTCAGATTTTTTTTGCCCGGACTCTGTGCCTTATTCTTCCTGCTCCTTCTCCAATATCCATGTATATCCTGCTGCAACGACAATCTCCAAGCACTTTCCACTTCTGCCCAACTCCTTCAAAGGGATTTCTCGCTTTTAAATTAACTTTTAGTATGGTATAGAAAGTGATTTCTGAGAAAAATGGCAATTGATTTTCATTTTATGCCATTTGTGGTTTTTGAGTTATTTAGCTTTTTATTCAGCAGCTTTCCAGCTTGCAATTTCAGCCGTCTGGTTGCTAAGGTCCAAATTACCATATATTGATTAGAATAAGAGACTGGAGAGGGCCAGGATAGAAAGATGAACAATAAAAAGTAGCAAAATGTAATACACATGTAGCCTTACAGAGCATTTGTTTTTAGATGGGGTCACTGACCCTCATTTGAAAGTAGGAACGAGTCGTCAGAAGAAGAAGGCAAATAATTCAAAAACTGTAAAAAAATTAAAATTAAGTCGTATTGTTAACTTAAAGACTGGCCAACCCTTTAACAAGCTCCACAGGCTCCCTCATCCTCTCCAATCTTTCCCCACCTCTTCTATATTCTCTTCTCTCTTTCTGCAATGTATATGTGCTACCGTTATGTACTAGTTATAGAGAGTACATACAATTGCAATCCAGAAAGGACTACTCAACATAATCACTTTTTGTGCAATTAGAGTCTATATAAAGAGACAGCTATTGTCTGTGGCCATTCTGTTTTAGGTTCCAGTTTCTTATTCAGACTACCTTAAGAGTATGTGTCCTTAATTATAGACTGTTTGTTCTTTTTCCAAAATGCAACTCTTGAAACTCTTCACATTGAAAATAAATTGCAAATTACTTAACTGCAAATATTACTAAGCACTGTTGACACATAAGGAATGCTCTTCAAGCTAAGGGCAGAGATAGATGAGAAGATTAGGGGAGATTTAGTTACCCGGGGACAAATTAACTATTCCTCAGGCAACTAATCTACCCGAACTGCCTCCCCGCCGGCTAGAATTAAAATCGCAGGCAGGATGGCACTCGGAGCGTTTCGTTTTCCTAAGTCGTCTGAAGTTACATCGCGAGGAAACTTCGGGCGACTTCGGAAAACGAAGTGCTCCGAGTGTCATCCCACCAGCGATTTATATTGTAGCCGGCGGGGAGGAAGTTCGGAGAGATAAGTCACCCCGAAGAAGAGGAGATTTGTAGCCATTAGGCTATGGGCACACAGGCAGCTGTTGTCAGCCTGAGTAATTCTACAGGCTGACAGAAGCAGATCTGCCTGGTGCCCCTGCTCAATTGATTTCAATCTCATCAGTCTGAAAACAGCCATTGACAACAGCCTGTGTGTCCATAGCCGTAGACTAACTTGTCCTTGTTTCACCACTGGCGCAATGCTGAACTACACAAACAGTTTGGCTGGATGTCCTTGCACCTACCTGATGAAGTTGCGTGTTTAAAAATAATATAACAGGTCAAAAAACACCCAAATTAATCAGATCACCTTCTACATTAGATACACAATAGTGTTGATTTTTGGTGCCCCAGTTTAATTGGATAGACATTTAAATTAGAAGCATTGGTTACACAATGTAATCTTTGATCCCAGACAAAGAGATATGTGCTTTGTACCTACATCATAGAATATTCTTTCTGTACCCACCTGCTGGGCGGCTTTCTCAAAGCCATCGGGATTCAGAGAAGGCATAATATGGATACGAGTGTTATGGATCAGATTGACAATGGTTTCATTTTCCCTCTGGTACTCATTGCACAAATACTGGGCTAAATATATAAGCAGCTCTCTTCCAACAGCTTCATTTCCATGCATATTGCCAACATATTTAAATTCTGGTTCACCTGCAATACAAGTGGAAAAACCAGTGAATAAACATATAGTGCCTTCAAAAGTATTTAGACCGATTCCAAAATGATACACTTAGGGGGTTTTTTTATCAAAGGTTGAGTGTTCGAGTTTTTTTTTTACCTCCAATGAACTCTAATGCACTCGAAACTCCAATGGTATCTTATTTAAAGCGATACCGACACGTTTCTATAAAAATCATAGGACCGTGTCAATATCAAGTATGTGCTGCACCCAGAATAGTTCCCCTCAAAGCCGCCCCCAGCCCCGCGAACCTGAGATGACCCAACCCTCCGACACTGCTAAAGATCTTCTGTGCTGTTTCAGTGATGCTGGGCTGGGGGCGGCACAATCCTTCCATAGGCTGATTATGAATGAAAACAGGACTTCAGCCTATGGAAGGATCGCTCCGTCCCCAGCCCAGCGTCACTGAAGCAACACAGAAGATGTTAGTGGTGTCAGCGGGGCTGGGGGCAGATTTGAGGGGGACTTTGAGGCAGAGCTGGGCCAGGCCGGTCCTGTTGCATGTGCTAAATGGCGCAAATACATGAGCATATAGAACAGACCGTCGGAGAGAGGGGACCAGACATGGGGTAGGCAACAGAGGAGGCATGTGCTACTCTACCTACCCCTAGTTCCAGCCCTGCTTTGAGGGGAACTATTCCGGGTGCAGCACATACTTGATACTGACATGTTCCTATGATTTTCATAGGACGTGTCGGTATCACTTTAAAAAAAAACTCGAATGGCAAAAACCCCAATATGCAAGTTCGAGTCCTGCAACCCAAAAACACGAATTGATCGAATCAATCAAATCATTCAAGTTTTCTGGCAAAAGCCTCTGAAACAAACTCGAACAACAAGCAGGCTTTTAACCACATCAAATGGTTCCTCTGCCATTGACCTCAACAGCTTTTAGGTGGTGTATTTTCGGATTCAAGCTATATCCAGGGTCAGGGTATAATAAATCTCGAATACCCAAGTTTTTTTTTTTAACCCGAAAATGTGTTTTGACCAAAAAAGACAACTCAAAAACTTGAATTTTTGTGAAAAAAAACAACTCAAACCTTAATAAATCTGCCCCTATGTATTGTCCTCTATGACTGCTTCATTTTAAAGCACTACTGCTTACATTTTCTTTATAACAACGGAAGTTCATTTGGATATCCGCTCAGTGCCAGAGCCTTGTCCCACAAAACACTTTATCTGAATGGTTCACTTACTGTGGCTGATATAACAATAAGCAAAAATAAGATAAGGAGGCTTTAATGAGAAAGATGCATTGGACATATAAACATATTCAATCTGAAACTCAAATATGACATAAAATAACAGACCACTTTTAAAAATATGAAAAAATTCAAATACATTATTATTATTATTGATTAGGGATGCACCGAATCCAGGATTCGGTTCGGGATTCGGCCAGGATTCGGCCTTTTTCAGCGGGATTCGACCGAATCTTTCTGCCTGGCCAAACTGAATCCGAACCCTAATCTGCATATGCAAATTAGGGACCGGGAGAGACATCATGTGACTTTTTGTCACAAAACAAGGAAGTAAAAATAATTTTCCCTTTCCCACCCCTAATTTGCACATGCAAATTAGGGTTCGGATTCGGTTCAGTATTCGGCCGAATCTTTCGCGAAGGATTCGGGGGTTCAGCTGAATCCAAAATAGTGGATTCGGTGCATCCCTATTAGTGATTGCCTTGTTATTCAGTGCACAGTCCTCTCAGAATTTCCTAATCAGGGGATTAGAACAATCAGTTTTGGCAAGACAGCCCTTATGAAAACCTTCTGTCTGGGTCAAAACCAGACAAGTGGCAACCTTGTCTAGACTTTGCATGAGAGTGATCCAGTTGCAATATGGGAGATGGGTACTTGTTGAGACACCAACCAAAATGGAAGGCAGAACTACACTCCACTACAAATGGATACTATTCTCTTGCTCCCTATGTGATGCAATTCTTGGCATGGGGATAGTGGTTATGTAGTACATTGGCAAAAAGAAAATCTGTATATACATTTTGGAACACTCCCAATAAATCTAATTGTTTGACCGCAAGCTTTTTAGGACTAACCACAGGATATTCCATTGGGCTGATCAAATGATGGGAATGAGAATGAGGGTTTGTAGGAACAGTCAGCAAACCAACATGTACACTGTAAGATGAGTTTTTATATATGTAATACTTCAATTTAACTCCAGCAAGTTTCCTTTAAGCCAGGCTTTTTATTACACACAGCCCACATAAGAACTCCATATATTTCTTTGTATGTCATCACAATTTTAATGGAATTTGGCCTGTGTAAGTAGAGTTTATGGTACAACTGTTCCGCTACACTGGAAAATTTGGACAGCACTGCTCTGCGCTATGTGTATTAAACAGAAGGGAGAATAATTTGCAGCTAAAAGAGTTTAATCTATTGTATTACCAATTAGAGAGGAGAATGCAGCCTGGGAATAAACAGTAAACACATGCTTTTCTGTTGAAATAAAATTGTAATAATGAATGCCTTCTACAACTTGGATTTGTAATGTTTTCCACTCAAAAAGTACACCCTGTGTAATAAACTTAATTTAATAAATAACGCTAATTCTAAAGTTCAACTTCATTTACATGTTGGTGTTGTTCTTTATGCTGGCTGGACTGAATTTAGAGCTATGCCACTGAATTGTTATTGGCCAGTCATATGGGTCACTCTGGAGGTATGCCAGTGATTCACTCACAAAAGGGAGTCAATTTCGTTTTCATTTAATCCCCGAAATGCTTGTTTAGGGCCTACATTTAGGGGGTTATTTATTAAAGGTCGAATTGTGAAATCTCGAATTTGAATTTTTAGAGGAAAAAATTATTTTTTATTTTTTTTATTAATAAATAAGCTAAACTCAGGCATGGGAATTTAGTCAAGCTTTTTTTTATTAATATTATGACATAAATTCTGATTTTAGTAAATAACCCTCCAAGACTCTTGATCATACCAATCAGTCAGAAGGGACCAGTGGTGAATCTGTTGCTCATCAAAAAAATTCTATTCTACAGGGTCCTCAGTTGGATCCCTTCCTCCCTCCTTACACTGCTTTCAGCTCTCCTTATGCAGAATGTACAGAAACGAAAAATGAAAGGTGTGCAGCTGTTCAAGGGAGAGAACAGAAGCAAAAACTGCAAAAGACCCAAAAAGAGGATAATAGCAGAAGATAATGAATAATAAGAGAATAAAAAGAAAGAAAAAGAGGGGCAGGAGACAGCAGAAGACAAGAGTAAAGGTAAGTTATATACAAGTAACAGAGGAAAGATAAATAAGAGCATATACCACTAAAGAAACAATTGCTTTTTCATTTGCATTTACCCTGTTCAAAAAATAATTAATTAATTATCTTGAATTGTCTAGTTCCTAAATAAGCCTTGCACTCAACTGGAAGAGCATGTTACTGATCCACACAGTATTTTCCAAGAGATTTTTATAGGCAATTTTAACCCCAACCTGAAATTACATTAGGAAATAATAAGATGTTTTTCCTAAATGCATGTTTACCAAATACCCAAGACAGAGCCCGGGACTGGCCGGCCAGGCGCCCTAGGCAGCCTGGCCGCTTGCGGCGCGCATGCGCAAATCGACGCATATACATGGGCAAATAACACAGGCAGTTGGAGAGAGGGGACCAGACATGGGGAAGACGACAGAGGAGGTACGTGCCTGGCACCCCAGCTTTTGCACCCTAGACACATGCCTACTCTGCCTACCCCTAGTTCCCGGGCCTGACCCAAGGAAGCACTGTTGTTTCAGCACTATAATGACTATAATAAAGAATTTCCCCTTTCACCATTGTGATGGCAGTTCAAACCCTGGAACAATCCCGGGAGATATGGACTTCCATACAGTTGTGAAGTTATGGGGGAGTATAAAAAAAGTCGGAAAGAGCAAAGCAATTAGCACAAATAAGAATAAAAAGGCTAATTTCACAATGTAATACTCTTTCTTAAACTATTAATACATTGCAAATTTTAATTGCGCATATCGAACTTTAATTGCGCATTGCCCACTTTTAAGAAGTGCTTGAAGGTGTCGTAATCTTTTGGAGCAAACATAACAACTCTTCCAGTAAGAAGTTTTATTACATTCACTGCGCACTGGCGCAGACTATAAAATTCGCAAACCTTCTTCCACTATCGGAAATGGTCGCTAAACAGTTTCCGGGTTTGCAAAAGCTATATTAAATTCGCATGAAGGCAGATTTGTTTGCACAAAGGCATAACTTTTCGCATTGTGAATATTTTTTCCGTTACTGACTTTTAGTACATTCCCTCATTACATTCTAACTGCCAGCCTAGATAATGCAGCTGACTGAATACATGAGGCAAACACATGATAGAGCAAGACAATTATTTAACATATTACTCCAAGATCAAGGGGAAGATTAGTACAGGTATGGGCTCCGTTATCCGGAAACCCGCTATCCAGAAAGTTCTGAATTAGAGAAAGACCATCTCCCATAGACTTCATTTATTCATTATTATTCATTACTTTCATTAAAAAATTATTTCCTTTTTTTCTGTAATAATAAAACAGTAGCTTTACTTGATCCCAACTAACATATAATGGATCCTTATTGGAGGCAAAACCAGATCAAGGGTCGAATTGAAAATTCGGAATTTGGGGGGTTTTTTCAAAAAAATTTAATTTGATATTCGAGATTTATCATACTCAGGCCCTTTAAGAACTCAAATTAGACTATTTGCCACCTAAAATCTGACGAATTACTGTTTAAGTCAATGGGAGATGTCCAGGGATCAATTTGGAGTCGTTTGCAGCCTTTCAGGGAAAGAACTCAAATAGAGTTTTTAAAATTCGATTTAAATCATTGAAAAATATTTAAATAAATTTCAGTTGAATTTTGAATTTATGGGAGTTTAGGGAAGTTTTTAAAAACTCGTAATTTGACCTTTGATAGATGTGCCTCTTAATGTTTACATGATTTTCTACTTGACTTAAGGTATGAAGATTCAAATTACGAAAAGATCCATTATCTGAAAAACCGCAAATCGCGACTAAGATATAATGAATTCTTACTGGCTCCAACACAATCCTATTGGGTTAAATTAATATTTAAGGGATATTTTTCAGTAGACAATGTATGGTGATCCAAATTATGAAAAGATCCCTTGTCTGGAAAACCCCAGGTCGCAAGCACTCTAGATAACAGGTTCCACACTTGTACCAGAAATCATCTAACAATCATGGCACAATACATATGCTCATGTGGTGGGAGTTGAAGGGTACAAGCCAGCCATGTATATTATTAGCAATAAAGCCCCTTTTACAAATGATGCAAATGGCCTACATTAAATTTACCTAAACAGTAGGTTCTGCACGTATGTGCAAGGTTTATGTGCAAGGTTTATGTGCTGTCTAAGCTGCTTGCTCTGAATCATTTCCCAACCATAAAAAGCCTAAAACACTTATAGCAAGAGCTAAGAGAGAGGGACAGTTCTGCAGATAATAATTAGCTGACCTTTTGTGTCTATGTGACCATTCAATTCCACATACGCACTGAGCACCAGAAGGGAATGGGTTCTGATGACGCACCTTATGGATATGTGTGGGAGGATAATAGGAAACACTGTGGGCAGAAAAAAGGGCTGTTGCATGGTTAATCACTGAAGACCAGGGAAACAACAGCTGTTCACTTAATTAAGGTAAATACATTAAAGTCATGCTCTGCATTTACAGTCCAAGTCAAGACAAAGCTCTTTTTCATCACTATCACGTTTGTATACACAAACCAGGTAGCAAAGTACAGACAGAGCACAGATGGTACAGCACAGGTATATCTGCAACTTGTTTTCCATAAGCAATTATTACATATACAGGTATGGGACCTGTTATCCAGAATGTTCGGGACCTGGGGTTTTCCAGATAAGGGATCTTTCCATAATTTGGATCTCAATACCTGAAGTCTTATATATATATATATATATATATATATATATATATATATATATATATATACAGTATATATATACAGTATATATATATATATACCGTATATATATATATATATATATATATATATATATATATATATATATATGAGCCAGCAGTCTGTATTCAAGGGCAGTAATAAACAGTAAGGCCCAGCGATTATGACCAAAGACAAAAGAAAACCTTCAGTTTTCAGCATTTCAAAAAATATATATTTATATTAACTAAATGAATGGCAGTTTGATTCAGTAAACTCTCTTTTTATTAACAAGCTGCTAGCTTATCCTAGGCACAGTGGCTTAAGGTACCTACCCCTATTAATGCAAAGTAGTATTAGTTCTCCGGTTCTGACTCATGAAAAAATGTAGCCACAAGTCAGTTGGCATTACTATATGGCTCCAGGAGAATCTGTAGTAGAATCAGCAGAAAACTGCTTTCAATGGCAATTACATTTACAAATAACTGTCGGATAGTTACCTTGGTATTTATCTGTATGTAGCTGACAAAGAATGTCAGATGCATAAAATGAAATGTAATTGTTGTGTCAGTTGTATAATGAAACACTAGCTAATCCATAGATTCGCTGCCCGCTCACATATACTACATCTTAATCCAAATTACCAAGTATGAACTGTTTAAATTGTAGAGGCTTCATAAGGGGGGTTTCACCTTCTTTTGGATCAACAAGCAGTTACCCAGGTTTCATTTAGATTAAAGGGTTTTCTTTTTTCAACCTAATTTACTTTGTTACTATGTAAATGAAAGCCGTATAAAGCTAAAACAATACATCAGACCACTACTGTGCCATAAATCCATGCCTTAATTTGCCAAATAATTTCCCAGAGGATTCATGGCAGATGTGCCAAATCAATATTGTGCTACACCATAGAGGGTTCACTCTATTCTCACCGTTTGATAAATCTGCCCTTAAAAGTCCCATATAACTGAATTGAGAGATGTGAAATTTCCCTCTGGCGAATTCTATTTTTCCTCTTTGCTAAATATCCCCAGTGATGCAGGTGATTGCTATTACACAGGGAACAAGGGGGGCATACGTCATATTCTTTATTTACGGATATGCCCTATAGAGGAGGAAGCTTGCTGTTTTTCTCCAAAAAGGCTTTATTTCCCTAGAGAACAGACTTCTCTATGACAACAGTATCTTTACTCCCACGTTACTGTCTTTGAAGGAAGAAATGCATTGTTAATACTAGGGGCAAGTTGTACAATACAGCCCCCCACTACTCCCCCCACTGCACTCGTGATCAGTTTTCTGTCCTTTAATTTAGTGTAGCACACTATCATGTACATCATAGGAGAAGCTCCATCCAAATCCTGCCCTTCACATATGATCCACCCTGTAATTTCTCAGTCATACCAAAACAACAACTTGTCATCTTTTCTGCACCCCTCACATCCTATAGATGTTAGACCTCCTTCAACATTGTTCATTGCTTTTCCTTTGTTTCCCCATTACATGTGCTCAGCCCCCCTCATTCTTGCCAAGAGAGGCTGTCTGTTTAATTTGAGAAAACTATATTTCCAGTTATTTCCATTGGACTGTCAATTGGGTTGTATCTAAGCCCATTATTGTACAGGTATATGATCTGTTATCCAGAAACCCACTATCCAGAAAGCTCTGAACTATGAAAGGCTGTCTCCCATAGACTCCAGTTTATCCAAATAATCGAAATTTTTAAAAATCATTTCCCTTTTCTCTGTAATAATAAAACAGTAGCTTGTACTTGATCCAAACTAAGAAATAATTAATCCTTATTGGACGTAAAACCAGCCTATTTGGGTTTATTTAAAGGGATTCTGTCATGATTTCAATTATATATTTCTAATTTCTAAATTACACTGTTTACACTGCAAATAATTCACTCTACAATATAAAAATTTTCTTTTAGTTGTAATATTGGTGTGTAGGCAGCCATCTGAGGTCATTTTTCCTGTTCATGTGCTTTCAGAAAGAGTCAGCACTTTAGGATGGAACTGCTTTCTGGCAGGCTGTTGTTTCTCCTACTCATGTAACTAGGGATGCAGCGAATCCAGGATTCGGTTCGGGATTCGGCCCGGATACGGCCTTTTTCAGCAGGATTCAGCCGAATCCTTCTGTCCAGCCAAACCGAATGCCAATCCTAATTTACATATGCAAATTAGGGGCAGAGAGGGAAATCGCATGACTTTTTGTCACAAAACAAGGAAGTAAAAAATGTTTTCCCCTTCCCACCGCCAATTTGCATATGCAAATTAGGTTTCGGATTCGATTCGGTATCCAGCCGAATCCTTCGTGAAGGATTCGGGGGTTCGGCTGAATCCAAAATAGTGGATTCGGTGCATCCCTAAATGTAACTGAATGTGTCACAGTGGAACCTGGATTTTACTATTGAGTGCTGTTCTGAGAGCTACCTGAAAGCTGTTGTGTTAGGGAGCTGCTATCTGGTTTCCTTTCTGTTGTTCTGTTGTTTGGCTGCTGGGGGGAAAGGGAGGGGTGATATCGATCCAACTTGCAGTACACCAGTAAAGAGTGACTGAAGTTTATCAGAGCACAAGTCACATGACTGGGGGCAGCTGGGAAACTGAAAATATGTCTAGCCCCATGTCAGATTTCAAAATTAAATATATAGAAAAAAATCTGTTTGCTCTTTTGAGAAATGGATTTCAGTGCAGAATTCTGCTGGAGCAGCACTATTAACTGATGTGTTTTGGAAAAAAAAAATTCCCATGACAGTATCCCTTTAATGTTTACATGATTTTCTAGTAGATTTAGGGCATGAAAATGCAAATTACAGAAAGATCCGTTATCTGGAAAACCCCAGGTTGTGAGCATTCTGGATAAAAGATTCTGTAACTGTAGCATCAGCTGGTATGTACCATTTGTGGAGTGTGTGGAAACACATAAAAGCCTGACTCTAGGACTAATGTCCTAAAGTTAACCTAATCCCTAGGACTAATTAAACAGAATGGGGTTATGTTATTGTACAGTTGTGATTGGAAAGAGGGCTGAAAACCAGTGATGAAGGGAGGATAGAGTTACATTGACATATGATGGAGGAAAGCTGAATACAGAAGAAGGACAGCACTAAATGGAAAGTGGGGAAGCAGAAGAAAGTTGTGAGCCAGGCATGTGTAAAAGTACTGGCAATGAATCACACAAACTCTTCTAAAATGTACAATATAGCGTAAGAGAATACAATAGTCCTGTTACTTTAGTGCTTTGTGTTACTGGATTACACTTAAATAACTGCACACTGGGCAGCTGTAAATATTCCACTGGACCACAAGAAACCTTTACAGGTCATCTGCTTAGGAACCTTGAGTAAATTACAATGTACTGTGGGTCTGAAAATACATCTTTTGTACACATTTAGCATGTGATACACAATGCCGCACAGGATTAGATGAAAACTAGACCATGGCACATGCAAAATATTAGAGAATGTCCCAAACAGCAGTTCCTCAATGTCTTGTATCAAAAAGCATCTGGCAGCATAACCCTAAACGCTCCTTAGATATGTATATAGGACCAGATGCAGGTCTGTTTAAGCAGTAGGATACTTGCAGAAGCATGAGAGGTTAACAGGCTAGCTTGTGAAGAAGGGCACTTTATCCTCTGCTCACTGCAACACCACATAAATGGAATGAGGAGGGAATGTGAATCAGTAAATAAAGTTACAGCAGCTGCACTGAGTTAAATTACACACAATAATGTTTTCTCTCTGTTTAGTTGTCTTCATTTATAAGAGTAGGGGGTGTTAATCTGCTTGCTTAAACTGATGCATTTGCCATAACCAGTGTCGGACTGGCCCACCGGGATACCAGGAAAAGTCCCACTGTCAGTGGGCCCTCATGCTGCTAGAGATTTTTTCCTATTTCATGGCCATTCCCTATTTCTATGAGAACAAAGTGGATAATAGAAATAGATGGAATAATAGATTATAATACTATAGTATATAAGTAAAAGAGACTAGGAGAATAGAGGTTGAGTGAGAAGAGTAATAATAATAATACTAAGAGTGGGCTCCTGGTCTAAGATTCATTGGTGGGCCCCTGGTCAAAGGTTTTTAGGTGGACCCCTGGTGTCCCAGTCCGACACTGGCCATAACAGAACATCACAATGTACTTAGTGTTAAATGTTTATATGGTTAACCCTGCTCATAAGAAGAATGTATACCCCTTATACATGGGGTAGCATTTACTGATTGTTCTTGAGTAGTAATGTTTGGGCTGGGGGTGCTGAAGCTCTCTCATCAGCCCAGTACTGATTACTGAACGGAACCCTTAAAAGGTTTACATTGGCGACAGATGGTGACTACTAGTTCAGCGGCAGGAGTGACTATATTAATGCTCCTAATAACAGCCGGCGGAGCCAGAAACAGACCAGTGAACTCATCCACTCCTGCTAATCCTCTCTGTCACCATAGCAACGGCTCTCTTGAACAAATCTTTCCAAATCAAATGACCACGATACAATCATTCCGCAGTCGGATCCTAGCAATACAGTTTTGCACTGAACTCAAATGTAACACAGAGAAGTTTAGCAAAAGAAAAACAACAGATTTTTGTCATTTTTACAATCCCTACAAAAAACAAGCCATCCAAATAATAAAAGAGCATAATTTTAGTACTGTCGGAGCACCACATCACCCTCTTCTTCTGTTTCCCAGAGATCCCTTGGCTGATGTTCTATGTATGCCTGCACAGTAAAATAAAAAGCCGAAGCAAAATGCTAGCATTATGCTCTACTGTGAGGCCCAGCATTGTACAAAGGATCCACAACAAATAGGAGCACGTGTCCAGGATCTACGGCAAGCAATTGTAATCACTACAGGGTGTCAAACTGCCACTCCAAATGATTATGCCTTTTCTTCAACTTCAATTTAAGAATTTCTCAACCTAACATTTTGCTGTGTGCTATGATGCTGTGAGTCACTGACAAATTTCTCCTGCTCTAACTGGCTGATTCCAGCATGAGTCAGCTGTCTACAATAAACTACTGACAGACAGTATGATTAGGCTGTTTGCAGCAGGAAAAAAAATATTCAATTAAGAAAGCCCAATCATAAATCATATATGTCTCACAAAGTATAAGAAAAAAGAATAGAACTGTGAAAAGTAATTATTAAAGGAAAACTAACCCCCTCAGACAAAAGTTCCCATCCACAGCCATCAAATGAGTCCCCTCTCTGCTCCCTCCCTGCAGAGTCTATTTCAATAAACAGTGTCTCTCATAGTAAAGCTGACCTCTACAAGCAGAAATGCGCAGCAGAGCTAGCAGGCACTATCTTCAGAATCTTCGCATCCTTTTCCGATCAGTTTGGCTACACTGGGCTTGCTGGAGCATGCGCAGTAGAAAGCAATCCCGGAGTATCTTCAACAGCGTATGCTTCAGTGTCGCCAAACTGATTGGAAAAGAACACGAAGATTCAGAAGACAGCGCCTGTTAGCTCCGCTGCGCATTTCTGCTTGTAGAGGTCAACTTTACTATGAGAGACACTGTTTATTGAAATAGACTCTGTGGGGAGGGAATAGAGCAGGGGGCTCACTTGATGGCTGTGGATGGAGACTTTTGTTGGGAGGTTAAGTTCTCCTTTAAGTACCTAATACAGATGTATCAGTCCCCTACACAGATATAGGCTATAGTATCCAGGATTCTTGGAACCTGGGTTTTTCTGAAATTTGAACCCCCTTCCCTTAAGTCTGGTAAAATATGTTTAAACATTCAATAAACCCAATAGGGTTGTTGTGCCAGCAATATGGATTCATGCAGCTTACTTACCATCAAGTACAAAGCTCTGTTTTATTATTACAAAGAAAAGGCAAATAAATTACATTCAAATTATTTGCTTACAATGAACTCTATGTGAGATCGCCTTCCTGTAATTATCGGATATCGGATTTCCAGATAAGAGATAACGTTCTACGCAGTTTAGTGTCTTTTGTGTAACACTAACAGTTCCCCCTTCAGGTTGACTGATACCATGTTAATGTCTCTATACATTGGTCTGTATGAATAATATTACCGATGGTTTGGGAAGGTTTTGCCTAGAGAAATGTCTCCTTTCACTTTCCCCTGTTTTAAAGTGTATAAAGTAACAATTAAATTCCAGAGACGTTACACAATATGGGTCTCTGCAAATCTTAGTCTGCTCTTTTGATAATGAGCTTTTGAAAATGACTTCAAAGCACTATCATTAGGAAGATCTTTATGGATGGCAAATATTTTTGTTTGTATAAATTACAGCATGAACATTGTGGCTTAGGTTTACAGTAAGGATGTTTTTCTCTTATTTCAGACATTTTCCATGACATATTGAGCTCCCATGTATGGGCCCTTTAATTAGTTTACATTAATGATAAGAAGATCTGCTCAAAACCGACAGAGGTTTTAGATTTATCCACAGACTGAAATGGTTGTAAGTAACTCCTACCTTGTTAATTAAGGTGTGTGCAAGATGTTTGGACTACCCAAGGACAGACCATAGAAATAATTGAGATTATAATAATGAGACTTTTTGCCAAATATGGGGGAAATGTTTGATTTTTCTGAGCAAGCATATCTTCCAGTTCACAATCCTATTTGATGTTGCATATACAATTTGGTCATCCATGGTAAGCCAAATTAAAATCATACTAGATAAATTTCAGCCATATGTGGCCAGATTAACAAGCAGCTATCAGATGTGTGGAATTTTAGTCTGATAAAAGAATACCCCAGCTATAAGATTATGTACAGCGCCCCCCTACATTTCTCAAAACTCTCCAGAGAGATAAAGATGGAGCAAACTTTAGGACTTGGTACCCATGGAACCATATATTTTAACACAAGGTATGGGACCTGTTATGCAGAATGCTCTGGACCTGGGTTTTCCGGATAATAGATCTTTCCGCCATTTGGGTCTTTGGATCATACCTTAAATCTACTAGAAAATCATTTCAATATGAAATAAACCCAATAGACTGGTTTTGCCTCTAATACGGATTAATTACATGTTAGCTGGGATCAAGTACAAGGCACGGTTTTATTATTACAGAGAAAAACAGAATCCCCTTGACAAAGGCTATTTTGCCGAAACGTTGGGGTCATTCTCATTAGGCAGGTGTATCCGCCACTTGTATTCCTTTTTTGCCTTTTCTGTACTTAAGGGTGGTATGTATATCATGACTATGTGAAATGTTTTTTTCTTTTTTTGTTCGCTGTGATAACGATGTCATTGTCTGTTTTTACTAAGTAAAGCATATCTTAAATTTCACCACCTGAGTCGAAAATTCTTTTTGAGTGTGCAGACCCAATTTTCTGTAATTGTTATATTTGGTCGCTCGGTAGGGGCGACTCATGGTTTGTTGTGCACCTCATATTTAATATTTACCTATGTTTATTGGAATTTGGTGTGCCCTCCGTTTACACATATAACCATATATTTTAACACAAGGTATGGGACCTGTTATGCAGAATGCTCTGGACCTGGGTTTTCCGGATAATAGATCTTTCCGCCATTTGGGTCTTTGGATCATACCTTAAATCTACTAGAAAATCATTTCAATATGAAATAAACCCAATAGACTGGTTTTGCCTCTAATACGGATTAATTACATGTTAGCTGGGATCAAGTACAAGGCACGGTTTTATTATTACAGAGAAAAAGGAAATCATTTTCCTAAAAATTGGGAGTATTGAAGTATAATGGACTCTATGGGAAATGGGCTTCTGGTAATTCAGATCTCTGGAGAATGGATTTCCAGATAACAGATCCCATACCTGTAAAAAGTGTGATCATGATCTGTTAAATGAAGCTCATGCTGGGACACGGGGTGCCATCTGAATGAATTTCTAGCTACTGCTTGCATCATCTCTACTATAAAACTATGGTTCCATAAGTGTTCCCTTGTTTTAAACACAATTCATATTTACCTTCAAAGTTTATTCTTACACTGGATTCTTACTTATCCCAAAGACTTTTTAGTAATGCTTCCTAGCTGCTACAATTCTGCATTACCTTTCAGTTCCCAAAATCAGATGCTGAGAGCACCTAGAAGTTGTACAATGCAGTCTCGCTTATTATGGAAAATAGGGATTATATCCTATTTGTGTTATCACCGGGTCTATGTCACATGGGAGCTATTAAAATACTGTAACGGAGGAGGAGCACTTGCATTTACTTTTCTTAGCAGTACTAAGAACATGCACTCTGAGACTTATTTGCTCAGTAAACACTTCCCTGCGGTACTGAGGCATAAACAGCCTTCAGGCTCTGTTGAAAATATCATGGAAATATTTAAACCAAACATTTTCCAAAAAGCACACAGGAGATAAAATTGTCCATCTTGTTGAATAGGAGTATTCAGTCCATTTTGTGTGAGTCTTTCTGAAAGTCAAACCGACTTTAGCAACAAATAATATATCCTATGAAATGTAAGCTGTCAGTGGTGCAGAATTAATCTGAATTTGTTTGGAAAGGGATGTGGTATTTTATTAGGAAACTGAGACAAGGCAAATATCTTGACTTACATAAAGGCTATTGCGCATATTGTTAAGTCAGCTTCTATTTAGTTTCTCTGAGTTTTTTGTGACATTACTCCAAAGAAAGGCAGCTTATTCAGATCTGTTTTTATTTAATCTGAAAATAATTATGCCTGCCTCTCCCTAGCAGTATGCTATCACTTTCATCCTTCACTGCTGCATGGTAAAAATGGCACAACATATTTCTCTGCAAACCATTGTGATTAGGATAAGATATGCTTTCTTTTCTATGTCCTCAAATTGGCTATTTCTTTCATATTAAATGTATTTTATTGGTGAGAATATTTTAATGATCGCTTGTTGTTACTATCATTAAATAAGCCACCAAAGCTGGTTTCCCATTTTCAAGAACACTGTATCACAGAGTTGTGAGGGTTTCCAAAAAATGAAGAAGTCAGATGTAAAAAGTAAAAAGTCTTTATTAGGACATGGAGACCTAACGCGTTTCGTGCCTGTGTGGGCACTTACTCATAGGCACATTTTCCCATTTTCAATGCAATATACAGCAAAAAGTTATATATATATATATATATATATATATATATATATATATATATATATATATATATATATATATATAAATATATTGTTAGATGGCATTCCTCTTCAAATTAGGGCTGCAGTTATGTCACTGGCCACCACCATGCATCGCATAATATAATAAAGGCACGGTGTTAAAGCAGTGGCCCTAGCAACACTGAGACTCACCAAGAGGAATGCTGACACTACAAAAGATCCTCTTGGTGCTCTTTGAGAACACATCCGTGTTGCTGACTACATAATGTTATGGGCACACTGACAGACAAGCATCCACAGCAACATTGACCAGCAACAATAAGAGGAGCTATGTGACCTTGAGCTGTTATAAGCTTTAGCAGCAAATCACCTAGACTGTAAGCTTTACAGGGCAGAGACCTGTTTCATTTGTATCTTTATCAATTAGTAACTGTACTTTGTATTTATTATTATATTGACCCCAGTGCCGATTCTGGGGCTGCTGCCGCCTGAGGCAGCAGCCCTGATGCCGTCCCCCTCCTCTCCCGCTCCACGCTTAAAAATTAGCATCGGAGCGGGTCTAAGGGGGCAGTGGCGCTAGTGCATTAAACGCAATTGCGCTCTCTGCACTAGCGGAGCCGAATTTCCGGGTTAAAACCCAGAAGTTCGGCTCTTAAAGTTACAAGAGGCCCCTTGTAACTGACCTCTTGCTGCCGCCTAAGGCAAGGTTCTCACCTTGCCTCATGGCAGAAGTGACCCTGATTGACCCATTAGTTCTGTTAATAGATAGTTCTGCTGTACAGCACTGCCTGCACAAGCAGCTGTATATAAATAGAATATTATTACATACACAAATCAGTGTTACCAGGCCCGGATTTGTGGGAAGGCTACAAAGCACTGGGGATGCACCAACGCACCTAATCTCCAGTGCTCCAACTGGAACCTGCATGTGCACTCACCAGGGGGTGGTGTTCTCTGGTTTAGGGGCAGTTGAATTAGGGGCCTGAGTGTTACTGCCTGTCAGTTTTGCTACCAGACAACAATCAGATAACAACACTGCCTTATAAATAATGTCCCCTGCTTATAATTTGTATATTGTATCATTTCAGTTCAGTACCATGGATAGGGAAGGTGCAGCTAATATGGTTTCAAGAGAGGGTACAAAGCACATAAACTCAAAGCTCTAGTTAATCTACCTTCCATGTCAACAATGGGTCGCCTACAGCTAAACCACACACTTCTACTTGCTTAGCTAATGTGCCAAACAAACTGCTCTCTTGGGTATAACTCTTATCATTCGTTCTCGGCTATGTGCGCAGTTTCTTAAAATTAGTGCTCAGGTAAGAGTTAATAAAAAATTATGTGTTTTCACACAAAATTCTTTTTGCGCACCAAAATTTGTTGTATGTGTGCTCACGAGAGCACACCTTAAAGAGAACATTGCCTGCCTCTGCCTCCTGATTTTTTTGTCAGTCTACATTTATATATATAATACACAAGAGCCATGAATTACCTGTAAATTATATCCTTATAAACGGTGCTTAGTGATGTCATTGGTTACAATCGGAGCTTAGTGATGTCATTTCTGTCACAGGACTAACTGAAACTTTTATTATAATAAAGGCCCCCCTGTTACAAAATACAAGGATATTAGAAGTCACCTCTGTGTTCCATGATCTGTATAAAAACACTTAGCCTTCAGTCTCCAGTGTTCCCTATAATTTCTTCTCTGCTAAGTGCGCAGATTCTTAAAACTGTGTGCTCAGGTAAGAATTAAATTATCAGACTTTTATCATGATAAAGGTCTGAATATGTGACCTAAACATTGATTTGGCACAATAAAAAGGATTTTTTCATTTTTAAGAAAGTCCTGTGAGTCACTGCTGAGGATGTGCTTGCTGAACTACCACTTGGCACCCAGGCAGGTGGTTGATTTTTTTGCGTGTGCCCTTCATTACTATAGGGATATATATCAGCATAAAGAACACCGAGCACTCATGGGACTTAATTTATGTGCAAAACTTTAATGGAGTAAGTCAATGTTTCGGTCCTGCACAGAGGACCTTTTTTTTTTTTTTTTTATAACTTAAAATTTTATTGGATAAAGGTACATACATATCGTAGTTATACAAACAATACGCATTGAAAATGAACACTGTATAACAGTTTAGTATATTTCAAGGAGATAAATTACATTTAGAAACACAAGGAGAAGTTATCCATTTTTCTTTTAGAGCAGAGAATCATACATTAAATAGTGGAAGGTGTAGAATATAGGCAATTCTTACATAACCTCCAGATAACCAACAATCCACTGAAGATTGCATAGCAAGTTGTGTAATGATGGGAGAAAACATGGGAAAAAGCCAAGAAACAATCAAAACCGGGTATGTCTATATAAGTAGGTCAAATTCTACTATTTAGGAATAGGCCCTGTTCTCAGAAAGCCCGATAGTGTACACATCCCATTTTGACCACACTTTCTCCCATTTATATCTGTTACCTCTAATGTTGGCCGTCATATATTCCATCTCTCTCATATCCTTCACCCTATAAATAACATCCTCTATTTTTGGCGGGGAGGCCGATTTCCAAAGGGATGTAATAGCCAATCTGGTAGCAGTTAGAATAAAATTTGTAAGTCTTTGTTCTGCAAAGGTGATATCTGGGAAAGGCCTGCCCACCAAAGTAGTATAGATGTCAAGATGCACGTTTTTAGAAAGAACATTCGTTAGTAGCTCCTCTACTTCATGCCATAATGATGTTAATTTGGGGCACTCCCACATTATATGTTGCTGTGTTCCTCTAAGACCACAACCTCTCCAACACAACGAGGAAGTGCCTGGAAAAATACGGCTAAGCTTAGCTGGAGTGTCATACCAAAAGAACAATGATTTATAGATGCTTTCTTTCTGTCTGACACATGTTGCACTTCTGTTTGCATTTTCCCAAATTTCAGACCAAACTTCCATAGGGAGAGGATTGGAAGTGATTTCTTCCCATTTTAACATATAAGGATGCTTGGGGAAAGGGCTAGCTGAAATAGTCATAATATTATTGTATAAAGTAGAGATCAAGGCTTTCCTAGGTAGACCTTTTAAGCATAACTTCTCAAATTGGGTTAGGGATGGAGATGATGTGCCTCGAGGAAGGCCTTGGCCAATGAAATAGAGTATTTGTACCAATTCATACATCCTATTTGGTGGGATAGAGAATTTAATCTTAAGTTCCTCAAGAGATAGTTGCTTAAGAGTTAGGGGATTTAAAAAATCATAAGTTCTGGATAAATCTTGTGCACCCCAGTATTTTCTAAAGTGCAACGAAAGACCAGGAGGGAAGGCAGCATTTCCTAAAAAAGGAGTGACCAGTGAGTAGGGATTGGCTAGACGATATTTTGCCTTGCATAGCTTCCATATCCTCAGAGTAAATGACATTGGAGAGAGGAGTGGACCAAGTTTTCTGTCTTTTGAGACCCAAAGAAGAGAGCCAGGATGTATTGGAGTGATCCATAGCGCCTCTATATAAGCCCATTTACTCGTGTTATTATATGTGGTCCACCCAGGAATATGTCTTAAGTGAGACGCCTCATAGTATGCCCTCAAAGATGGGACCGAGAGACCCCCTTGTAATTTACTAGTGGTCATAAGTGTGCCTGCTAATCTATGTCTGCGTTTGCCCCATATAAACTTAAAGATAGACGTCTGAAGATCTCTAAGAACTAAACGGGGAACCGCTATCGGGAGGGTCTCAAACAGGTATAAGAGCTTGGGAAGAATCGACATCTTGATCACTGTTATGCGACCCAGCCATGATATAGTATATGAATTCCACTTAAGGAGAGATGCCTTGATCGTTTGTATCAATGGGGGAAAGTTGACCTGGTACAATTGACTATATGTTTTAGTTAGGTGAACGCCTAAATATTTTAAGGAGTGAGTTTTCCATTTGTACGGGAACGAAGCTTCTAAAGCCTCTTTGATCGGTCTGGGTATATTCAATGGGAGCGCTTCTGTTTTATCTATGTTTAATTTATATCCTGAAATTTGGCCGTATTGTACCAGAAGTTTATGTAGGTTTGGCAAGGAGACAACTGGGTTTGTCAGGGTAAGGAGGATGTCATCCGCGAATAGGGAGATAACAAATTCCTGATGTTGGATGACAGGCCCAGTTATATCTGTGTGATTTCTAATGGCCGAGGCTAGAGGTTCAATGCTCAAGGCATACAACAATGGCGACAAGGGGCACCCCTGTCTAGTCCCATTGCGGATAGGAATCTGTTTATGAGAAGCTTCCGGTAATTTAAGTGAGGCTGCAGGAAACGAATATAAACACTGAAGAGCTTTAAGAAAGGGGCCCCCCATGCCCATGTGTTCTAGTAGGTCAAACATAAAATCCCAATTGAGGCGATCAAAAGCCTTTTCAGCATCTAGGCTAAGCAATAAAGTTGGTGTTTTGGTTTTATTCACAACATCAATTAAATCAATTGCTCTACGAGTATTGTCACCTGCTTGCCTACCATATATAAAACCAACTTGGTCTGTGTTTATGAGTCCGGGCATGAGGGGTCCCAACCTGTTAGCCAAGAGTTTAGTAAAGATCTTAAGGTCTGAATTCAAAAGGGCTATAGGTCTGTAGCTACCACAGATGCCAGGATCCTTACCCTCCTTGTGTAATAAGGTGATGTAAGAAGACAACATAGATTGGGGGATGGGTTGGTCTAACATAAAGGAATTAAAAAGCTTAGTCAGGTGTGGGATCAATAGTTCGCAAAATTTTTTATAATAGGCATATGAGTAGCCATCTGGGCCAGGCGCCTTTGAAGAAGGAAGAGACTTAATTGTGCTCTTGACTTCCTCCTCAGTGATTGGTTTGTTAAGAGTTTCAAGCTCTATTGGCATGAGAACTGAGTGTACGTTGTCTGTCAAAAAGGATTGTCTGAGAACTGGAACACTAGTGCCTAATGGAAGTTGAGGAGAAGGAAGATTATAAAGTGAGGTGTAGTATTCCTCAAATGCCGAGGCAATCCCTTTTTGAGAGAACGTTCTTTCTCCATTTGATTTGTCTATGGAGACTATGGCGGAATGAGCAATCTGTTCTCTCAATTTCTTAGCCAATAAAGAGTGTGGTTTATCCCCTCTTTCATAATATTTTTGCTTGGTCCATTTTAACGCTTTCGAGATGTCCCCTGAAGCAAGTAAACTAAGCTCTTTTCGAACCCCAAGAATCTCCCTGCGAAGTTCAGCTGTTGGAGTACAATGAGCTTTGTGTTCTAAATGATTCAATTTGTGCAGTAGAGAAATCCTAGTATGAGAATTAGCTTTTTTCCGAGCTGTTGCTATAGCTATAAGTTTACCCCTCAATACTGCTTTATGGGCTTCCCATAAAGTTGAGATCTTATTCACTGAGTGAGCATTGTCTCTAAAATAATCTAGGATCGATTGGGATAAATCGTTGCAAATACGAGAGTTATTCAATAGATCTTCATTTAACCTCCAATGCGTAGATTTCCGCACTGAGGAGGTCAGATGAATGTCCAGTGTAATAGCATGATGATCTGACCATGAAATAGGAATGATATCTGAGGAGGCTGGATATGCTAACAAGTCCCTGGAGGTCAAAAAAAAATCCAATCTAGAATAGAGCAAATGGCGTGCTGAATAAAAGGAAAAGGCCTTCTCATTGGGATGATGTACTCTCCAGATATCTCTCAAATCTAATCTATGAATTAGTTGGCGAAATCTTTGACATTGTGATTTATAATGCTTGGAAAGAGGGGGGTGAGAACGATCCCTGTTTTCCGAGAGAACTAAATTGTAATCCCCTCCAATAATAATAGGATAATTGTAATCCCCTCTAGCTTTAGGAAGGGTGGTTTTCAAAAACCGCAGCTGATTCTTATTGGGGGAGTAAATATTGGCTAGCCTGAGATGTTTGCCTTCCAAAAGGCCATCTAATATCAAATAGCGACCTTTAGGATCTACTTGAATATCTTGAACCTCAAAGGGACAATTCCTATGTATTAATGTCATAAGGCCCGCTTTTTTAGAGCTAGAGGTTGCTTGATAAGCAGTAGGATACAGTTTAGTTGTGAATGAGATATTGTCGAATGTCCTAAAGTGTGATTCTTGAATCATAGCAATATCGGGTCGCAATCTGTGTAGCTCCCTTCTGAGCATATATCGTTTCATAACACTGTTCAAACCATTCACATTTAATGTTAAACATTTAACCATGGTGACTTATAGGTAGGATAAGCTTCCTTGAACATTCATTATACCAACAGTTTTCCCAAAGCCCAATCTCAAACCGAAAATCCTAACCCTAATATAATGGGCATTAGCAAATGTAATAATGAAAATAAGGTATGGTATAGAGAGCAAATCTCGGTAAACCATCCCCAAAGGATAAAATAGTGAAAATAAGATATTGTAAAGAAAACAAATCCCGGTAAACCATCCCCAAGGGTAAAATATAGAAAACAAACCAGAGAAAATAAACAAAAACAAACAAAGTATACTTATATAAAAGGAACTCTGTAAGTCGAATCCCATCTGAAGGGAGCCAGTAGGGAAAAATTCAGTTAGTCGCAGCTCTACCGCCAAATCAGGCAGGTATCGGGACCACAAGATAACCATATCTGTGTTGGGGGAGTCCCAGGTGTCAATGAGTAGGGTAAAACTAAGCAAAGAAATCTACAGAGACTCAGTATCCGGAGAGATCTATTCTCAGAGACCATAATACCAAAGGAAGATGCTCAAGATGCATCTTTAGGGGGTGTCATTCGATGAGTGCTAGTCTTCACCTTTTCCCAAATGGGTGAGATTCGGGTGGGTAGTAGCTCCGTCCTAGCCGGTGTCGGTATTTTTGGATCCAACGTAAGCAAGCCGAGATCATGTAGAAATTTAGATCCTTGAGTGTGATCCTGTAACGTATACTGGCGATTCCCCTTTGACACAATCAACCGGAATGGGAAGCCCCAACGATAGGGGATATTATGTTCCCGTAGTGTTTGAGTTGTGGGACGAAGTTCCCTTCTTTTGTTCAGTGTAATTGGTGAGACATCATTAAAAATCTGCACTTTCTGACCTTGGTGGTCCACATGTGAGCAATTTCTAGTTTTAGCTATAATGCTGTCCTTGCTCTCAAAATAGTGTAAGCATACAACAATGTCCCTTGGCGTTGTGACATTGGGGGGTCTGGCTCCTAGGGCTCTATGGGCCCTATCGAACCGCCATGCTTCTACCGGGAGATCCGGATTAATGGCTGAAAAGAGTGAGCGAAGGAAGGGCCTAATGTCTTGAGGAGAGATGTTTTCAGAAACCCCTCTTACCCGTAGGTTTTGACGTCTGGATCTGTTTTCCAGATCTTCCATATGGGACTGTAAGGAATGAAGCTCATCACGTAGTGTGAAATTCTCCTCCTCCATTTGATTATAGCGTGCGATAAGATCGTCAACCTTGTTTTCAAGTTGATCCGTCCGATCCCCAAGATTAGTTATATCCGCTTGTACATCTTTAAGAGCCAGGTGAAAACTTGCCGTAATCGAGTTTGTTAACCGCTCATGAAGGTCTGTAAGCTGTTGCGCAAGTACCTGTACCGTTACCAGGTCTGGGCCTTGTGCCTGCGAAAATGCGGTACGCGGTTGTATAGTGGACTCAGTGGTGAAGTGACCAGGAGAGGTAGCTATCGAGTCACTGTGTCCCGGAGAGCTAGATGGAGAGATATCAGCAAGTGCGCCATTGTCAGAGTCTCCGGCGCCATCTTGGACACGCTGTTTCTGAGATGCCGACTTTTGAAAATAAGGAGACATTGTGTCGGATGAGACCTTAGTTCGTCGTTTCCCCAACTCGATACGCTTTCCTTTGGTGCTCATATTCGCCCGATTAGCAAAAATTTGCAATATAGAGGCTAAGATCGGGTAATATATCTCCCGTTGGGACGGAGCTCTCTGTCTATGCAACCGTCCTACGTCATGGCACGCATGCGCCCCAGAGGACCTTTTTTAAGACATCACAAACAGTTCCCCAAACCAACTGAAACAGTCAGTAGTGAGTGACAATTGGCACCTATATCCCGCCCCCTTGACACCACTGGTGTAAGGTATACAATGTAGATTGCAAATTTCACTCACTACTGACTATTTCAGTTGGTTTGGGGAACTGTTTGTGATGTCTTGATAAAGGTCCTCTGTGCAGGACCAAAAAGTCGACGTACTCCATTAAAAGTTTGCACATTAATTAAGTCCCGTGCTCCGTGTTCTTTATGCTAATATTACATTTTGAGGCAGCACTTGGGCTTTTTTACCTTTTTTCTAGGGGTGAGACTCTCTCTCTGACTCTCTGAGTATATAAACATTTGCACCATGTAGGATATTTTGTATTGTAGTGCCCTTTGTATCAGTGCTGCATCACCCTCAGTTGTTTTGTGTTCAAACTCCTATAATCCAGTCATCTCTCAGTAATCGACACCAGAATAATTTGCTTTCCCATTGAAAATCATAAAATATGCACCCATAATTTGCACCCATAATCCTAT
Organism: Xenopus petersii; assembly: GCA_038501925.1. Taxonomy (NCBI): domain Eukaryota; kingdom Metazoa; phylum Chordata; class Amphibia; order Anura; family Pipidae; genus Xenopus; species Xenopus petersii. Next base: position 55,423,339 of record CM076672.1, read on the forward strand.
AAATTTGCATCCATAAAGAAGCAGCCAGAGAAGGGAGTCCTTGGGGGCATTTGTGGGCAGATCAGGAGCACGAGTGAGAGCGAGGTAGGCAGGGCCAGATGCAGATGGTCAGTACAAGGCTCCTTTAAGAGAATTTCCAAGTTTAGATTTGTGGGCAGGTCACAAAGGCCCGGGCCTAAGGCAGCAGAGATCTGGAGGCGGCATCTAAACAGGGGACTCTGGCCGTTCTAGGGGACTGAAATAGCAACAGCGGGGAATAGGTGAGGGTGTAAGCAGGTTGGGGTGTGCAGGCATGGGGGATGGGTGCTATCAGGTCAGTGCAGGGTCGGACTGGGGGGCCCGGGCCCACCGGGACTTGCTGTCCCGGAGCCCCCTCCGGACCCCCTGGCCCCCCAAACGCGACAGTGCACAAGAGCGCAAGAAGCCGCACATGGGCACAAGAAGCCGCACAATGCACATGCGCACACGGAGCTGCGCGGTGCGTATGCACACACATAGCCGCACAGTGATGTGCCGCAAATTGTTTTTTTAGGACTAGGAGATAGGGAGAGGGGGTCTGGCCCCACCGGGTTTTTTCCCGGTATCCCGCCGGGCCAGTCCGATGCTGGGTCAGTGTGTGCGTGTTGGGGGGTGGGTGTGAGTGGGTCAGGTTATAAGTGTGGTGGGGTTATTGGTTGTGGGGGGAGGGTGTGAGCAGCCTAGGTAGAGGCGCACCAGGTTTAAATCCAGCACTATTACTCACATGACTTGGGGCAGCTGGAAAACTGACAATATGTCTAGCCCCATGTCAGATTTCAAAATCAAATCTAAAAAATCTGTTTGCTCTTTTGAGAAACAGATTTCAGTGCAGAATTCTGCTGGAGCAGCACTATTAACTGATGTGTTTTGAAAAAAACATTTTTTCCTATGACAGGATCCCTTTAAGTTATATCAGTGTACAGAAAAAAAACATATTATTACAATGATGTTATTTTTGTTAAAAAGAGACCAAGTTGCACACACTCACATTTAAATAGCTAGTGCTAGACTGGGTCTCAAAGGGCCCGCCAGAGAACCTGATATTAAGGGCCCACAAACTGTAGCAATAAAACACATTCTAGCTAACAAAAACACCAGTATTCCCATGTTTGAGAGATACATTTTTGGAATGTAATTGATTAATATAGCCAAGAAGGTAATGGTTTTCAAAACAGTTTGCATGATAAATGCTATTTCACTGGTCTATGGCTATGGTAACATTATATACACTGAGCTATCACAGCTTCCAAAAATTGCTTAAAAGTCCTGTGTGTTCTGTTTGTTGCATTATTGCTAGTATTTCTAGTACAAATTGTGTGAAAGAAAAGTACAATGCAGTGGCTATAGGATAGCACAGACAGAAGACAGCAGGACACATGCAAAACATCTCCAATTCTCCATACCTGTGCTGCTTACAGACAAGATTGTATTTCTCTCCCATTTACACTGTGCAAATTCCTCCTGAGACACTCACCCGCCAGCCTTGTATAATTAACAGACTCCCTGGATTTTCCTGTTTATCTTTTCCAATAAATTGTCTTTCCCTGTCTGTCTTTCCCTGACCCCATCCCAGAGCCCTAAACTAATTTTTCTTATTTTTCTCACTACTGGGAATAAATGAAAACACAAGCAGAATGAAGGTAGAAAAGGGTTAAAGCTCTGAGCAAAGGGCCCACCAGGAATAATGCCGGTATCACAGCAGGCCGGTCCAACCTTGTATATAACGACACATGCATCTGAGCAGTGGTGGGTGACTATTATAGCTTTTTTTGTTGATAATTTCTTTTTTTATGTTTTAATAGCTTTAGAATCTTTTAGTACACACAACATATTCCATGTACCTGTGATTTTCGAAGACCTGTACGTATAATAGAGAAGAATAAAAGCTGGCCATTTTTCTTAGTGAATTGATTAATACTTCTGCATTTTTACCATTTCTTAAAACAATTACAGGAAGTAGAGGAAGCAGCGGCCGTCGGGGAGATTTGTCACCAGCGATTTTTAAAAATGTTTTTATTATTTGGATAAAATGGAGTCAATGGGAGACGGCCTTTGCATAATTCCGAGATTTCTGGATAACGGTTTCCAGTTAACAGATGGCATACCTGAACCACCCCACTATAGAGAACATTATATTGTCTTATTATTTAAGACACTGTGTATCACACCTGAATGCTAATACACTGTGACCCCAGGAAAACATCAGCACAACCTGTATTGTTTGCTATGAAAATCAGGGGCGTAACTACAGAGGAAGCAGACCCTGCAGCTGCAGGGGGGCCCAGGAGGTAAATACAATTCAATAAATACTAATTTAATAAATAGTGGTATAAAACAGATCAACCTAGACATTTTAGGAACGTGGAAAAAAAATTCTGTGGAGCCCAGTAATATCTAATGACGCCACTGATAAAAACGCTTGGAGCCTGCAGGTTCTGTATTGGGTTGAGTTCCATTTTGATTGTATTATGCATCGCCCATTGCAGTGTGTATTGAGATGCATCACAGTCACTTATTCTACAAGCCTTTTCCCTGCTACACCTTTATTTTTGTGCTAATCCTCTGGCTGTTTTTTTTTATATAGAGATACATTATATGTTAATATTATAGACAAATGCTAATGTTGTATGTTCCAGTGATTGCACCAAAGTGAAATGGGGAGTTAAATGGATTAACCCTTAGTGACAATTATGTGTTAATGTAGTTCTGGCAAGAGAGGCCTGTCTGGTACAATGTAGTGGGGCAGACATATTGCTGA